>ML681979.1:40111074-40202608 GCA_007922195.1 Podocnemis expansa | reverse complement strand
AGGAGAATATCTAGTCTGACCACCTACTCAAAGAAGGCCCAAACTCAAATAATCATCCCAGTCAGGGCTTTGTCGAGCAGTACCTTAAAAACTTCTAAGGATGGAGATTCCATCTTCTTGTAGGTAACCTATTTCAGTACTTCACCACCCTCCTAGTAATTTTTTTTTTAATATCCAACATAGACGTCTTCCACTGAAGCTTGAGACCATTGCTCCTAGATCAGTCATCTACTACCACTGAAAACAGTCTAGTTCCATCCTCCCTGGACCGCCCTCGCACTTTCAGGTAGTTAAATGTCTGCTATCAAATCCCTCCTCATTCTTCTCTTCTGTAGACTAAACAAGCCTATTTCCCTCATCCTCTCCTCATAAATCATGTGTTCCAATCCCCTAATCATTTTTGTTGCCCTCTGCTGGACTCTTTCCAATCTGTCCACATCCCTTCTGTAGTGGGAGAACTATTCTACTCACATCGGCAAGGACTACAGGATCAGCTCCTAGAATGGTGAAAATATAATATTATTCGCAAGCGCAGATTCCGAAAGACACCCGTATTCTCTGCATCTGTGTCTGGAAGAAAAAAAAAACACCTCTTCTTCGATTGATTTGCCCTTTGTCACTGTCACAGATATGTTTTCCTTGTTTTGACAGGTAGTTGTAATTCTATTAGCAGCCCATCGACTTGCCTGTGAAATCGATCTGTGTTGGGCTAGCTGGGTCTTCTTAAAGTAGCTGATTTATTGCTTCTCTGTGTTTAAAAAAAGTCAAAGAAGAAAAAGAAGCCCTTCTGCCTGCACAGTGAACAAAGTACCTAAATAGTGTTTGAAAATGAATAATTTTTAGCCTCTCTGCTGGTTATCTCAGTAGCAGATGAGCTGTGACCTTTCGTTGGCAGTTTTGCTGAGATGCCTGCTGATACTGGCATGTATAAATGATTGTCAATTTCCCTTATTAATTTACCTTGCTGTCTTATGTATAAACTAGAAGATCTCATTCACCCTAAATGTCCTCAGCATCAATCCATCGTGTTTGCCTAATTTTGCAATTTTGTACTGTGCTGAATATGGAGTACCGCAGGAAATATATGCAATGCCACTTCTTTCATGCATATTGAAAAGGGAGGCATGTGGGTGAATTTACAGTCGACAACACTTTAGTTGAGGTCAGAGAAAGGGGTTATTATAATACTTTGTGTACTGAAGGCTATCAGAAGAAGTTTAAAGAATTAACATGGTCTAAAAGCTGTCCCAGAATTTAAAATGGTATCTGTCTGAATAGCGTTAATTAATTACCTCTTTTTTAAAATGAGGAAAGTAACTCAGCTTTTGCTTTGGACAACAAACAAATTAATATTGCTACTGTTTGTTGTATGATGCTTGTGTATTGGGTATTTATCCACAAACATGCATTTTAGTTATAAGTACAAAGATATGAAGTGTCAGTTTTTTAATCTCCTAGGTTCTCTTAACCAGAAGTCTATTCTAGTCAGTGATAGTCTCTAGCATCAAAGAGGAGATTTAGACATGGCAAAATATATTAGCCATCATTGTTATACAGTCACAGGGCCAAATTCTGCTCCTTTCAGTTCCAGTTGATTCCATTGCTTCATTCATATAATGCACCAGAAATGATTTGCTGTCTTTCTTCCTGATAAGATAGGAGCATTACTTATTTTGTGTTTCACATGGACCTCTCCAGAATGGCTGGAGATTCTGGTTAAGCACTGGTTGTTTCTGCAACTTACAAATTCAGTTTCTCTTACAATTTTGAAACATGGCAAAAGTTCTCTTCCCACTCAAAGGAGCAGTCTTTTAGGTGCCAGAAACATTCTCTGTGATCCAAAATGCTGTCCAATTGAACATCCAAGCTAATGCAGTAAAGTATCTTCAGCTTTCCATGCAAACTTGGACCTTGGAGTGTGATGCTGCAGAAGTGGGAAAAATAGGCTATGTGTGAGTTAAGGTCACTGGTAACCTAATGTAAAACATACTCCATGCTGTAGGGAGCAAAACGTTTAATTTAAAATAAGTCATGACATTTCCAGTGCTACTTCCCTAGCAGACTCCTTGAAGCTCTCTATTCCCCAGCTATGGCTCTCAAACCCGGCTAACTGTTCACTTAGCTAACCTAAGACCATTCTTCTTTCACCATTGCCCTTGTACTTGTCCCCCCCACACCCCCGTTTTAAATAGGCATGATTAAGAAATTCTGATTTGTCCACTGCAAAGACTAGGATACTGGTCTTTGTTTATGAGTTGAAATAAATGGACTGTTATTTCTGGAAAATACCTTTCAATTTTACAGTAAAGTTCATGTCCATAAAAGAAATATCTGAGTTCCTCCGTTCCAAAGAGGTAGCTGTATTAGCCTCATACAGCAAAACAAACAAGGAGTCCTATGACACTTTAAAAGACTAGCAAATTTATTTATCACAGGACTCCTTGTTTGTTTTGCTGAGTTCCTCAGAAGGTCGCACTAAGACTCTAGGGGTATATCCACATGCAGCTTTTAGATCAAAATAACACTGGTTATTTCAATCTAAAAGAGTTTACATCCGCACAATGTTTTCCTTGAATCAAAATAAGGAGCTCCTTTATTTCGATTCAGGGAAAGTTAGTTCAATTCCTTAAAACCTGGTTTTAAATGGAAACATTGCTTAAATTGAAACAGATGTTTTGAAATAACACTGTTCAGACGTGTTATTTTGAAATAACTGTTTAAATCGATTCCAGCACCAGTTCCCTTCCTCCTCCCAGGGTGCCTCTTCCCAGAATCAAACTAGCAAGTCCTGTGTCCGGACATGCTACTTTGATTTGGGGTTTTTTGGTGTGGACCTGTTAAATCAATTTAGCTTAAATCGATTTAATGATTTTATATTGATTTAGCTTATATCAATATAACTTAAATCGATTTAACCAGCTAGGTGTGGACATAGCCTAAGTCTTTTTCATAGAATCATAGAATTTTTCTTTGACAATATGGGGTAACAGTGATTTCCAAATTTCATTGACTCTATGTCCCACCTTCTTAAAAAAGATGTTGTGAAGTGAAATGATAAAACATCAATCTCATGTACCACATTCTAGAAATCCTGGCAGCCTTAAGAACTTGTTTCATTGCAGTCAAAATGGTATTTACTACTAGCCAATTCAAAGTCACATTTTTCTGAGCATTGTAATAATCATTTCCAAAACACTCCAATTTCTCTGGGCAATCTTTATGGAAGCAAATAAAATCATCCTGATTAGTCAGTCTGTCCTCTACCAACAACGTCTGAATGAGGGCATTCACCGGTATAGAGTGCATAGAATCATAGAACCATTGATGGTTCAATCCAAATGGGATACATCATGCTCCAAATGGGATACTGAAAGGGATAGAGTACATAGAATAATAGAATCAGATATAGTTGAATCCAAATGTGATACTTCAACTCAAGATCACCCAGTGATTCTCAGCTAGTACATTAAGACTGTTCTATGGTCCCTTTGCAACACTACTGTAATGCTTTGACACTGACTACATTGTATTCAGTCCCCAAGAAATTTTTTGAAAATGAACAGAGAACATTTAGTGGAAGAAATCTGTAGAGATTACCAATATTTGGAGAAATTTCTTTCCTACTATAAACCAAGGAAGTACTGAAACAATAACTTACAGTGGTGGTTTTAAACCTTTTTTCTTTGCAGACCCCTAAAACATATTAAGTAGAGGGGTAGACCCTTTTGGAAATCTTAGACATAGACTACAGATCACAGGTTAAAAACTATCTACCTCAAAAAAATCAGTTCAAACCAATAATTAAAAGCTTTGTTAATCATCCTTCTTTAACAGATCTGTTCATCACAGGGATGACAAAATTTCATTGATTGGATTTAGTAGAGTGTATATAATGGACTTGCTATTAAATTTTTATTGCAGAAATATTAAAGAAGCAACTTTGGAACCAATGTGAAATTAAGATTTAGAGCATTCCTTAACTTGGTTAATTAAATAAAATAAAAGCTAATGTAAAATTGATTATTTATTAATAGTTAAAGGCTGGGTTCCACAAATCAAAATGGAGAAACAGACCTATTAGGCCTTACATGTAAAATAGATCTAGGCAAGAGTTCTCGGCTGAAAAAAAGAAAATAATAAGCTCTTTTATGTCTGTTAATACTCAGTTATGTGAAATCATGACTACATAACTTCAAGACCCTAAATTATTACTTTATGACACACACCTGGCATAACTTGTAAAATGCATGGCTCCACGATTAAACTGTTAAACCTCTATTTAGTAAATCTCTTTTTCCTCAGTGACATATGTTTATCCTGACTAAAAGTAAAATGAGGCAGTAAGTTTTTTAACAAATTGTGTAAGGATTTGGGTTTCTTTTCTTTTTCCTGTTAACAGAAAATACATGTCAGCACACACCTTCCTGAAGTCTAACCATTTCATTTGGTTTGTTGACGTTTGGGTCTACTATGCATTCCTGTAATCTTATTGTCTTTTCAGTTGCATAGGTTTTACCACAGTGGAGTTAGCTCTGATTTACACCTGTGATGGTAGGAGCAGAATGAAACCCACACTATACATATCTTGAGCAGTAGTGTACTTGAGAGGGTTATTCCCAAAAGCTCTGCTTATTAAAAGAAAATTAAAACCAATGATGACCTGATCCCTTCCAACCCTAATATTCTATGATTCTAAGCCCTAGTCTACACTAGCCACACTCTTCAGCAGCAGTTGATGGGAGATGCGCAAGGTATGTAAAATAAAACCCTACTTACTTTCCTGTACACACTGCACTAAGCTGACTGGAAATGCTGTTTGGTTGACTTAGCACTACTCCAGTTACGTGGCTGGAGATACAGCATCGAGCTGGAGATTGACTGAGTATGTCTTGACAGACCACTCAATCAAATCTGGAAGAGCACACTGACGGTGGTGAATTTGCCAACTTCAGCACAGACATACACTCAGATTCTGATGACTTACAACAGTGAAAAAAAATCAGCAGTAACTCTATTGAAATCCTGGAGTTACACCGGTTTTAAAGGGTGAAGTCAGAGCAGTATCTAGTTCAAAATAAGAGATGATCTGTTCTCCACTTCATCATGACAGAGTTGCAATAGTGTTACTCTACTAACTTCATTATAAGTAACATTTTCTCTACCATTTTTCCTCTGTTTCACAGATCTGTTGGCATCTAGGGCTTGGATGTAAATCATCATTCAAATCATAACTGGAATCCAATTCTGATATCTCCTTTTATTAATTTCATGGCTGCCAGATATAAGACCCACATAAAGATTACTACTATAATATTAGTTGGCAAGCAAAACAGCATAATTAATGCATAAAAAGATCATATGCAGTAAGGAAATACTTTCATTTAAATTATATTACCTGGCTTTATGATACTAAATTGCTACTCAATTATATAAATAATAGATGCAACAAGAAAAACATTACCAAAGGACATCTGCATTTCCATATAGCATGAACACAGCAATGTGCAAACCATATTTATCTAACAACCTACAGCTTGCATAGGACTCGGTACACTGAAAAGTTTAGTGCTTCGTATTCAGATTAGTTCTGAATATTTACATAAATCTGCTGGGAAGGAGTTACTGAAAAAGAAATGACACATAAGTGCAATGATTTGTCACTGTATTTGTTAAGAAGAATATTAGCAATGTCCCCTTGAGGATATTTTTGTAGGTGCTAATGCAGATCATTGAAACAGTGGTGAGGAAGTATTTGAATAAGATAAAAGAAGACAAAGCACTAGGTAGCAATAGGTTTCACACAAAGTTGATGAATGCAATTAGGGATAAAACAGCTGAACAGTCACTTTGAGGAAGTCTTGATACTGGAGAAGTACATTAGATTAGAAAACAGAATGTATTATCAAATCTTTGTAGCACCTAGAGTGCACAGAGCAGGTCAAGTCAGCTTACTAGGCATTATACATAGCCACAGTAATGGACATTCTATGCCCCTAAGTGCTTACAGTCTAAACAGACAAAGGGGAAAATGGTAGCACTTCCCACATTCAAGAATTATGAAGCTGGAGTACCCACAAAACTCCAGGAGGCATTGTAAGTGGATCTAAAGTTAAGCACCTTCTCCCACTGCTTATGGTAATATGGTCATCCATCGAACCTTCAGGAGATGAGATGGATGAGAAGTGGAACAATGAAGACCCTACAGTAATGCTTTGAGGCTTCATAGTTTAATATAAATAAATAAATAAAAGCAACTATGAGTTTGCAAGTAAAACCCATGGCTTGAGCCCTGTGAGCCCAATTCAACTGGCACTGGGCAGCTGCAGGTGTCTAGCCAAGTTCCAAAGGGACAGCCATGTTAGTCTAGTAAAGCAAAAAAGACAGGTAGTCTTGTGGCTCTTAAAGACTAACATATTTATTTATTGCATGAGCTTTTGTGGGAGAAAATCCCACTTCATCAGATGCTTTGAAGAGGGGGAACTTACAGAATGGGATGAAAATAAATGCAGGGAAGTGGAAGACATGGGATCAGGTCATACTGCAACATGAAATCAGAGCATTTGTAAAGATTCAAACTCCAGGAAACAGCACATAGAGGGAGGGTGAAGTCAAATTACCTGTTATAATGGGAAAAGAATCCATAGTCACAATCCAGTCCTGCTTTCACACAGTCTAATCTGCATATTAGTTCAATTTCAGCTGTTTCTCTCTGAAGTCTTGATGTCCCATTGATTTTCTTGAGCACCATCGTTAACAATTCATAAATGGAGTCATTAGTAAGATGGAAGTGCTCAGCAACTGTTTTTTTGTGTGTGTTGTGATTTCTGATGTCAGAAAAACAGCTGAAATTGAATTAATATAAAGATTAGATTGTGTGAAAGCAGGACTGACTCATGACTATGGATTCTTTTCCCATTATTACAGGTAATTTGGCTTCACTCTCCCTCTATGTGCTGGTTCCTAGAGTTTGAACCCTTACAAATGCTCTGATTTGCTATTGCAGTATGACCTGATTCCATGTTTTATGCTCCCCTGCATTTATTTTCATCCCATTCTGTAAATTCCCCCTCTTCAAAGCATCTGATGAAGTGGGATTTTCTCCCATGAAAGCTCATGCAATAAATAAATCTGTTAGTCTGTAAGTGCCACAAGATTCCTTGCTTTTTTCACTGGTGTATAGGCTGTGTAGACATAGCCTTAGCATCTTACTGAATTATGACAATATTATGGAATTTATGCTAGTAATTGCCACCATTTTTATGCAATTGATTTTCTACAAAAAAATATTGCCAATGCATTTCTGCTGCTTTTGTAAGCTTTTGAGCATCTCAGGTGAGTTGGTCACTCCCTCAAGCACTCCTTGACTTCAACAAATGCTCAGTATACACCAGAATCAAGCCCTATAGGAGGGCTTTTGGTTTGCTTGTTTGTTTTTTTCCCTCCCTCATAGTCCTCAAAAGCTGAAGGTTTTGTAGAAAAAGCTGAACTTGGTAACATAACCTCTGGCTTTGCTTCTCAGAACTTAAAGGAAAAAGTAATGGGATGATAAAACGTGCTGATTAGCTGAACAATTCAAACCCAGTTATTGTTTCTATTATGTGGCTAATAGTTTCTTGTGAACAGACTCGATTTTTTTCTCTGTTTGTATTACAGCCAATTTGCAGTATAAGATTGGTATTGTTTATTGAACATTACACCCTGCTGCAAAGTTAAAAGCCTGGCGTACCTGTAATAATTTAATTAAGCTCCTCTGAGACACAAGGTTGTTGGGATGCTGTAAATGAGATCTAGTAGGTATTAGTAACCTGACAATTGGTCAAATGAAGGCAACCTGCATCGGAGAGCTGTCTTGATTCCCCTCATGGTGTTTGAGTATATGTGTGGCCTGACTACAGACGACAGTTTTCTTTACATGTGTGAGTACTCCAGATGAAGTCAGTGGCACTACCCACATGTGTAAAATTAAGCATGGGCAAAAATGTTTTTTTAGGATTGGAGCCTGCCTAGTGTCTTAGTTAGAATTTTATGTCATTGACCTACCTGCCTATGCTTCTGTGAGATATGTATCATTAATAGGATCAGAAGCAATAGGAAGATTTTTCCAGGCTAATAAAGCAACTGAAAGTTCTGTCCAGTGATTGAGTAAACTTGATGTAAAGTTATTCCTTTTCTCCTTTTGTCAAAATCTTTTTGTCCTAAGTGCGATGCTCAATTTCTCTACTTTTTTTGTTAAGTTATTTCATGGACAATTCTGCACAATATCCTGTTTTACCACTTGATTTCTCCCTCCACTGCTAAAAGCATATACCATTTTCTACAGCCACTGACCATAACCCACCTATCTGACCTTTTGAGGTGCTGTATGCCTGTTAGATGGTAAAGAGTGCCCTCAGCTCTCACTGATGTCACTCAGAATCATTAGCACTCACCACCATTCCCCAGGCAGATGTGACTATTCATTGGGAGCGCCTACCAGAGCTGTCAGCTATTCTTCAGCCACTGTGAAATGTGGCTGATACACTGCTGGAAGCAGTACCACCAGCTGTCAAGAAGAGACCCTTGGAATACGTCAACGCTGAATTTGTGAGAGAGCATCCCAGCCTGGTCCACAGACTTGTGCTCATGGGGATCACGTTAGCACTCTAAAAATAGCTGTGTTGGCTTTGAAGGTGGAGCTAAATTCAGGCTCTAAAGTTTAGGGGAGAGGATGGGTTTGAGAGTCCAAGCTACAACACTGAAGCACCATCAACCCAGCTATTTTTAGAACGTTAGTGTGAGTTCTGCTAGCATGAGTTTGTGGACCCAGGCTCGAAGGCTCACTCCCAGATGCAGAGCAGACATACCCTTCATGGAGCTAAAGCTGCTTCAGCTTCTAAAGGCTGCAGTATACTTGATTGACAGCAGGGTGTCTTCGTCCTGAAGCATGGAGAGAAGGCACAGGCTAGGACACACAGGCTTCTGTGTGCTAAATACACGCTAGCTCCGCTGTGGTAGAATATCTGGCAGCCACAGACTCTCTCTGTTTCTTCTACATGTCCAGCAACAAAGAGTAGGAGAGGGGAGGGTGACAAAATGCACCCCTATATTCAGACCATACACACTATTGATATAATCTTAGTACAAAATCTGCCTTGTAAGGTAACATCTAAAAGCTAATAATTCACCTGTCGATCTATCATGGTGAAATATATGTAACACCATCGTATATGGAGTTAGAAAATTTCCCTGTATGATGTCATTATGACCTGTTTCAAACCCCCCAGCCTTGCACAGGTAGAAGTCAGCAAACAGGCATCTTCTGAACAAAGGAGTGTGTGTGTTTACCTTAAATTTACATTTAAGTGGTAAACAGAGTCATCAAGCACAAGAAGGAAAAGGAGGAAACAAAAAGAAACCTGCCTATGAGCACGCACAGGAAGCCTCCTTCCACACCGTATGCACTATTTCCTTACACTTAACTCAAAATATTGTTTGAAAGAGGGATGAAGATATAAAAAAGAGGGACAAGCATCCAGATGACCTTTCCATTCCTATCTATCTCACTCTTTGGACCTGAGAAGATAAAAGAAACAGCTGTTAGACTCTGGGGCAGAACATAAAATTTTGGTCAATAATGCTATTGGAAACGCGGGTATGAGCATTACCTTGCGTTAAGTTTAGTTTGTCAAGTTTAGCATTACAGGGCATTTTAGCTTTATTTTTCTTGTAACTGATGATATTGCCTATGCTCATTCTCACTTACAACTTATCTTGTTATCATTGGTAAACTTGTGTTATTATTTTATCTAGTCCAATTTGTTTAAGGTAAAGTGTCTCAGTCACTCCATTTAAGGAGGTAAACTGTATGGCTGTGTTCACACACGGGGTTATTTCGATACGGTTGTTTCAAAACAACTTGTATCGAAATAACACCTTATTTCAAAATGACTTATTTCGAATTAGCAAAAAAGTCACTTCGAAATAAGGAGAAAAGCCGGAATCGACATAGCAATTCTGGACAACAGTTATTTCAAAATGACTCACCGTCGTTTTGAAACAACATTTTCAGATGACGGTTGCTTCGAAACAAGTCGTTTCGAAACCACTGTTGTTTCGAAACAACACATTCGCACGGCATTGTTTCGAAACAACCGTTGCGAAACAACATTGTTTCGCCCACAGACTAGGTTTAACTTGTTTCAAAACAACTGTGCGTTGTGTGAACAGCCGAAACCTTATTTTGAAACAACCTCCGTTGTTTCGAAATAAGGAGGCTGTGTGAACACAGCCTATATTATTAACAGAGTAACAGAATAAGAGAATCTGTATATTTGGACTATCCAGGAGCAGGCTGGGGTGTACAAGACATACATTTCCACAGGAAAATCTGAGATTGGGGTGTGTTGGGCTCACCCAATGGTATCATCTAGGCTGGTGAGATTTAGGATGTGACTAGCAGTTACACAACCCCATCTGGGAGTGGCCTGCATGCCAGCAAGCTATTTGTGAGGAGCCAGGTTGGTTGCTACAACAGTAAGTCATTGCAAGGCTATGACATTCCACTCTTGCAATCTGGGCTGGTGTGCCACTATGCCCTCCTGATTCCCCACTCCTGGGGCCCAACTTCCCCATCTTGCTGGGTGAACCCCAGCTCACACCACCCTACTGAGTGTAATGGGTCCATCACATACTGGAAGTGTACATTCGTTAGCCACCCATGGGATGGTCTCCCAGGGAGCACCCTGTGCCCCCAGATGCAATCCCAGAAATAGATGTCTTGCAGGGATCAGGACTTTTTACTGATTATTGATTAAAACATGATTTCAAATGAGTATATAGCAAATTAATGCACAGTCAGATAATTAATCATACAAGGAGTTTATCATAATCAAATAAAAGATAACTCACAATCTAAACTAAGATCACTGTTACAGTCCATTGGTAGCTTACCCACTTACTTTAGCTACTGATGATTTTCAAGTCAGGTCCTTCTCACCACGTGAATAGGTATGAGTCCTTGAAGTTGCTTGCAAGTTGGAGTCCTGGGCACATACACCTGATCAATTCAAAGTGTGTCTTTTCCTCGCTCTTCAAGCCCCCACTCCTCCCCCCACCCACTGCTTCCCTTCCCTCTCCAGCCAGAACACTTGATCTCCATTGTTTTTGCATGCATACCTTCACTGGGTGTATTAGATGCAGCTCTGACTGCCTGTCCCCACCTAAGCCATGTGAAATACATTTGGTGACATGTTGCATATCTGTACACATATATGATGTTGCAGGAAACTTGCTACCATAATCATAATGTAAAGCATACCATGAGCATTCAAAAAACACAGTACATAATGTACTTTGCATTAAACCACACTGAACTACATTGAAGGGTGGACAAGAAAGACTCACATATCACATTACAAGGAGTGGGTGCAGCACATCACAAAGGCACCCCAGGTTTCAGGGCAAGGGTGATGCAGTCCTCCCTCTAATCTGGATTTCACTCCATTATGTCACAGAGAGGTGCTGAACTTGAGTGGCTGTGGAGGCGAAGGAGTATTTTGTATGTTGGGGTGGGAGTCAGGTGAAGGGGACCAAAGCAAGCTTCTAAGTTATGCAAAGGTTAGGGAAGAGAAGGGATTCTCATTCTAGATGTAGAATGCTGGAAGGGGTATTTCTGGACACAAAGGGGTTGGACAGTGTTTAAGGAGGCTTGGTAAGTCAATGAGCTGGGAAGAAGATGAGTGGAGTTGTCAGGTTTGAGTACAAAGTGGAATGGAGAGAACTGATCGACAAGGGTGTAAATTAATTAGTGGTAGATATGTCTATTAGGGAGATTGTAAGAGAGAGCTAGACTGAGGAGTTAGGACTAATCAAAAAAAGTGAAAGCATGATAGAGACATAAATACTGTTTCTAGCTCTCTCTTTACTGTATAGTGGCCTAGTTTTTCATTTAGCAAATCTCATCCACCTGATGGGCAAGGTAGGAAGGGGGAAGAAAAAGAAAAGAAGCAGGCAAAGGCTTGCAACTCCATCAATTATTTTGCATTCTGGCTGCCACTTCAGGATGGGCTCAAGTCCTCACTAATTAGGATCACAGACTTGTAGTTTCATCACAAAACTGTTTTTGAGCTAGAACATTCTGAGGAGAAAAAAATCAATAAAGTCTGCAATGTGAAACACCACTCATTTTTTAATTTGTCCTCTTTCACATTAACTTTGTCTGATTACCCACAAATTTTCCTAATAGATTAACTTTTAGCAAAGCACAACAGATTTGACATTTCAGACAGGTTAATTTAGTTTGGTTTTGGTGAACTTACATGTGAAGGAGAAAGATCAGAATCACGTTTACTAGAGAAAGTTCTTCACAACTGTAGGTATGGAGAAACTGCCATCTCTCCATAATGTCTGGGTTTACTTTCTTGTAAACTTCAGCCTCATAAATTAATAAGTCCTCATTAATGTTGCTGAAAGTGATAATAAACTTATGCTGACATCACTGAAACTTATAATCGGGAGCCGTTAAAAAGTTGATGTTTCACCTGTAAAAGTTTAAACATCTGAAAACATCAAAGATCAAAAGGTTAAAGTGAAAAACTATATATTAGAAATAACAACAGCTGGCCCCAAATTGAAAACAAATGAACTCATGCTTAGGACTCCATTGCCATTCCTAAACCACATGCTCTCTGTTCTGGTTTATGACTTCTGTTGAGCTGTTCCAATGAAATTAAGTCTTATATTCACGATGGAGCCATCAATTGGGCTCTGTATAATTAGTACCAAATTTTAAAGGTAATAGATGTTTGCAGGAGTATCTATTTACTGATGTTAAAGGTATATTTAACTACACTTCTGCTATTTTTACTAACTGTAAATCTAAAACATGGTACTTACTTCATAATAACATGCTTGCACATGTACGGATTTTCAAACACAAATGCAGTCTGTGAATGCTGTGATTTATGTTCACCTCTTTTGCTGCACAATACTCTATTTTATCAGTTTCAATTGCAACTGCTACACTCTTCCTGAGAGTTAAAATAAGAACTTAAAAATGGGGAGAAATAAGTTGTAGTCACACTTGTATCTGTTGTGCTTTTGTCTTTTATTCTTTAATACTTAAAAAAACTTCTGCAGAAGCACATGGCAAATGAAAATGAAACAGCATAGTCCCTCACATACCGATTTTCTTTCCCTCTCCCCACAATTTTGACTTTTTTTTAACTTTACTTTTTTATTTTAATTTGAACAAATGTGTCCTTTAATGGTAGAAATGCAAGTAGCATAGGCAAATAGCACCAAAAGTTGAACCTTCTCCATATACACTAAGAGCGGTATTATTTACAAAGTACATGTTCCTCTGCAGGTCCATCACCCTTTTACAGAATCATAGACTCATAGAACTGGAAGGGACCATGAGAGGTCACTGAGTCCAGTCCACAGCACTCATGGCAGGACCAAGTAACATCTTAAAGTTTCCCTGAAAGGTGTTTGTCTGAGCTGCTTTTAAAAATTTCCAAAGATGGAGATTCCACACCCTCCGAAGGCAACATATTCCAGTGGTTAATCACCCTGACAGTTAGGAAGTTTTTCCCAATGTCCAGCCTTAAACATCCTTTGCTATAATTTAAGCCAATTTCTTCTTGTCTTATCATCAGCAGTTAAGGAGAATATTTTTTCTCTCTCTCATCCTTGTAACAACCTTTTAGGTACTTGAAAACTGTTATCATGTCCCCTCTCACTCTCCTTTTTTTTCACTTAATAAGCTCAGCTATTTCAATCTTCCCTCAGAGCTTTAATCATTCTTGTTGTTCTTCTGTGGACTTTCAATGCAGAGTAGAGCAAAAGAATTACTTCTCATGTCTTACTTACAGTACTTCTGTTTCTACATCTCAGAATAGTGTTTGCTATTTTTGCAACAGGTTGACTGATATTTAGTTTGCAGTCCACTATGACATCCACATCCCTTTCCACAGTACTCCTCCCTAGGCCATCATTGCCCATTTTGTATATGTGCAGCAGATTGTTCTTTCCTAAGTGGAGTATTTTGCATTTGTCCTTACTGAATTTCATCCTGTTTACTTCAGACCATTTCACCAGTTTGTCCAAGTCATTTTGCATTGTGATCCTGTCCTCCAAAGCACTTGTAACCCCTCCCAGTTTGGTGTCATCCACAAACTTCTCAAGTGTACTTTCTATAGATAGCTTCTGATTGATTAGCCACAGCTATGAGCCTCATCAGCTTTCTACCATCTCGACAGGACAGCCTCAGCCAGAAGATACTCCACCCAGGGTGTCCCTGGCACTGGGTTTACAGGGCTCGAGTCCCGAATGTCAGCACCAGATCCCTGGATCTACCGTGGTTGTGGCTGCAGCAGCAGTGTGCTTAAATTGCGTGAGCCCTGAACGTTCAGCCCCAAGCCCCAAATCTTTTTCTGGGCCAGGGACACTCCTGACTCCACCTGCACTGAACTGTGATTGTTTTCAATGAAAGTTCTAGACTGGGAGAGTTTACAGGGCTCCAGCTGGGTCTGCAAGGCACTAAGTACTCATGAATGATGATGCTGCCCTCCATTCCCAGTGGAAAATGAGGATAACCGTCATTTTGCAAGAGTCAATAGCCCCTTGTAGAATGTTTATGAAACCTCATCAGAAGTCACTGTAACTAGGGGGCTGTAAGCTCTGTTGCTCCTGTAGCCCAAAGTTATTGCACATACCAAGTTCTGTTTGCATCATTCCATCTATCTCACACAAGCCCCCTGTGTGCCATTGAAGTCAGTGGAGTTATGGCAGCTTTCATAAGCTAAGAATCTGCCCCAGAATTATTTGAAGAGCCATGAAAACCAGTTAACCATGGAGCAGGCAAAAAATTATTTCTCATTCTTAAACATCTTAATTGGGATTATTAAAAAAAAAAGAAAAAAGCAAAGAGACAGAAAATATAGCTTATTTGATGCCCACGTAAATATGACTTATAAAGCTTTGGATCTTGCACTGGCCAAAAATAAAGGACGGTGGAAAGACGTTGATATATGCATGTTCCCTATACAATCTGGAGCAAGAGGAAGACCCTCTGTTCACTCCCTCCATGCTGGCTGCCTCAGGTGCAAGACTGAAGCAAAGGGGAACAGAGAGCACAGCTCAGATTCCTCTGCTACAGGCAAAGCACTTCTCTGTGGCTCAGTTAAGTAATGTTCACACCCCACTCTCCTTAGCTGATATAGTGAGAGCCCCCTTCCTATCTCAATTAACATTAGCCACTGCTTAGATGTATATCTATAGTTACAAAGATGCCAAATTAATGTGCTCTGAAGAAAATATGTACTGTATACCAGAGTTTTGATTTTTGACTGACCCATACATGGACAGCACACTGTATTACCAAGCCTTGAGCTCTTTTCCTCCTATCATGCTATAGGATTTTTGTGGTACACAGCAAGCACACAAATATGAGCAAGTCATAAAGGATCTAGACAGACATTACTACACCTGCACTGACTCCTAATCTGATGTGCAAAACACCTTATACTTTTATTCCTTATAGGCCAATGCAGGGTCTACAGAAATGTATTCTATCAATGTTTCTTTAACTTTATTCACAACTGATAAAATTCTTTAAAGATACAAGGTGGGTGAGGTAGTATCTTTTACTGGATTCACTTCTTTTGGTGAGAGAGACAAGCTTTCAAGCTCACACAGAGCTCTTCTTCAGGTCTGGTCCAATTAGGGATGATATCCCACTCACTTGTCTCTAATATCCTGGGAACAATATGGCTACAACTATGCATACAACAATTTTTAGAAATACAGAAATATTGGACTGTAACAATATTCTTCCTCGGTGCCTCTATATCTGGAAGTTCAGCTCTATTAATGTGATGCGGATCTTGTATTTCTTATGAAATATTAGTGAGAATAAACAAGTATATGTTAACCCTATGTAACTCAATGACATGGAACTTATTACCTCTGGACATAGAATCATATTCTCTCTCTTTACAGATAATATTTCAAAACATTGAGCACTAGAATGCTACCTCTTTTTACAGTTTCGGCCTGGTATTATCTGCAAGTAAAGAAACCAAGAATGACCACTTTGGAATAGAAGGGTCGCAGAGTATTGAATTGCAAGATTTTCATATAATGAACTGTATTCCACAGACAGATAAAACTAAAATTCCCCCACAATAAGAAGATAATGGTGATAAGATTTTACACTTTCAAAATGGGCTGCTTTCAGACTTCTCCAGTAGAATTTTGAGCGTAAAATGGATTTCCTGGAATCTTTGTAGGCCTAAATATGGATACCATTCATATCTAATCATAATTAATATGATTCAGTCTTTGATTACTCTAAGAGTGTGTATTTTTATCCTAAATAGATGCTTATCATGTTTACTATGGTTTTGCTGCAAGGAGATAAAGTTACGAATGAAACATAGAAATAAAGCACCAGCTGTCAGTGATAAAAACCATATTACAGTCAATTTTCACTCTGTTAAAAATGTTAACTGATTACAGAAAGCTATCTTATCAGGGTGGGAAGAGGAGCCATCTTGAACCAGTGCTACACAGGAGACTACAGCTATGTTCACACAGAGGGGGTTATTTCGATACAAGTTGTTTCGATACAAGTTGTATCGAAATAACGCCTTATTTCGAAATAAGTTAATTCGAATTAACAGTTTGTTAATTCAAATTAAGGAAAAAAGCAGGAATCAAAATAGCATGTTCAGACAACAGTTATTTCAAAACGAGTCATCGTTTTGAAACAACATGTTCAGACGGCATTGTTTCAAAACAATCATTTTGAAACAACCTTGTTTCATCCCCACATGGGGTTTAGGTTGTTTCGAAACAATGGTGCATCGTGTGAACTTGGCCTTTCTTATTTCAAAACAACTTCTGTTGTTTCAAAATAAGACTGCTGTGTGAACACACCCTACCAGTGCCAAATCCATCCCTGATGTATCTTCAATTTACTTCAGTGGAGTTATACCCTGGCTGAGATTAGCCCACTGACTTTAGACTTAAGTATGAATCAAACTATAATATCTTGATCACTCAAATGATATTTTAAAGTAAAGCACCTACAGAGAGAAAGAAACTGTGCAAGCTATAGTCACAGAAACATATTTTACTATCATGAGCCTTTCAATTATGGGGACTATTGCTCGGCAACCTCTTTGCTTTCAAGACTCATGATATGCTTTAGAATAGGCTTTTGGATAAAACAACCATTATCAATAATTTAAATGCATACATAACTAAGGAAGCCAGCAATTTAATTAGATACCTTTGAAACCAAGGAGGCATTTTTATTTTGCTACCTTTGATTCACAGTTGTAGTTGAAGAACAGCAGCCTTCCATTTGTCCAGATTGTTTAATCCACATTTACAGGGCTGTCACTAAGGTGGAGCGAGCAGGACAAAGACCCAGACACTGAATTTTAGATGGTGCCAAAGAATGGCCAGCAGCCACAGACCCTACCTGATCTGAAGGCACATTCCACCAGGTAGCAGGCTTGGGCTGGGGCTGCAGGAGTTTAAAATCTCCCACCCTGCCCCTAAGTATGCTCATATGCATGCTGGAATGGAGAGAAGACTCTGGCCACACCACACAGCCAGATAGCAGCTCTGCCAGGGGTCCCGCAGCCAGGTAAGGGGGAAGGCACTGCCCAGCTGGGGGACTCAGGAGGGAAGCTGGGCCAGCTGGTGGGTGGGAAAGCGAGCCGGCTGGTAGTAGGACTTGTCTGGGAAGCCACACAGCCAGCCGGAGGACTGGGAAGCTGCCCACCTTGCTGGGGGGCTAGGAAACTGGCCAGCAGGCTGGGGGACTCGGTGGGGAATGCACCACCTGCCCAGCCAGAGTAGGGGATTGGGAAGCACCCGCTCACCCACCCACACAGCCAAAGAGATGGGAAACCAGACGGTGGGTGGGGGAAGCCACCCATCCAGACGGAGGGCTGGGAAGCCACCCACCTGCCCACCCAGCTGGAAAGCTGGGAAGCCACCCACCTGGCTAGCAGCTGGGAAGCTGGCCAGCAGGCCAGGGGACTCAGCGGGGAAGCCATCTGCCCATCCACCCAGCCAGAATGCTGGGAAGCCACCTGTCCACCCAGTCAGAGGCAGGGAATGGATCCAACCGCTTGCTGCCTGAGGCTGAATCAGGCCCCTGGCCGGATTGGGCCCCGCATCAGGGGGTAGGGTGCATTTTGGGGTGCTTGCCCTAGGCAAGAAGATGTCTAGTTCCAGCACTACTCATTTATATTGCAGGTTTCAGTGGACCTGAAAGAATAGCTTATGCTGATACTGATCTTTTCTATTTATACTCCTTCATTATCTTACTATTAAAAAGGGACAAATCTATTTAAAAAGGTGCTTAGTCTTTGTGACTCAGGCCTCCTGAGATAACCTTATGAATGTGCCAAAATCAGGGCAAGCTGCAAAACCAGGGGCAAAACCAGTGCAAAACCACTGATGGGTGGTACTTAAACCAGTCTCCCAGTCAGTAACAAAAATGCTTCTGATTCCCCATTCTGGTCATCACCAAGCATAACAAAAGAGAAACAGTCCCCTTTATCGCACATCAGCTCCTCTGGTCTGCAACTACTCACTGGGTCTCTTAAAGAAATAGATTCTCCTGACTCCAAAGGGCCAGCCATATCACCCAGAACAATACAGGCTTGGATCTTACCCAAAATACCCCACTGCCAGCCAATCCTTTAGTAACTATAACTAAAGGTTTAACATAACAAGAAAAGAAGCAAAATGAGAGATTAATCATAGAATCATAGGGTTGGAAGGGACCTCATATGTCATCTAGTCCAACCCCCTGCCAGAGGCAGGACCACTCCCACTAAACCATCCCAGTCATGGTTTTGTCCAGCCAGGCCTTAAACACCTCCAAAGATGGAGACTCCACCACCTCCCTTGGCAGCTCATTCCAAGGCTTCACCACTCTCCTAGTAAAAAAGTTTTTTCTAATATCCAGCCTCGACCTCCCTAACCGCGACTTGAGACCATTGCTCCTCGTTCTGTCCTCTGTTATTACTGAGAACAGTTGAGCTCCATCTTCCTTAGAGCATCCCTTCAAGTAGTTGAAGGTTGCTATCAAATCCCCCCTCAATCTTCTCTTCTGCAGACTAAATAAGCCTAATGCTTTCAGTCTTTCCTCATAGGGCTTGTGCTCCAGCCTTTAATCATTTTGGTTGCCCTCCTCTGAACTCTCTCTAGCATGTCCCTGTCCTTTTTGTAGTGGGGAGCCCAAAACTGAACACATGTAGTGGAGAGCCCAAAACTGAACAAGTGTCAAAGTGAATCACATACATACAAATGATTCAAAGTCCATAGAAATCAGGTCCTTGAAGAATCTGTAATTTGCAGTTTAGTCCAACTCCTCTGGCATGCACCCAGCACCTGGGTGGGTCTCAGTCCTTTGTTCAGTCCCAGAAGAATAGTTCCAGAGGAGGGTGTTGGTTGCAGACAGACTGAAGACAAAATGGAGATTGCCTTTCATCACCTCTGCTTCCCCCACCCTCCCAGAGTCCTTGCCAAATCAAAATGGAGTTGAGTCACATGGTCAGCCTGAGTGACTGGTAGAACAGGATTCTCCTTCCCACTGTAGCTGGAAGCTTCCTTAATGGGCCATTAAGAGGACAATGGTTTTGCAGACACCCAGTCTGGGATTGCCTTAGAATCAAATAACTTGGAACATAAATAGAACAGCCATATTCCTAATTTCTAATACAGATTTGACACCTATATATAAACCATATAATCATTCCTACTAAATTATGTTCTTTCTGTTGGTACCAAACATGGCATATCACATATGGATTATTGCAATTATGAAATATTGATATTAAAGATAATCATAAACAGTCCCCTAGACCCAGTCAGTGTCACAGACTTAGAAGAAAGAAAGAAAGAAAGAAAGAAAGAAAGAAAGAAAGAAAGAAAGAAAGAAAGAAAGAAAGAAAGAAAGAAAGAAATTGTATATATTCTGTATAGGCCAAAATGCATTTAGTATAAGAGCTGGAGTGGGCTTTAAACCATCTTTTCAGCATTCCAAGACTGAGGCCAATGAGTATTGACCCTCTCCCCAGTGCAAACTATTTTATATGGGCTTCCCAAGACCCAAAAAGCCATTTCAGCAGCCAGCAAATGCTGACAGTCAGGGTCTTACCTCCAAGCCCTGACTTCTGCTCCTATGGTACCAACCAGTCTTGCTTGCAGTGAAAGTGGTGGGCTTTGTTGTGCAGGAGAAGCAATAATCTTGGACTTCTTCACAAGCAGTTCATAACCATAGCATGAAGCAAAGCCCTGAACCACAGAGGCTCCTCTGAATTATACAATAGCTTGTAGCTACCTAACCTGGCTTTTTAAATTGCTGTGTACAGTCTGTAAGCACAATCTTAAAGGCTAGGTTCAGAAGAACTAAAAATTTCAGCAGGAATGTAGAGGCTGGCCAGATGAAGCACTACATAGATTCATAGATTTTAAGACCTGAAGGGACAATGTTGCCATGAATCCTGACCTCTTTCATAATACAAGCTATAGAATTTCTTACAGTGATACCAGCATCAAGCTCATAGATTCTGGGTTTAGGCATATCTTTTAGGAGGATATACAGCATTTATTTAAAGACTTCAGGTGATAGGGAAGCTACCACACTTAAGGTAAGTTGATCCAATGGTAAATTAGTCTCAATGTTAAGAATTTTCACCTTATTTCTAGTCTAGATTTGTCTAACATCAGCTTCCTGCCTCTGGATCTAATTATGCATTCTTCTGCTAAAGAGCTGCCTTCTGTCAGGAATCTCCTTCCCATGTAGGTCCATGTACAGCATGATTAAGTCACCTTCTAAACTTCCCTCATATGAAATAAACAAATTTAACTTCAGTTGCTCCCCGTAAGTCAGGATTTTTAGATCTAGAATAATTTTGGGAGCTGTTTTCTGTATCCTTTCCAACTTTTCAACATCCTTTTTGAACTGTGGACACCAGAAATGAACAAAGCATTTCAGAAACAATCTAAATAACACCATATACAGAAATAATAACATTTCCCTACCCCTACTTGATATTCCTCTGCTAGAACATTCAGGGATTGCATTAACCCTCTGACTTATGGCAAGATACTGTGAGCTCATGTTCAATTGCTTATTTCCTGTAACCATCTAAATTCTTTTCAGTATCACAGTGTTGCAGAATACCATCTTCCATCATAATGGTCACTACTGACCCAACTTTGTCACCCTTGCACATTGTAAGTAAACCCTTATGTTGACCAGTTCTTTTCCCCACTACCCAGAATTCCCAGGCAGACTCCTGAGCTGAGGAAGTATCTGTGACATTCCCCAGGGTAACATGTAGACTGTTGAATGGCTGTGTCCCCTCGGTTCTCCAAACGGGAGTGCCTTTCACGCAGCTTTGCTGTGAGAACAGCCACTCCTGGGCACATACCTCTAGAGTGTAAAATTACTCCCAGATGAATCACATGAATGTTCTGGCCATCCACTCATGAATTACATCCAGGGCAACACCAGCAAACTCCCAGTCCCAGATCTCCCCACTCCCACCCCTCCATGAGTTCCTACAAAGAAAACATGTCTGTAAAGCTCACCTTTACCCATTACTTTATACTCTGAGGTGGATATCTCAAGCCTTGTGGTTAATAAGGCTCATCTTTAAACTAAGGAGTGACCAATGGTTTGATTCAAAATCAGAGACATCCCTGAAAAGTAGGGAAACATGAGAGCCTTGCCAATACTCAAGCCATAGGAAACAATGGACACGCCTTTAAAAGTTATGGCCGTGTTAAAGCATGAAGATATTGCACTACAGGTGTTAAAATAACTAATTAAACATACAGCTCTATTCCTGCAAAAATACAGGGCATTTCCATGGGGAAAAAATGCTATTGGCAAGAATGTGCCATAACTACTAGAAATCAAAATAAATAAATACCTTTAATTGGGAAAGGAATACTTCAGACCACAGTGCATAGTTTTGTAGGCAACATGAATCTGCTAGTCACACTTTTAATAAGCCTACATTGTGCTGGAGTCAGTGCAGCTTTGCCGCAAGCATGGGCATACCTATTAAGAGTTTAATACAACTCTGGCAGAGCCAGAATGCTGCAAAGAATATATAAGCAAAGACAAAGCCCCCAAAAGTGTTTTATTTTTCCAACTAGGTTGTAAATTAATGGAAAAAACTTCTTTGATCATCAGATTAAGTCTGGAAACGTTAAATATGCAGAAGTCAAGTAAGGTTCCCTGAGCAATGATAAGATTTAGTTTAGATTACTCTTCATGTTAAAAACACATGCAGTCTGGTTAAACAGCATTACACCTTCAGAATTTTTTTATTTGGTTTGTCTACTTTTAATTACAATTGATTGATTGATTGATTGATTGATTGATTGATTGATAAAAATAAATTACATTGGTGGGTAAAATTATTCAAGTGATTGCATATTTTGAGCATGGGATCTGGTGGTCACATGTTAAGTTGCCATTAGGAGGGAAAAGACCTTTGCACTGTCTTGTCCAGTGGTTCCCAATCTTTTTGTTTAGAGAGGCATAGATATCATTTTTACAACACTGAAAGACCACCGGTCTGCCAGCAGGCTCCCTTCTCACTGATCTCCCATCTCCCTGGCTGCATTTGGGAAATCACATGTGTCCTTAGCCTTGTGCAGTCTACCTAGGTACCAAAGTAGTAATCCCTTTCTGCAGCCAGAGGCACAGAAGGTCACTGCTCCCTTTCCTTTGGGTCCAGTGGGGGGGGGTCTATGTCCACACACAAGGCTTTATTTCAAATAAGTCATTCCAAAATGACTTATTTCGAATTAAAACCTTTCTTTTGAAACAACTTATTTCTAACTAAAAAAAATTTAGTTCGAAATAAAGGAGATGGTGAAAGCGAAATAGAAGGTCCTATGTATGGACCTGCTATTCCGCTTCAGGAGAGGGGCACCCTGGGAGGTGTGGCAACATGGCCCCTTGTGGGGCCAGAGGGCAAGCAGCTTGGGGACCTGCAGCATCCCCACGTTCCCCCACCCAGGTCGGGGGAGCTGCAACCCCTGGGGTGGCCCCAGGGGTGGCGGCTCACCCCACGCCCAGATCCCTGGGGCACAGCCCTGGTGGGGTGAGCTGCAGCAGTGATGGCTCACCCCACAGTAGTCTCTGCCAGGCGGCAGGGATCTCGGGGCGCCTGGCTCTCCCCGCTGCCAGGGCTGCTGTCAAGCCCAGCGGTGGGGTCCGGGGGCGCCCGGCTTTTCCCCACCGCCCGGGCTGGGAGAAGCCCTGCAGTGAGGGTGCAGGGCCGCCCCACTTTTCCGCCTGCTGTGGGGCCGGGGGAAGCCCTGTCCCCGGAATCCCCAGGCGCCCCACTTCTCCCCCAGATTGGGGACTGGTGGAAGCCCCGCCCTGGGAGAGAAGCAGGGTGCCCAGGGATTCCCAGGGTGGGGCTTCCACCAGCCCCTGCCATGGGCGGAAAAGTGGGGCAGCCCCGCACCCCTGCCACGGGGCTTCCCCCAGCCCCTGCAGCGGGGGGAAAAGCAGGGCACCCAGCTCCCCACCCATGGGGTTGGGGGCAGCCCCAGTGGTGGGGAGAGCCAGGCGCCTGCAGACCCCCCTGCTGGGCTTGCAGGCAGCCCCAGCGGCGGGGAGAGCTGGGCAGCCCCGGACACCGCCGCCCAGCTTGGGGGCAGCCCCAGTGGCAGGAAGAGCCAGGTGCCCCTGAACACCGCCGTGGGGAGAGCTGGGTGCCCCCGCACCCACCGAAGGGCTCCCCATCAGGCTTGGGGGCAGCTCCCCATAGCCTGGTATCAGGTCCCCCTCAGCACCCTGACCAGGGTGCTGAGGGGGTGGCCCTTCCTCCCAGGGTGCTTAGCACCCTGGGAGTAAAGTCAAAAGTTATTCCAAAACAACAATTGTTTCAAAATAACATGTCCCAACAGCGTTAATTTGGAAACCACTGGTTTCGAAACAACCATCGTTTCAAAACAGAAGTGGTTTAAGCTGTTTCGAAATGACGGCTCTTGTTTCAAAACAAGGAGCTCCCTCGTTTCAAAATAGGAAAATGTCATGTGGACATAGTCTTTTTTATTTCAAAACAACTAGTGTTGTTTCGAAATAAAAAAGACGTGTGGACATACCCTTTGTCATGTTCCTTGCTACAGCCAAGGGGAGAGAAGTACTGATCTCCCATCCTCTTGGCTGAAGCCAGGAGCCTGTACTTCTCTTACTTCTGTGGAAATGCACTCCATCTGGATTCTTAGATAGTGGGTCCTTCCTGCAGCCAGCAGAAGGAGAGCCACGAACCACTTTGAAAGCCCCCATAGGTATTGCTTATGGTACTATTTCATTAAATGACTTGGATAATGGAGTGCACAAGATGCTTACAAATATGTAAGCGACACCAAGATGGGAAGGGTGTGAGCACTTTGGAGGACAACATTAGAATTCAGAATTACTTTGGTAAATTGAAGAATTAGTTTGAAATCAACAAGATGAAATTCAGTAAAGCCCAGTGCAAAGTACTGCACTTAGTAAGGAAAAAAAAATCAAAGGTACAAATACATAATGGGGAATAATTAGCTAGGAGGTAGTACCACTGAAAAATATTGGGTGTTCCAACAGATCACAACTCTATATGAGCCACCAATGTGATGCAGTTGCAAAGGAAGCTAGAAACATTCTGCAGTGCATTAACAGGAGTGTCATAGCAAGGCATAAATCATAGGAGGTAATTGTCCCTCATTACTTGGCACTGGTGAGGCCTTAGCTGGCCTTGCAGTGTCCATTTTTGGCCATCACTAAACATAGACTAATTAGAGAGAGTACAGTTGGGGTCTACAAAAATGATATATGGTTTAGAAAACCTGACTTATGTGGAAAGGTTAAGAAAACTGGACATGTTTAGTCTTGAGAAAAGAAGACTGAAGGGGGATTTGATAACAGTTTTCAAATAAATTAAGGGATGTTTCTATGATCAGTTTTTCTCCATATTAACTCTAAATAGAACAAGCACTAAGTAATCTGTTTAATCTGCAGCCTTTGAAATTTATCCATGATACTTAAACACTAGAATAAGCCTGCAATGGAAGAAGGGGAATCCCTGTCATGGGAGATTTTCAAGAACAAGTTGGATAAATGTCTGTCAGGGATAGAATAGGTATGCTTGCTCCTTCCTTTGCTAAAAGGGGGCAGTGCTAGATAACCTCTTGAACCGTC
Organism: Podocnemis expansa; assembly: GCA_007922195.1. Lineage (NCBI taxonomy): Eukaryota > Metazoa > Chordata > Testudines > Podocnemididae > Podocnemis > Podocnemis expansa. The sequence continues at coordinate 40,177,383 of ML681979.1, read as the reverse complement.
TTCCTGCCCTACATTTCTACAAAAAAATCATTGTTGGAGCTGCTGGATGTAGACCCATAAGTTGACTCCAACAGAATTTATTTTTTAATTTCAGAAATAAAATTGATTAAATAACACTTTCCCAATAAAATTACAATTTCATTTACACACAGTGGTGAGACCTTGGACTACAGTTCTCCAAATGTTCCCTTTAGAAATAATATTCTGAGCCTCTGGCAAAAGCTTTGAGACAAGTCACATTAGACTGAGCTTCACTTCTTGCTGAATTACTGTTCTTGATAATTGTTAACACTAGATACAAATCATGTATGTATACTAACAATAATGGGACCAAGAATCCAGGAATGGTGGTAGCTCAAGTGTTGCCTGGCTGTAGATATTTCTGCCACCATGTCATTGGTTTAAAAGAGATACAAAGCCTTCTGTAGAATTTGCTGCTATAGAAATCTAGTGGATTATTTTAAACCTATATTATGTCTATTATTTAATTCTATAGGATTTTTTGAATAATTTCTATAAAATTCTACTACCTTTTTATATAACCTTGGGTTATTCATATATTCTTAGATTTTAAGGCCGTAAGTGTAGACATAGGCTTATGGTATTAAAAAAGAATGTTTGGTTTTAAGGCCTACAATCAAGCATCAGATGGCTATGTGACATTGACCAACGTGATCTAGTCTACATGCTGTAACAGTACCTGAAGACCCCCTGGGGCTTTCTAATTCTCTGTATTTCCACCTAATCAAGGAGTTGAATATTCCATGTAGTCAGTTAGGCAGGAATGAAAAAATATCTTTGATTGTAAAGTAAATATCTGTGCTTTTCACATGTAAGGTAAAATGAGGAAAAAGATCAAGGTCTGAATGAATAAATAAGAGACAGATGTATGTATGTGAGCCAGAAAGCAGGCACCAGCATCAGACAGATCCTGGCTGGAACTATTGTAAAACAAAGAGGAAATTAAGGTAACAAAGTTTTGCAATGTAAATGGCCACAGAGATGGAATAAAATTAACACCCAAAAATGGAAATGGATGGATAACAATGTTGTGTTTGTTACAATCTTAAGTGATGAAGAAACAATCAATCACATCAGACAAAAGCAAAATGGCTATATGGATGCTATAAGCTCAAATGGGAACAAAATCCTATGAGCAGAGTACATTAAGATGGGAACTTTGGGTCCGGTTCTACAACCACACTGCAGGAGCACCAGTGCATCAGTGGGACCTTATTCCCCCCACCCTTGTGTTTTCACCACCTGGCCAGTGGATGAGCATGAGCAATGAGGCTGGTAATTATAATATCTGTAGAACTCATTGCCTTTACTTCTCTGTATGTACCTTATATACTCACGGATAAGCCGACCCGCGCATTAGCTGACCCCCGACTCCAAGGCCCAAAAATAGTAAAAATTGGGTGATCCATGTATAAACCCAGGTCCACCCATGGCCTCAGCCCCTACCTCCCCCACCCTGCACCGCCAGCTTCCTCCTGAGTTCCTGACGCCCTCCCTAACCCCCTAACCCCTGCTGCCACTTTTCCCTGTCACTGCTGCTACTGCTTTTCCCCGACTCCCCCTAGCCACCAGTTTTCCCCTGCCACCACTTTACCCTGACACCTCCCAAATGCTGGTCTCCCCCAACACCTCCTGGCTGCTGCTCCAAGACACCCCCTGGCCACCGCTTTTCCCTGCCACCACTGCCACCACTTTACCCCAACACCCCCCAGCCACCCCTTTTCCCTGATACCCCTGCCGCCCCTTTTCCCCTGATGCTGCTTTACCCTGACACCCACCTGCTGCCGCTTTTCCCCTGCTGCTGCTTTATCCCTGCCACTGCTTTACCCCAACACCCCCTGCCGCTGCTTTTCCCTGACAACCCCTGCTACCACTTTTCTTCTGCCACTGCTTTACCCTACCCCTGCTTTTCCCTGACACCTCCCAACCCCTGCCACTGCTTTTTCCTGCCACCACTTTTCCCCAACACCCCTGAACCCCTGCCACTGCTTTATCCCGGCCTCCAGGACATGCCTCCAACCCCCAGGCCCTGATACTGGCTCCAACAGGCCAACCCCCTCCCAAGCTGCCTTACTTGGCCACTCCAGACACTGGGGCCCCTCCTTACTTTAACCCCAGTCCAAGCTGACTCCCCAACATGGCCACTCCAGCCACATGTTGGGGCTTCAGCCCAGAGTATGCTTAGGGCTGGAGACTTACCAGTAAACCTCCTGGGCTGATGCTGTCTGCTATATTGACACATGTATAAGCCAAGTGCCTATTTTAAAGGCTAATAAAAATCTTGGCTTATACTTGAGTATATACAGTATGTATCTGGGGGGGTGTGAATGTGATTGAATAGGAAATTGCTCTATCTCTTTAAATTGATTCTCTTGCTTTTAGAACTAAATCATGTGTTTTCCCTTTTGAAATTTCAGTCTATATGTGTTCACAATAAATGTGTCATATTGCCTTATCCCCCTGAATAAAATCCTACTGGTTTTCATTTTCTAAATATAACGTAAGAAACTATTCCTACTAATTCTAAAGAATTCTTATATAAGGGAATTCTCGTTGAATCCTTTTCAAAGTATGGAAAGATCCAAAGGGGTAGCCGTGTTAGTCTAGTTCAGTAAAAGAAACAAACAAGGAGTCCTGTGGCACTTAAAGACTAACAAACAAACAAACAACGTTGTTAGTCTTTAAGCACCACAGGACTCCTTGTTTGAAAGTATGGAAAGAAGGTGAAGAGTTTGAACTGAGAAGAATCCTGGAATAGTAAGCAAAGGCCAGCTGATGGTTTCACTTACGTAAAATAATTCAGTAGGAAGGAATCATAGCTCAATTTTAATTATTAAGATGCCTTTAAATAGCAACAAACTGAGCTGGGCTGCAGTAGGTCACCATTAACCTGAAGAAAGATTTTTAATATTGATAGAAGAAATTCCAAATCATTGCACAACACTGCACAGAGTTTAAAATATTTAAATACAAATATGAAAAGAACTTCATGTGACTACTCTACAGCCTTCCTGGAGAGGAACAAATAAGAGGCTGGAGATTATCAATTACATGCTTCTGAGAGAATGAACACCTAAGATGCTCTATTTAATTCAAATCACCCTGCCAGGGTGCAATAATGAAATAGGTAGTCAGACAGCCTTTAAACACAGCTCTGTTTGCAGGACCATTCCCAGGGTAGTGCAGGGCCCAGGGCCAATCGGCCTGTGTGGGTCCCTGCATCCCCCACCCTGCGCTGGGGGTGTGTGGGCTGGCCCCACACACACACACCCATCTGCTAACCCCTCCACTCTGCCTCTGGGGGTGGAGCAGGCCAGACAGGGAGCTGGGCTCTGCTCTCCCTCCCTGCCTCTTTGCCGGCCCTCCCAGCACCCAGGGCAGAACAGCCAGCCCAAGGAGGGAAAAAAGAGCTGGCCTCTGGGCTGGCCTGCTCCACCCCTGGGCTGGATGTGGGTGGGGAAGAGCTGGCCTGGAGCAGAGGCAAGCTCTGAGCTCTTGCCCCCTACCCCTTCCCCTCTGCCTTCGGCTCCATGCTGAAGGCAGCAGGGAGGCAGCAGGGGACAGTGTGACCATGGGGGGTAGTGGTACAGGCCCTGTGCTGCCCTGCTCATGAAAGGCAGCATGGGGCCCATGGAACCACAAGGCCTAGGGCAATAACCGCTCTCACCCCACCCACCCCCCAGAGACAGCCCTCTCTGTTTGGACACAAGTTGATCTAATATATTGTCAAAAAAAGAAAAAAGAAAAATCAAATGGACTTTATAAAGCATTTATCCATTTCATATAAGCCCCAAAGTATCTTCTCTGGAGATACCTAGTTTACACAACAAACATGAGAGCTCAATCAGACCCAGAGATCCTGGGATGGGACAAAGAGATGTCCTGGTTCTGTGCACATGAGATACTGCCACCCAAGGCTGGCTCAAGGGGTTGTGGCACCCCAACCCAAATTTTGATTTGGTGCCCCCCCATCTCATTCATGAAGGTTGAAAACGGTTTTCCAAAGTATATAAATCTCCAGAGTCTGCCTGCAGAGGGATTTAAAGTGCACTCTGCCTACATGACTTAAGCTGCAAGTTGATTAACAGTGCCTGAGCTGCTAGGAAAGAGTTGAAGAGGCAGGAGCCAGCCTGATCTTCAGGGGGCTAGGTGCCCCTAAGAACTGTCAGCTGAAGCCATGTCTGTCTCTTTCCTCACACTAGAGCTGGATCTGCTGCCATCCCATATAAGATGGATGACAGAGGTCCAGGGGAAAGTGCCAAAATGGTTTAACTCTTTAATGCAGAGATGTACCTAGAGTAGTGAAGGGAAACTGCGCTTCCACCACTAGACTCCTTCACTTGTGGAGTCTCACTAGGATCAATTATCATTTTGGTCCTATTCAATAGCTACATGCAGCCACTAGATGAAGAGGTTAGAGGACCTGGCCTCAGGTGTCAGCAATGTGCAGATGACACACAACTCTACTATATTTAGATACAGCTTCACCATATGTGATCATCTCACTACCACCAAGATGGTGCAGTGCTTGGATGAAACCAGCTCATGAATGAAGAGCATCTGGTCAAAGCTAAACCTGAAAAAAACTGAAGTGACGCTGCTGGACAGAGGAAAGTGTTATGAAGTTTACAGTCTTTGCACAGTCTCTGTTGGACAAAGGCAGACACCCACAATTAGTCAGTTTGATCTGTCTGTGATGTTCCCCTCCTGCAATCTGGATTGGTGTACAGCTGTGCCACCCCAATTTTCCACTGCAGGCCCCTGACTTATAACACCTTGTTATGTGAAGCCCCACTCCTGGGTCAGCTCAGGCCCAGACACCTGTGTGTACTTTGTCCCTCCGCCATTGGAAAAACACTCTCACTAGCCACTCATGGTCTAGTCCCCAAACAAACATCCCAAATCCTAGATGCAACCCCAGGAATTACCATTTTGCAGGTTTCAGTGTACCTCACTGCACACTTCGAGCTCATTTACACTTGTCTATCAATCTAACAAATTGAATGCACCTGCTTTTCTCGCATTATGCCTTTATACAAGCTTCCATACAACATTGCACTGATTCAGATAAAACAAATGTAAGTTTACTGACTACAGTAAGATTTTAAGTGACTATAAGTCAAATATAAAATCAAATGATTAATCAATCAAGGAGATAACCAGAAAATTCTTATCCTAAACTAAGATTACTATTTCAGTCATGTTCAGCTCACCGCACAGGTTTTGCTGTGGTGGTCGAGAGCCACAACCCCACCCTGAGGGTAGCTATCAATTCTTGATGTTGCTTAGATAATGGAGTCCAGAGAAGAGCCCTAGACAAAGGGGTCTTTTATTTTTAGCAAGTTTTCTTTGACACTGCACCCCCCACCTGTTGGGGTCAGATGATCGTCTATGTCCAGAAATGAGCATGATCTTTGGCTCTTGAAGCTAAAGTGCTTAAGCTACATCTTCACATTACAAGGGGTGCAGCATGTCACACTATAACAGTGTTTCTGGATTCTTCACTAATCTCAGACTCTCAAACAGCAGCATTTACATGTAATGCTTTCTACTATCTCGTTGGCTAGGCTAGTCCATCCCATTCTAGTGGATGATGAACCTGACCTCATTTACACATCCCTTCTTCACCTCCCCTCAGAACCATAATCATGCAATGTATCTGGTAATAAAACCTTGAGCAGTTAGGAAAATCTAGCCTGCGTGGAACATGGCAGCAACATCTCAGCAACTTTGGCTACTGGAGCATATCAGCTCTGTCCTCCAGAAGAACCGATACTTGCCAGACACTTGTTGGAGTTAGAGGGGAAGGGGATCTCTGGCAAACTTATTAGCATGTGTACAAATTCTGTTCTTGTTTTTAGTGTTTTCTCCATAATACTTTCACCTTAAGAATAAACATACTTACTTAGAAAGAGTCATGTAGTAACTTAACTGGGGCAGCTAATCTGTCAAACTTTGAAGAGGAAGCAAAGCACACAGACAGACCTATTCAGGCAGTCTGGCTTGCTGGGGCGTTCAAGCAGATAACTGTGCAGCCTGAGATACCCCAGTCAAGAGAAAGACACATCTTAACCCAAAAGAGGTAATGGCTAGGGGGTTGGAAAACTGAGAGTCAGTGTCCTTGATGGACCACAGAGGAGGTTACTGCCAGGTACACCCACTTAGAACTCACTGTCCATGAAGCCTTCTTCACAGGAAGATGTGCCATGAGAATAAGGATAATAATGTTATTACTGAACTGAAACACATTGATGTCAACATTGTCCTTGCTGTCTTAGCTAAATTGCTTCCAACAGGTATGTTTTCTATTATTATTATTATTAAGTTTATTTATTTATTTATTTATTTATTTATTAAAGAGCATTCTACATTGCTAGACACATTGCCAATCACCAAGGGTTTATTATCTAAATTAATCAAGACAAACAAATACAATAAGAAAACAAAACTGTGGCAGAGATAGTGTGAGGGGATTACTAATGAAGAGAAATTGCTTCACTAGGTGAATTTCAGCATCTGAAAGAGATTTCATAGATTCTGAGGCCAGAGAGACCATTATGATCATCCATGCGGACCTGCACAGACAAAACTGATGGCAATAACATGCACAGCAGACAATCGAAGAAACTGCTCAAAGACAGGATTTGAACCAACAGTCTTTGGATGGCTAGAATAAGGCAATATGAAGACTCCAGAGAGAAGAAGGAGAAACGAAGAGGAACACATAGGCAAGGTTATGTAAGTTGCTTTATGAAGAGTTTGATGCTGAAGTGGTAGGAGACAGGTATTCTTTAGTAGGATTCAAGGAGGAACTGATGTGGTCAAAGCAGTAGAAAAGAAGAATAATTTTATCAAGAAAAATTTTATTTATCAAAGAAGCATTTTGTAAAGATAAGAGGGGTTAGAGGGGGAAAGACAGTGAAGCCAATGGCTGTGTTCACACACAGGCATTATTTCGATACAAGTTGTGTCGAAACAACTTGTATCGAAATAATGCCTTATTTTGAAATAACTTAATTCGAATTAACAGTTTGTTAATTCGAATTAAGGAAAAAAGCTCAAAGCGAAATAGCAGTTTCAGGCAACAGTTATTTCAAAACAAGTCACTGTTGTTTCGAAACATGTTCGAACGGCATTGTTTCGAAACAATCATTTCAAAACAACATTGTTTCGTCCCCACATGGGGTTTAACTTGTTTCGAAACACCCGGGCGTCGTGTGAACAGGGTATTTCTTATTTCGAAACAACCTCTGTTGTTTCAAAATAAGAGTGCTGTGTGAACACAGCCAATGAGATCTATAACATCTTAAGTTTCTTCATGAAGAAAGTTTATGTCAGAGCCACATGTAGCAGAGCCTTTTATATATCCTTGAGTCACTTTGGGTCAAGCATGAACTTTGAATAATTTATTAGAGAGACAAGGTGGGAGAGATAATATCTTTTATTGGACCAACTCCTGTTAGCTATGGAGATGTGCTTTCAAGCTACACAGAGCTCTTCTTCAGATCTGGGAAAGGTCCTCAGAGTATCACAGCTAAATACAAGAGGGAACCAATTGTTAAGGATAAGGAGTTAATGCATGTTGCAAGAGACCATTCCAGATGAAGTGGATAATTAACATGTCTGAAGTCATAGGACAAAGAAAGGTTAGTGGGTTACAGATTGCTGTAATGAGACATAAAATTACTGTATCTACTGAGTCTGTGATTTTTAGGCAGATTTATACTACCCCCTAAGTCAGTGTTTCCCAAACTAATTTGGCCATGGAACACTTTTGGGCTTAGAATATATTGAAGAAACACATACATGCTGACTGGAGGGGTGGTTCATAATCAAAAATTGCCACACATATTGCTCAAAAGTTGATTTTAAAGAGTTGGGTGTTTTGGGGATATCTTTTATTTTACAAAGAACAAAAAATAATAGAGGGAAGAATGAAGAAAAATCATTAGAATGAACAACCATCTTTTTAATATGTGGATGATTAGCAACCCTATTATTAAGTATGAAAATTAAAAATTAAGTACAAACCCAAAACAAAACATCAATATAATGATCAAAAGAAGAATGGTTAGTGTCCTTCCCGTGTACAAAAATAGGGAGGACAATTTTGTTCGAAAAAGGACTGTCCTTCTTTAAAGCTTAAAAAAAATTGTGAAAAATAAACACAAAACAAATTAGGTATGGGAGAAAAATTTAAATTTTCCATTTTTATAAATTTTTTATTATGACCAAGAACTACTGGAAAATACAAAGAAGTAACATTTGACAGCCTTTTTAATAGGAAGAGTGGTTTTGTGTCTTTTGATAACAAGTCCCCTTGCCTTTTTCCCTTTCCCCTTTTTCCCCTTTTCGTGTCTTTTGATCACAAATGTCCTTTCCCTTCCCCTTTTACATGTGTGTTGGCTCCTCTCCCTCCTCTTCCCTCTCCTGTCTTTCCCTGTATGTTGACACCTCTCCCTTCTCTCACCCTGACCTGTCCTTCCCTGCATGTTGGCTCCCCTCCCTCCCCTGCCACCCCCCTGCCCACACTGCAGGGACTCCCTAATGCCTGCCTGCCTCACACCACTGGAGTTCTTGAACCCCTTCTCTGGTCCCCATCTTACCTGAAAGGGGATGACACCAGCCCCTGAACGCAGCTCTCCAGCCAGGCAACTCCCCCCTGAGGCTGTGTGCAGGGCAGGAGATTTTAAAGGGCCCCATGGGTCCTTTTTTGATGAAAACACCTAATCACATCCCACAGAACACCAGTGCTCCATGGAGCACAGTTTGGGAAACACTGTTCTAGGTCAATATACCTTAGGTTGCTCAGGGGTTTATAAAAGCTTCCCCCTCCCCCTCCCAAAGTGACATAAGTTTCATACTGTCCTGGCGCTATGTCAGCAGGAGATAGCATCTGCATTGTGCAGATATGGAGTAATTATGCCGATAAGAGAATGCTCTCTCCAGTCAGCACAGGGCATCTTCACCAGACACACCACAGTGCAGTAGATGAGATGTAGCACTACATGTAGACTAGCCCTTAACATTTAGCAAAGTTGTGAATCTAGGCCCTCAAGGTTTATCTTTTGCAGGTGCTGTCCTTTGATGACAATGATTGAGGGGTCAGATACAGAGCAATCATGTTCTGAAAAGTGAAAAATCCCTCTTGTGGCCTTCAAACAAACTCCCAGATCACCCAACTCAACTTCAGAAATGAGCTCCCTACAGATGAAGACACCCTAATTAAAAGGTAGCACCAGTCAAACCTTACCATGACAACAGATGCAAACCCTGAAGATATATCTTCACTGCTGTGATGATGAATACCCCCAACAATACCTCTTTTAAAATCCCTGGGTCCTATATATACCTATCACAACATGTAATATACTTCATCTAGTGCATCAAACATTCCACCACCAACAAAGTGAGTGAAACAAGACTATTGCTATGCTCTCCAGTGAATTAACACAGAAAAATGATAAAAGGTAAACAAATCATATTGTTAGGAGCCTAACTTGGCATCAGTTGCCTGACCACCATTTGACACCTAGCCTCAGCCACCTGTCCACTTTTCACAATAGACAGAGGCCAACAGAGCACTAAGTAACCTTGTGGTAACTCAGTAAATTCAACACACAACAAGAAAGAGTAAATAGTTTGAGTTTTGTGCAACCCAGCAAATAGTTTGTTCATTTATAGTTATACATAGATAAAAATAAACAAGAACCAAAGTTTATACATTTTGCGTTATGGTACTTTCTTTCCCACCACCTCTTCAACTGTTTTGTTCCAGTCGGCATTGTAAAAACATGAATAAATAGTTAGAATTAACAATGACACATAAAAAATGTTTTAAAAAAACATGAAAGCATCACCAAAATGAGCAAATAAAAAACAATGTGTACAAAATAATATAAAAAACCACCATGCAGCCAAGGTGATATACTTCATTGCCTCCTGATTCTGAAAGAGAAGCTGTCAGTCAAGCCAAGCCTGTATGCGGCTTCTCAAGTGAACACATAACTCTTTGGACGTAATGAATATATGTTTTATGTAGTTAATGTTTGGCTTTGTATTAAACTATCTATGAAATCCTTACACATTAAACCATATGAATCTGCAATTCAGAGATACCAACTCTCATTGGTAATTTTACGCTGATCACAAAAATTGCCCTGCAACAGTATCACTTGTGGGCAACACTTTCCACAAAATGATCACTCCATCTCCGACCTCTAAGTCCTAAAAGAAACCTGTACAACACCTTCAAAAGACAAACCTCGGAGCTTAAATTCGTAATATTGCTAGACAACAAAAAATCAGCAACTCAATAGACTTTCGTTTTATGTCTCATTACAACAAGCAGTAACGCATTAACTCCCCTTTGATTTGTGACTTCAAACATGTTAACTGCCCACTAAATGAGTGGTCTCTTGCAACATGTGCTAACTCCTTACGCTTAACAAGCCATTACCTCTTGTATTTATCTGTGATATTCTGATTATTACCTTTCCCAGATCTGAAGAAGAACTCTCATAGCTTGAAAGCCTGTCTCTTTAAACTAATGACTCAATCCTTCCAGATTACTGTACCCCTTTTAGCAGCCTAATTTGTCTTGCATACCCACAAGTTCCACCTCTCTTAAAAACCATTTGTTAGCAAAATTAATTGTATAAATACAAAAGTGTTACAGCACACTATCGCTGAAAAATTGCTTACTTTCTCATTTTTACCATATAATTATAAAATAAATCAATTGGAATATAAACATTGTACTTAATAGTATATAGAGTAGTATAAACAAGTCATTGTCTATGAAATTTTAGTTTGTACTGACTTCACTAGTGCTTTTTAGGTAGCCTATTGTAAACTAGGTAAATATCTAGGTTAATTACTTTACCCCCTGGAAGACCTCTTTATACCCCAGGGGCACGTGTACCCTTGGTTGAGAATCACTGCTTAAGCAACAGAAGTTGGTCCAATAAAAGATATTACATCACCTTCCTTGTCTCTCTCATATTCTGCTCCCAATATGGCTACAACAACGTTGCAATCATAGATTAGAAAGCCTAATGTGTCTATTTTTCAGCTTATGATTTTATCTTATATTTGGACTCCTTTCAAGAATGATTAATCAGTTATCTCAATAGGAAAACACATGCGCCCCCAATCTGTGCACATGTACCCTTCTTCATTATTTGACAGTGTGTAAATATATTCAGCATCAACACCTGTCAAAGAGACTAAGTGAGAATAAGAGACTATTCCTGAGAGACAGAGTGTCTGAAACAATACTCTTAAGTACATTCTAGAATTAAGAATGTCTTAAGATTTCTCCTAAAGTTAGTCTTGCAGTACCTTTAGATAACTATTTCAGATAGAAGGCCACTAAATTTCTTCTTATAGTATCAACCCCATGGAAATGTGATAGAAGAGATTCCACATAACCCAAAATAGCTCACATATCATCAAAACCTCTAATTACGTAAGTCTGTGGAGTTTGTGGGTGATTCAAATTGTTGAACCCCAGGTTCGCAATGTGACTGGGATGGACCAGCATCACTCACCAATGAGACGGGCACCAGTTCAAGTAAATAAAAGCTACTTTTATAGTGACACCTTAAACACCTCTAACCACTTAACAGTATAAAACAAGGAAATCTATACGACAACACTTGTAATCAACTAACAATATGAAGCAAAGGTCTATATAGGACGCTTATAACCAACTAACAGCATAAAGCCAACAACCTAAATAAATACTTATAACTAAATAACAATATAAAGCTGAAAATCTATGCAAAGCACTTATAGCCAAATGACTGTGTGAAGCAATGACCTACTAGAGGGTGGCCATAATAAGTCAAGGACTTTTTCTGGCCTCTTACTGCCTCAACGTCGGTATAGGCACTGACCAACCCACCCGACACGTATTTACCAATGGCTGAAAGCCATTCCTCCTTGCTAGCCAAGAAGGGTGGGCGGCAGAATGAGAAAGTTAAATGCGAGAAAAATAAACCCCCACACTCCCCCCGTGTACACTGGGGAAGTTTGGGGCCAACAGTTTAGAGCAGAAGCAGAGTAATGAACAATTATACAGTAAAAAGGATGCAAAATACAAATGACTAATAAAACACCCGGCAAATTAACATCACAAACTATGCTAGACCATAAACAACTATATCATGAAGGATTATACAGGATACAGAGAAAATAATAACAACTACACAAACTATGCAAAACTCAAGTAAAGAAACTACAATCACGGACTATATATAAATGGTACCAAGTAGAATGATTAAGAAAAAGTAAGAGGCCTATATCAATTTATAATACCTGTCCCAGGACCACGATAGAACCCAAACTGAGGAGGCAGACCAGCTGCAGCATCTCAGCACTTAATCATTCGGCTGGCAATCCGTGTACACCCCAAAAAGGAAGGTCTCGTGGGTGGGTGCTCCCTGGCTCAGTCGGGGGCCAATCCGACCGGGTCACGACATGCCCTTTAGCATCCAAGGGTGGGAGAACACCAAGCTAGCTGAGACAGGGGGTTTAAATAGAATTTTGCACAGCCAGAGTAAAAATAGCCAATTAGGAGTGGGATTCTGGTCAGGACCAATGATAAAACTGGGACCCCAGACAATGACCCCTCCTTCGTGGTGACGGGGGTGCCGAGAAACTGTTGGGGGGGATAGAAACTCAGCCCCCTTGTTGTTGACAGAAACTAGGGAGGAAAAAACTCACACGGGAGATTGAGAGCCATCAGGGGAGATTGATACTTAGCATTCTTCCCCCTTGTGCTGGATGGCCCAGAGATGGAGGCCCACCAGTGAGACTGATACTTAACATTCCTCTTTGAGAGCGACATAATCCATGGGGCTGCATGTGGGGCGGGGTGGCCATTATGGCTGCCACCTTTGCTGACACAAATAACATTAGACATTCAATCAAGTTTGTGAGGCGATAAGACTATGTTAACTGCCTTATTATGCTTCATGGGAGGCAGTGCTTAGACATGTGAACTGAAGTTGAAGTACACAGAGCAGATATTTCAAATGTCCATTACTCTCATTGATGTGTCACTGCTCTGATTTCCAAAGTGTGATCATTTGATCGCCCAAACCTATTGAAAGGCCTTCCACTCCCACTCTGAACTATGTTCTTGAGAAGACACAGGAGTGGCCAGGGAAAAACCCCAAAACATACTACCCAGAGCTAATGCCTTGAACTAAGAGTCTCAATTTTGCTTCATTTTACAGCACGCACCACATCTTATTGGAGACATTATTTTGTGAGACACTTCCTCTCCCATTGACAATTGTGCAGCCCACCTTTTTTGCCATTCTCAATAACATAGCATCCCTATGCAAGGCTGGCCTAATGTTTTTTGGTACCCTAGGCCGACAGTGATTGTGGCGCTCCACCCAGCTGCTGGCAAGGATCTGGCCGCAGGCAGGAAGTGGCACGACCACTAGGGTCTGGCCATGGGCAAGGGTCCAGCTATGGACAGGGAGTGGAGCAGGGCAGGATAGGCTTGCTGGCTCCAGACCAGCCCTTGGTGCCCCCTAATGGTTGGCACCCTAGGCAACTGCCTAGGTCACCTCTATGGAAGAACCAGCCCCGTCCCTATGGCAACTACAGCAACTTCTTACATGAAAAACTATGTTAGAAAACTCTTTATTGTGTTTCTAACTGCTTTAATAAGATGTAAGTGCTCTTTGTGGATTATCAGTAGCCCACAGATCTCAAATTTAGGAGCCTCTCTAACACGTAATTTATCTGGCAACATTAAGATGCTTCCTAAGATAGGTACTTGTTCTTATTTTGTCAGAAACTTTTTCCACACATACTTCAGACATTCCTTATAGTGCTGGGACATCTATCTAAGGCACAGGTCTTATTTTCCTCCAAAGTGGAAAACAGTCTTAACAGCATGTGAAAAGAAAAGTAGAAGCATGCGAGGGCTTGGAAGAGGCGATATCACTGGTATGGACATTTATAGGAAAACTTTCTAAAATGTAAACAAGTATACTGACTGCTGTAACGGAATTCAGTGTAAAAGCAAGAGGGAAATACGGGAAGAAGAAAAATCTTCACTAGCAACAATCTGATAATGCTGACCATCCAAGAACAAAACAAAGGATAAAAGGTACATGTTGCTGTTATGGTTTTCCAGCAGGTGTGCATGCACCATCTACTGGTGAGACTGTTTAACGGTTCAGAATTTTGTGTTTTGGCACTTCCATTAATATGTGAGAACTCCATCCTGCCACTGGCTCTGAGAGCAAATGGATTCCTTTGCCCACAGGGCTCTAGTTCCAGTAGCATGGACTAACACTGAGCATTAGTTCCAAACAATGCAATAACCATATTCAATGCTCAGAAGTGCTCCTCGGGAACGTGTATATCTAAATAATACTTATAGAAAATGTTAGTGAAAAAATTAAGATACTACAGAGGTCATTATTTCCTATTTTTTTCATAAACAGCAACTAAATTTAAATCTGAATGTGTGTAAATGAAGGTCAACTGATCCTTTGTCTGCTTTTTGATAAGGGCCACATGTGATAAAATCATCATCTGCATAATCACTACTCTAACAAGAGAAGCTATAATGCATGGATATTAAGTGACAGAATTAAGTCCTTAATAGTAGGGTCGGTAAACAAAGTAGAAAAAGCAGGAATCTTATAGAAATTAATTTACTGCAAAATAAAGGTCAAACCTCCAAGGAGCATACTGGCCCAGATCACAAAAACACATATGCCTGTTTTTAACATTAAGCACCCGTAAGATCCATTGGCTTCAATGACAATATGGATGTGCTTACATGCTTTACTTTGAATCAGAGCCAATTTACCGTGCAGGATCAAACCCTCTGAGTCTGATCCTAAAACAGTGTAAGTCAGAAGAAGAGCTATCATTGATTTCCATGGGATGTGGATGATGCCAAATAGTGGTATTGATAGCGTAATTGATGGAGGTTGATTGGGGATCTGTTATGGGGAGAAAAGTTTCTGTCCTGCTGACTGTTTGATTTAACTTTTATTTTGTCTTGTTTTAGACTTAATTATAGGTGCCCCTTTTTACTTTTGAACAAATCTAGAAACAATTAATGAATTTGAGAGCCATTTATAACTGAATTTCAAATAATTCTTATTCATATGTACAATTTTGGAGGGGGAACACTGTTTTAAATGGCATGATTGGATACATATCTGCCAATAAAAGATTGAGAAATGAAAGCAATATTAGAAAATCATTTGAACAATTCCCCCCATAATAAAATTATTTATTTTTCTGAAGAAGTGAAAAGCAAGAAGAGAGCACATTGAGAAGAGGCTCACTAGAGACTCAACAGAACTTCTGAATCAGAAAGTTTGTCTTGCAAGCAACTACCTTCTTTGCTTTCAAGTGATTGAGTCTCCCATCCTAGATCAAAACCTTTTCTAAAAGCACTTGCAGAAGCTTTACAAAACTAAATTAAAACACAGCAATAATGGGATTTCTAGAACAGAAGAAGTACCACAGCACCACCTTGTGGGGAAATAAAAATGTATTTATCTTCAATACTAATTTCCTTCCATGAACAGTTACAGGAAAAAGGAGAATTAAAACTTCCCAATTTAGGAAAAAGAAATATTTAGGCAACATGAACACACTTCATCATTATTTTTCCAATATCAAATTATTTTTTAAAAAACAGTTTTATCAAAATTTTTGGTACTTCTGCAATAAAAGCTTTTTTAAAATCTCCTTTTATATTTGCTTCGATTACCAGTGGTACTTCTGAGCACCTTTAAAGTAATATGAAAATTTGTCTGGTACCATTACGATCTGAAGATACCTACACCAACTTCTGCTCATCTTTAATATAAACCACTTATTCAGTGAAAGAGATTTGTATGGTTAACTAATTTCTAATTGTCAGAAGGAACTACTCAGCTTTTAAGGGCTCTGTCAGGTATATCTTTTCTTAATTTGATTTTTCTTAAATTCCTGCTTTTTATCAAGCTTAATGCTCCTTATCAAGAAAGATAAATAGCACTGCCTTATGTAAGTACCCCAAGAAGGGCCATGCCCCCACCCAATATATAGAAAGAGGAAGGCACCCCGGGAGGGAGAATGGCAAAAAGTGTTAAAATAACAGTTAAATCAAAATAACATGGCTATGCTGCATTATTTCAAAATAATAATTTCCCTTTAACCATCATTTCAACATAAAGTGAGGTTTTATTATTTCAGAATGACCATTCCTTATTTCAAAATGAGGGTGCTCCTCATTTCAAAACAAGGAAGGCTCGTGTAGACATGCACTACTTTAAATCAAAATAATCATCATTATTTTGATTTAAAGTCTAAGTTTAGACATACCCCTATTGATTTGCGGGGTCAAAATGAAGCCCATTGGGAGCAGAATGATGCCTTTTCACTTTTCACCTAACTAGGATTTGAACTCAGTTTCTCAATGATTAAAAACTGCATCAACAAGAGGCTGTTCCAACTCCCATTAACTTCTTTCAAAAGATTGCCATTGACTATAGCGCGATGCCCTAAATGTTATAGACCTTATCCCTATCTTTGCATACTTATAAAACAATTTCAAATACCTTTGCCATCAGTTCCCAAACTGTGGTATGCTCCAACACTGGCACTGCCCCCAAGCAGTGCAGTGGCCCTCTCACTGACTCATGGGTGTGTTCACACAGCAGTCTTATTTCGAAACAACGGAAGTTGTTTCGAAATAAGAAAGGCCATGTTCACACGACACACCGTTGTTTCGAAACAACGAGTTCCATTGTTTTGAAACAACAGCGTTGTTTCGAAACAACTTAAACCCCATGTGGGGACAAAACAACGTTGTTTTGAAATGATTGTTTCGAAACAATGCCTTCTGAACATGTTGTTTCGAAACAACAGTGACTCGTTTCGAAATAACTGTTGTCTGAACTTGCTATTTCGATTCCTGCTTTTTTCCTTAATTCGAATTAACAAACTGTTAATTCAAATTAACTTATTTCGAAATAAGGCATTATTTCGATACAACTTGTATCGAAATAACCCCCTGTGTGTGAACATAGCCCATGAATCAGTGAGAGGGAAGACTGATTCGTAGTGCTAGTGAGAAAGGACCTTGGTACTCCAAAAAGAAGGAACACTGAGTGATCCTGGCTGGAGGGTTAAATCACAAAGAGGACTCCGTGGATTCTGGGATGAGAGAGGGTCTTAGCCAGAAGGAGAAACAGAGCAATGTTGCATACATCGCAAAAGGAGGCGTTGATCTCAAGACCTAATTTCCAGGGTGACCATGAAGAGAAGCCAAGTCAGCAATGAATAGTGCACCCCAAAGATACAGAAAAGAAAGGAAAATGGTTAAAAGTATTTGGATTGTAGTGTATTAAGTAAGGCTTTTGTTTTAATAACATTCATTTTCCCCTTGCTCTTCAACTGTAGAAAGTTTTAGGGGGAAAAAAAAAAACCAAACCTTGTCTGACAGCCTCTTAGATGGTGGTGACTTTCCTTTTGGTTAAAAGGAAAGATGCAAATTGATATGAACAGGAATTGTTATTGCTGCTGCTGGTGGTGCTGCTGCTTTTACGGTTCAATTCAATTTTATCCTAGATTGAATTGGAACTAGCAGAGATTGTGATCTATCTAAGTCCCTTTCGCTAGCCTGGCCTGGTCAGAACATTCCCCAGGATGAGGATGAAGATGGTCCAGGTTTTCAGGAGAGGATGAGGGTACCAGCCATGATGGCAAAGCTTGTCCCAGGAGTCTCCATCTGTTCTCCCATTTTCACCCCACTTGTATTTCTTTAATGACTCAGAAAATGGAGTGATTCATTTTGTCCATCAGTTAGACCCCATGTCTCACACCAGTTTTGATTCATTAATTTCTGGTTCTTCATACTTGTACCAAGCATGATTTCAACACAGTCCTTGAATCACTTCAACATTGTAGATCACAGGACTATAGATAAGGTTACAACATGATCTTTTTCATTTGGACTAATTCAGTCTCCCTCTGAATCTCTTGCTTTTCATTATCATCTATTTGTACAGGTTATTGAAACGTCATATGAATTTTCACATACTTTTTACAACTAAGCTCACAATTAGAGTAAATTTGCATGCCCACTTATTACAAAAGGCCCGTCTAAAGTTATTGACTTCGCAGCTCTGTGTGGCTGGAATGTTGCTCAGGCACCAGCTTCTGAGAAGTTCGTTTGCTTAGTAATTCTGTTTTGCTTGCCTAAATTAGCGCAAAAGTCTCAGGGCAAAGTTTCCAGGTTTCTGTTCTGATATCCAGAAAATTTGCAGCCTAGATGTCAAGGGGCAGACCCCTGTCATGTTTCTAGCTCAGCAACACTAGCTTGCTGATCTGATTCCAAAGGACAAGCCCTCTGTAACATTAGTATCTCAGCTCCTCTAGCTGTTAGGGCCAACATCAAGGCATAAAACTCAGACTGTGTATCTTCCACCTCTACCTAGCTAATCTGCAGGGCTGGTTCTGCCATAGAGGCAACATAGGCAGTCACCT
Organism: Podocnemis expansa; assembly: GCA_007922195.1. NCBI lineage: Eukaryota > Metazoa > Chordata > Testudines > Podocnemididae > Podocnemis > Podocnemis expansa. The sequence goes on along the minus strand of ML681979.1, from coordinate 40,158,837 downwards.
AGGGCACCAAAAATTAAGGAGTGCTAAAGGCTGGGCTGGGGCTGCTCCATTCCCTGCCCATGGCCGGATCCCCACCCACAGTGCCACTCCCTGGCTGGGGACAGACTCCCGCCCGTGGCTGGACCTCAGCAGTGATGACACCGCTCCCTGCCCACGGCCAGATACCCAGATGGGGCTGGATCCCAGCAGCGGTGGCGCTGCTCCCTGCCTGCAGCCAGATCCTGGTAGCAGCACTGTGCCACCAGCCACTGGGAGAGGAGGATGCCAAAATCCCTGCTGGCCTAAGGCAGCAAAAAGCATTGGGCCAGCCCTGCTAATCTGAGTCAAGGTACAAGTCTGATGTCACTAGCTCAGTGACATTTGCTTGTGAGGTTGAAACGAAGAACTGTCCATGTTACTGACTACCTAACTAGGCTGTTCACATGCTCCCCCCCCCCCCTTTGCACATTATCTAATCACAATCTGCAATGTATTTACCTCAACACCCCTGTGAGGTAGAGTACTGTCATCCCTACTTTGGGAATGGAGAATTAAGGCACAGAGAGGCAAATGACTTACTGAAGGTCAAAAAGAAACTCTTTGTCAGATTTGAACTCAGCTCTCCCACATCCTTGATTACTGGCCTGACTGTTAAACCACTCTGCAAGGCACTGGCATATAGGCAGTCTTGTCTAGTGGTTACAGCTGAACTGGTGCCATAACTCAAGGAGAGCTACAAAGCAGTGGTCAATGAACAGTAATCAGAGGAATTGTTAGTGCTGTATTTGATAGGGAGTAGTCAAGGTCAGAGAACAGATATTGTTACCAGCTTAGAATCAGGAGGCAAGAGTCAGAGACATAGGCTATGTCCACCCACAAGGGGTTGTTTTGAAATAGGTCATTTCAAAATAACGGCCTTATTTCGAAGAGACTTATTTCGAAATAACAAAAAAAAACATTTTGAAATAAGGAATAAAGCAGGAATCGAAATAGCATATCCACACTGTGGACTTGCTATTTCGCTTCAGGGGCAGGGCACCATTGGAGGTATGGCAACATGGCCGCCTCCCTGGGCCATGTCAGTGGCCATGTTGGTAGCCAATCCTATAAAAGCTGGCCCCAACCTCACTTCCCTGTCCACTCTGGCTAGCAGGACTCTGCAAGCGATGGACACTGCCCGGCTGCCCAGACAGCACCATGCAACACTGAGAGCCTCTGCCCGCCTGCAGAGTGTCCTGTGGATGTGGGATACTCTGCTCACACACCCAGAGGGTGCCCAGCCTCTGCCCGAGGCTGTCATCCACCTGGTCCGCAGAGCAGAACTACTGCACCTGCCCCCCTCCATGCCTCACCAGGTCTGGGCAGGGACACCAGCCCAGACTGGTGGGAGCGGGTAGTGCTGCGGACCTGGGGGGATGACCAGTCGCGGAGGAACTTCTGCATGACCAGGGCCAGCTTCAATCTCCTGGGCACAGAACCCGCCCTGCTGCTACACCAAAGGGACACCCCCATGAGGCCTGCCATCCCTGTGGACAAAAGAGTGGCCATCGCCCTCTGGAAGATGGCCACTCCAGAGTCGCACAGGTCTGTGGCACACCACTTCGGCATCAGGAGGTCCACCACCGGCAACATCCTCATGGAGGTCACCAGGACCATCAACCAGGTCCTGCTGCAACACTTGGTGACACAAGGGGAGCTGCAGGACACCACTCCTGGCATGGCCACCCTCGGCTTCCCCAACTGTGTGGGGATCCTCAACACCACTCACATCCCCGTGCGAGCCCCAGAGCACAGAGCCGTGGAGTACAGAAACCGCAAGGGGTACCACTCCATCATTTTGCAGGCCCTTGTGGACCACCGTGTCCTGTTCTAAAACTGTTATGTGGGATGGCCAGGGAGGGCCCATGATGCCAGAGTCCTCCGTAACTCTGCCCTGTACCAGGGCATGGAGGCGGGCACCTTCTTCCCCCCTCATGATATCAATGTTGGGGGAGTAGAGGTGCCTGTCCTCATTGTGGCGGACGCAGCCTATCCCCTGCGCCCCTGGCTCATGCGGCCATATGCAGGGCCCCTCAATCCCTCCAGGCAGATCTTCAACCGCCACCTGACCCGCTGCCGCCAAGTGGTCAAGCGGGCATTCAGCCGCCTCAAGGCTCACTGGAGGTGCCTCCTCACCCGCCTCCACCTTGCAGAGAGGACAATGCCGCAGGTGGTCAGCGCGTGCGTGGCCCTCCACAACTACTGTGAGCAGCGGGGTGAGCCCATTGCACCTGCATGGGAAGCTGAGGCACAACTCCTCACCAGGGACTATGAGGAACCTTGACCTGTGCCCACATGGGAGCAGCCGTCCCAGTGAGCCTTGTCAGTGCGCGATGCACTCAGGACCACGTTCGCCCAGGAGGAACTCTGAGGCCCAGACCTGCCCTGCCCCACACCACCCTCTCCCCCGTTCACCCACAGCCAGCCCCCACCCATCCATCCGCACTGTGAATACCCCCAAATAAAACCAGTCAACACCAGGAATGTATTTCTAACTATTTATTGAACAATACAGGGGTTGGGGCAGGGAAGGGCCTGGGGGGGAGTTATGGGATGGGGAAATGTGGGGGCAGTCTGAGGGAGGGGGCAGCAACTTGGAAGGGGGACTTCGGGGAGTTCAGGGAGGGGGCAGCAACTTGGGAGGGGGACTTCGAGGAGTTCGGGGAGGGGGCAGCAACTTGGAAGGGGGAAGGGAGTGAGAGAGTCTGGGTGGCAGGGGGGAAGTCAGGCAAGGCCTGTGGGAGGGTCCGGGGGGTGGTGTACCCCACCCTTGCCCACGGCTGCCCTCAGTCTAGCATCACCTCCGGGGAGGGCCAGGTGGCGAACCCCCTGCAGGACATGGAGGGGCCGTCCGCTCCACCAGCTCGTCGACATTGGTGGCGAGGGCCTCGACGGCTGCTGGCAGGCACTCACTCAGGTGTTCCAGGGCCGCAACCACCCTGTCATCCGCCACTGCCACCTGCTGCAGGATATGGAGGGCTGCGTCCTGTCGCTGGGCCTGCTCCCATTGCCAGGCCTGGGTGGACTCCTCCATCCACTCGTTGAGCTCTTCGAGGCTCTTGAGGAGCTCTGCCTGCAACCTCCTCCTCCTCCAGGGTGCCCTTGGACTGAGGCGTCGGAGTGCTGGTGGTGGCTGGCGAGCGGCTGGGCGACCTGCTGGAGGGAAGCAGAAAACACAGTTGGCCCCTGCCGCCTGCTGGCCCTGTCTGTGTGCAGCCTGTCTGCAGCACACACTTCTGCCCTGACTGTCAGCAGGACCCAGGATCCCATGGGACATTGCCCTGGGGTGGGGCTAACGACCCACAAGGCCTCAAAAGGAGGCCAGGAAAGTACCAAATGGAGGACATTGGAGGACACTGGGTGAAAATGTTGTCTGGCTGTGGTATTCGTTGGGGTTTACAGGGCCCTGGAACACTTTCCTGTACAAATCAGTATTCTATGGCATTCCAGGATACTTCAAGCCCTACAGTAAAAAGCCTGACAAACTGTATTTTAAACTGCCTGCCAGACAGAGAATGTGAGGATAAAAAGAAGAACAGGACAGTAAAAAGGGGACCATGTTCTCCTTTTGCCTGACATCTGGGAACCATACCCTGGAGGCACACATGCTAGTGGTGCCTACAAGGGTGAGCTGGACTCAGCCACGCCTTGCTCTAGGGCATCTCCCAAGGCCACTTGCCAGTGGTGTGGCCTGCATGCTCTCCGCCCCCCACCCAAGATGCAGCTGCATCTTTGACACCCAGCCCCTGTGAACCACCCCCAGGGACACAGGGACCTGTGACCCCGGTGCCACCTGTCTCTCTGGGACCCATGGCCAAGGGGGGGCCTCTGCACCCACCGACCCTGTGCCCTACCTGCCCTGGTGTCCGGCACTGGACCCCCTCGCTGCCCATGACCTGCTGGACAGGCCCAGCCCTATGTGCCTTAGTGGGAGGGGAATACTTACCCATGGGGGCTCCAGAGGTCCAGCGCGATGTCCCGGGCTCTGTATCAAGAGTCCCCAGGGGCAGGGATGGTATTGGGCCCCTGGTCCTCTGTGCTGCTCTCCACTGGGATGGTGAACAGTTCGGGGGTGCTCGGGGCAGCCTCCGCCGCCAGTGGTGTTGCGGCTGGAGACCCCCCCTGTAATAACCCTTGGGGAGGAAGGGGTTAACACTCTGGTTAGTCAGTCCCAGGACAGCCAATAGGCATGAAGTGCAGGCTTTTGAATTGTAACAGCAGCCTGGCCTGGGCCTGTTTGAATGCAGCAGAGCTCCTGGAAGGATCAGGAGGAGGCCAGAGAGGCCTGAGGAAGAATCTGGCAACATCCTTACCAGAGATAAGTTAAGTTTGGTACTGACCAGGCGTGAGTAGAACAGGGAATGTTTATTTAGACGCGGTCAGGGTATTTTCTTTGTTTTTGGCTTGTTTTTTGGATTTCTCTGTGCTGAGTACATGTAACCCAATCCTCCCCCCCACTACCCTATAACTACCTAAGTTAATTCCCAGAGAAGCAACTCTCTGTGTTTATTATCTGTTCTTTTTGATTAAAGAGTTTACCTTTTAAGCAAGTTCTGGTTCTGTGTCCTGAAAGGCAAGAGGTTTGTGTGCACGTGCCTTAGACTGCACAGGCAGCTACTAGAGGGAACCCTGTTCCAGTTCCAGCTCATATTGCAGCTGGAGTTCAGTCATTTTCCTGAGAGAGGAATAAAGAGGATTGCAAGTGCCTCACAGGGAGGAATTCCCAAGTGCGCCTTCCTGGGTCTCAAGAGGTTTTTTTGCATTTGGGTGGTGGCAGCGATACTACTCCAAGGCCAGGAATTGGAGGCCTTGGAGACTTTTAAGAGCAGCCTTTAAGGCCAGTGGCTTTTCTGGCCTGTTGCGGGCCCCCACCTTCTGCACTCAGAGTGCCAGAGTGGGGAAAAAGCCTTGACACCCCCGATAGACACATCGGACCCGGTCCCCGGTGCCTCCTGGCCTGATGAGGGGCTCTGCTGGACTCCTGTGTCCAGAGCCTCAGCAGGGAGACCGCTGAGGCTCTGGACCCAGGAATGTGTGGAGCTCCTCAAAGTAGGGGCAGGTGGCTGTCCTCCCTGCCCCCTGGAGCTCCCGGGCCTCCCAGGTCTGGGCATGGTCATGCGTCAAGGACTTGACCTTCCTCCAGACCTGGTCAGTCATCCAGGGGCGGCCCTGCTCAGACATTGCCACAGCAATGTCTGAGTATATGTCCCAGTTCTGGTGACTAACCCGGAACCAGGACAGTGTCTGGCCACTGCCAGATCCCGAGGAGGCAGCGAACCTCCTCGGGTGTCCACACAGGGGCCCTGCGTCACCCCTCGGTGCCACTAGTGCCTTGTGAGGCCGTGCCTTTCAAAACACCAGGGCACACTGCCTCACAGGCATGCCCTGACAGGAAGTTCCTGTTTCCCCAGGGTGCTGTGCACCCTGGGAAGAAGGTCAGATTGTTATTTTAAAACAATGCTTGTTTCGAAATAACATGTCTGGATGACGGTTATTTCAAAACGAGTCATTTTGAAAAAACATTGTTTCAAAACAGCATGTCCCAACGGGGTTATTTTGAAACAACTCATTTCGAAATTACTATCGTTTCAAAACGGAAGGGGTTTAAGCCATTTCTAAATGACGGCTCTTGTTTTGAAACAACCAAACCCGTTGTTTCAAAACGAGAGTACGTCGTTTGGACATGCCACTTCTGTTGTTTCGAAATAAGGAGCCTATGTGGACATACCCATAGTCAAGCTAGGATCTGAGACTGGAGATGAAAAGCAGGATGGGAGCTGGCATCATATCAAGCCAGCAGTCTGTATGGCTATCCAGACAACTACCTGAGCCACCCTCCAGGATTAAATAGTGAGTGTGGGCCAAACAGAAGTCCACATGGCCTGCACCCTTTTGGTGGTGCTTCCTGCAGCACCTGATCTCCACAGCACTCCCGCCATATGATTGTACTTGACCTTCTGGTGGTGATGTGAACATCAGCTGTCCTGCGCTGTATAGAGTTGTGTTCTAGTTTTATGGGGTACATCTATTAATTTAAGGAAGGTTAAGTAGACCTACAGACCCCAGTGGCCATACTGGCCTTTTATTGAGTTGACTTAAGTGCTTCCTTAAGTCGACTTAATAACACCACCTCTTAAGGTCGACTTAATGCCTAAATCAACCTTATTAAGTCGATTTAAGACAGTGTAGACAGGGAAAAGCCCTTAAATCAACCTGATTGGCCTCCAGGCCCCTTCCCAGAGTTCCTGGGCACCAGGAAATGTTGACCTAGTACCTGCCAGTGTAGACTCAGGCAGTCGACAGGAGTTTTCTATGTAGATTGTTGAAGTCAACTTAACAAAGTGATTACCTATATTAAAGTCAAGGCGTCAACCTTTCAAACATTATTCCCTCAGCACTTAGCCTGCTAGGTTTATGTTAAAATATAGGCCTCTGTGAGGTCATTAGCTTAACACTAATAGCTTTCTGGGATGATCTGAACACATGCAATTCTGTAAAATCTCTAATTTCTGCACTTCTAGTTTGCAGGCTGGATACCTTGGGTACTGACTGGCTTTATGTCATCGGGCTAGCTAGTATGGGGCCAATGGATAGTCCTCTGATCTCACTGGCTCTGCACAGAAGTGATGCAGGCCCAGAAGAAGATCCAGGGCCCGGGGCCTACACAGCCCCCTGGTTCCAATTCGGGGCCCAAGTCTGATCCTGCTCAGGATCCTGGGCAGGGCCCAGATTGGGCTCCTGCCACAGGTGGCCCAACCCCAGACCCCTGGCCAGGGACGGGGAAGACAACTACCGTGGGCAGCCCAGCCCTGGACCCCCAGCCAGGGACAGGGACAAGGACAGGGAAGGCACCCACTTCTATGAGTGGCCCACTGGCGGACCCAGGGCACTGGTGCTGGCACTTGGTGATCAAGCCCCCTATGCCCAGTGCCAGCGATGCCACTGGCTCTGTACCTCTAGCTTGGGGGTCTCGTATCAATCTGTGTGCTCCATATGAGTTTACTGGCTCAAAATAATGACTGGCAAACATCTTTTCCTGTGAGGACTTTCTTCAGTGATTGATCAGGAAGTAACTGACTGAAAGGATCCAAGGACAGCGGTTAAATTTCAGAGGGTGATTTTTCAGTTCCAGTAGTGCTGTGCATTATGGTCCTATATTCTATCACATACTTGGGAGCCAAAAGTTCTAAAGCTCTTGTAATGTCATGAATCTTATGCTTGGGAATGGATATCCAGGAATGGTAATCTCATAGTATCAGTACAAACAAGCAAAATTGCTGTGTAAGCACCTTTTTTCTTCCATGATCATATTAGCTTATTCTTTATTTAATGAAAGCAAGAAATATAGTAAAAATTCCAGTGTTAGTTGCTGTTGAGGTTTGTTTCCTTTATTTAGTAAGATGTACCCTATGAATAATGAATTCTCAGTTAGCAAAATAAAAATTACAGTCATTATCACAGTATGTTGTAAAATGTTTATTTTCATAACTTTGGTTTAGTAAAATACGTAGCTCAAATATTAATGTGAAGTGGTTCAAGGAGATACTATTCAGTTAGGAGTACAATTTAAGAATAGATTAAGGTTTAATGTCCAAGCTCAGAATAGAATCGGGGCTAGGATTTATATACAAGTTGAAGTCTGACATCTACAACATTTCACAAATACAACCTAGATGAATATCTAGAAATACAACCCAGATGCAGCTACTGTAAAATGGGTGCATAACTGGTTGGATAACCACTCCCAGACTGCATCTACAGTGTCAAGTTAGTTCGAATTAAGGAGCCTTAATTCAAACTAACATAACCTCGTCCACCATAGGCTTTCACTATTTATAATTAAGGAATTCCTTAATTTGAACTAATGAAACCCTAGTTTGAGTTAGGAACACCTGCATTTACTTCAAACTAAGCACTTAGTTTGATTCCTAGTTTGAACTAAGGATAGCATAGACCAGGATTAAGCCTGAATTCAAACTAAATAAATTCAAATTAGGGCAGTTAGTTTGAATTAAGAAAGTGTGCTAATTTGACTTAACATTTAAGTTGAATTAGTACACTTTATTAATTCGACTTACTAAAGTCAGGTTTAGTTTGAATTAAGGTCAAACTTATTAGTTCAACTTTGTTAATTCAAACTAACTTTTGTAGTGTAGATATAGCTCCAAAGAGTAGCGCCTCCACTCATGGCAGGACCAACTACCATAAACCATCCCTCATAAATATTTGTTCAACCGGCTCTTAGAAATTTCCAGTTATGGACAATGCTTCCCTATACAGCCCCCCAAGGCTTCCTGGCACCGGGAAAGCTGCCAGCCACGCACAGCCAGCAACTACAGTCCCTGCCCAGCCAGCAACTCTGAGCTGGGAGGTTTTGAAACTCCTGTTTAGAGCAGGCTCTCACTGAGCCTGTGCAGTCTCTAGAATAAAATAGAATCAGAGGGTTGGAAAGGACCTTGTGAGATCATCAAGTCCAACCCCCCAGGGGTTGAACCTAGGACCTTCTGCATATTAAACAACAGGGCTAGCCACTATGCTATTTGCAGGGCTGTGTACACTCCTTGAGAGCTCCCCTGACCAGAAGAGCAGCCAGGGACCTGGCAGCACCACTGGGGTGACCAGGTAAGGGGGCTCCAAACCCTACTTCCAACCCCCAGGGACAGGGGGCGATGGGGGCTGAAGGCTGCTCCGTCTGCCTGCTCGCCTGGCCTCACCCCAGCGGGGTGGAGCAGCCAGCCAGCCTGCCCCCAGTTGGCCATGCCTGCCCAAGGGGGTGGAAGGGGCCGGCGCTGAGCTCCAGGGTGCGGGATCGGGGTGCTGGAGCAGGCCACCCCACTCCCAAAGAGTTTGGGTCACTTCACCCCCTGGCCCCCCCTCCTCCAATGGGCCTGCTCCATGGCCTTGGGGGAGGGGCGGGAGCAAAGCAGCCCAAACTCTTTGGGAGCGGGGTGGGCCACTCCAGCTCCCCGACCCCACACCCTGGAGCTCAGCGCCGGCCCCTTCCACCCCCCCCAGGGAGGCTGGCTGGGAATAGGCTGGCTGGCTGCTCTGCCCCACTTGGGTGAGGTCCGGCAAGCAGTGGAGCTTGGGGGGGCCCAGGATCAGGCCGGGGGGGGCACAGTGAGCAGCACATGCTGCTCACCTGCACCAGCCCCTTAGAGGGAACAGTGGTTATGGAGATTCAATAGCCTCCTTAGGCAACTTATTCCGGTGGTTAATCATCCTGACAGTTAGGAATGTTTTGCTTCTTATCCTATCATCGGCAGTTAAGGAGGATAATTTTTTTCCCTCCTCCTTGTACCAACCTTTTAGGTACTTGAAAACTGTTATCATGTACCCTCTGTTTCCTCTTCTCCAGACTAAACAGCCCCAGTTCTTTCAGTCTTCCCTCATAAGTCAAGTATTCTTGCCATTTAATCATTCTTGTTGCTATTCTCTGGATTTTCTCCAATTTCTTCACATCTTTCTTGAAATGAGACACCCAGAACTGGACACAATACTCTAGTTGAGGCCTAGTCAGCAGGGAGTAGAACAAAAGAATTACTTCTTGTGTCTTACTTACAATACTCCTGTTAATACATCCCAGAATGGTGTTTGCTTTTTTTGCAACTGCGTTACTCTATTGATTCATATTTAGCTTGTGTCCACTTTGACATCCAGATCCCTTTCCTCAGTACTCCTTCCTAGGCAGTCATTTCCCATTTTGTATGTGTGCAGCTGATTGTTGTTTCCTAAGTAGAGTACTTTGCATTTATGCTTACTGAGTTTCATCCTGTTTACCTCAGACTATTTCACCAGTTTGTGCAAATCATTTTAAATTATGATCCTATCCTCCAGAACACTTGTAACCCTGCTCAGCTTGGTACCTTCCACAAACTTTATAAGTGTACCCCCTATGCCATTATCTAGGTGAAAACATTGAACAGAACCAGACCCAGATTCAATCCCTGCAGTACCTCATTCATCATGCCCTTTTAGCCTGACCATGAGCCATTGATAACTACTCTCTGAGTGTGGTTATCCAACTAGTTATGCACCCATCTTACAGTAGCTCCATTTACATTGTATTTCCCTAGTTTGTTAATGAGAAGGCAATGTGAGACCCTATCAAAAGCCTTACTAACGTCTAGATATACCACATCTACCACTTCCTCTGTATCCACAAGGCTTGTTACCTGTCATAGAAAGCTATCAGATTGGTTTGACATGATTTGTTCTTGACAAATCCATGCTGACTATCACTTAACACCTTATTGTCTTTGAGGTGTTTTCAAAATGATTCCTTCATTATTTGCTCTGTTATCTTTCCTGGCACAGAAGTTAAGCTTGCTGGTCTGTAATTCCCTGGGTCGCTCTGTCCTGTTACCCTGTAGGTGCATACAAACTGATTGTTTAATCATTTCTTTCCAGGTATCCAAGTTAGGAAGACTAGTCTATAATTCTCTGGGTCCTCTGTTGCCCTTCTCCAATCCTCTGAGGCCTCATGAGTTCTCAAAGATAATCACTAATGATTCACAGAGTGCTTCAGCAAGTTCTTAAGAACCCTGAAATGGCACCTAAAACTGGTTTATCTTTATCCTTGCTTTTATAGAAGGCAGAGGTTAAGGCTACTCAAATCTTTTCAATATTATACCCTATTTATAGTTGTTAATGTCAAACTTTAGCCATTTAGGCTGCATTTTTATGCTCAGGGTATGCCTTGGGCTGATTTTTTTTTTAAATTTAACCAAAAATAACTCAGCTGTTTCTTTTTTCGCTTTTTTTTTCCAGGGGGGTGAGGTTTGCTTTTGGGAATGAGATTAGTGGGGGAAAAAAATCTTTGTTTTGCCTATGTTAAAAAATTCCTATGATTGTTTCATTGAGAAGAATTAGGGCCTCAATGTTTTGATGTTAAGACTTGAAATTTGTCTAGGGAAGAGAGGGTAGCTCTGATCTCAGGGGTGTATCTTTTACTCTCCCTGTGAAAATTTGCCCACATTTGTCTAAAGTATGAGTGACCATTGCCTCCTGGGCTAACTTACTAAATGTGCAAAAAGCAGGGCAAGCTGCAAAACTGTGTGCTAGACTCCCAGTGCTGATAGGTGGCACTTAAACCAGTCTCCCAGTCAGTAACAAAACATGCTTCTGACTCCCAACTCTGGTCATCATAAAGCATAACAAAATAGAACCAACAACCTTTATTGCACATCAGCTCCTATGATCCCCACCTAGCCACTGGGTCCCTTAAAGAAATAGGTTCTCCTGACCCCAAAGCGCCAGTCTCATTATCCAGAACAATATAGGCTTGGACCTTGCCCAAAATACCATGCTGCCAGCCAATCCTTTAGTAACTAAAATTAAACATTTAATATAAAAAGAAAAGAAACAAAATGAGATATGTTAAAGGGTCAAAGTGAATTGCATACATACAAATGATTTAGAGTCCATAGAAAGCAAATACTTGAAGAATTTAGAGTTTGCAGGTTAGTCCAAGTCCTTTGTTAGACACCTAGCACCTGGGTGGATCTTAGTCCTTTGTCCAGTCACAGAGAAATAGTTCCAGAGATGGCTGTTGGCTGTAGATTGAAGACTAAAGACAAAATGGTGTTCATGCTGCTGCCTTTTATCACCTCTGGCCGTCTCCATGCTGTGCAGAGTCTTTGCAAATCATAATGGAGTTGAGTCATATGGGCAAGTCCTAGTGGCTCAACATGTCCCCACTATACCTGGGAGCTTTCTTAATGGGCCATTAAGGAAACGATGGTTTGTAGACCGGCGAGTGTCCTAGAATCCAATAACTTGAAATACAAATAGACTTGGCAAATTAAGGAAGTATGGGTTGGTTAGGTGGACTATAAGGTGGATAGAAAACTGGCTAGATCAACGGTTTCAGCATGTAGGAATCAATGGTTCCAGGTCTAGCTGGCAACCAGTCATGAGTGGTGTGCCCCCAGGGTCGGTCCTGGGGCTGGTTCTGTTCAACATTTTCATCAATGATCTAGATGATGGAATAGACTGCATTCTCAGTAAGTTTGCGGATGACACCAAGCTGGGGGGAACAGTAGACACGTTGGATGGCAAGGGCAGGATTCAGGGAGACCTAGATAAATTGGAACAGTGGGCCAATAGAAATCTTATGAAGTTCAATAAGGACAAGTGTAAAATCCTGCATGTGGGATGGAAAAACCCCATGCACTGCTACAGGCTGGGGAACATTCAGCTAAGTAGCAGCAGTGTAGAAAAGGACCTGGGGGTCATGGTGGATGGGAAGCTAGATATGAGTCAGCAGTGTGCTCTTGCTGCCAAAAAGGCCAATGGCATATTGGGCTGCATCAAAAGAAGTATTACCAGCAGATCAAGGGATGTGATCATTCCCCTCTATTCTGCACTGGTGAGGCCACATCTAGAATACTGTGTTCAGTTTTGGGCTCCCCACTACAAAAAGGACAGGGACATGCTAGAGAGAGTCCAGCAGAGGGCAACCAAAATGATTAAAGGGCTGGAGCACAAGCCCTATGAGGAAAGACTGAAAGCATTAGGTTTTTTAGTCTGCAGAAGAGAAGATTGAGGGGGGATTTGATAGCGACCTTCAACTACTTGAAGGGATGCTCCAAGGAAGATGGAGCTCGACTGTTCTCAGTAGTAACAGAGGACAGAATGAGGAGCAATGGTCTCAAGTTGTGGTTAGGGAGATTGAGGCTGAATATTAGAAAAAACTTCTTTACTAGAAGAGTGGTGAAGCCTTCGAATGAGCTGCCGAGGGAGATGGTGAAATCTCCATCTTTGGAGGTGTTTAAGGCCTGGCTGGACAAAACCATGACTGGGATGGTTTAGTGGGAGTGGTCCTGCCTCTGGCAGGGGGTTGGACTAGATGACCAATGAGGTCCCTTCCAACCTTATGATTCTATGATTCTAAAACCAATTCCTACATCTCATACAGATATGACACCTTCATATAAACCAGAAGATCATTCCTAGCCAATTACAACCTCTCCACTGGTGCCAAACATGGCATATCACATATAAATTATTGCAAATATGAAATATCAATATGAAAATTATAATAAATGATTCTCTAAAGCCAGACAGCATCACAGTATGAACCTCTGAATATCTCAATCCACACACACATGGTATAAAAATTTTAGAGTTTGGCAGCTGCATTCTTGGAAGATTCTATTGGCACTGAGCTGTCCAGGGCTGTCAGTACTGACCAAGACTTATCCTTAAGTAATCAGGGACACTGTGTTGCCAGTCACTTGAACTGACAGCAGAGTATTTATCTCTCTAGAGCTCTCAGTTCTTCCATTGCTGTATCAGGGGAATGAGGATTCCAAATGATGGAATTTGTTTTTCTCATTTCATTTTTAAAACCTTGATGCTTTCGCAGGATCTATTGTCTACCTGTGGCTATCCAAAGTCTGAAAGCAATAAAATCAGAAGTGGTCCCAGGATCAAGAAGCTGCCAACAGCTCCTTTGTGGCTATCTCTATTGCAGGTACTTATTCGTGTAATGTTTCCTTGGGTACCCAAGGTTCGTGACCCCTTGTTAATGCCTGCCCTCAGAATGTCTTCCTGGCATGCCCAGACCCTGTTCCACTGGACATGCACAGTGTTTGCAGATCAAGTCTCGGGCCCAGTTCCTCAAAGAAACAGTACACTTCAGCTTAACAACTTCACCCCAGGATCACCACTCCACTTAAACTTTGGTTTGTTTATAGTGAAAACTACAGGTATAAGTTTATTTAATGAAGAACTAAGATTCAAGTGACAGAAGTATTGGGAACAACTGGTCTAAGATAAATAACTATAATAAATAACATTTAAAATAAATAATGGTGGGTTACTCACCAGTAACCATCCTTCTTCGAGATGGGCTGCTCGGATCCATTCAGTAATCGGTGTCACCGTGCTGGAGCTCCAGATTGGTCGGAAAAGTTTTGTCCCAGCCTGTCAGGAGACGGTAGGCGGCCACCCACACCAACCCCGGCTATATATACGGTGGCCTCCCGACCCCTCCTCAGTTCCTCGGAGTCTCCAACTCCATGTGTGGGGATGGAGGGGAGGGACCTGAATGGATCCGAGGAGCCCATCTCGAAGAAGGATGGTTACTGGTGAGCAATCCAACATTCTTCTTCTAGCACTGCTCGGATGCATTCAGTAATAGGTGACTACTAGCCATACTGATGGATGGTGGGTAGAGTTGGCTCTTCCGCCTTCAGCATAGCGAAGAAAACACCCCAGATGGGAAGAGGCCCAGCAAGCAAGATTCTAACCAGAGCTGGGAGGTGAACTAGGCTCCTGGCGTGGCACAGAAGAATCGATAACTGTGGGCCAACCCAAAATTAGGGGTAGGTCCAACCCTGCCGAGGCAAGCATTCAAGGGTAGGACAGACCAAGGCCACCATGGCAAAGATGAAGAACGCAATATGACAACATAGGATTGCGTTTGGCTGCTATACTAGGTAGTATCGCACGAGGAAAGGGACCGGAGAATAAGTGTCTGGTCATAAGACTTTCCAGTGTGAACTCTAAGAAGATGCTGGAGGCCAGCAGGTACAGGATTAGCCGTAAGAACCTTAGCCCACACAGGAAGCAAGGAAGAAGGGAAAATTATCCCATGAACAGAGCACAACCGGTCCAAACTGGGAGCCAAAGGCTATGTCTACACGACACTTTTATTTTGAAATAACGCTCATTATTTTGAAATAAAAGAAATTAGGTCTCCACAATGTTTTCTTATTTCGAAAGGACGGATCCCATCCTTTTGAAATAAGAATCGTTGTTCCGAAACAGTAAAACCTCGATGTTTTCGAAACGGCCATTATTTCGGAAGGGATATTTCGAAATAACACCATTTAGACTTGTTCTTTTGAAACAACACCATGTAGACCTATTGTTTCAAAACAACTTTTCGAAACAACGGGCCAATTGGCGTTATTTCGGAATATCCCTTTCGAAATAACAGCCATTTCAATTGTGGGGTTTTCCTTATTTCGAAATGAGCCCTTTCAAAATAAGGGTTTTATTTTGAAATAAGTCATTTTGAAAGGACTTATTTCGAAATAAAACTGTGTGTGTAGACATAGCCAAAGGGTCGCGGCCTAGCCATGACAGCTGCGGGCTATGCAGACAGTTGCTGGAGGAATGAAGCTGTCCCTTGTTCTGGTCACAACCAGCCCTGAGGGGGCCTGGGCAAAATTGCATAGATGCATTGGGAAGGGGGGGACCCTGGATTCATGCAAGAAGGGTCTGAGGAAGGCACTTTGAAACAGTACACAAAATCCGAAGGCAAGAGAGGTGCGGTAAGCAGCGCATTACATGTCTGCCAGGAACCTTAAGCTAGTGCGCAAGCGCATGCTTCCAGCGGTGTATGGGACCAAAACCTGGGGTTGTTTAGGGTTTTGGGGGTTTTTTGCAGGGGTCCCCAGGAAGTTAAGGTGGCATGATGGCCTTAGGTGGTGTGGATGGTTGGTACCAGTAAGCGCCTCAGTAGCGTACGAGCTTATGGAGAGTGCCCATTGTTTGGCCTGTAATCCCATGGGGTTCCAGCATCACGAGGATTGCCCAGATGACAGGAGTATATGAAGAGGGAAGAAGGGGAGGCTGAGAACAATGCAAAACCACCGCTTCGCCAAGCCATCGGGGTGGCCAAAGGCTCGTGGGGATCCAGTAGCAGAGATACAATCTCTCGTGCCTAGGGCATCATTGGAGAAGAACCATGCCACAGCTATGTTGCACTTACATGCATAGCAGGAACAAGGGCAGGTAGAGACAGAACTGCCCCGGAAGTACGGTTGCAGTAGGAAAGATGAGTCACCTTCCGAGCACGCGAGAAGCGGAACTGCTCACAAAGAGTCAAATGCGGCACTACCCAGCTATCTTGGGTTTAGGGAACCCACGTGTAGGGTTATTTCCAGTTGGATGAAACCTGATGGAATTCCCCGTGGAGGGTATAAGCCTCTGAGAAGTACAGGAAACTTGACCTGTCTTCCCCTATCTATTTAAAAAAAAATATATATTCCCCTCTCACCCCTATGGGTGGTATGTGTCTTCCTCAACCTCGGGTCCTCTACCAGAGGCCTGGGAGTTTGAGGGTTCTGCGCAGTATCTTAGCTGTTCCTAGCACTGCACTCTTCTGGACAGAGAGCTCTGATGTTGTTCCTGGGATCTGTTGCAGCCACTCTCCCAGCTTAGGAGTCACAGCCCCGAGCACTCCTACCACCACTGGGACCGCTTTGGCCTTCACTTTCCACATCCTCTCTAGTTCCTCTTTCAGGCCCTGGTACTTCTCCAGCTTCTCATGCTCCTTCTTCCTGATGTTGCTGTCACTTGGCACTGCTACATCTATCACCACCGCTGTCTTCTGGTCCTTGTCTATTACCACGATGTCTGGTTGATTGGCCAGTACCTGCCAGTCCGTCTGGATCTGGAAGTCCCACAGAATCTTAGCCCTGTTATTCTCCATGATCTTCTGTGGGATCTCCCATCTGGTCTTGGGAGGGTCTAGCCCATACACTGTGCAGATGTTCCTGTACACAATGCCAGCTACTTGGTTGTGCCGTTCAGTGTATGCTGTTCCTGCCTGCCTCTTACATCCTGCCACTATGTGTTGGACTGTCTCTGAGGCCTCTCTGCACAGTCTGCACCTTGGGTCCTGTCTAGTGTGGTAGACCCCTGCTTCAAAGGATCTGGTGCTCAGTGCCTGTTCTTGTGCTGCTATGATCAGTGCCTCAGTGCTGTCTTTTAGTCCAGCCCTTTCCAGCCACTGGTAGGATTTCCCAACGTCAGCCACCTCAGCTATCTGTCGATGGTACATCCCCTGCAGGGTCTTGTCTTGCCATGGCACTTCTTCTGCTTGATCTTCCTCCCATGTCTGCTGCTGCCTCAGGCATTCTCTCAGCAGCTCATCTTTGGGTGCCATCTTACTGATGTACTCCTGGATGCTCTGGGTTTCATCCAGGACAGTGGCTTTGACACTCATCAAACCCCTCCCGCCTTCTTTCCGGCTGGCGTACAGTCTCTGGGTGTTGGATTTGGGGTGGAAACCTCCGTAGATTGTGAGGAGCTTCCGGGTCTTCACATTGGCAGCCTCCATGTCCTCCTTTGGCCAGCTCAATATACCAGCAGGGTATCTGATGACTGGCAGGGCCGTACTTGTTGATGGCATGGATCTTGTTCTTCCCATTGAGCTGGCTCTTCAGGACCTGTCTTATCCTTTGGTGGTACTTGGATGTTGCTGTCTTCCTTGCCTCCTCATCGTGGTTCCCAAGTGACTGTGGGATGCCAAGGTACTTGTAGCTGGTCTGTATGTCTGCTTTGTGGCCTGCTGGTAGTTCCACCCCATCAGTCTTGACTACCTTCTCTCTCTTTACTACCATCTGGCCACACTTCTTCAGTCTGAATGACATCCCAATATCCTCACTGTAGATCCGTGTCAGGTGGATTATCAAGTCGATGTCTCATTCATTCTTAGCATACAGCTTGATGTCATCCATGTAGAGGAGGTGGCTAATGGTAGTTCCACTCTTGAACTTGTATCTGTATCCAGTCCTTGTGATTATCTGGCTGCGGGGGTTCAAGCCAATGTAGAACAGCAGCGGGGACAGTGCATCACCTTGCTATATGCTGCACTTGATGGCCACTTGTGCAAGCTGTCTTGAGTTGACTTCCAGTGTTGTCTTCCACAGTCCCATTGAGTTCTTGAGGAAGGTCCTTAGTGTCCTGTTGACTTTGTATAGCACCAGACATTCACAAATCCATGTGTGCAGCATTGAGTCGTAGGCTTTCCTGTAGTCAGTCCAGGCTGTGATCAGATTGGTCTGTCTAGACCCTGAGTCTTGGGCGACTGCTCTGTCTATGAGCAACTGGTGTTTTGAGCCTCTGGTGTTGTTCCCAATGCCCTCCTGAGCTGTGCTCATGTACTGGCCCATGTGGTCCTGTAGCTTGGTGGCTATGATGCCTGATAGGACTTTCCATGTTGTGGGGAAGCAGGTTATTGGCCGGTAGTTGGACGGTGCTGTTCCCTTGTGGGGGTCTTTCATGATTGTCTGTGACTCATAGCAGGTACCTTGATGGCCGCCCCTCCCGGGCCATCACTAAAGTACATAGAACGTGTGAAGTGAACAATGGCTCCTTCACCTTAACTAGATGGCCCCCTTGAACTCAACTGGATGCCCGTTACCACCCTGAGGGCCCATTGTTTTGCAGGGCTTGGTGTAGGTGGGCTCTGCCTAACTGCAAGGTTCTGCAGGGCATGACTCATATCCCTATTGTTCCCCATATTCCCTGTAATCAGGGAAAGGCGGGAAATAGTCTTTAAAAGCTGAGGTTCTGGGGTGCTCAGGCAGGACGGTTTTCAACATCTCTCCTGGCCTGATCAACCAGAAGCTGCCTCCTCCGCTCACAAGTTCCCCCTAGAGTGTATCCATGAGTTACCCCCACAAGTTACTGCCGGCCGATTACGAGTCTCCTCCAGCCTGTAATGCTGTTACCCTTGCTGCTAGGAGTGGTAAGAATCTGCCCTGCAACCTTTCTCTAAGAAAAAAGTTATTCTATTTCTTTACCACTGCTGCAAAACTGCTTTCCCCAGCTCTACAGGCTTGTGTGTGTGTCTTTCTGCTTCAGTGTGTCTGTTAGAAGCTCCTCCTGTCTGTAATTGCCTCTCACTACTTTGTATCACCCAGTGTATCTCTTTTCCTCCTGGGTTGTTTGAACTTGCTTTAAGAGTATTGTGTTTTGCAACACTGTATAGAGTTAATTGGTAGCCTTAGAAGTCTTAAGTTAGCTGTTAAGATTGTTTCCTTTGGTTGATAGCTTATAGAATTGTTTTGTTAAGTTGCCTTTGCCCTCCCCTCTGTAGCTTCCCCAACTTAAATAAACTTTTTCTCCCTAACTTTACTCGTCCCCTCTTTATTTCCCGACCCCCTCCCGTGTGCCCGAAGTTCACCGCTGCACCCAACTCCCTTTCCCGCACTCCCTCCTTCCCCTGCAACCCCCTTTTTTCACCACTTCTCCGCTCCTCCGTTCTCCCCCCAGCCGCCGCGTTTTCCCCGGCTCCCCCTTTCGTCCCTGCACACCTTTTCTGTGGCTTCCAGCGGGCTCCCCGCCCTAGCCGCCGCTTTCCTGCAGCTCCCCGGGGGCTCCCCACCCTAGCTGCCATTTTCTGCGGCCCCTGCCCCCAGCTCCCGAGCCACTCCCATATCCGCTGCCGTTCTGCAGCTCCCGGCTCCCGAGCCGCTCCCACTTTTCCGCGGCTCCCGCAGGCTCTCTGCCGCTGCCACTGCATTTCTGCGGCTGCCCCACTCCCCTTTTCCCCTGCCGCTGCCGCAGGCTGCCTCTGCCCGCCAGCCGCCGCTTCCCCCGAACCCCTCCTGCCTTCCCGCCGCCGCTTCCCCCGAACCCCTTCTGCCTTCCCCGCCAGCTGTTTCCCCCAAACCCCTTCTGCCTTCCCCGCTAGCAGCCGCTTTCCCAAACCCCTCCTGCCTTCCCCGCCAGCCGCTTCCCCCGAACCCCTCCTGCCTTCCCTACCATTTTGCCCTCCTCTGCCTCCCTCGCAAACCCCTGAATCCCCTTTCAGCCTCTCCTGCTTCTCCCCATTGCCCACACTCCCACGCACCTATAGCCCCTCTCCTGCCTCTGTCCCCTTACCCCAGCCCCCAAGCACCTCCTCACCCCGCTGCCTTTCGACACCCCCCCACTTGCCTTCACTCCTCTTCAGGCCCCAGCTTCCCTTGTTACTTACCTTCTCTGCCACTGCGGCACACTAATTTGCATTGTACCCCCCTTTTCCTTTAGGTTATAGTGAGTAGGGCTATAGTGTTAGTAGGTTAGTTGAAGAACCCCATTGTTCCCCAACCTGTCCCCACTCCCGAAAGTTAGGTGCCCCCCAACACTTTACAGAAACCACTGTGACAAACACGACATACACCGACCACCGCTCTCCTTACCCTATACTCATTTTAATAAAGTGTACCCCAAATCCACCCCATACCCCACGGGTGCAGTGGTTGCCCCCCAAGATCCTCAAATCTCCGAACCTGCTGGCAGGGTCAATGATCAGCACTGTCCTTCCTTGTGTTAGCCAGTGTGGGTGGGAGCCTGCTGCTACCAGCTGGTTCATGCACTGCTGTTAGTTTCTTTAGCCAGTAGGTGTGGATCATGTCCGGCCCAGGTGCTGTCCAGCTCTTCATGATCTTGACCCGCTGTTGGATGTCTGCTACTGTGATGGTGACTGGTTCCTGTTCTGGGAGATTGCTGTGGTCTGTTCTCAGGTCCTGCAGCCACTTTGCACTGGTGTTATGAGTCTTCTCTTTCTCCCATATGTTCTTCCAGTACTGTTCAGTTTCTGCTGTTGGTGGCTCTGCTGTTATTGTGTTGTTGCACTGCTGTTGGGAGTACACCGTGATGGTTCTTTGGAGAACAGGGCATTTATTTTTTGGCCTCTTAGAGTCTGAGTCTATTAATGTGATATGTATTTCTTAATCAATTTCTTACCTTATGAACAACTAAAATTGGAACCCATTCTTCTGTTTCTTGCTCCAATATGATCAAGAATAAAGAGAATATGATCTCAGAAGAAGAGTACAGCTAAAATGTGAAAGATGGCAACCGTTTCTTCATTAATGAGTAACCTGAAAAGAGACCACAGGAATCTGACAAGTCTAGTGTGCAGTTAATATGACCAGTACTACAGTTTTTCTAGAATATCTAGTTCCATATTTTCTGGATCTAAATCTTATATAAATTGAAAATCTACCATAGTTTACTAAATCACTTGAAATAGCGTTCATGGGACACCAGATGTAGAAAGTCTCACTTCTCAGATTCAATTAGTATTAAAGATTTAAAATAATGCAAGTGGCTGTGCCACAATCTGCCAGAGAAGTGAAAGGGATGTATTTCTATAAATTGTTTCTCATATGAAAGAAGGGGATTTAGGGAGCAGCTTGACAGTTACTGGAATGGAGAAATACTCTAACATAGGCTTTTAAAGAAACAGGATGTTGCAATTTATTGATAAGATCACTATTGTCATGTGGCTCTGAGCTGCTGTTCTGGAGGAGAATTATTTAGAGTGAAAGTAGCAGCGTAATCTGTATTTACCATTTTGTAATTATAACTGTGAAAAATCAAGGATATTACTCATGTGTTTTTCTATTATTGACTAAATTTTAAACTCTTCAGAATATTCAAAATTGTTATGAAATGCAAGAGTTATTCTGATGCCATCTGACTGTATTGTGCCAATTGAGAAGGACTGGTGGATGGCAGGGGTCAAAGGAATATGGAGCCATAGTTCAGGCCAGTCAGCTGAAGTTCTTCAGCCAGAAATCATAAGCACTCCGAACCTGCAATCGGAGCCACATTCTCAAAAGAAATCAGCTTCCATTTGGGGCACCAAAATAACTGGCCAGATTTTCAGAAAGAACTCATCATGTTGACCATTTTGATAAGTGTTTTAGAGAGACCTGCTAGGTATTGAGCACTTGAAAATCTGGCTTCCACTGATCTAATGGCACTGGAAACAGCACAAAGGATAGGAAGACTAGGAAAATCAATAGCCTGCATTGGGAAAATCAATAGCTTGAGGGGAAAAAACTGCTGTGGAATAGAATATATATTTGCATATATTTAAAGCACTATGGCATATTTAAAGGGATCTGACTGGATATACTTTTTTCTTTTCTGTGTGACTCTTCATGAGCAAAAAAGCTTTTTATTACTAATAGTTCTTATTCTATTAGTTTTGATAGCATCTGCTACTATTTCGGTGCTTTCCAAATATTCAAAAGGAGTGGTCCCTGCTCCAGGATATCTTTCCCCACACCCTCACAGCTAAAGGCAGGCAGAGAGTAGAGGAACAACCAAAGATGTCTGGCCCTTAACATGCAAGTCCAGACTGCAGAGTGGAAATCTTAGGCCTGGTCTACACTGAGAACTCATGTCAGTGTAATGCCACTTACATGGACCCTCTATAAACCACTTCTACACTCATGTGGCTGTAAAGTCAAATTAACTGCTGCGGTAAGTCAGCACTGTAACATCACCCTATGACAGGGTAGCCCCACCCTGCACTTTAAAAGCCCAGCACGTACTATGAGCGGTGGAAGCCCCACCCCCTAGACTCTCCTAGGCATGCTTAGACTGCTGTCCCAGTGTAAAAGGAGGCAACTCAGTTCAGTTGGGGCTGGCCTGCAGAAAGGAAGGATGTCTGCTGGGAGCTCCTGCACCAGAGCTGCATCAGCCCCAACCAGAGGCTGTGTTCAGACGAGAGTTTTATTTTGAAACAACAGCCATTGTTTCAAAATACAATTTCTTATGTCCAGATGACATTCCGTTATTTTGAAACAACGGGACCCGTTGTTTTGAAACAGTAAAACCTTGCATGAAATCGAAACAGCTGTTGTTTCAAAACAACAACAATGTTCAGACATGTTATTTCGAAATAACCATTATTTTGAAATAACACCTTTGCCCTTGTCTTTCCCACGGTGCCTTGCTTTTAGCCTTTATTGGGTTGGGGCAAGTTGCTACACCTCCCATGGTGCCCCTCTCCTACAGCAAAATAGCAAGTCCTGTCTTTAAACATGCTATTTTGCTTTGAGCTTTTCCCTTAATTTGAATTAACATTTTCTTAACTTGAAATAACTCATTTTGAAATAACAGTTTATGTGTGAACATAGCCAGAGAGACCCTTGGTGCCCAGAGGGGATTCTACAGTGGTTATCCTGCAAGAAGTGCCTCGTGGCTGAAACCCAGTACCTGTAAGAAAGCTGACAACAACTCTCCAAGGTCAGAGAAAGCCATGGTTCAGTGCTCAAGAAGGACTTTGCTCAGCCCAGGTAGGAAGTAGCCCAGGGGGCCTGGAGGGTGAGTTTAGGGTGTAGTGAAAAATCTAGTCAGCATATTTCAGTCTGGATCCCTGCTGACTTGGGGCCATACCGCTGGCAGCCATAGGGCCCTGGGCTGGGGATCAGTGTAGTGGGTGGGCCTGAGTCCCCCCTACCTGGTCTCTGTTCCCCATCATGGACTATTCTATGGACTCTGGCTACTAAGCTGTGCTGCCCTGACCAGGGGACTGCTCATAGACAATTGTATTGATTTTGTGGGTACTAGACCATACTGCCCTGTGCCTGAGGGCCTTGTACTGACTCTGGCCACTAGGCCAAATTGCCCTGTGCCTGAGGACATTATGACGACTCTGGCCACTAGGCCACACTGCCCTGAACATAGGGATTTGCATGGACCCAACTGCTAGGCTGTACTACCCTGGCTCAGTAGATTAGAGTCTTGCGTAGGTACCCTACCTGCTACTTGTCTCCTTTGTAGTTCCCTACCTGGGGGCACTAGAAGGGCATACCCCACAACACACCCCCAGAGGAGATGAATAAAACACTACAATTTTAATAAAGTAATTTAAGATCGGTGTAGACAGAAAGCAGTTTAATACAATGTTACTGGCCTCTGGGATCTATCCCAGAATTCCCTGTGTTTGCAATTCTCTTTCCTGAACTGCTACATCTTGGCAATGTCATCAGTAAATAGCTCCTCACTTGCCTGCAGCCCTGCAAAGGTTTCAATTCCATTTCCTGCCTGAGCAGCACAGAGCTTTCACCTGAGATGGTACCGGTGTCCATGCCCAGCAAACATGCCCAAGCATGGAGTAGTCCTGAGATCTTAGATCTGGTCATCCTGTAGGATGAGGAGACAGTGCTCGCTCAGCTGCAAAGCAGCAAAAGGAATCATGACATTTACAAAAACATTTAGCATAGTGTGATCGTGAGGAGCCACAACAGATACATGCAGCAAAGTCACATTAAAATCAAAGAGCTTCAGCAGGCATATCAGCAGACTAGGGAGGCGAACAGTTCTTCAGAGTCTGTGCCAAAGACATGCAGGTATTATGAGGAGCTAGAAGCAATTCTTGCTCATGACCCAACCACTATGCTGTCATGTAACATTGATACCTTGGAAGACTCCAGGATGAATGAGGATGAGTTTGTGGATGAAGAGGAGGAAAATGGGGTTTAGGAGAGTGGGGTATCAGTTCTTCTGGACAACCAGGATCTGTTCATAACCCCAGAGCAGCCTGACCCACCTCAGGATGGGATCAGTGACCATGATGTAGGGGGAGGCACATCAAGTGAGTGTTTTAAACATATGTCTGTGCCATGCACATTGCACAGTTGGATACCATTGATACTCGGGGGCGGGATGAAGGGAGGGGAATCCAGCAACAGAGTTGGGGGGAAGAGGATGTCCTATGGGGGACCAGAGAGTGAGCACAGAGCCAGCTTGGGGGGTGAGAGAACAGGCCAGCAGTGTGGAACCAGTGTCTTGGGGAAGAGAACAGCCTGGAGACACAGAGCCGGCAGGGGGAAAGGAAGCCATCCAGTTTCCCTGGGTGGAGTGTAGGTCCCGTGGGACTGCAGAGTTGGCGCAGAGCCAGCATGGGGGTGGGGAGAGAATGAGATGGCAGTGCAAAGTCAGTGGAGGGAGAGGTATAGCCAGAGGGGGGAAGAGGGAAGCCATCTGGCTTTCCCAGTGTCTGGGGAGTGGAGATACAGCACTGGGTGGGCACAGAAATGGCAGACAGGCACAGAGCTGTTTGGGGTCAGGGCAGAGTTGTGAGGGGGGTAGATCAAGCACCAGAGGTTGGGGGGAAGCAGGCCTGCAGCACATTAAAGCTTCCCCCCCACTCCCCCAGCCTAGCGTGACTACTCAAACTGAGTGATGTGCAAAAGAATGCTTTGGTTATCATCTGGGGAAATGACTGGAAAAGTTTCATACAGCTGTTCATGAGTCCTGGCAAGAAGGTTCCTGGGGAGGCCTGCCTTCTCTCCCCTAGTACCTTAGGAAACTTTGCCTTCCCACTCTGTTACTAAAGCTTCAGGAATGATCACAGCATACAACAGGGCTGCACAGGGGTCAGGTCTGCCTCTTGCTGCTCGCAGCAGCTGTTCCCTTTTGGCCAGCATGACCTTAAGGAGACTGACATCACACACAGTCACCTAGGGAAGATGGTGCAATAATAGTCACCAAGCAAGGCATCCTCCTCCCATGACTCCACCTCCCCTGCCCTCCATTGTGCCCTGCATTTTAGTTCTCCACCATGCTCCCACTCCTGTTTTAGTTGTTTAGGTGGCTGTCCTAAGAATGATCTGATCCCCAAGCTTTCTGCTGCATGAAAGGCAGTCTGAGCTGTGTTACCGAGCATTGTGTTGTGTTCAAGTTGGAAAGTGCTTCAAAAGTAGTTTGGGGAAATCAGGGGAGTTCTGGGAGCAATATCTGATACTTTGCATTACATCACCTAACAATAGGAACTGTATTTTATGCTCCTTATAGGGGAACAGGGGACTGCAAACAGGGGAGTTTGAGAGAGAAGGAGTAGATGAAGCCCTGAAAAGGCGCAGATGATCCCCTTGCTGAAGAACCAAGGGAGAGAGTGAAGCTTGGGTGAGTGAATTGCTAACTGTATGTTTGTGTCTTCCCTACAGGTGATTTATTTACCAGTTACTGTGTGAATACAGACTGTGATTGTGTGATTGTCTGGGGGCTGTTTGTACCATTGTTCCCTGCTCACCTTTGATCAGCCTTGTGATCATACTTCCCCTGCATGCTTAAAGAGGGACAAGGGCTGACCTAGGCAGAGAAAGCCTTAAAAGCCAGTGGCTGAGCGACCAGGGGGAGCTTGCAAACAAGGAGTTTGGGAAGGAGTTGGTGAGGCCATAATAGTGAAGAGGAGCCTCACTGCTTGTGGCAGCACCCCTTCTGTCTCCTCCACCAGCACCTATATCCAGACAGACATCCTGACCATGAATATCACTTCCCAGATTCTGGTGTGGACTTGCAAGGACTGTGGCCTCCATTTGCCACTCACAGGCAACCAGGCTGGACAGATGAATCAATGTGACAGGTGCCTTTTGGTGGAATCTCACAGGAGGCAGGTGGGAGAGTTACAGGAGGAGGTGTCTAGGCTAAGGAGTATCCATGCCCTGGAGAAGTTCCTTGATAGCATCCATGAGGAGACATGCAAGGATGAGGATACTATCCAGGTGCTGAAGGCTGCTGCCACACCATTGGAGAAGGGTGGGATGCCTCCAGCACAGGGAGGACACTGGCAGCTGGTTACTTCTGGCAGCAGACAGTGCTCTACCCCTGTTCCCATGCCACCCTCCATTACACAGCACTAGAGACAATGGATGAGGTGGAAGAGGAAATGCCATGCACACCCAATGCTGGGAGGATCACGACCAGCACACCCAAGAGGAAACATTAGGTTGTGGTGCTTGGGGACTCTTTTCTGAGCAGGATGGAGGCAACCATCTGTCACCCCGACAATGCTTCTCGGGAGGTATGCTGCCTGCCAGGGGCCTGTATCTGGGACATTATGGAGGAATTGTCAAGAATCATCCACCCCTCTACTATTCCATGCTACTCATCCATGTGGGAACCAATGAGACTGCGAGAGGTGATCTTCAGCAGATCAAAAGTGACTACAGGGCTCTGGGAGCATGGGTGAACGAGTTCAGTGCACAGGTGGTGGTCTCTTCAATCCTTCCGGTCAAGGGTAGGGGCCTGAGCAGAGACAGACGCATCCTGGAGGTGAATGCCTGGCTGCGAAGATGGTGTTGTTAGGAGGGCTTTGGCTTCCTCAACCATAGGGTGCTGTTCCAGAAAAAAGGACTGCTAGACAGAGATGGACTCCACCTATCAAGGAAGGGGAAGAGCATATTTGGACACAGACTGGCTAACCTAGTGAGAAGGCCTTTAAACTAGATTTGAAGGGGGAAGGTGACTAAAGCCCACAGGTAAATCACAATATAGGAGTCCTGGGGGAAGGGATGGAACTTGCGGTGTGTGGGGGGGGGGGGGTCTGGGACTGTAACACCCGGGAAAAAAGAGAGTAGTTGAAACTTGGGGGGGGGGCAAATAATTATCTTAGGTGTCCTAATGAAACTCTAATACTTGAGGCGAGTGGGGAAGGACAATGCTGGTGGGAGAAAAGCAAGGAGGTAGATGCAACAGAACTGGTATTTTAGGTCCATGTACACAAATGCAAGGAGTCTGGGAAACAAGCAGGAAGAATTGGTAGTACTGGCACAGACAAGGAACTATTATATAATTGGAATAACAGAGACAGGGTAGGACAGCTTGCATGACTGGAGCTCTGTCATGGATAGGTACAAACTGTTCAGGAAGGACAGGCAAGGAAGAAGAGGGGAAAGAGTAGCACTATGTGTAAAAACTGAATGACTGCTCAGAGCTCCACTACAAAAGTAGAAACTGATGGAGAGAATTTTGTAATACTGTGTGTTAGAACCCTCCTGCTTACTTGGATGATGTTTATATATGCATGGGTATGTTTGGATTCTATGTATGTTATTATATGCCGTGAAAACATAGTATAGCTATTCCCCAGCAGTTGGTTAATAAGGTTAGTCCAGTTACTTAAGTATACTAGTTCTGTGAATATGGACAGTGTAACTGTTACAGTATAGAGCTTGGCAGGCAGCCAACCTGTAACTGTCCACCTGGAGACAGAGCATGTCAGCATGCAGAACATTCTTCATAGCAGCTGATGAGGAGAGAAAAGCATGCAAAGAAGAGACATGCAGGGGAGCCTACTGATTGGCTGGGAACCCCAGTATTTATAGGGGGCTACCTATGAGGAGAACAGCTTCTGTTGTGCTCTGCGTGAGGGAGAGAACTGTTTTGTGGCCTCCCCTCAGGAAGGAAAACAGACTTGGATCAGACAAGGCCTTAGCCAAGGATCAGGACTACGTTTGCCCAACAGTCTGATTCTGTGAATCAGAGTGTCAAGCACTGATCTCTTGGGCTTGAAGAAGGCAAAGAGGATTTGCCCCATCATAAGAAGTGGATTTGCCACACCTAATTCAAAGCCCCTGAAGAAGGCAGAGGCCTAGACTAGTGAGGAAGTAGACCTGCCTAAAGGACCCTTTGACAGAGTGAATGGACTTTTTAATAAAAGGACCCTGGGCTCAAATGAGTCTGATTCAAGCAAGGACCTCCTGAATCAAGGACTCCGAGGGATCGTCATCACAGGTAATCAGGACAACTGCCAACCAGGCAAAGAAAAAACTAATTGTATCAGGGTGCAAAAACCAGGGTCTCCATAGGGACCATTTCACATCTAAGCACGCTGTGCTTGGGAGGAAAGGTGCGGTAATCTGAGGTATTTACCTTGGAAGGGTGGGTATCCAGAGAAAAAATTCACCTGTAATAGAAAAATAGGTATAGTTAGTTTAGATTAGGATTAGATATATTTTATTCCTCCTTGGTGTAATTTGGTAAGATATGAGATAATATTTTAGACACATATGGGTACTGATGTTCATTGAATTGTATTTGCTGATACATATATTTACATATTCCATCGTCCCTTTCTCTGTTAATAAAAGCTCCTTGGGTTAGCATGCAAAACTGTCTCTGGGTGTGAATTCTACAACCTGTGGATCAGGTGACAGCTTGATATATAACCGTGGTGGGGAGCAGACCTCTTGGGGTAGAAACACCTGTTCAGGTAAACTGAACAAAGGTAGATTTTCACCTACAGAAACAAGCCGGTTGAAAGTCTGTAGGTTAAGTTGAGAGGAGAGGGCAACAAGGGGGATGTCGTGGTGGGTGTCTGCTATAGCCACCAGATGAGAAGGAGGAGGTGGATGAGGCATTCGATGGATAACTGGCAGAAGTTTTGAGATCACAGGCCCTGAGTCTCATGGAGGACTTCAATTATCCTGACACGTGCTGGGAGGGCAATACAGCAGTGCACAGACAATCCAGGAAGCTTTTGGAGAGTGAGGACAACTTCCTGGTACAAATGCTGGAGGAACCAACTAGGGACCTTGTACCTCTCAACCTGCTGCTCACAAACAGAGAAGAATTGATTGGGAAAGTAGAAGTGAATGGCAACCTGGGCAGCAGTGACCATGAGATAGGAGAGTTCAGAGTCCTGATCAGAGGAAGAAAGGAAAGAAGCAGAACACTGACCCTGGACTTCAGAAAAGCAGATTTTGGTTCCTTCAGGGAACTGATGGGCAGGATCCCTTGGGAGGCTGATCTGAAGGGGAAAGGTGTCCAAGAGAGCTGGCTGTAGTTTAAAAAAAACCCTGCTACGGAACAAAGATTTCTTTCTGCTCAGAATGTTCAGCGAACATGGAAGGCACCCGGTGTGGCGTAACAGAGAACTCTGTGGTGAGCTGAAACATAAAAGGAAGCTTACAAGAAATGGAAGCTTGGAAAGATGACTAGGGAGGTATATATAGATATTGCTCAGGACTACAGGGATAAAATCATGAAGTCCAAAGGACAATTGGAGTTGCAGCTAACAAAGAATGTGAATGATAACAGGAAGGGGTTCTACAAGTATGTCAATAACAAGAAGAGGGTCTGGGATGGTGTAGGTCCCTTACTGAATGGGGCAGATACCCTCGTGATGGAGGATGAGGAAAAAGCTGAAGTGCTCAATGCTATTTTTACTTCAGTCTTCACAGGGAGGGCCAGCTCCCAGCCCTCTACACTGGGTATCGCAGATTGGAGAGAAGAAAGGCCCTGGGTGATGGAAGGTCAGGTTAGGGACTACTTGAAGTTGGATGTGCACAAGTCAGTGGGGCTGGATGAACTGCATCTGAGGGTGCTGAGAGAGTTGGCTGATGAGATAGCAGAACCATTGGCAATTATCTTTGAAAACTCATGGCAAACAGGAAAGGTGCCAGAGGACTGGAAAAAAGCAAATATAGTACCTATCTTCAAGAAAGGGAAAAAGGAGGATCCAGGGAATTACAGACCTGTCAGCCTCACCTCAATCCCTGGAAAAATCATGGAGCAGGTTCTCAAAGAATCCATCCTGAAACACTTGGAGGAAAATGGAGTGATCAGGAGCAGTCAGCATGGATTCACTAAGGGGAAATTGTGCTTGACCAACCTCATTGCCTTCTACAATGAGATAACTGGCTTTGCGGATGCAGGAGGAGCCAATGACATGATATACCTTGATCTTAGCAAGGCTTTTGATAGGGTTTCCCACAGCATTCTCATTGGAAAGTTACGGAAGTAGGGGTTGGATGTGTAGACTGTAAGGTGGATAGAAAACTAGCTAGATCAATGGTTTCAGCGAGTAGGAATCAATGGCTCCATGTCGAGTTGGCAATGTTCCCTCTAAGTCAATGATGCAGCTGAGCAAGTTCCCTGCTGGCTCCCTGACTCCCACTGGGCCCCTTCCCTACTGCTTGCCAGCTCCCCCAATGCATCCAACAGCTTGCTCAGCTGTATCATCAGCTTAGAGGAAATATTGACTGTAAATAAGCAAAAAGCAAGAAAATAGAATTAGATTAGAAATATCTGTCTTTTCTACCCTCCAAATTCACTGGAAGCCTGAGAGGCAGATTTAGTGCTTGGGTTCTTGTCACACTATGTCAGGGGTCTCAAACACGTAGCCTGCTGGCCACATGCAGCCCCTAACGCTATTTCCTGTGGCCGGCAATGACACCATTGTTACCAGTATTTGCAAGATTGCTGTATGAAAAGGTTTCAGTGGTGCAGCCCTCAGGCTACTGTTCTGGTCCTCATGCAGCTATCATGGTGATTTGAGTTTGAGACCCCTGCACTGTCAGACATTAGCCAAATAAAAATTAGCATGCAGTTTAGTCAGAACCAGACAGTAATCCTCAATTAAACAATTTTCTTAATTAAGAATTCCTCCTGGTCCTATGATTTAACCCTTCCTGAAATTGTAGAGCCTTTTATAAACAGAGAACTTATTGATATCCCTGTCTGTACTGTACAGTTAAGTCTGCTGCCCATATGACCAGTTTAGCAGAGTTTGGAAATTCAGGCTGCCATTTACTGGAGCAAGTAGTTTCCCTTCTTTTTCTGACAAAGCCCATAATAGAATAGTCAAAAAGGAGGGGTACAATTATACAATGTTGTGAATAGCATGAGAAAAATAGACTGAAAGAGCAGAATTTCTGGATATGTTTTTCTATGTTGCTGCTACTTGGTTGCAATGGATTCTGCTTACAACCCTACACAGAGAACATTGTTGCACTTCCTGAAGTTATGAACCAGAATGTTTACACATAACACTAAACAATCTATCATGAAAGAAACAAAGGTGCATTCACATGAACTTGAGTGCAACATTCTGTGTATTCACACTATGGTGTTCATCTATTTCAGGAATGAAGAAGTTTTAAAAACTTGGTTAGGTGGAATAAAACATCCTTTCAAGATCCAAAGGGGCAGCTGTATTAGTCTCGTTCAGTAAAACAAAGAAGGATCCTGTGCCACTTAAAGACTAACAATTACATTTATTGCATGAGCCTTGGTGGGAGAAAATTCAGTTCATCAGATGCTTGGAAGATGGAGGAACTTAGGATGCAAGTCTGACGTGGCATTTTCTCCCACAAAAGCTCATGCAATAAATATAATTGTTAGTCTTTTTTAAGTGCCACAGGACTCCTTGTTATATGACATGCTGGGTGCAAGCTGAGTTGCTATGCTGACATCACTTAATGCTTGCATCAATGGCTGTGTGTGTCCATCTGTCTGGGGTTGGCTCTGTGTGTCTCCCTCTGTCTGAGGTTAGCTGCGTGTGTGTGTGTCTGTTTAGGATCAGCTCTGGGTGGGTGTCTGTCAGTCTGGGGTTGACTTTGTGTGTCTGGGGTATTTATTGGCAGGTTCTCCTGTGCAGGGGGGCACCTGTGCTGGAGGGCTCC
Organism: Podocnemis expansa; assembly: GCA_007922195.1. Lineage (NCBI taxonomy): Eukaryota > Metazoa > Chordata > Testudines > Podocnemididae > Podocnemis > Podocnemis expansa. Next base: position 40,127,101 of record ML681979.1, on the reverse strand, counting down.
GAGGCCACCAATTACATTCTAACCCTTGCAGCAGGAATAGTTTAAGCAACCCCTGGTCAAGAGCCTTCCCTGCCCATCCACTGGTTTCTCTGGCCAATCCCTGCTCAGGCTGCTTCCCCACCCGCTTCCCTGAGTCCCAGCGCCTTCCCAGCCAACCCCCCTTTGCCTCGCTCCCCACTCCAACCTCCCAAAAGCCCCCCTTTCCTCCTTGCCTGGCCTCCGGAGCCACTCCCTGGCCACAGGCTGCTGCCGCCCCCAGCATGATGAGGGTGGGAAATTTCAAACTGCGGTAGGCTGACGCAGCTTCCTGCCAGCCGGACTGTGTCTTCCGGCTGGCTAGGGTCCGTGGCTGCCGGTGGTGCTGCGCTGCTGGCAGTGATTGCTACATCATTGAGTGATTCCTGCTGCGCATGGGCGCACGCGCACAGCTTACAAGGAACATTGCCAGTTGGCAACCAGTAATGAGTGCTATTCCCCAGTGGTTGGTCCTGGGGCTGGTTCTGTTCAACACTTTCATTAATGATCTGGATGATGGAATAAAGTGCACACTCAGTAAGTTTATGGATGATGCCAAGCTGGGGAGAAGAGTAGAGGCATTGGAGGGCAGGGACAGGATTCAGGGAGACCTAGACAAACTGGAGCAGTGGACCAAAAGAAATCTCATGAGGTTCAACAAAGACAAGTGCGAAGTCCTACACTTGGGATGGAAAAACCCCATGCACTGCTACAGGCTGGGGAGCAATCAGCTAAGTAGCAGCACTGTAGAAGAGGACCTGGGGTTTATTGTGGACAGGAAGCTGGATATGAGTCAATAGTGTGCTCTTGTTGCCAAAAAGGCCAATGGCATACTGGGCTGTATCAGAAGTGTTCCCAGCAGATCAAGGGATGTGATTATTCCCTTCTATTTGGCACTGGTGAGGTTGCATCTGGAATGCCATGTCCAGTTTTGGGCACCCCACTACAAAAAGAAAGTGGACAAATTTAGAGCCCAGTGGAGGGCAACAAAAATGATCAAGGGGCTAGAGCAGTGGCTCCCAACCTGGACCCTGTGGATCCACATACATGTTGCAGGGGGTCTGTGGAGCCTCTCCCTACCAGGGCCACAATCCAGCTGCATCCCTGATGCTCCTCACCAGGGCTGCCTTTGCCCACCCATGGCCAGATCCCAGCAGGGGGATGGGCCTGCAGTGGCTCCCTGGGAGGGCAAGGGCAGGGGCCCACAGCTGCTGTGGTTCAGGTCCCTAGCGGCATGGGCTGTGGTGGTGGCAGTGCCACTTGCCGGCTGTCCTAGCGGTGCTGCTTGAGTGGCACAGGCCAGAGTCTGCCTGCGCGGGCCACATTATATGATCAGCCTGGAGGATTGCAATGATTTTTTTTGTTGTTGTTGTTAAAAAGGGGTCCCCAGCCTGAAAAAAGATTGAGAACTACTGGGCTAGAGCACAAGACGAAGAGAGACTGAAGGAACTAGGCTTTTTTAGTCTGCAGAAGAGAAGACTGGGTGGGGATTTGATAGCAACTTTCAACTACTTGAAGAGGTGTTCCAAGGAAGAGGGAGCTCTGCTGTTCTCAGTAGTAACAGAGGACAGAACAAGGAGCAATTGTTTCAAGTTACAGCTGGGGATGCTGAGGTTGGATATTAGGAAAAACTTTCTTACTAGTAGGGTGGTGAAGCATTGGAATGGCTTACCTATGGAGGTGGTGGAATCTCCATTTTTGGAGATATTTAAGGCTTGGTTAGACAAAATCCTGGCTGGGATGATTTATTGAGAGTAGTCCTGCTTTTTCGCGGGAAGTTGTACTAGATGACCTCATGGGGTCCCTTCCAACCCTATGATTCTATGACCTTGGACAGACCAGTCTCACAAAGTGCTTTAGCCTCATTAGGAAGAAGCATAAATCTCAGAATGACGAGTTCTTATGTGCTCCTCCACATCTGCAGATGCAGAATTCATTACCTGTGTTTATTTCTGGTGTCACCCTACAATCCCTCATTGGTGACAGTAGGGGAGATGGGTGCTAAAGAGCATATAGGATGGGAAGGGAGTGCACAAGGACAGCAGCCACAAACATCAGTGCTCCTCATCAGGACCGTCCTTGGGGAAGGCGAGATAGGTGATCATCCCAGGCCTTGCAGTTCCTTGGGCCTTGTGCTGTCCTGCTGTGAGGAGGGCATCACAGGGCCCGCACTGCTGTCCCCCTCATGACCACACTGCCCTCTGCCCCTGCCCTGCTACCTTTCCATTGCCTTTGGCTCTGTGGCAGTGGGGCAGGAGCATGGAACCTGGCCTCTACTCTGGGATGGCCCACCCTGCCCCCAGGATGGGGAACAGCTGGCACAGAGGCTGGGATCTGCTCTCCCATCCCTCCTCTAGGCTGGCTGTTCCACTAGAGGGGTGGGGAGGTCCAGCCCACAGACAGGGCAAGAGAGCAGAGCCCAATCCATGGGCTAGCCTACTCCACCCATGGGGGCAGAGTGGCAAGCTCAGGTGATGGCTGGGTGTGCAGGGTCCAGCTTCTGACCCAGCTCATGCCCTGCCCCCCAGCGAGGAGGGAGCAGGGGGCTTCCACAGGCCAATTGGCCCTGGGCCCCAAACCCCCTAGAGATGGCAGTGCTCCTCATTGCAAAACCATGCTTTCTATGCTTCCCTGATATGCAGAGCTCCACAGTAAGCTCACACTGTAACGCTTGCATCTGGCTATTCACATCTTGTGACTAGCCTTTTGGCCTTGGCAACCCAGCCTTCAGGGAACTTTGCCCCATGTGCCTCACATAAATTGTGGAGCACACAGGAAGCACTTATAACTGTTGGTATATTTCTCTTACATAGATCAAGCCTAGTCAGTATGCTATGCCACCTCCCCTTTAATGGTCTCTTCTCCCACCATTTTGCCCTTGCTGAGTGTATGATTGAAATGCTCCTTATTGGCATCCAGGTGACCTGTGTAGGCTTCATAAGCTGGGAAAGCAAGGGCTATGCAGGATCCCCCATGATCACTACTGGCATTTCAACATCCCCGATGCTGTTTTTTGGTCAGCAAAGAAAGTACCTGCTTGCATCTTTTGGAGCAGAGTGGAGTTCCAAAGGATGCACACATCATGTACCTTCCCAGAGCAGCCCACAATAATGTCTACAAAATGCCCCCCTGTGGTTCACAAGGCCCTGCAGGACCATAGAGAATTACCCCTTCCAGTTTATACACTCAGCATGATCCAGAGCTAAAATGGGGGTATGTGTCCCATCTATGGTACTCCCACAGTTTGGAAACTCCATGGCAGCAAACACATCCACTATGTCCGGGACAGTTCCCAAGGTCACTATCCTTCTCAGCAGAAATCTATTTATGGTCCTACATGCTTGCATCACTACTGCTCCCACAGCAGATTTCCTAACTCTGAACTGATTTGCACCTGACTGGTAACAGTCTGGGGTTGCAAGCTTCCACAGAGTGGTGGCCATTCAGTTCTCCACTGTAAGAGCTGGTCTCAAGTATTCTTCTCTTGCAGTGCTGGGGAGAGGTCTTTCCGAAGTTCAAGGAAAGTGCCCTTTCATATATGGAAGTTCTGTAGCCATTGGTCATCATCCCACATGCTCAGAGCAATGTGGTCCTGTAGCCAGAGAATTTTTGGCTATCTAAAATCTATGGGTAAATGGCAAAAGGCAATCTGACAAAATTTTCGATAGGAAGAGTAATAGTATAAAGTAATCTGATAGACAGTTAAGTCAGAATAAGAATAATAATATATAGATGAGAAATAGTATTTGAAATAAGTAGCATTCAAAATAGGGTTAAGATGGAGGTAGGTCACACCCATACCTCATTTCACTCTAAGAGATATATTGGTACATAAAAAAAAAAAGAGTGATCCAAGAGATATTAAACTGATAAGAACATAACTAGGAAAATAAGGTCAAGCTCTGACCTTAAGATGAACTCACTCTCCCTCCCATCAGAGAAAAGATGGGTCATCCTTCTAAGACTAGAATATAAGTCATCTCTCCAAGGTAAGGGACACTCCCCAAATGCCCACAAAGAAGGTGGAGTGTCCCCAGACACGCCCTATCCACCCACAAAAGGGGTGGCATTAGATCTCCAAAGGTGTATAAAAGGAGCAGCATTTGCAGCTAGAAGTCAGAGACTTCTCCCTCTCCTAACAGGCTCCAAGGGCCTTTTGGCCGTGGTTTCTATTGCACTAGGAGTCTCTCTCTCACTAGCCCCCAGAGAGTGTGACAACATCTCTGGTGGATTGCAAGGGCACCCTAGCATCAGGCTCATCCTGGTGGTCTTGAGCTTAGCTCAGAAGTCTTGAGTGTGACACTCCAACCCAGAGGGTACAACAGAGTGAAGTCTCTGTTGCAGGACTTTTGGGTCTCACTGTCTCTGGTAGGAGTTTCCAGAGGGTACAACTGGGACTTCTTCCCAGTTGGGGGACTTCATGTCTCACCGTCTCTGGTACAGGCTGTGTGAACGTTCTGATTCATCTTTGGTTTGCTGAAGGGTCTGAGCCACGTGGCTAACTGAGTCCCACCTTCGGGCTCAGATTCCTGAAGCTCTAACATTGCATACACGCTACAAGACTCCTCTCTGTTGAACCCCGGGTTCGCAATGTGACTGGGATGGACCAGCGACACCCACCAATGAGACAGACACCAGTTCAATTAAACAAAAAAGCTACTTTTATAGTGACACCTTAAACACCTTCAACCCCTTAACAGTGTAAAACAAGGAGATCTATGCAAACCCACTTGTAATCAACTAACAATATGAAGCAAAAATCTATATAGGACACTTATAACCAACTAATAGCATAAAGCAAAATCTAAATGAACACTTATAACTAAATGACACTATAAAGCTAAAAACCTATCCAGAGCACTTATAACCAAGTAACAGTGTGGAGCAAGAGTCTATATAAAGCACCTGTAAAACACCTCCAGCCAAACAACAGGATAAAGTATGAGAGTCTATGCAAAACACTTACAACCTACCAAAGTACTTATAGTTAAATAACAGTATGGATTAATGACCTACAAGAGGGTGGCCATAATAAGTCAAGGACTTTTCTGGCCTTTTACTGCCTCAACATCGGTATAGGCACTGACCAGCCCACCCGACGCGTATTTACCAATGGCTGGAAGCCATTCCTCCTTGCTACCCAAGAAGGGTGGGCAGCAGAATAAAAAAAAAAACCAGATGAGAGAAAAATAAACCCCCACACTCCCCCCGTGTACACTGGGGAAGTTTGGGGCCAGCAGTTTAGAGCAGAAGCAGAGTAATGAACAATTATACAGTAAGAAGGATGCAAAATACAAATGACTAACAAAACACCTAGCAAATTAACAACACAAAACTATGCTAGACCTTAAACAACTATACCATAAAAAGATTACGCAGGATACAGAGAAAATAATAACAACTACACAAACTATGCAAAACTCAGGTGAAGAAGCTACAATCACAGACTATATATAAATGGTACCAAGTAGAATGATTAAGAGAAGGTAGGAGGCCTATATCGATTTATAATACAGTACCTGTCCCAGGACTGCAGTAGAACCCAAAGCGAGGAGGCAGACCAGCTGCAGCATCTCAGCACTTAATCGTTCAGCCGGCAATCCGTGTACACCCCAAAAAAAAAAAGAGGGTCTCGGGGGCGGGTACTCCCTGTCTCAGTCGGGGGATCAGTCCAACTGGGTCACGACGTGCCCTTTAGCATCCGAGGGTGGGAGAACAACAAGCTAGCTGAGACAGGGGGTTTTAATAGAATTTTGCCCAGCCAGAGTAAAAATAGCCGATTAGGAGTGGGATCCTGGTCAGGACCAATGATAAAACTGGGACCCCAGACAATGACCCCTCCTTCGTGGTGATGGGGGTGCCGAGAAACTGTTCAGGGGGGATAGGAACTCACCCCCCTCCTTGTTGACACAAAGCTAGGGAGGAAGAAACTCACACAGGAGATTGAGAGCCATCAGGGGAGATTGATACTTAACACTCTTTCCCCTTGTGCTGGATGGCCCGGAGATGGAGGCCCATCAGGGAGCATAATCCAGGGGGCTACGTGTGGGGCGGGGTGGCCATCATGGCTGCCACCTCCGCTGACACTCTCAAGTCAGCTAATGCTTTGGAGACAGCTATTGGAGCACAGGGAAGCTCAGAGTGAATGCTATCACCAGAAGCCTTATTGAGCTTATAGAGACACCATAGCTCTGTTGCTGAAGGAGATCAAGAGAGAAGGCAGCAACAGCAGGAGCAGAGAGAGAAAGACCAAGAGACGGTTTTATACAGCAAGGATCTCCACTTGTTTTCTGGTAAGCAGAAGGATTTTAGAGGGGTAGCTAAGGTAGGTAGAAGATAGGAAGCCAGAAAACGCAGCCAGTAAGAAAACAGCAAAGCAGGCCCAGCAGCGTGCAGACCAGAGGCACAACCGAAATTGCTCGCCCAGAGAAGCCTCAAAATGGACCCAATCCTGACTAAACCAACTCACTGTACCCGAGGTGTTGTGAGTAAGGTCTCCCCATTCCACAAATGACTGGCCCTCACTTGGGGAATCTCATAATGTGTTTTAAGTGTGTAGATCATGGTTAGGATTTCTTTTGTAATGCCCCTAACGTATTTGTTTCACTGTTAAGTCTGTAATTATGTGTGTATCCCTTTAAGAAGTGTAACCCAGCAGATCACTATTCCATTCTAAACTGTCACTCTGTACTGCTTGCTGTGATCTCTCTGAATCTCATTATAATCCTGTAATATTAAATAAATGGTAAATGCCTGTCTGCAAATAATCCATTGCTCTGAACCTTTTTATTGCTCTGAATCTGTTCCTGATCAGCAGGCTGTAGCCGTATTTTCCACTGGGGGTTTTTACCCATTTAGGCAGCACTGATCACACCCTCTCTGTCCCAGATCTGTTTGAATATTTCACAAAATCCAAATTCTGGGGTAACAGTCCCACCAGTTTGTGCTTGTTTCCCAGATCCAGAACCAGCACTCCACAGACTACAGATTAAGCATTATATTCTGCACAAAGCAGGATTTATTTCACTCAGTGGCAGCTAGAAGGGCAGCCTCTGTAACATCACAGGTTTCTGCACTGTGGATCCTTCTACATTGCTGAAAATACTACAGAATAAGCCAAGATGTGTTTGAAATGCTGTCAATAACACTCCACAGATGAGCAGGCTCCATGTGTGCAGCAGATAAAAACAGTGCAAAAAGCTTTTGCTGTTTCTTTTGTGAGAAGAAGGGGGGGGGCACATTGCATCATGGGAGGACAGCTGGTTTCCCACAAGCCATAGCACTTCCTTGCATTGTAGGATAGCTACCCACAGTGCAACACTTCTACATTTCTAACAATAAGCAATAGGGACACAAGACCCTGATGCAAGACATGTTCCTCCAATGTTATTAATTCAGCATCTCCATGTCAACTTTAAACCTCGCTTCAATGTAGACATGGCCTTAGTGCAGGGCCCCATTCCTGGTTGGCTGCCTGTCTTTAAGGCATAATCTCAGCCCTCCTTTGTTATGGGAACTAACATTGGTTCATTCCCAATGCTATTTACAAGTTATGGATCTGGCTGTCAAGGGCTGAGGACCATCAATAAAAGGAAGATGCAGGACATCCAGCTCCAATTTCACTTTCTCATACCTTAAACAACAGTAAAAAGGCATAAAAGAAGTGTTGCTAGAAAGGCAGATGGCAGATTTATCACTGTATTACTTTACTCCAGATTAATGTCAGGAAAATCAAACAGACCAGAATAACAGTAATGTAGTGCTGAATAAGCGCCAGAAGAAGAGTGCCTGTAGGAAGGCAAAGCTCCCCACTCGAGCACTGAGAGTGGGGCAACGGTTTTTCAGCCAAACCTTTTCTTCACCAGAGTGTTGATCCAGATCAACTGAAACATTTCACTAATTTGTACCAACATCAATAAAGTTTCAATCAAAACAATAATGAGAAGTGTCTGCCAACATGAAACATTGTGATTTTTTTTGTGTGTGTTAAAACCATGCAAAAATGTAGATGACATTCACAAACCTGAGAGGGAAGTCTCCATACACCAGCAGCCAGTATCCTCATCTGGAAGACCTAGTTTTGAATACCTGATCTAAATCAGAGAGTTAAATCCAGGTCTTCCATTTAGCATCCTAATCACTGGGCCACTGCTGGGTATTTCCTTTAATTCCATCAGTTAAAGCTGTTCCACTCTGTATAAAATACTTCAGTATTTATTAAGCTAAGGAGTATGACAATGACTCTAGCCTGCTAGTCAGGGCACTTACCTAGGGAAACAAGTTCTCATTAGTCCTTGCTCCTGCAAATAATTAATAATTTACATATAGTGGAAAACTCTCAAAAGGAGAGCTTCCAACCTCAGAATAGCCTGCTGCCTGGATGTTAGGGCAGTCTTGTGCAAGAGTAAAGCTCCTGGATCAAATCGCCGCTCAGGAGTAAAGATCTAAGCCTGGTATTCCAAATTAGATGAGTGTCCTGCCATGAAATAAGTGGAGCCATGGGCGGGGGGGCCATCATCTCTTTAGTTTTTAAAGGGCATCTTGTAAATCTAGCCTGAAAAAATTAAACATTTCATGTTTGCAGTTCAGAATTCTTTTCTTTTTTCATTTTCACTGAAACTATTAGTCCAAAGTGACATGATTTAGTGCCCTAATCAGTGTGCTCTTAGATATAATGTGGGGTACCATCACCTGCTCCTCAGCTATGTGACCGAGACCTTCATTTCTTTTGCTTCTATTTAAAAAGTAAGTTAAAAAATGCTCAAGTAGTTTTATTATCATGGAATCCTGGAACACAAAGGAGCCTGAGAATGGTGTTGGTGTGTGCAGAGGCAGAGCCATATGTGCTAAGGAAACGGTTAGCACTACATGTGGGACAGGAAGCCCCAAGATGTTTTACAGGTATGCAGGAGAGGCATAATCATTACTTCTGTCCCCCAATAGCATGTAACTGTGTGTGGCATCCTGGGCTTAGGAGACATGCACACCCTCATATAGGGGATGTCTACACTGGAGGCTCTGTTAAGTCAACTTAACAAAGTCAACGTTAAGTCAACTCAAAGTCGACCTTGTTAAGTTGACTTAAGAGTGTCTGCACTGAAAACACCTGTTGACTGCCAGTGTCCACACTGACAGGTGCTAGGTCAACCCTTCCTGGTGACCAAGGACTCTGGGAGGAGGCCTAGAGGCCAATGAGGTCGACTAAAGGGCTATTCCCCATCTACACTGGCTTAAGTCAACTTAATAAGGTCGACTTAAGCATTAAATTGACCTTAACAGATGGTGTTATTGCATCGACTTAAGGAAGTGCTTAAGCTGACTTAATAAAAGCCCAGTGTGGCCACAGGGGTCTGTAGGCCAACTTAAGCTTCCTTATGTCGACTTAAGGCTCCAGTGTAGACATACACATACAGTGGTAGGGAAAATGTAATTCCCATTTTAACTAATGGGGCAGAGACTAAACAGGTATAAAGATTAAGTCAATTGCTTCTAATGTACAGAAGTCCAATAAAGCCCCTGGAACCATCATCCTACCATGTTCAGTAACAGTCCATACCATGGGTTGTCAGCAGAACTGAACCCAAGAGTATCAGCACTACTTCATGTAAAAAAAATTATACGCATTAGTTCCAGTAGGCTTTTTTCATTTAGGCTACTTATGCTTAGCATTATAGCCTCTCCTTGTGTTAGGCAGAGGGATGGAGGGGTAGTCATTTCGCATGTGTTAGTTGCACCCCCCTCTTGTCATTCTGTCTTTCCATGTCTCCCTCTCTTTTTCGAGATATAAATGGAAGAAGAAGGGTGACTGTAGAGCTTGGAGCTTGCTCTCTTCTGTGTCCAAACAGTCATTTCTTACACCCTACTGTAACAATCTTTGTACAAAATATGCCTTTTGAGGTATCATTTGAAAATTAAGAACTTGCTGGTCAGTAATTCCACAATGAGTAACCATATATGTAGAGTTATGAAATCCCCCTAAATAATATTCTCAGCAGCTGTTCAAAACCATACAGCCCTCCATAGACAAAGCTTGTTAAATAGATCTATCCTAAACAAGATAAAGTGTCTTTTAACCTCAGTTTACATATACACAGTAAACAGATACCTCTGAGACAGCAGGGGCAGGAAATGGCAAGAGACAACACAAATTTGCACTTCAGCAAACACAGGTGGGAAGAGAAAGCATAGAGCTTCCTTTGCCACCAGACTCCATAACACCTTCTTTACTGTTTGAATAATCTTTGCTTTGAGGAGTTAACTTCAGTAGAATACACTTCAAGGGTTCACTGGACAATAAAAGGGGCAGAAACCCCAGATTATTTCTTGCTCACCTATTCTCTCACCTTTACCTAAGAAAAGTGAGGCATCAGCACCTTCAGGCCACTAACAGAGAACCTCACTGAGGACAATGTCAGGCACCATCTTCCCAGAAGACTGTGGGTGAGAAAGTCCATCTTGAACAAAGCTGTTGGCCAAAACTTTCTAGATTAGGTTTTCGGATATATGTTTCTGTTTTTATTTGCTTGTAATTATTTATAATTTTATCATCTATACTTGATTTCATTTAAAAGCATATCTGACTTTGTTAGTACATATGTTTTTTCAATCAAAACCAATCCAATTCTGTGTTTAAACTGAACTGTTTGATAACAACAATTAAAGTAGCAAGCTGAATATTGACTGTGTACAGACACAACAAACCTTTAATATCTGATCTGTCCAGGAGAGGGCTGTAATATGTAGGGTCCTTATATCCAGAAGATGTTAGAAACAGGCACACAATGAGGAGCTCAGATTCTGTTTGACTTTATTAAAGAGAGAACAGAAAAAACTGCCAGACTGGTTCTACCCACATGTATTACCATGAAAGCCCGCCCTCTATTACTAAGGCAACTCAACACATACACTAAGGCAATACAAGACACTGCAGCAGCAGCATCGCTGGCACCTGGCACATGGGGCACGTGCCCCAAGTCCCAGTGCCAGTCCCCCAAACCACTGGCACACCTCCTGCCTCTCCTGTCCCCATCCCCAGCTGGGTAGCCAGGGCTGGGCCGCACGCAGTGGTGCCTGCCTCTCCTGGACCAGGCTGCCCACGGCAGCCACTGCCTCGCCCAACCCCAGCCCCAGCCCCAGCCAGGGCTTGGGGGCTGGGGTGGCAGTGGCAAGAGCCCTGGGCCCTGAGTCCAGACTGGGGCCAGGGGGCAGAGCCTGGGCCTGGGCCCTGGGTCTTTCCCTGGGCAATCACACTCCTGCACTACAGGCTGGACAGCAGGGCTGTTAGGAGGGAGGAGCAGGGCCCAGGGCCAAGTGACCAGATGAGGCCCTCACACCCCCTCCCCGCACTGCAGGGGTGCGGCTGGCCAGCCCAGGGGCAGGGTAGGCCACCCCAGGGACCAGGCTGCACCTTTCTATCCCACCCCTTTCCTTCGGCTTTCAACCAGAGGCAGTGGGGGTGGGGGCAGCAGCACAAGGCCCATGCTGCCCTGCTGACAGCATGACAGCACTGGGCCCATGGAACCATGGGACCTAGTATGGTCACCCTGCTTCCCTTCTTCCCCCTTGCCCCTCCCCCCCCCATGGACAGACCCGCTAGGCAGTACAGAACACATTTTGGGGAAAATCTGCAACCTGATGTGTATTGTGATCGCCCTGCAAGTCCTGTCCACGACTGGTGGAAGCCAGAGTGTGACTACAGTGCTACTGACAGGCCAATGAGTTCAAGGTGCTAAATGAAGATTGCAGATATACACAGACACTCAGGGTGGGAGGAGGCTGCTTATGAGTAGACCAGGTTGGCTATTATAGTGGTGAATCATTGTGAGTGGCCCATAATTGTAGGGCAAGCAGCGACACAACCCTGTGACTGACCTGGACTGCACCCCAGAATGTGACACCCTCTGTGGGGAGGGTGATTGAGAAAGTGCATGGATGGGGGTGTCAGTAGAGATTGGAAGTGGGGGAGGGCTACTGTGCTATGCCTTCCTTTTGTTGAGGGTTGCATTTCTGTTGCCCTACTCCTGGGGAAGATTGGAATGCCTCTTGTAAATCAAGCCCCCAGTGGAATGTTTCTCCAAGCGGGTCCCTGAGACCTTCCTGACACGGTATAGGATTTCAAATTTAGGGTCAGGACCAAGAACTCAGTCACAGACACTCCAACACTAGGTCGCAGCACCCACGGGTTAAAGTAAGGGGGAATGCACCAGAATGTCATTCTGGGGCCCACAATATTTAGGGACCAGCATTCCGAGGCCCCTAAAAATGGAATAATGAGCTGGAACGCAGCATTCTGGTACATTGAACCCTTACTACCTCTGCACAGACGCCGGCTGTGCACAGCTGGCAGCTGCAGCCCCTACCCAGCCAGAAGAGCTTCCCCCAGACTGGGAGCTTTTAAAACTCCCTCCCTGAGCATGCTCAGGGCAGGAAGACCAGCTTATGGTGTGGCTGCTCCAGCAGCCAGGTAAGGGGCCCAGAGGCAAGCCTAGGCCAGGCCCGGAGGAGGAGTAGAAGGTAGAAGCCTTTTGTGCCAGTGGAGCCAGGCCTGCAGCAACCATCTATGGCCAGGGCCAGAGCCAGGAGCACAGTGCTGAGGCTGCTCCAGCTCGGCAGGCAGAGGCCCGGTGAGGTGGGCTGGGACCAAGGCTGGTGTGGGGAGTGACAAGGCAGACTGTCTCCTCCTGGGCCAGCTCTGATCGGGGTCCCCGAGCTCCCTGTGGTTGCAGAGGGGCTCTGGCCAGGTGAGCAGCCCAGTGTCTCCTTCAGGTATAGCCCCAGCTCCCCAACTCCCCTGCTCCAACCCTTCTCTGCCCCATTTCCCACCTCCTGCCCCCACCCACCCCTTCTCAGCCCCCATCTCCTGCCCTGGCCCCCAACTCCTGCCCCTGCCCCTACCTCCTGCCACCACCCACCATTCTGTGCCCCCACCTCCTGCCCATATCCCCTTTGTAGCTAAGGATTTTTGTCATATAGCTGTTTACAAACTATGAGTTACAGTAGCAGAGGGCAATCTGATAGGGAAAGACGCCCTTTTAAAAATCTGTAGAATAATCTTTAGGTAATAAAATATACCAGTGTTCACTTAGTTACAAAGTAATAATTATAAGTGAGGATATTTTAGGAAGTAATAAGAATAACAAATGTAGCATTTGGCCAAGGTTAGCAATCAGCAGCCAGAATCGTGCCCATACCTCATTCTGCTCCCCAGGATCGTGTCCATACTTCAGTGTACTCTCAGGATCATGCCCATACCTCAATTTACTCTTATAACCAAATACGGGCATCCCTCCCCCTCCGATTCCTACATTGATGTATCCCCCTCCACCCCCTCAAAAATCATGACTTATCCCCCTCGCCGCTTCCCGTTTAGTGTCATCAGCATGAGTCATTATCCAAATAAGGGCCAAAGGTCACAGCCAGACCTTTAGGAGAGTATAAAAGGGAGACGTTGGCTGGAGCATATTCGTGAAGCATTGGCACTCCATCAGAGAACAGCTAACTAGGGGCAACATACCACCCGAAGAAGTAGCGAAGCAAACTCAGCAAAGTGCAGGCCGGAGGAGCCGCAGTAAGAGTTCTGACAGCAGAGCCAGAGAAGCAAGCCGCTCAGAGCTGGAATCCACCCCAAGGACCCAATCCTGACCGGACCACCCTGCAGCGTCCCAAGAAAGGCATTGATTTTGCTGAGGGATCTGGACAATTTGGCTAACTGAGTCCCGACTTATATGTGCAGATTCTGAAGTGAACCTTTGTCTCTGACAGAGCAAAATAGGATCCAAACTGACGATTCAGAGGGATATGTAAGGTGCTGTAAGTAAAAGAGTGCCTGTGGCGTGCCTGTTAATAAAGCTGGCTGAGTGCAGTATGACTCAGAAAAGCCTATCTTCACCCATTCCACAAGTGACTGGCCCCCACTTGTTGAATGCTACATAGGATGTTAAGTGTTTAGGTTTTTGTTATGATTATTGTAATTGTTAATGCATTTATTATAAGTAATTAGTATACTGTTAAGATTTTAATTGTGTTCCTGTAACTTTAAGTATTGTAACCCAGTAGCAGCATTCCCTTTAACTGTCATCTTGCGTAATGCTCACTGTGATGCAGTTATTAATTGTTAGAATGCATGTTTTTCAGTTCTTGAATCTCATTGGGATTTTGTAAGATTTAAATAAATGTTAACACTTGTTTTTGAAGAATTCATTGCTCTAAGTCTGTTCTTAATTGGCAGGCTGTAGCCATATCTTCCACTGGGGTGTTTTACCCGTTTAGGCAAGCAGACCCTACTTTACCTTAGAATAAGTAGCTTTAGGCAAGTAAAATCGCTTGAGCAGCAGGAAAATTTGAGTTCTGAGGTAACACCTTCACCACCCTGACACCTCCTGCCTTCTGCCCTCCCCTTCACCACCCCCATCACCTGCCCCTGCCCCAGCCACCACTTCAACATCTCCACCTCTTGCCCCTGCTCCATTCCTCCTCATCCCTCCCTCCGTATCCCATGCCTTCATCCCACCTGGGCTGGGGCCTGCACATGCATGAAGGGGGCCCAGCCAACACGGGAGTGGGGCCTGGAAATTAGGAATGTTCTGGGCAGGGATTTCCCTAACAACCCCTTACACCCCCTACAAATTTCTCAACACCCTCCCACTTGTCAGCTGGTAACAGTGTTATACCAAATTACTGAGTACCCCCAATATCCCCCACATCCCCCTTATACCTCCCAGAATGTCCCAACATCCCCCCAAGCTGTCAGCTAGTAACAGTGTTATACCAAATTACTGAGCACCCACAATATCCCCTACATCCCCCTTATACCTCCCTGAATTTCCCAACACCCCCCAGCTGTCAGCTAGTAAGTGTTGTACCAAATTACTGAGCACCCCCAATACCCTCTTACACGCTCCCTGAATTTCCCAACACCTCCGCAGTTCTCAGCTAAGAAGTGTTATATCAAATTAGTGAGCTTCCCCAAAACCCCCTACACCTCCCCAATTTCAAGTCGTGGGGAGAATACTGGTTCCAGGGCCCATCAAATTATATTTTAACGACTGGTAGCACACCCCTGCTTCTGCCACCAAAAGACTGCAATGCATTGCTGAAAAATGTAATTATCGGAGTGTGGGCATAAATGATTTTTTTCACCTGGGTCCCCAAGGAAAAGAGCATGAAAACCACTGGTACAGAGAGGCAGTTCCTGGGACCAAACAGGCTGGTAAAGGAGGCTCCAGTGTCTGTGGAAAGAGGAGCTTACAACATGTCCTTCCTCAGGAATGGCGTTACCATTTCTGGGGCCCCCCTGCAACCACAGCAGACGCCAGTGCACACGAATGACATCAGTGCATGCTGCAATGGCACGCTCCCCATTTTGGCGCCACTCCAGTGTCAGCGCCCCCTGCAATGGGGCTTACTGCATTGCACCAGCCCTGCTTTTACTCCCTCCCCTTCCTCTGTGTCCCACCACTGCAGAGAGCAGCATTCTCCCAAAGACTTGAAATGGAGGAGTGTCTGGGGAGTTTGTAGGGCGAGCTCACTAATTTGGTATAACACTGCTACTAGCTGACACATGCAGGGGTTTGGGAAATTTATGGGGGAATTCAAGGGGAATCTAAAGGGTATTGAGGGTGGTCAGTAATTGGGTATAACACTATTACTAGCTGACAAGTGGGGGGGATGATGGGAAATTCGGGGGGGCTGTAAGGAGTTTTGAAAGTGGTCAGTAACTGGGTATAACACTATTACTAGCTGAAGGCTGGGGGGTGTTGGGAAATACAGGGAGTATAAGGGAGTTTAGAGGGTATTCAGGGCGGTCAGGAATTGGGTATAACACTCTAACTAGCTGACAACTGGGGGGTGTTGGGAAATTCAGGGGAGGTTAGGGGGCTTAGGGGCTATTGAGGGTGGTCGGGAATTGGGTATAACACTGTTACCAGCTGACAACTGGAGGGTGTTGGGAAATACAGCGGAGGTTACGGGGTTTAGGGGCTATTGAGGGCGGTCGGGAATTGGGTATAACACT
>ML681979.1:39987423-40111064 GCA_007922195.1 Podocnemis expansa | reverse complement strand
TGGGGGGTGTTTTGAAATTGAGTGGGGTGTAGGGGGTTTAGGGGCTACTGAGGGCGGTCGAGAATTAGGTATAACACAGTTATCAGCTGACAACTGGGAGATGTTGGGAAATTCAGGGGGGTGTAGGGGGTTTAGGGCGTATTGAGGGCGGTCAGGAATTCAGCATAACACTGTTACTAGCTAACAACTGGGGGCTGTTTCGAAATTCAGGGGAGTGTAGGGGGTTTAGTGGCTATGGAGGGCGGTCGGGAATTGGGTGTAACACTGTTACTAGCTGACAACTGGGGGGTGTTGGGAAATTCAGGGGAGGTTAGGGGGTTTAGGGGCTATGGAGGGCGGTCGGGAATTGGGTAGAAAACTGTTACTAGCTGACAACTGGCGGGTGTTGGGAAATTCAGGGGGGTGTAGGGGGTTTAGGGGCCATTGAGGCCGGTCGGGAACTGGGTATAAGACTGTTACTAGCTGACAGGGAGGCAGGCCGGAGGAGGGGAGCGGTGGGGAGGCAGCAGGGCGCGCGCACACGGCCCATCCCGCCGGCCGTTGCGAGGCGCCGGGGAGCTGCAGCGCGAGCGGCGCGGCTGAGGGCGGCTCCCCCTCGCGGCGGGGAGGGGGATGCGGCCGGGATGGGGGCGGGGCGGCGCGGCGCGTGAGGGGCGGAGCAGGCGGCGCCGCCAGGCCATGGCCCCGCTCCGGCGGCCTTAGCAGCCGCGGCCGAGCCGCCGATCGCGCCGGCCCCTGCAGGCACGCAGGCAGGCAGGCAGGCAGGAAGTGGCACCCATGCCAGTGAGGGCGGGAGCGCGGCTGTGATCGGCTCCTTCCTCCCCTCCGTCGCCGGGAAGGCGCAGGCAGGGCGACTCGCGGAGGCCGGGGCCTAGGCCGGGCGGGGCGGCGCCGGAGCGGGAGGCGCGGGATGCGGCCTGAGGCGCCCCCGGCCGGCGGCTCGGCGCGGCCCCAGTAGCCCGGCATCGCCGCGGATGCGGCCTCGGCCCGGGAGGCGCCTCCGCCAGGCCCTCGCTCCCCACGGCCCGTGCGGCGGGGGGCCCTCGCGGCCGCCGGCCTGAGCCGCTCCCCAGCCCCTGCCCGGCCCGGCGCCGATCCACGGTGAAGGGATGTCCGCGGCCGCCTCCGTTGAAATGATCGAAACGCCCCCGGTCCTCAACTTCGAAGAAATCGACTACAAGGAGATCGAGGTGGAAGAGGTGAGCGGGCCCCGGGCCTGCGGGTGGGACGGCGGCTTTCTGGCTTCGGGGCTGCACAGGGCATAGGTGCTGCCCCTCGGGGACAGCGCATAGGTTTTCATCTTGTGCTATAAATTCCCCCGCTTCAGAGCGTCTGACGAAGTGGGATTTTCTCCTCGGAAAGCTGATGCGATAAATACATCTGTTAGTCTGTTAGTGCCACACGACTCCTTGCTTTTGGGGCTTTACTAAACTCACCCGGCTGCCCCTTTGGAGCTCGAGTTTGAATCCTTACAAACGCTCTGATTTGCTGCTGCTGCTGCGGTATGACCTGACCGCATGTCGCACACTCCCCTGCATTTCTTTTCATCCCATTCTGTAAGTTCTCCCTCTTCTAAGGGTCTGATGAAGTGGGATTTTCTCCCCCCGAAAGCTCACGCAATAAATAAATCTGTTGGTTTATAAGTGTTGCAGGACTCCTTGCTGTTTTTGCTTTCCTAGACTAACCGGACTGCCTCTTTGGTACTTGCATAGGTGCTGCGGCCCTGGCAGGCAGCCAGCGGGAGGGGAGAGTGGCGAGCAGCTGGCACAAAGGTGGAGGGCGTAGGGAGGAAGGTGTTTGCTCATAAAGACCAGGGTAAAATCCTAATTTCATGAAAGAGGCCAGTGGGACCATTAACGGGCACTTAGAGCTGGTCCCTTGAGATCTATGGGGTAAATTCTGTGCTAGTCCTGATCTCAGGAACATTAAAGGGCATGGTAAATATGGCATATATAAGTGAAAGGCTGTGAATATGCATTACTAGTGAGCTTAATAAAACAAGGATTTTCTCTAGAGCAGTCTATATGCTTTCCAGAAATGTTCAGTGGAGATATATTGACTTGCTCTGTAAAGACCTTTATCTTTGCAAGTTGTATCATACAGTTGGATCCCTCTGCCAGCGTGAAGGTCTTCATGTCAAGTTGTGCATGAGCAGATCCCCACTCAACTCGGTGAGATTTACACACACACAAGTGGCAAAATATAGAGTTAGCTAACGCTGGCACCATCACAGTCTTTTAGCTTTTAGCTCTTCAGCTAATTAGTTCTGAAACAGCAAAATCTATTTTTCTAAACATAGTAACTATACAGAAGTGAATTTAGCCTTGTATAACACTTTCTATAAGAGAACCAGTAGCTGAGAGCTTTGAGTCTTTTGCTAAATACTGTTAGCTAGTCTGTAGCCACTGAATTTTGCATCACACAACAATCTTGGAGACTGTTTTATTGAGAAGGAATGTTTTCCAAGAACACTGTGTTCAAAACACATCATGGGGTCATTGCCTTCCACCTGGACAGTCATCAGAAATCTGTAGAAAGTACTTTGGCTTTAATTTCTTGTCCAAAGGATATCCTGTTCCCCTTTCTATGAACAAGATTATTTAGAGCAGGGGTCTCAAACACATGGCCCTTAAAGCTATTTCCTGTGGCTCACAACGTTGCTATTGTTACCAATATTTGTAATATCATTGTATGAAAAGGTTTCAGTGGCACAGCCCTCGGGCTAACATGCTAGTCTTCATACGGCCCTGTACTAGTCCTCGTGAGGTCTTTGGGGTGATTTGAGTTGAAGACTCCTGATCTAGAGAATACTTAGTACTGCTTCAGTGCAGGGTACTGGGCTAGATGACCTGTTGAGGTGCCTTCTAGTTTTACATTTCTGTGATTCTATGAAATCTCTTTTTTTGTCAGAATGTACTCATTTCAATTCCTTTTAAGCAATGTTTAATTCTGTCATTTCAGAACTGTTTTTCTGTACTGAGAATTGGAAGTATGTTCGCACTTGAAGGAGACACTAACATTTGTTTAATGTTAACTGTTTGATCATTGACCATAAGTGAATTGCCTTTTGAGATATGGCTTGTGGCTAACCCTTACCCCATGAAGAAAGTTAAGGTCATGGGAATTTTACAGGTGCCCATAAATGTGGACATCTCATACCAAATATAAAATATTGTACTTAGCACTTTGAACAAGTAAAATACTGTACAAATGCTTAACCCTCACAACGTCCATGAACAACAAGGATTATAATGCCGTTTTAGAGGTGAGGAAAGGCAGGGCCACACAGTGTCTGACTGGCATAGCTGGAAGGTAGAAGGCTGAGGCTTGATGGTCAGATCTTGGCATCCTCATATATCTTCCACTGTATGCATGCTGATACTTGCAAAGGTGGGATTTGGTGCATCAAAAATGTGTGTGCAGGTGGCTCTTAGATTGAGGTTTTAGCAAGAAATGAACTATAAAACTCAAGTCACTAATTAGTTTACTAACACCCTAAGACTTGCCTTTCTGTCTGAGGGGGGAGAAGATGATTATGCATTCCTTTTAAGACCAAAGAGAGGGAATTTTTTACAAAGGGTTGGGGAAATTTTGATATTTGTTTTAGCATTTGAGTTAAGGGTGTATCACCTATTTGCTGTTCTTGTTTGGCCCTTGGATGCCACCATACTGAGTGTAATAAAAATACCCAAAGCATTCTCAACCCAGAGGCCCCTTGTGGCCCAATCAGCACACACAGCTATGGCCTTCATCAGAGGCTTTCAAACTTTTTTTTTTCCTCAGGACCCAGTTAAAAAAAACCTTTTATGCCCACAACCCAACAATTACATCTTTGAGCAGTGCATTCTAGTCTTTTGACAATGGCAACAGAGGGTGCTATGACCCAGTGCCTGGGGTTCTGCAACCCAGTGCTGGGTCCCATCCCAACCCTGAGTTTGGATACCACTTGCCTGTGTGACATCCTTAGGGCCATACAGGTAGTAATATTTTATGCAGATACAGCCCCTCTAACAGATGGAGAAGTGCATGTGTGGCCCACATTGGTAAAAATGTTGAAAACCACTGGCCTAAAGAATAAATTCATTTTACAATGAAAGTAAGTACTTTGCAGTGGAACAGGTGAACTAGAAACACTATTTGTCCACTATTATGAAATTCCAAGATATGTGAACCCCTTCCTTTTCATCTTTCCTGTTGTGCCTTCACTGATTTCACAGTAGCTGCAAGTGGCTATAAAACCTTAACTAAGGGCATACTATTGTGCATTAAAAGAAAACTCAATACTTTACACCTAGAGATAACGAATTCTAAAATAATCACCCTTTCCAGGGAGTTTAAATGGTCATGTTTTAATATAGTATATGGACATCAGTTCAGATGTCTCACAGTGAACATCAACAAATCTAAACTGAAAAACCCAAAAGAATGCTTGTATAATCCCAGCTTTGCTCTTGTGTTATCAAGGTTGTCTGGTCAGCAGATGGCATTGCCACTAGTTTATTAATAGATTTAAGTTCTGGAATAGTTACAGGCCCCAAGTCCTAACTAATAAACATAAGATTTATGCTTGTGCTTTCAGTTTGGTTTGGCCAAGTTTTATTAGATAATAAGTAAATGTGCTGTATTTTTTTTTTCCTAGCCAACATCTGCATGGCTGTGTTTGGGAGATAAGAGGCATACAAAATAGTTACAAGCCAACATATCCAACTTCTAAATGGCATTTCATTCTTTCACATTCTTAAATTAGGGGTAAGGTGTGTACATAATTATCAGGGGTGAATAAAAGTCAAACCAAAACTGATGCACCACAGAAGCATTTTCAAATCAAGAATGGAAAAACGTAAACTCAGGTTCAGAAGCAACCATTCCTTTCATTTACCCCTCAGAAACTCACAAGTGTCCGTGTGAGTGTCTTGTTTTTTAACTTGTCTTCAGATGCAAAATAGTCAGAAAAAGCATTAATAGTGAGCAAAATACAGAGCAGATTTTGTGTTTTGCATGTCTGTTATGTGATGCTAGCTGAATTATGGAGATCTCATTTTAATATTTTTTTGGAGTCGCTTGGCAAATTCACCTTTAAGTTTGGCTTGATAATTGTGGATAAATAAGCTTTTCAAGGATTGTGTAGTGTCTTATGCTACATTTTAGGAAAAATCCTGAAAGATTTATAAAACAGTATATAATTTTGAAAGGTTGGAAATTAACTGAAAAGGGTTTTTTCTAGAAAGTGCTGATGATACTGGTGTGGATTCAGTTGTCAGATGAAGGGCCATCTGATTAGATAATCAGTAATAAATGGTATCTCTCTATTTGGAAAGTTTAGTTAACCAGATGCATTTGCAATAAAGTGTGTGGATTTTTAAAAATTTTTTTGTCAAATCTGACCTTAAGGGAACAAGCACAGGAAAAGACAAGCCTGATCTGTTTGGTTTTTGTTTAAGGTGTATTTCCCTTCCAGTTTTTATACTTGATTCCTGGAATACTGTCCTCTTGACTTTGTTCCATTCTTTTCCACAGTTAAATTGCTGCTGCCACCACACATTGACTGTAACTAAATAGCACCTATCCGATTTGTGCACATGTTTTGATGGCTGGCTGTTGTTGGTCTGAACAGTGCAGAATGTACACAGCTCTGTTTTAAGTTATGTGAGCCTTGGCACCCGGACCCTACAATGCTGGCCACTCCACTGCGGAAAAATCTAAGCATAGTACTAGTGTAGGGGGTGGGGGGGTTAATGGGTCTGTATGTTTACGCAGTCTTTTTTGTTTTTGTTTTTGTTTTTTTTTACACTTAGTGACTTCCAAACAGCTTTAAATCATGTATTATTTGAAATATTCTGCTGTTGCCCTCACTGTAATCAATGCATCTGCAGGGTGCTGGTGGAGTGTCCGCTAAGTATGGCTTGCATTTCGTTATAAAAGCGTCAGTCCTGGAACACAGAGCCAGATCTATTGTTGTGTTCCCTGGTCTTGTAGAATCCATGCAAAGTTCCTTTACTTTCCCATAGTGCTGCTGCTCCTGTCATACCCCTTTGCCTGCAACCCTCTCCCCCCTCCCCACACAATCTACACAAACCATGTTTCTGTGCCTGATCCGTAGCTGTGCTTGAAGATGTCATCTCACCATAGGCTCATCTAGTACTTCGGGTCCATTCCAGGCAGGAACGTGTGTCTCTCTGTACGTGGAGCTGTCATGGTCTGTTGGGAAGTTGCATGCAATAGAAATGATCTGCTAGGTCAGCTCCCCAAGCTGGGCAAACACATTTCAGATACATGGAGAGTTTTAAAGAAGTTGGAAGGTGGCTCCAGTCTCTGTGGCCCCTGAACCAGTGGAGTTTAAAACTGTGACCAGAATGGTCTCTGCTGCAGGGAATGGGGCACTGTGGGACAGTAGCTGAAGGACTGTTAGGATCAACATACATCATGCAGTGTTTTCACTCCTATTTCGCCACCCTAATTAGTCAGCTAATGGCTTTATGCTGTTTGTGGCGGGTGGGGGATGGGTTTTACTGTGGTGTTGCAATGGCCAGCTTATTCTGACTACAGGTAGTCCTCACTTAGTGACCGGGTTCCGTTCCTGAAACCTGGTTGATAAATGAATTGGTCACTAAACGAGGAGCAGCCCTTACCGGTATTTCAGGCATAATGTACTTTACTGGTAGTGGGTTTTTCAACCATCGGTAGATAGTTTTAATGTCACCTTTGCATCATTTATAACATTTTTAATATATATTTTAAATGTTTTAAGCTCTAATGTACTGAACTTAGTTTGCATAGTGTACTGTAAATATAGGTAATCTGAGAGAGTTGATGTGAGTTCTCGTACATCACCATAATACCAACTCATCAGAGAGCTGGTCATAACTCTGAGGGGTCACTAAACGAGTAGGTCACTAAGTGAGGACTAGCTGTAGAGGCAAATTTAATGTAGCCACATGTCAACTTGTATCAACTTAACTTTGTCATGTAGGCTGAGCTTTACTTTCACCAATCCCCTCAAGCAGCGGTAGCTAATAACTAAAATATTTTGAGGAAATGCTCTTAAAAAAAAAAAAAAAGCAACAGGTAAGTTTTATGTCTACGTATTTAAGATTCCACGCCACTAAAAGGACATAGTGGTAGCATGTACATCTATGCATAATACATCTTGGAAACATACTAATATGACTTTCCCCATTAGAACCCTAAGCTCAGGCCCTTTGTTTTATGGTGCTGGGCAGACAACAGTTTTCTAGTCCTAGGAGATTCAGAATATTTTTCCTGTCCTGAATCAGGACAAGAAGTCAACTTGAAATTTTAGCAAATTGGTAATTGAAAAACATTTTACATCAAATTAATGAAATATTCTGATTTTTTTATTTTTAAACTTTTTAGTACAAATTAACTAGAATTTCCAACTGAAAAGTATTGAGACAAAATTTTTCATTTAAAAAAATCCAGTTTTTACAGTTAGAAACTTTTTGCAGTAAGTTTTAGAATCAGGATATTTATCAGACCTGATACATTTTTCTGCTATCAGTTTTGGTTTTGACATATTGTCATCTTGTGATTATTAAAAATAAAAAATTAAAAATTGTCAGAAAATTCCTGACCAGCTCTGTTTTCCTGAGAACTGTTGATGGCCTCATGTCTTTCTGGCTGTGTGGTCCAGGGTCTTGATCCTGTAATGATTTTACACTGAGGTTTAATTCAGCATCTTGTAATAGTTCCACTAAAGTTAATGGAGGTACTCAGAGTGAACATTTGCTTAACTCTTAGGATCAGGTCCTTAGTTTCATTCTGTGTACCTCAATTCCATCTTTGGTTTATTGGTTTTACTGTATTTTTCACTTTTGCCCTAAAACATGATAGTGCTGAAATCTGATTTTACGAAACAGCTCTTCTCTCACCAACCCCTGAATTGTTCAGTGACTATATTTTATCAGTTTTGAGACAAGACGATGATGTGATCCCTCTGTACATTGTTTGATTTTCTAGATAGACTGACTTAGTGAACTAACATATTATATTTAAAGTCCCCTTAATATGTACAAAAATAAGTTACTGTTCCTAGAAAAGTACTGTCACCTTATATAGTGTAGTTACTTCTAGGTGTCTTGTCACAGTGTACAAATATGCACAATCTTTCAGTGGGTTAATATGACAAATTACAGATAGAATAGCTAGAATTTACATAGGTAGTTAATTCATTTGTATTGCAGCTGATCAGGGCCTCGGTGCTAGGTATTTACAAATAAAACAAAAAAGTGAACCTTTGTTTTCCTTTTCTATAGTATATGACTTGACACAGCAAAATATTGATTAAAAAATTAGCATTACAAAAAGGACATGGACAAATTAGAGAGAGTCCAGAGGAGGGCAACCAAAATGATCAAAGGGCTGGAGCACAAGCCCTATGAAGAAAGACTGAAGGAACTAGGCTTATTTAGCCTGCAGAAGAGAAGACTGAGGGGGGATTTGATAGCAACCTTCAACTACTTGAAGGGTTGCTCCAAGGAGGAGGGAGCTCGACTGTTCTCGGTAGTAACAGAGGGCAGAACGAGAAGCAATGGCTTCAAGTTACAGCTGGGGCGGTCCAGGCTGGATATTAGGAAAAACTTCCTTACTAGGCGAGTGGTGAAGCATTGGAATAAGTTGCCTAGGGAGGTGGTGGAATCTCCATCTCTGGAGGTGTTCAAGTCCCAGCTGGACAAAACCCTGACTGGGATGATCTAATGGGAGTGGTCCTGCTTTTTTTGGCAGGGGGTTGGACTAGATGACCTCGTGGGGTCCCTTCCAACCCTATGATTCTATGATTATACAAAATCAATAGGACATACATTAAATGATTTACAACCTGATTAGTTTTTAGATCTCAAAACATAACTATTAATGAGAGAACAAGAAGTGGGGTTGTTTCCCTTAGGAAACCCACAGGGAGTTATTAGCCCAATCCTAAGTAACTTTTGTCTATGATCTAAAGAAGATATAAAGTTTGCAAATGACCTACTGTTCCTGGTTTTGTAAACAATGAAAGGTACTTAAACAGAATGGTTTGATCCACAGTGGTGAGCTAGGCCCAATCAAACACCATGCATTTTTATACCACAAAGTGCAAGGTTATGCTAGTAGCTAATGGCACTACCGGTATGTCTTTTAGAGTCTCTGGAAAGGGGTCTGTAGTTATGGTTAAAACTATAGTTTTGTTGTGGAAACTTCTTTAAAAATTCAAAGCAAAGATGTGGGGTGGGGACAGGGACAGGGAAGTCATAGAGAAGAAGTGGCCTTTTGGGGTTGTTCAGGAAGAGTGAACCCACCTTGCCTTCTAGTACACTTGCACAGCACCGCTGAGGTTTGGCACATCTGCCCTGCCATAGATGAAGATGGAGGAGTGGATGGGCCTCTGCAACACAGTGTGCTGGACTGCACACTCTTATTAGGTTCCAGAGGGGCAGCCATGTTAGTCTGGTTCAGTAGAAAAAACAAAGGAGTCCTGTGGAACTTAAAGACTAACAAATTAATTTATTGCATGAGCTTTCGTGGGAGAAAATCCCACTTCGTTGCTCAGCATCTTGGACATATAAACTTCATGTGTTAAGTTGGACAGCATGAAACGCAGACGTGAAATTAGTAGGCACTTTAAAATGTTGGGTTTTTACTGTGACTTTGGTTGAATTAAGGCATTTCACTGGTTTAGCATAAATCAGTTTTTAAACCTGTTTGTGGATAGATACTTTACCCCCCAAAAAAAGAACAACAAAAAACCCCAAAACCCATGCCACACACTCAGCTGAAACAAGCAACTGGTGAACCAAAACAGAGTTGGCATGGCATGACTCCTGCCTAGGGTGTCTTCTTCCACACAGCCATTCTGGAATCAGCAGACCTGCCTCAGTTTCTTTCCTTCAGAAACCCCAGTAACTCCACAATAGCTTTCCTGAAAAAATCTCCTTTCTTTGGGGCCAGTTTATTACAAAAATATAATGCTGAATACTCCATAACAAGTCCCCAAACAGTCCATTTCTCAATGTCTGCCAATATGCCTATGGTCTTTTAATATCTAACATCTTCTAGTACAAGGTTCAGCAACCTTTGCTGGCCCCCATGCCAGCCCCGCTCCCAACCAATGTTCCCTCTAAGGGGAGAGGGCAGCTGAGCAACTCCGGTTGCTCGCTGCGCTCCCACCCCCCTGCTCCCGGCAGCAGCCCCCCTGCTCCTGGCAGCACCCCCCTCCCCCAACTTACCTTGGGGTTGGACTGGAGCCAGAGGGCCCAGCCATAACTCCCAGGCCAGAGAAGCTCTACAGAGCATGCTCAGATTTTCTGGGCATGCTCCGTTAGAGCTTCTCTGGGCGGGAGTTTTCAAAACTCCCAGCCCCAGAGGAGCTCTGTGTAGGGACTCTGGCTGCCGGCAGTGCCTGCGGGTCACTCGGTAGGTGGGAAGGGGGGAGGGCCAGAGCCGCAAGGAGGTAGCCAAAGAGCCACAGGTTGCAGATCTCTGGGCTATAGTTGCACTACAGAACTTACAGCTATAGCACACTAGTGGAGATGCTTTAAAGTGATGTCCATTGACTTAATTCAGGGGTCTCAAACTCAAATCACCATGAGGGCCACATGAGGACTAGTACGTTAGCCAGAGGGCCGCACTACTGAAACCTTTTCATACAACAATATTGCAAATATCAATAACGATCACTTTGTTGTGGGCCTCAGGAAATAGCTTTAGGGGCCACATGCGGCCCACGGGCTGTATGTTTGAGACCCCTTACTTAATTACTGCGTTCCCCGAAAGTGATGGCAGCTGTGTCAGACAACATTATCTGCATCAGCACTTAACTGAGTGTAACTTGCATTGCTTTGGGAGTGATGACAGAGGAAGCTTATTCACATTCCTGTTGATAATTTGTGGAGAGCCCCATGCCTCCCGGCCCAGATACAAAATTTGTTTCCACATCCAGTCTGCAAACCTGGTCTGTGGATATAAAGTAGGTCTCTGCAGATTTGCAAGTCTCTGCTGATACCAATGTGAAACATAGTGTGTGCATAGCATTGGGCAATTCTTACCTGCTCCTTTTCCTGACTGGGTCAAGCAACTCTGTTCCCCCATTTCCTCACTGACTCTTCTGTCTCAAGTCTCTCCCTATTCATCTGGCTCAGGTGCCTTTTCTCAAGGCGGTTAGGAGTCAGCTAGCAGTTAGTTACACTGACCATTGCCCTGTTAAAGGGTCAGTGTCATCCCACAAGGAAGCATCTATACATAAACTTGCATTAATTTAACTATTCTGATCTAAAAGCATTGTTAATTGAGTGTAAATTTTTGTTTGAAGTTCCCTCTGTAAAATGTGGATAAAACTTCTTGATGTCTGAGGGCAGTGGTTCCCAACCTGCAACCAGGAGACCAAAAGTGGCCTGCAGGCACTCTCAAAGTGGCCCACAGCTGTCCTTCTGCTGGCTGCAGAAAGGACCCACTGCCTAAGGACACAGTCAGAGCAGGGCTAAAAGACAGGTGCAGGTTACTTGCTGCAGTTAAGGAGATAAGTGTTCCCCTCCACTTGGCACAACAAAGTGCCCCACATAGGGGCTGGGGTCCTGCTGAGGCCAGAGGAAGGGAAGACTGCTCTTCCATCCATCTGGTTGCAGAAGGGAGGCACTGCCTGGAGATCATAGAATCAAAGGGCTGGACGAGACCTCATAAGATCATCTAGTCCAACCCCCTGCTAAAAGCAGGACTACTCCCACTAAATCATCCCAGCCAGGGTTTTGTCTAACTGACCTTAAATGTTTCCAAAGATGGAGATTCCACCATCTCCCTAAGTAAACCCATTCCAATGCTGCTTCACCCTCATAGTGAGAGTTTTTCCTAATATCCAGCCTCGACCTCCCTCTCCCCCAGCTGCAGCTTGAAACAGTTGCTCCTTGTTCTGTCCTCCATTACTGCTGAGAACAGCCTAGCTCCCTCCTCTTTGGAGCACCCCTTCAAGTAGCTGAAGATTGCTATCAAAGCTCCCCTCAGTCTTCTCTTCTGCAGGCTAAATAAGCCTAGTTCCTTCAGTCTCTCCTCCTAAGTCATTTACCCCGCTTCCCTCTACCTCCCAATCATTTTCATTGCCCTCTGCTGGACTCTCTCTAATGTGTCAACATACTTTCTGTAGTGCAGAGCCCAAAACTGGACAGAATACTCCAGATGTGGTCTGACCAGTGCTGAATAGAGAGGGAATAATCACATCCCTTGATCTGCTGGCAGCACTTCTGCTGATGCAGCCCAATATACCATTGGCCTTTTTGGCTACAAGAGCACATTGTTGACTCGTATCTAGCTTCCCATCCACCATAACCCCTCGGTCCTTTTCTACAGAGCTGGTACTTAGCTGATGTGTCCCCAGCCTGTGGCAGTACGTGGGATTTTTCCATCCTAAAAGTGCAGGACTTTGCACTTGTCCTTGCTGAACCTAATGAGATTTCATTTGGCCCAAAGCTGCAATTTGTTTGTCTTCCTGAATCCTATCACTGCCTTCCAGGGGGTTTACCATTCCCCCCAGTTTGGTGTCATCAGTGAATTTATTGAGCATTCAATCTGTCCCATCATCCAGATCATTAATGAAGATGTTGAACAGAACCAGCCTCAGGACCAACCCATGAGACACTCCACTAGTTATTGGTTGCCAACTAGACACTGAGCCATTGATCTGTACCTGCTGAGCCCAATGATGTAGTCAGCTTTTTATCCACCTTACAGTCCATTCATCCAAACCATACTTCCTTAACTTGCTGACAAGAATGCTGTGACAAATCATATCAAAAGCTTTGCTGAAGTCAAGATGTATCACATTGATGGCTATTCCTGCATCCACATATCCTGTCATCTCATCACGGAAGACAATCAGGTTGGTCAGGCACAATTTGCCCTTGGTGAATCCATGCTTACTGTTCCTGATCACTCTATTGTTCTCCAAGTGTTTCAGAATGGATTCTTTGAGGACCTGCTCCATGATTTTTCCAGGGATTGAGGTGAGGCTGATTGGTATGTAGTTCCCTGGGTCCTCCTTTTTCTCTTTCGTGAAAAGAGACACTGTATTTGCTTTTCTCCAATTATCTAGGACTGCTCCCCCCCATACCACAAGTTTTCAAAGATAATGGCTAGTGGCTCTGCAGTCACATCACTCAACTCCCTCAGTACCCTGAGATGCACTTCATCCAGCCCCATGGATTTGTGCACATGTAACTTCTCTAAGTAGTCCCTAACCTGACCTTCCATCACTGAGGGCCGCTCTCCTTCTCTCCGTTCTGTGTTACCCAGTGTAGTAGCCTGGGAGCTGATCCTCCCTGTGAAGACTGAAGTAAAAAAATGCATTGAGTACTTCAGCCTTTTCCGCATCATCCACCATGAGGACGTCTGCCCCATTTAGTAAGGGACCTACACCATCCTGATCCTCTTCCTGTTACTGATATACTTAAAGAACCCCTTCCTGCTATCCTTCACATCCCTTGCTAGCTGCAACTCCAGTTACCCTTTGGCCTTTCTGATTTTATCCCTGCAAGCCTGAGCAATATTTTTATATGCCTCCCTAGTGATCTGACCAAGCTTCCACTTGTAAGCTTCTTTTTGTGTTTCAGCTCACCACAGAGTTCTCTGCTAAGCCACACTGGGCACCTTCCATATTCGCTGGTCTTTCTGCACATTGGAATGGTATCTTCCTGTCCCCTTAGCAGGGTTTCTTTTAAAATACAGCCAGTTCTCTTGGACGTTTTTCTCCTTCAGATTAGCTTCCCAAGGCATCCTGCCTACCAATTACCTGAGGGAAACAAAATCTGCTTTTCTGAAGTCCAGGGTCTGTGTTCTGCTTCTTTCCTCTCTTCTTCTGATCAGGATTCTGAACTCTACCATCTCATGGTCACTGCTGCCCAGGTTGCCATTCACTTCTACTTTCCCAATCAATTCTTCTCTGTGAGCAGCAGGTTGAGAGGTACAAGGCCACTAGTTGGTTCCTCCAGCATTTGTACTAGGAAGTTGTCCTCAACACTCTCCAGAAACTTCCTGGATTGCCTGTGCACTGCTGTACAGTAAATCCTCGATTCAGCAAACTGTTTAGCCTGCTTCGTCCCCGGCCCCAGCCATGGGGCCAGGGGTGAAGCAGGCCAAACTGTTTGCCTGGCAGCCCCTCCCCGGGAGAGGAGGGGGCTGGCGTGCGGGGTCAGGTGCTGCAGCAGCCTGCCCTGCGCCCAAACAGTTTGGCCTGCTTTGCCATCGCCCCGCCCCCCAGCCATGAGCAGGCCTATTGAGGGCAGGGGGGGCGAAGTGGCCCAAACTGTTTGGGCATGGGGTGGGCTGCTGCAGCGCCCAACCCCGCGCACTCGGGCACAGCGCTGGCCCCCTCCTCCCCCGGGGAGGCGCGTCCGGCTGGGGTCAGCTGTTTGGCTGCTCTGCTTGCTGTGGTGAGGCTGGGCAGCCTCTATCCCCTGTGGGGCCCTAACCACCCCCCCTTCCAGCTCCCAGGATGGGTGGGGAGGCTGGGGGGCAAGAGGCTGCTCTGCCTGCCCAGCCTCACCACAGTGGGCAGAGCAGCCAGACAGCCAACCCCCAGCTGGCCATGCCTCCCCAGGGGAGGAGGGGGATGGCACTGAGCTGGGGGGGGGGGAGGAGGCTTTTGATTTCCCAGACATTCGGGAAATTCGGATGCCTCCTCCCCCCCCTTTGGTCCAAAAAATCAAGGACCAACTGTATTGCTTTCCCAGCAGATGTCAGGGTAATTGAAGTCCCCCATAAGAATCAAAACCCATGATCTGGAAACTACTTCTAGTTGTCCATTAAAAGCTTCATACACCTCCTTCTCCTGGTCTGGTGGTCTAACAGACACCCACTACGACATCACCCTTGTTGCAGTCTCTAAACTTAACCCAAGACTTCCAACAGGCTTGTCTCCGCTATCACAGTGGAGCTCCAAGCAGTCATAAAGCTCTTTTACATACAGTGCTACTCCTCCCCCTCTTCTTCCCTACCTGTCCTTCCTGAACAATTTATATCTATCCATGGCAGTGCTCCAGTCATGCAAGCTATCCTACCATGTCTCTGCTATTCCTTTTGTATCATAGTTCTTTGCCTGTGCCTGTACTACCAATTCTTCCTGCTTGTTTCCTAGGCTCCTCGCATTCATGTATAGGCACCTAAGATCCCAGACTGGCTGCCCTACATTCCCCTGCCAATTGTTTCTCACATTGGGAGAAAACCCAAGGAGTAAGATGCAGTGTCCTCCTTCCCCACTCACCTCAGGTATTAGGGCTTCATTAGGATGCCTGAGACATTGATATGATTCCTCCACCCCCATTCTGACGAGACTCTTTTAACTTCTGCTGTTACGTACATATTATTTGAAGTCTTGGCGTTTGTTACTGCAGCACAGATTTCTACCACTTGAACTAGAGGATTAACTGTTAGCTGGCAACAGCAGAAAGCCGTGATCCAAGAAGCTGGGATGGACCTCTGGGGACAGGTGTTACTGTGGGTTTGAGTGGTTATTGTGTTGTCCTTAGGAAAGAAAAGACCAGCAGGATCTTATTCAGGGGGAAAGGGCTGTACACCAATGTTTTTGTATGCTGTGGAGAACATCACTAAGCAATCCCATTCATTTTTTTTATATCTTTTTGTCCATGGATGTTGTGTCCACACTCCCTCAGGGTATTGTATGGCCATGAGTCACCAGTTAATTGCAGATGTAACTTTGCTCTTGTTCTTGATGGGGCTTTTTGTCCCTTTCTTTCTAGGATGGATTTTTCTTGCTTTTTGCAGGGTATGTTTGCCTTGTTCTTCAGCCATTACGGTAGTACTGGCAGTTTGTCATCAGGACGGGCTGGTGGTTGGAGACTGATCCCATCATACACACCCCCCCAACTCCCACCCTCATTCACACATCTAAACAAAGTTTCAGTAAAACTTAGGCTGAGTAATACAAAATGAAGTAAACCATTCAAAATGGAGTGGTGGTTACAGCATGACATGTTTATCAATGAATATTTGAAGGGGTTTGATGGTCTAAATTCATCTTTAGCCCTACAATTGATGGGAACCCAGCGCATTTCTTTTTTCCTTCCTACACTTCAGATGATTGGAGGCACTGCAGCCCCATGAGGGAGGGTTGGGCCACTGGCAGGGCTTAAGACCTGACTGGGGGGAGCACATCTTGGTTCTCCCCTTTTGTGTGCCCTCCCCACATATGTGGTTGCTTTGGCATTTCCTGTGCACTGCCAATGCAGCTGCTGCCACTCCTTTAGTGATAGCAGAGGCTTGGCCTTAAATTAGAACGTTCATGTTAAGTTTTTGTTGTGGCATGCTGCTAGGATTTTCCTGAGGAATGGGGGAAAGAAAAGTGAAGTGGGACTCTTCAGCCATTTAAGTCCCTACCAGATATGAATAGAATTAGGTGATGTGACACTGTCTGAAATATGAATGACCATTCATTATATCAATATGACAAGATTGCAGTGATTCTTTTGAGAGATTTCATGTCAGGTATCACTGGAAACGTTATGATTTACTGAACTTGACAAGCTCACATATGCGTGCATCATCTTTGTGTTATAAGTTATGAATGTGAGTGATAGTTTTGTATCTAAAACTTGTACTATGTTACTTGGTGACACCTCCAACAGTTTAACCTCAGCACTGTCTCACCTGATTGAGGGCCAAAGGCCATCGGTTCATGAGCCCAGAGAGAGAAGACAAGGGGATACACCTGTAAGTCATCAGGACGTGTAGGGACATGCCTGTTGACAGGTACTGGAAGGCATTGTCCACATTAGCACTTATGCTGGCAAAATTTTTCATTGTTCTGGGTGTGAAGCCCTGGGCAATGTGTTTTACCAGCATAAGCACATTTATGGACAGAGTTATTTGAGTGAGAGAATGTCCCCTACCAGCATAACTGCCGCCACTTGTTTAGGTCGCTTTATTTTGTTGGCAGAAGAGCTGTCTCCTGTTGACATGTATGATTACACAGGTGCTCTCACAGCAGAACCATTGTAAATTTTAAGAGTAGACTAGCCCTAAGAGCTTTTCCTTGCCCATAGCTATGAGCTTGCATTTGAAACACAGGATTTACAAGCCATGTGGTGGAAACTACAAAATGCAGCTTCACCACCTTCATTTTGTCTTCATTCCTGCTTCCGTCTTGCCTCTGAATCAACTGTGCTACATCTGGAGCTATGAAACAAAGGACTGAGCCCATCTAGGTACTGTGTATACACCAGAGGAACTGTACAAGTGTGCTAACTCCCAATACTGCTAAAAGTGTTATGTTTTTTGAAGTCTTCTGTATGTATCTTATTGCTTCGACCATTTAACATTTCTCATCTTGTTTCTTTCCTTTTATAGTAAATCGTTAGATTTAGATACTACAGGATCGGCTGCCGTGTGATATTTCATGGAAAATGGTAGCTCATCTACTCAGAAAAGCAGTTTATCTGCCCAGGCAGGCTTGTCTCCAGTTTTCAGTCTGTGAAGCAAGCAGAAATTACCTTTCAGCTTATGCTGGTTGAGGATCTGTCATTGTACTAAAGTGGTTTGGGATTGAACTAAAATATAGGAATGAAGTGTTCCTAAATGCATGTCTGTTAATGGTAGTGACTTTATGGTTAGGTTTAATCCACTTAATCCAGCGCAACTGGATCCGTTCTAATACTTCTAGTTTGCCTATTGCTGATGCGGTTCTGGGTAAAGATATGACAGCTTTCTTTAGTCAGTCTGATGTGACTAGGCATAAGGAATGCATGAAGGTTTTTAAAAACAAAACAAAAAAAAAACCCAAAAAAACTGTTACCCGCTACAGGTGTAGAAAAGGAGGAAATGTTTTTTTTTTTCTAAGGTGGTATGCCTGGTGCCTCTTAGCTTGCATGTCACAAGTAAAAAAAATCTGCAAGCAAGAGAGTGCCTGTGACTTTTTCACTAGAGAATCTAGTCTCCTGCTTGAAAATAAATTTTCTGAAAATCCTCATGTGCCAGTGTTTCTGGATTTCAGAAAAGCGCAGAAGGAGTTTATTGAGGCTCAGCACAGCAGTGCTACTGTGAAGTGTGAACTGTTGCTTTGAAATGGCCCTGAAGGAATAAAACCTCATGGTATTTGCAAGGAGATGGTTACATCTGTGGAGTGTGTAGAAGTGCATTGATATAGCTGCCTCTTAAGGCAGAAAGGGGGGAAACAGAAATCTCCTGGCTCCCAGCCGGGAAATGGGAGGGGAGAGGTCCTAGCAGGTTCCCCAGGCTCCTGACTGGGACTAGAAAGTGGGGAAGTAGCCAAGAGGGATGCTGCGACGCTGTGGGCTTCTGAAGAGGAGCTGAGAAATGGGGCTCTTAGCTTCCCACACTTGCTTTTAAATCTGCTGAAATGCAGAAAGACTTCTGTTGTATAGACTGCATTTGATGAAGGAGTACCTGTCCCGAATTTATCATCCAGTGAGGGGTGATTGACACTATCATTGTACTTGCTTTCCACTGACCAGCCTCAGTGTTTCTTTTGTATGAGTGGTGTCTCTGGACTTTTGAATGCTTATATCTCAACTGTATCCCTGAATTGATAACCCTTAATCTGGGATATTGCACATTATGTACTCCTTGTATTGTATGCTTTTTGAACCAACCTTTATACCTTTTTGAATAATCTGTGCCTTATTCCTAGATATACAGAAGCTCTTTTCTTCAAAAGCTCTGTGTTTTGATCATTTTATAGCATTAGCTTTAATTTAAAAAAAAAAAAATCTAGTAATGTGGCTGATCCTTTGGGGATGTTAAGTGAATCATTTTTGTTTTTTAAATAATTTCTCACTTTAATGAACTTAACTGCTGATTGAGAGCCAGAAACTGAAAAGGGATGGTAAAAGGAACTGTATGTCATCTTTTGGCTTCTTCATAAACAGTGTGGGAAATCAGAAGCACTGTTTGTGACTGACTAGTGAATTTAACTTCAGGATTAACTACCAGTTTTAGGAGAATCTTCTTTTAGCAGGCTGCCCTGCCTTAGGCACATACCAGTCGCAGATTAATCCAGGTGTGGCCAGACTGTGACTAGGGAGCCACATGTGGCTCTTGAATGAAAAATTGTGGCTCTTGGAAGAACGTCAGCAAATCAGTTTAAGAAAATTTAAATGTAAACTTCACCCCCTTTCATAAAGTCATACTGCAGGATTATGGTATCTAGCCATTCTTAATGAAGTAATAGTAAAACTTAGAATTCATTATTCTGGCTTTATTAGGTTGTTAATTATAGGCAAAACTGTAGTGGAGAACTTCTTTCAGTGCACATTTTGCTCGTTGGGGGAAATGTTAAGACAAATGAATATTTAATTCATATAGCTTACTGGTTTCCTGATAGGTGATCTGTGAGAAGTGTCTGCACATACCATTTATAAGAATAGTCCTAGAATATGTAGATGTGTTTTATGATTATAGAAAATTAGTTCTATTATTAACTTGGATTTCACTTTGTATATAGTGTAAAAAAAAAATAAATTTTTTTTTGATACTGGATAACATGTTTCTCTGAATATTGGTGAAATACTGCATGCAAGCTGAAATTGTGTATTTGTTACCCACAATGTTCCTTATTATCTTGATCTAGGTTGTTGGAAGAGGAGCCTTTGGTGTGGTCTGCAAGGCAAAATGGCGAGGAAAAGATGTAGCCATTAAACAAATAGAAAGTGAATCTGAAAGGAAGGCCTTCATTGTGGAGGTATGGTAAGCTTACTTGAAAATAAGTTAAGTGGTTTGGTCTGTTCCCACTCCCCTCCTAAAAACAGATTATGTGCTGTGCCCCTTCCATTGATGTACCCCTGCTTAGCCACACCTCCTCCACCAGAATTTGTAAGAAGGCCCTCAGAGGATGGGATATGACTGATTTCACCAGTTCCTGCACTAAACAAATTTTCCACAGCTTGGTCTGAGATGTTTAGAGTTCCTTTATGCCACTCCAGCCCTTTTTAACCCATGTGGAGAGACTAGAGAGGCTGATCCAGTGTCTGTTAAGATGGTCAGGGTCCATGCTATGAAAAAGTTTTATTTATGTTTCCATTAATTCAGTAATTTATTTTAATATTTTAAAAATTTAGACAAATATGTCACTCATACATTTGAGAACAAATCCCTCATTTTCTCTAATACACTTCTTTTTAAGTAAAGGCTCTTAAGAAATGTACCAGTTATGTATGAGATACTTAGTGAGACTCAACATCTGAGGATTGAAAGTTGACATTACGTAACTTCAATAAACTTGATTGTCATAGTTCTCTGTCTGTATGCATTTTAAATATAGTAGATGAGAATCTAGGATGCCTGGGGTATATAGAGCAAAATAAGAATAAATCCCTAAATCGTTACATTTCTAGTCATACAATTGGTGACTAGGTTAAGGAACTGTATTTAATAATAGATCTCTGTTTATAGGATATTCATACTGCACTCATTGCCATGGTATCTGAGTGCAGAATAACATTTACATGAATCTGAACATGGTTGAATAGTAAATAGTCTTGGTTGGGCTATATGTGAGAGAATCCAAGAAAGAAAATTCTCAAATACTTTTTCAATTGCTTTTAGGATATTATCACATTTTGAGTTCTTGCACTGTATAGATTCAGTTCCATTCTAATATCACTCCAGGCTGTATGTAAAGGATTTCTAGCAATGTAGGGTCATGTGCCCTATGGACTGGATAGTGAAATTTAGATGGTACTACAAAAACTCTTCAAAAGTTTGTGTGGAAGCCAAAATTTCCCGCTTGGTTTGATTCTTTTCTACCAGCTTGCAGAGTGAAAAATGGTTCTTTAAATGTATCTAGACACACCTGTCAATTATTACAAGCAGGTTTTTTTTCTCATGACTGGGTGGCATAAGTATTAACTTGCATCATTTATTTCATAGTTTGTTTTTTGTGGACTTTAATCCTCTTTTTTGCAGTAAAGGGAACATTTTTCCATAAGACTTGTTGGGGTTGTTGATTATTTATTTCAGAAGTCAGGTATCTCTGCTCCCACAATGTTACAGAAGGACTGTAAAATTCTCAGAATGCCATATCTGGTTGTGCAATGCTGTCATTGGAATGTGGGTGATCTTCATGTTCAGTGACCAGATTATAGTCTGGCTCTGAAGCATGTGATTTCAATTATTATTAGCATGCATAATTAAAATGTTTATTTGAGTTGCAGCATTTTCTGGCCAATTGTAATTGGTCTTCCTGGCTAATATCTGCTGTGGTGCCCGTTTCTACAATATGGGATCGGCAACCTTCATAGAGGCGCATGCCAAATCTCCCCACTTGCCCCTCTCCTGGTGTTGGGGGGAGGAGGCTTCAGGTCTTTTTGTCAGTGGCAGCACTGGGTTCCCAGCTTGGCATATGTGGGGAAGAGGAGGGCGAAGGCTGCAATGATGGGGCAGAGCTTGCAGCATGTGTAGCCAGCACAGCTCCAATCAAGGTGCCCATAGGCTGTTCAAACTCAGCATGCATGCCATCTTTGGCATACATGTCATGGGTTGCTGACCCCTTCTATAGTATCCGATTGCTTTAAAATCTTTATTTAATGTATTTGTGCTCTTAAGACTGCTGTGAGATATGAAGTGCTATTATGCTCATCTTACAGAGGGGGACCTAAGTTATAGAAAGACTGATTTGTCTGTTCAGTCTGTGGCAGGGCCGGGGTCTAAGGTCTCCCAACTCCTAAGCTAGTACCCTAAGCTTTAGAGTATGCTTCTCTAAAAATTCAGTTTTAATAGACATAAATTTGGTTGTGAACTGTTTGAGGCATAATGCCAACTAACTGTGCTATCTAAACCATAAATAATTGTTTCAGTTGATTTAATTAACTTCTTATAAGAAAACAGATGTTATCATGGAGTTTTTATGGTTTGAAAGAAAGTAATGAACTTTTGTGTTGCAGCTTCGACAACTGTCACGTGTGAACCATCCTAATATAGTCAAGTTATATGGAGCCTGTTTGAATCCAGTAAGTTGTAATTCTTCGGCTTTTGTCATCTTGATAAAGCTCACTGCAGTCCAGCATTAACACAAAAACGTATTCAATCAGTGTACCCGTGTGTTTAGTATTATGCCACTAAAATGGTTGCTGGTTTCTTTATTAATATTTTTTGTTTTAAAAAAACTTTACTTGCCCTGAAGTGTAGCTTCTAAAAACCTATTCACATATAGGCCTTGCCTACACTAGAGTTTTGTCAGCAAGTCAGCTTTTGTCAACAAAACAGTGGAGGCATTCACTCTTCTTCCCCCAGCAAAATAAAACCATCTTAATGAGAGCGGTAGAGCTTTTTGTGGCAAAGTTATATCGGCAAAGTGTCAGTGTAGATGCTGCACTTGGTAATGTTGCTGTAAATGGCCTCCAGGAGATGCCCTGTAATTCCCAACCTGAGCGCTCAGGTCAGCAATTTGTACTCCACTGCCCAGCATTTTGGTGCACAGGCACCTGCCCTTCCCCTGTTAAAGACATGAGGCTTTTCTGAAAGTCCACTTTCTGTTTGCTCAGTATGGAGAGTTCACATCAGAACTTCCTGGCTGCCCGTGGCAGCATCTTACAGCAGATGCTCTCCAGTTTGAAGCACACTGGAGTTGTTGGATCTTCTGAGTATATGGGAAGAGGATGCTGTGCAGTCCTAGCTTCTGATCCAGTTATAGGAACTTTAATGCTTATGATCGGATTTCTGATGGCATGTTGGAGAAGGGCTATGGATGGGACACGTATCAGTGCTATGTAAAGTGAGGCAGGCATACCAAAAGGCAAGGAAGTCATGCCATCACCTTAATGCTGCTCCGAAGACCTATCAGTTTTATAAAGAGCTGGACACTACCCTCAGTGGGCAACTCTACTGCCAAGAACACCATGGATACTTCGGTGGGCTGGAGACGGCAGACTCAACCTTAAGGATGAAGTCGAGCACAAGGAGGTTGACTTAGAAGACAATATGAGAGGTGTGAAAAGATCATCTGATATCATGGCGAGCCGGAACCTCTTCTTGGCCTGGGGGAGCTCAAGGTGTCTGGTGCACATTATGCAGGACAGGGGAGCTCTGGTAAGTGGTCTTTTTGAGTTGCTGCTGCGCTGTTGTATAAGGTAGAGCTGTCCTTTGCAGTGTTACATTCTGGACATGGATTAAGGGCTGAACATGTCCGAGACTAGCAGTGTTTGCATGCATTGTGCAACTAAGCAATGCAGCAGAACAGTGTGTTTAATGCACACTCAGATTTATCGGGAGTCATCCAGAGAAATCTCTAGGAATCTTCCCTTGAGGTACTTGCTAATCCTCTGCCAGATGTTCCTTGGCAAAGCTGCTTTGTTCCTTCCCCCAATGTAGAAAACTTTCCTGCTACTATCCACAATCATTTGAGCAGGGGACTAGAACAGCATACAGATGAAGAGTACAGGGATCCAGTCTGAAGCCAGGTTTGATGCAAGCAGAAAATGCACTCTTGCGTCTCCGCTTACCCTCAGGACTGCAACACTGGCTTCAGTGACCCCCACCTGTGGAAAATGGTGGCAGAATTTACAATTCTGTCCCTAGTTGCCTGCAGTGAACCTTAAAAAAAAAAAAAAAAAAAAAAAAACACACTCCACAGATGTTTTGTCCCATCTCAAGTGCTCCTTCTCCTGGTTGGGGTGAACTCACCTTGTTTAGGGTGATTGCTGAGCTGTGTGCTTACCAAGGGAAGGTGAGAAACTGATATGTATTTTAAAAATAGGTATATTTTACTATAATGATTTGATGCTGTGAGTACACTAACTATAATTCTTCTTTTTGTTGTTTCTTATGCTTCTGCAGATGTGGCCTTCTTGGGAACCCTATCCACCAGCAGAGTGCCTCCACCGGTGACCAAGGAAGAGCAAAGAGGATGTGGTGTGGTGTTTTTGTTTTGTTTTTTGAGAAGTGCTCCAGTACTTACAGGCCAAAAGATAAGACTGCAGGGCACTGCGAGAGACTTTACATGAAAACTATAAAACAGACAGTGGTGGGACAGAAAGGCAAGCCGGGAACACACTTTAATGGGCCATGAAGGGATGATAAGTGATGGAGGACCAAACGGAGATGTTGAAGTCCCTAGTCACGCTGCAGGTGGAAGGAACGTGTTCTTGGAAGCTCCTGCAGTCGATTATAGAACTGTTTGCTATCCTCTTCCTTCCACACATTCTTTGCAATCTCCTAGTCCCTCTCATTACACTGTTCATTCCACCACTTCGAACAGCTAGACTTGCACACAGCCATGAAAGCCTGCACTGCCATTCACTGTTATCTCCCTTTGTTGAGCATTTTGTTTGTCGTGGTCACTGGTATTTAATAAAACATACCCTCCGAAAGTACTCAGTCTTTGTCTCCCACACATAGTGGTGGCTGCTGCAATTGCACACTGTGGCAAATGGATTATTTGCAGTTTACAAATCATGGTCAGGAATCATCAAAATTCCCATGCAAGGCAGCAGCAGCAAGTTTATATAGCATGGCAGGCTGCTGTGTAGACCAGACACATCGTCAGTGCTCATTGTCAGAATGATCCTCAAGGCCTCCCTTATTTGAAGAGCCCTGTTCCAGCCCCCTTCCCTCCCTCCCTAGCTGCCTCCCGTCCCCCCAGAATTGTTACCCTCAGTGAGTTATATCTGCCCCATGACCCTCAGAGTCGTGGTATCTGGCTGCTCAAAATCAGCTGCCAGGCGATTGGGGCAAGGGGGGTGGTGATTGACTTTTCACCCTTAGCTTCATAGTTTCTATGAAGTGCTTCTTGGGTCATGGGAATATTTTCCTCGCTTAGGTTTAATCTACCATAAAAGCAGTGCCAGTGTGCTTTTAATCTGCCAAACTCTCTGTCTACAGTCATTCTGCACCTGTTTGCACATATTGTTGAAATGTTCCATGTTGCTGTCCGGGTTTCCCATGTATGGTTTCGTGACCCATGGGAGTAAGGGGCATGCTGGGTCTTCCAGGATCATGGGCATTTCAGTGCCCTCACTGGAATCTTCTGTAGTGAAAGTCCCTGCCTGAAGCTTTCTGTACAGGCCAGTATTCCTGAAGATGCATGCACCATGTACCTTCTCTGATCACCCCGTGGTGTTATCAGTGAAACACCCATGGTGATCCATAAACAACTGCAGTACCATAAAGAAGTATTCCTTTCTAGTGAAGTACTCAGTTGCAAGATGATGAGGGGCCAAAAATGGGATGTGTGCACTATAATCACCCCATCACAGTTAGCAAATCCATTGTCACAAAACCATCCACCATTTGATGCATCTTTTCAAGAAATACAGTCTTTCATAGCAGAATGTGATTAATGGCCCTCCACACTTGGCTCTTGCAGCCCCAGCGTTGGACTACCCATCTCGAAACTGATTTGCGGCCTACCAGTAGCAGTCTGGAGTTGCCAGCTTCCACATGGCAATCATCATGCACTTCTCCACCAAGAGAGCAGCTCTTGTTATTGTGTCCTTGCGCTTCAGTGCTGGGGTGAGCTCTGCTCGCGATTCCAAGAAGATAGCTCTCCATATCCAAAAATTCTGCAGCTGCTGCCAGTCATCCCAGACCTGCATAACAGTGTGATCCTACCACTCAGTCCACCATGTGCAACTGATCTGTAAATGTCAAAAGTATTTGGTTGTGTTTCTTTCCTATGGCACTCAGAAGGTCAAGCACTTCTGATTCCTGTTCAGATTTGGAGCCGTTGACCATCCGTGATATATTTTTTAACAGTGACGATAACATGGAGAACAGTGCAGCATCCATCCTTTTAAACAGTTGGTGGGTGTATGGTAAACAAGCCACTGAAAAATGCCATGAAATACAGCTGCAGACTCATAGAATGATGGAATAGGAAGAATAATCATCGGCTGGCGAGCCTGCATCCATTAAACTTTGCGATCCACTCTGCCTTCTCACAGTTAGATACAGAAGGTGGCAGGTTGCACAGTGGGATAGCTGCTGGCCCTTTAAAAGCTGTGACAACTCTGCTTCAGAGGTGCCGCTGTGGCAGCATGTTTTTGCAATGGCAGGGGCTGCCTTGCAAGCCTTCCACCACAAAAACTGCCTTTGCAGGCAGTTTTCTATCACCAGTGGGGGCCACTTGAAACTTATCCACTCATGAAAGTGGTGCTGCCTGGGCAGTCTTGGCAGTGGGGGGAGACCTTGGTGTGTCATCTGTGTCTGGGAACCCTCCCAGCCATGTTGCAACCCTGCAAAGGTTGGGAACTCCTGCTTTAGTAGGATCTAACCATCAATTTAATTTTGCATCTGGTAGATAAATGTACATACCAGTGATGGACACTTTACAGTGCCTCTCAAAGAACTTTCCTTTTAAAGTACAAAACCTGTTGTCTGCCCCTGCACTGCACTTTAAAATATCTCTATTTTTTGTCCCCTCCCCAAAGGTGTGTCTTGTTATGGAGTATGCTGAAGGAGGTTCTCTATACAATGGTGAGTATCATTTAAACATAGTGTCTCCCTGGAGCTGAAATGCTGGGATCTAGGAGAAGTTTTTCTTAAAATAGAAAGTTTATGTATTTTAAAGGATGTTTTACAACAAGCATAGTTTAAAAATGCCTTTTAATCTTTTTTGTGTCAAGTAAATGACTTAAATTTTGTGGCTCCTTTCATTTCTCCCTGTAAAATTCTCCAGCTTTATTAAGTGACCAGCTTCTTGTCAGTTCCTTGAGTGATCATTTAATAAAGACTACATTAGATACAACTGAAAAATATTGACTTCGTTTATGTAAATAACCCAGGGGCATAGCCGTCCCCATTTTCTGGCTGGGCCCCTCAAAGTGCAGGGCGGGTCTAGCCAAGGGCAACTTCACTCATGTGACTGGCAGCTGCCCACTGAAGAAGGCAGAGAGGCATGGCACCTGTGCTGGCAGTGATATGAACTTCACTGTTACAGCCATGGTGCTGGTTAGTAGCTGTGCTTTGAGTGGGGCAGAAGGGCTTAGTGCCTCAGCTCCACTCACAGCTGTAGGGTCTGGCTGCCACAACAGAGCAAAGGTGCAGCTGCAAGTGAAGTAGCAGCACTGGCAACTCAGCCCTCCTTGCAGGTGCTGTCTGCTGGGAGCCCTGCAGCCACGATGAGAGTGTTTTGTGCTGCCACCATCCAGTCAAGTGGGCAGGCCTCAAGGCCAAGTGGGTGAGCCCAGGCCCACCCATTACTACTCCCCTAAAATAACCATTGAACATCATAATTTTTTATATAAATACTTGATAATTAAGTACCTTTTTAAAAAACTTTGTCTATTACTATACAGGTGATTTCCCTTAATAGTGATTATATAAAGTTAAAGAATGTAAAAAGAGACTTCAACAGCGACACTAAGGATGAGAATAAATAACTGTGAATTTCATAGAGCTTGTTACTGGTATGCCGTTGTATCTACAGTAATGTACAATAAAGTTCTTTTTAGTTTGTGCCTTTGTTTTGCAGTACTGCATGGTGCTGAGCCTCTGCCTTATTACACTGCTGCACATGCAATGAGTTGGTGTTTACAATGTTCCCAAGGAGTGGCGTATCTCCACAGCATGAAACCAAAGGCTCTAATTCACAGGGACCTGAAACCACCAAAGTAAGTTTCTAGTCAGTGTTAAAACTTTTTTTTTTTTAAACTTGCAATTTGGGGTCTCTTTGTCCTGATAATTTGCAATGGATTTGGAAGAAAACTTTAATTGATGTTTTGTATCTAAACAATATTTAATTGCTAAATAAAGGCTATGGGTATGAAATTTTGAGGTAGAAAATCAAGGCATGCTGATTGTTTTGTATACCACTAACTGTGTCAGACATACTGAAGTAGCTATGGACCTGGGTGC
This sequence comes from Podocnemis expansa, assembly GCA_007922195.1. Lineage (NCBI taxonomy): Eukaryota > Metazoa > Chordata > Testudines > Podocnemididae > Podocnemis > Podocnemis expansa. The sequence goes on along the minus strand of ML681979.1, from coordinate 40,083,263 downwards.
CAGCCGAGGGGAGCCACCATCTGGGCCAAGTCCTCCTTGAAAGAGCCAACAGCTGTCCCCCACTATCACAGGCTGCCAGGGACTATGAGGCTGCACCAAGACTCCTAGTATTGAAAACTAGGACCTGTCAGAAGTCAAGACCATTCCAGACTTATGTCCCAAAACCCGGTAGGTTCCAATGATTGGTGCTACACCGGTAACTGAGTGCTCCTTCTGTGCAAAAAGCAAGTCCTCCCAACCCTTCTGCCCCCACACTGTTTGCAGTAATGAAGCCATGGGGACCAGAGTCCATCAAATTCTCTTCCCCTACTGGACAGCCTGTGAATATTTAACCACCCCTTACTCTCACTGCCTGTTGCACCTGCCAGTCCCATAGCAAGGGACTGTGGGGGAAAGTAGGAAATGGGCCAGCAGACCCCACCCCCACTGGGGCACTGCTGCTGCCTATAGGGGAAGTGGGGGAGATCAGGAAATGGGCTGCAGGGCCTGGTCTCCCTGTCCTCCTCCATGAGGCATTGCCCCGATGGCAGGGAGGGTCAAATGAAAGTATTGATACCAGGCACCAAAGACCCAAAACATGCCACAGCTGTGTGCTTAGCAGTGCACATTGCATGTTAATTGTTTCCTTTCGTCTACACACTGGTCCATAGGTACTGAGAGAACATGGTCAGTAGTGACCCTTCCATTTGAGGAAAAAGTAGCGTAGGCTCCCTGAGAGTCCTGACTGTTCCTTTTTTGGCAAGATAGCAGCTAGGGTGACTGGCCTCCTGCCTGCAGAGCCTATACAAAAGGTTTATGAATTAACATGTAAATGATTAATTTTGCCTCTGTTTGGTGTTTAGTGGATTGAACTAATTCTGCCTAAAAAAAACTGTCATCTCTTTAAACATATTTCAAATAGTTAGACCATTTCAATTTTTAATTTTATATCTTAATTAGCAAATTAACAACCCACTGGTATACTATGTTAGTTTGCTTTTTTAATTTGAGTACAGTATTGTTTATACTTGGATGAACACATTCTATCACTTTAGCATAAAGTACTCTGGAACAAGGGCTCAGAATGAAAGTTGTTGGAATAAAATAGTAATATTTTATTATTGTAACAAGATGACTAAATTTTTTTTTTATTTTCTTGACAGCTTGCTGTTGGTAGCTGGGGGGACGGTTCTAAAAATCTGTGACTTTGGTACAGCCTGTGATATTCAAACACACATGACCAACAATAAGGGAAGTGCTGCTTGGATGGCACCTGAAGTTTTTGAAGGTAATAAAACAATGTACAGTTTGGGTTGTATTCCTCTACTTAAGGACATTTTAGGGTATGGCTATTCTGTAGAGGGTAGAAGTTGTCATATTAAATGTTGTTCTATAGCAGTAGTCTCAAACTTGCAGCCCGCAATGACACTATCGTTATCAAAATTTGCAGTATTGTTAATTAAAAGGTTTCAGTGGTGCGGTCCTCTTACTAGCTTACTAGTCCACAAGCAGCCTGCATGGTGATTTGAGTTTGAGACCCCTGTTCTGTAGTAAGAAGGGAGGAATTACTGTGAACTCAAAACTGCCTATAGAAGTAATATGGCAGACATGGCCAAACTGCGGCTCTTCCAAGAAAAATTGCTGCTCCCGGGAGAGCACAGGAGGGAAGGGCGGCAGGGCGGGAGCCAGGGGCGAGAAATCTGCAATCCTTGGGGACAGCAGAGAGGTGGTGGCAGGGTGAGAGCCAGCAGCAGAGGAGCAGCCTTGTGAGAGCTGCAGGAAAAAGTAGCCTGGTCAGAGCCTGGGAAGGGGCGGCACTATGAGAGCGAGCCAGGAAGAAGCAAGGTGGTAAGAGCAGGGAGGGGAGGGGCCGCATTGAGGAGCCCGCAGCGGAGGGGCTGCATTGTGAGAGCCTCACCAGCAGAAAAAAGCAACCTGGTAAGAGCTGGGAGGGGAGGGGCAGTATTGTGAGAGCCAACAGGGAAAAACAATGTCATCAGTTAGGTGCAGAGACGTGTCAGATTCTACAGTTTACCCACACGATATTAATTCTACCCTCCTTGTCTGTATGCATTATGATAGTCTTTAATTACAACATCACAGGCTTCAATCATTGTACAAACTGGATATACACAGGCAAAATTAAAATAGCTCCAGCAAGAAGTCTGACCTTCTGAGTGCATGATTTTTTTTTAAATACTTTACTTTTTTTATATTGTTTTCTGGGTCAATATCTTTAAAACTGGCAACATAAATTGATCAAGAGCAAGTCTACAATGAACTACAGATAAGTGGTGATAATCTAGCAATTTAAACTTGAAAAGCAATTGTAAATTAATATTCTTTTTTAAAAATCACCTGTCATTTCCAGATATTGTAATATAATGCAAAATTATTTCTCTTGTATTTCTATGTTGAGAATTAAATAAGAATCATCAGAAATGACTGAGAATTGACACAAGTGTTACATCTAAAACTACCGACTACTGTCAAAAGGGTATTAAAAAAACCTCTATTAATTTAAAGAATGTTACAAGTACTTATTATGGATCATGGTTCATTTTCAGCATGCAAAATGATTTGGACTTAGGATAGACCACCACTACTGAAAACTGGCTTTAGAAAAAAAATTCCTTTAGTCCATTGAACAAGTGGGCCTGAGATATCAGTATGTCATCTGTTTGCAGAAGGAACTGCTAGTACATTTATTTTATAAGAAAATTTTAGTTAATATACCTAAGTCAATTACCAAGACAATTTACGTTCACTGCAAAGTTCAATAGCAGCACTAGACTTCCACTGATTAAATAGCATTCAACATGTATTAATTTTTCTTTGCTGTATACCAGTAGTCATAATTAATTTATATTTCAGTGCAGTCTTCATGAATGACTCTATGGGTATCTAAGCCCATTAGACAAGAGAGTAATTTGTTGTGAAGGGCTGAGGATGGAAAATTGTGTTGTAAACTTTCTGAAGAAAAAAATCTCACCAATAAAGATTTTAATTTGTATTATAAAAACCAGATAATGATACTTAGAATTTATACAGGGCCTGACCCCAAACTGAACAAACTCAATGGGATTTTTTCCATAGTATCTTCTGTGCATGGACTCCAAAGCACTTAGTGAAACAGGCTCTGATCTTGTATTTTCTGTCCCAATAAATTCTCATTGATCTTTTTGTGATTCTGAACAGTTGAGAAAGTATCCCTGTGTGCATCTCTTCACAGGATTAAGATGAGAGCAGGGTTTTCCCTTACTATTACTCTCATTTTAAAATTAATTGTGTCTGAGTCCTCAGACCTTTTGTTTTCACTGTCCATGAGTATTTTAGTGAACAAGTTTACTGGTAGAAATGTTGGCAGGGAAGCAGGGGCATGGTCGGGGCCTTGGTGGGAAGGGGGGCAGAAGTGCAGTATGGTTGGGGAGAGCAGAGAAGCAGCAGCATTGTAAGAGACAGCAAGGAAGCAGCAACAGGGGTGAGGGAGGGAAGCATGACATGTTCAGAGAAGCCATAGCATGTTTAGATTTTTCTCATAGGCCCTAATGCAGCGTACTTGTTGTTAAACTAAAATCGTTTTACGAGTCCTAAACATGATGTGGAATACTAAGAAATGAAAATACAAAGGAGAGAAGTTTTAAAACTGAACGTAGATTACTTTCAATTTTTGGCACAACTTTCTGCTGTGAAGCATCATATTCCACAATGAAATTCAAAACATTGTGCAGTACTTGGAGATCAGCATCTGAGAGAGCTTTTACAAGTTACTGCCCAGGTTTTAAAAAAACTTGCCACAAGCCTATAGTGTTCTGCATCTAGCGACAGCAAAATTTGTACTGTATAGGCCTAGTTTCATGGTAACATTAAATAATTATTAGAATCTGACATTAGTAGGATCAATATTTGCCCTATTTTTACAATAAAATTAAAGTGCACAATGAATTTTAAGCTTAGTAATTTTAGAGTAGGTAAAAATACATGGTTATACGCCTCAGTGCATCTCCTGAAGATTTAATAATTGACTTGCGCGGCTCTTGAGTTCCATAGGTTTGGCCACCCCTGTAATATAGTTTTAAAATTAGCTCTGGAGAGACAGTTGAACAAACTGTGGTGGAGTTGGTGCAGAGTGTATATGGCATTATCCTATGTTACATGATGTCCTCTTAGATAAAAGAAATTTCTTTAGAGTGTAGAAGAGTCTCTTAATTATTAGACTGCTCTTTCAAGTGCTTTCTGAGGGGAAAAAAAGAACATACTGTCTATATTTGGTACTTAGTCATTCTTGTTTCAAATGTTCAGCAGAGAGGATAAGTCCCATAGTGCTCAATATCTGACTGTTTAGCTACTTTATATTTTGTTTACCATTCATATCTATTTAAGACTTTCCTGGCTTCTTCTATTTGTAGTCTTGTGTGCTGAGCTATATTATTCATTATTTTGTATCACCCAAAAGTCTGCTATATAATTCATGGGAGATCTAGAAAGGATCAGTTCCAACCCTGAAAAACGTAAACTAAATTTTAGGCATGACATAATGATTCAGCATAATAAAGAGGCTTTGGGGTGATGAAGGCAGGAATACGGTGACATGGTCACATGATTACTTAATATAGGAATAGACACACTTTGGTAGTTCTGCTAAGGACATCTTGTTCTTAAATGATAGAGATAATAGTGAGTGTTTATTTACTGTGGCCATCATGGAAGAAGTGAGGTTAGGGAAAAAATTTAGAGATACAGGTAGACAAAACAACAATGAAATAATTCTACATCTGAGAGATTGATAAACCATAATCAAATCATATTTGATATTTCAGAACAACTCTCTCTGTTACGTTTTATAGTTTCAGTGTAGGTCCATACTTGAAGGAACCAGTTTGCAAAGAGAGCTTTTGGCTAAACATATTGTCAATAAAAGCAAAAGCCGTTTTTAAAACCTTGAAGCAAAACTTTCTTCTATAAATGACTTTATCTTCTTTAAAAATTTTCTATAATTCACTTCTATAAATTGACTTTAGATGAATTAGAACTTTTAAAAAAATAAGTGGTGTAATGTGACTTCTGACAGGTGTTTTCTCCATATGAAAAACAAGAAGATACTATATCCTGAAGTGAAACTGAAGCATAGCTATGTTTCTCTATACTTGTAGGACTTATGTAGAAAAGACGCACATTATATTGATTTTTCTCCCCCACACACCAGGTAGCAATTACAGTGAAAAATGTGATGTATTCAGCTGGGGTATTATTCTTTGGGAAGTGATCACCCGCAGGAAACCTTTTGATGAGATTGGTGGTCCTGCTTTCCGCATAATGTGGGCAGTTCACAATGGTAGGTTGAAATATAATTTTTTTCTTTTTTGGTGCATTTAAAGTTAAATTGTATATTTGACTTGTAAAATTATTAAATTTTATATTTGCAAAATTAATCATTATTCATTAAGTAGCAGTTTGATATCTCCACTGTGGATTGTGTTGTCATTAATATTCAAGCACTCTTGTTTCTGAACCAGTTCATTTTTGGTTCTCTTTCTTGTCTATTATACTGTCCTTAATGACAGTGTCACATGTAATTAAGATGTATGAATAAAAGGGGAGAAGAACTTCAGTTTGTGTTCTCATCCTGAAGTAGGTGAGATCCAGTTCACCACACACACACACACACACACACACGTACTTCTCATAGTCCTGCTGTCCTGGCCAAAACTGAAGTAGACTCTGATCTTAGTTACAATTTTCAGACTTGGTCACCCACAGTTTGTCTCCTAAATAACTGGGTTGGTTTTTCAAAAATGCTTATCCAATATCTTTATTGGGAGATAGTGTTGCTCGTCACTTCTAAAAATCAAGCCATTTATCTAGGAAACTCTCCTTGTAAACATCCAGTAAACTAGCTCATTATCCTCCTTCAAATCACTCTTGAAATTAGCTTTTCTGTGAGGCCTGCAAAAATCTCAACAACGGTTAACCTACTGTTGCACTGAGACCACTACCTATCATGCTGATCCGTATTGTCTTTTTGTTTCCTTGTATCTGTACATCTCTCTGTAGCCATCTCTTGTTTTAGTCACTGACCCAAAGAGCTTAGTTAATCTATCTCTTTTGTGTTTGGACATCACTTTGCACAGTGGGATCCTGATCCATGACCTGAGACATCTAGGTACGATAGTACAAATAATAAATACATAATGATTTGAAGATGTGAAGCACTGTTGTTAAATTTCCTTCTATTTGTGCAGGGCATGCTAGGTTTTTTAAAAAAAAAAGGGCTGCTGTTAATTTTTTTTTCCCCTCTAGTTATTTAAATATGTTCATAAAGTCCCCGTACATACAGTGCGTTCAGAGAATTATTGTGAGAGAACTTTCTTTTTATTTGTTTACTGAGGTGTAATTGTCTAATTTGTGCGCAAAATGAACGAACAAGAAAAATGAATAAATATTTGGTGTCTTATTTTTCAAAAAAAAAAAAAAAAAGTAAATGCAGGCTTGTTTTCTCTAGATTCTAGTTACCATACATTTTTAATGAGTTCACTTAATAGGAAAACTGTTGATTTAAAAAAAAAATCAGGCAGTGACAGAATTTTCAAGAATAGCTTGATATATGAATTAAGATTTGTAATTTTAATTATAGGTACTCGACCACCACTGATCAAAAATTTACCTAAACCTATTGAGAGTTTAATGACTCGATGCTGGTCTAAGGATCCTTCACAACGACCTTCCATGGAAGAAATAGTCAAAATAATGACACATTTAATGCGGGTATAACTCTTATTTTTTTCTTTTAATCAGTAAATAATTTAAAAGGTATTGCATTGTTGTATTTGGTTTTTTGAAGGTATGCCTTTCATGAGCCCAATGTTATGCGTGTCATTATGTCTCCAGTCCAGTTATATATCCAGTTCCTAAAAATTTTTCCTAAGTGCCTACACCACTTGACTTGCTGAAAAGGCTGTAATAAACTGTTTACAGCCTAAAGTATCATGCGTGAGGTTTTTTTACAGGCATTCTTGTGGCTTAATCTTACAAACATATAAGTACTCAAGTATTTTACAGTTTTAGTTTCTCTGCCATTTTTCTGAACACTGAGATGTTGATAGCCATTAGGTAGTTCCAAGACCATCAGTGCTTCATTTGGGGGAGGTGAGGGAATTGGCACTACCATGGTAACTTTGCAAACTTCAGGAACAGAATCTGTTTAAGGGTATAATACTTACCTTTGTCACTATCACTGCAATTTCAACTTCATTTCTTTCTGAAACCTTATCCTGAAGAATAATAGTATTTTTCATTTGTTTTGCTAAATCTCAGGCATGTATTAACTAAACACAAAAATGTTCCTTGTAGAGGTAGCAGGTACATTATTCAGACATTTGCTTACCTGAACTTCTTCACACTGAATAACTAGCAGAAGTTGAAAAAACAGTTATTTGCACTATTAACTGCAGTTTTGTTTGTTAGTCTTAAATCAGGTTCATAGAAAGTTAACCATATTTTCAAGTGGTGCTCACTCCTTAACTGCCAAATCATAAGCTAAACAATAGGATGAAAGTTGAAACATTTTATCTTTAAGATTTTATCTTTCAACTTTCAAAATAAAGTTTCAACGTTCACGTTCTCTAATATCCTCTCTTCCTAACTGCCTGCTTTCTTTGTATTTTCCCTGACAAAACACTGTAATATCTAGTAAAAAGAAATGTCATTCCATCCTTACATTGAATTAAACTGGGTGTTGCCTGACTTAACACATTAAGTGGCTTCCATTATGCTGCATTGTCTTTAGAAATGTGTAACATTTGTCTGAGGGCACTCAATAAAAATAAAAATGCATGCTTTGTTTTGGAGTTTTTTTGGAAGGGAGAGGGCAGAAAGGGGTATTACTGAACACCAAGACTTGAGTTGTTCCAGATGGCTCTTCAGCAGCAGTTGAACAAAATAACATTCTCAAATTACCCACTTTTACTCTGTGTTCATTCAGACAACTAGGATCTTAAAGGTGCATGGTTCTTCTACAGCTGCTATATGTACTTGAAGATATTAATTATATTAAAACATACCAGTTTACTCTCTACACAGTACTTTCCAGGAGCTGATGAACCTCTGCAGTATCCTTGTCAGTATTCAGATGAAGGCCAAAGCAACTCTGCCACCAGTACAGGTATCTTGTATAAGAAGAAAAAACACACTTTTTAATCATGATGTGCAGGGAAATGAAACAGACAGAGAGGTGTAGTATAAGCACAAACTGCAACTTTATTAGCTTTTAAATTTTGATGGGGAGAAATAACCGCCCTCCTAAATGACTGATCTAATACTCTGTTAAAGGGCCTCATACCAAACATCCAATATTCAAGACTGGCCTCCTTCAGCCCAATTCCTAGGGTCCTGCCCAACTCTGAATCCTGTTCCCCTCTTCCCACAATGGAGAGTGAGGGTACCCGTGAAGAATAACTCAGTCTGCAAAGGCTTAGGGTCTCCCTTTCTTTCTGCAGGTTATTAGGATCCATCAGCTATCTCAGATCTTACTCGTGTTTACCCCTGAAACAGGTTCCCTTTGAATCAGTCTTCTGCATTGGACACCTGCAGCAAATTGCAGTGCTATTACCAGTTCCACTGACAAAGCTTGCAGCTTCTTCTTACTTCCTGTTAACCTAAAAATAAGCCCTCAAAGGTGCCATGAGGAAAGCAGAAGTACTCTACAGACATTCTCTCAGTCTTGCCTAAAGAGAGAAATTCCTTGTGGATGCGCAAAGCTGCTGGTCACTTCAGACCACAGCCTTTTGCAGAGGAAAACTGTAAATGCTCCCTTTATGCTACACTTGTCCAAATTATCTGTCTTCCCTCTGCCCCAAACTCGAAATTTCTCTCTTGCATATAATAACATATGGAGCTATTTTTTAACTGACCTATATATTTTATTGCAAAATCCCTTCAACTCTGCCATTGTACACTGGATGGTCTTTTCTAGCCAGTTTACATGAAATGTGGCTAACACATGAAATTAAAACATGCTTAAAATGATGCTTTAAATCTATTACTTTGCAAAGGAACATTTTAATTATACTTATGTGACAAATGTATTCCCATTGCTCAGTAGGATTCATGATGGACTTCATAGGCAGAATTGCCAGTCAGGTTCTTAATCCAAGATTTCTGTTAATGATTTGAGATGAAGAGCTAACACTGGACTTTAAGATTGGGTTAAATTTGCTGTTCAAGCAAAGAAATATCTTGTTCTGAATTGTTTTCCTTTGTGATATATAATTAAAAGGGGTTTTTTAACTGAAGTGCTGAAGTTTTCTTCATCAAAGGCTCAATATTGCTTTAAAAGGTAAAAGGTTGGCATAAAAGGGTAAAGAATGGGTAACTATATAATTGTTTGTTGTAGAGATTTCTTAAGTAGGGGGAAAAAGTTTGTTTTTGTTGTTTTTAATAGGCTCATTCATGGAAATTACTTCTACAAATACCAGTAACAAGAGTGATGCTAACATGGAACCAAGTGACTTTCAAGGAACAGCTACCAATGATACCATTAAACGCTTAGAATCTAAATTGGCACAGCAAATGAAAAATCCAGCAAAGCAGTCGGTAAGCAAGTGAATAAAATCTTGTACCTTAATGATGAAATTGGCATTAGAAGGAAAATATCATTATAGTAAAACCACACTCGTTTGTTTTCTTAACGATGATAAGCTTTTTCTGTTCAATAAAGGACAGTGCAAATATGTATTAGATGCTAGAGTACGAGCTCCTTGTGGGGGCAGTACCACCCCCTGGCAGGGTTTGGGGGGTTTTGAAGTTCAAGAGGGTGGTAAAAGCTAAGGGGGTGGTAGGGAGGCATCAGAATTGATGCTGAATGTTACATTTTTTTGCAGGGGGGGGGGAAACAGTTCCACTGGAATGAAGTGCTGCTGCAAAAAGGTTTGAGAACCACTGACTAAATCCGTGGTCCACTCTGCACTTACTGATGGTCCAGAGAGAACATACGATGCTGACTCCTTCCATTTACAGCTGTTTTTGCAGAAGTCGTCTTATCAATGGGAAGACTTCTGTAAAAGCAGACAGAAATGAGGAGTACATCTAGTTGTCTCCATAGGATCCACTGATGCAGAGGAGTAAGAGACGAGTAAACAGTAGTAGGTAAAGTAAAAAGTAAATAAACAATAGTCACCTTCAGGGTTGTTGTCTACCACTGGGAGAAGAGCGGAAAGTTTTCTCAAGGAGGTATATGCCAAATAGGTAGCATGACCAACATATCAGGGAAGGAGTAAAAGGAGCAGGGGAAGAGAGAAGATGAGACAGTCAGGGTGAAATTATTAAGAACAAAACAAGACAGCTCCTTCTGGGGAGAAAAAGGACAAATCACATTATCCAGCTAAGCATGGGAGACATGCCACATTTCTTTCTTTCAGAACCAATGAGAGATTGGAATTTCTAAGTTTAGAGAGGAGAGGCATACCAAATCAAGAATGTCCTTGAGACAATAAATCAGGGTGCTCCTATTTACCTTTTCTCATAGTATGCATTCAGTGAAAGCATCAGTGAGCAAATTTAAAATTAATGAAAGGAAATGCTTTTAAAAGAAGAAAAAAAGCATGTAAGGAGAACTCATTGTTGTGATAGTATTCAGACCAAGAAGTTGGTATGTATCCAAACAGGAGTTAAGTAATGAAAATATACCCACAGTTTTTATATTAGGATGGAAAAATAGACATAATCCTCCATGAGAGGACATCAGTGAGAATAAAGTTACTCTAATGCTGAGTACCTTTTAAAAAAAGACAACAGTTTGTGTTGGCTGTACATGCTATAATAATTGGTTACACCTTTTTTGTTTAAAAAAATAAACAGTTTAATTAAAAATACCACAGCATAAGGATTTACTATAAAAATATACCTCAGTTTATTCCCGTATCACTGTTCTTAAGTGCTTGTTTCTGAATATAGGGATAAATATAGAAATCAGTAAAGTGTTTTGAAAAAACCTGTATTTTAACATGAAACACTATTTTAACAGGGTGATCCTGGCCGTTTGAGTTTACCTCCATCTCGTGGGAGCAGCGTAGAGAGCTTGTCAGATGTTCGTGGACGACCGCAGTCAACCCTTGCTTCAGGAGAAGGCAAGAGGATGAGTGCTGACATGTCTGAAATAGAAGCAAGAATTGCTGCTAGCACAGGTAAAAATAAATAATAAAGTTTTGGGGTGAGGATGTTGAGAGGTGAAAGGAGCTGAAAGAGATTTAATGTGTACGTAATTTCATGCAAGGCTTGTTCTTGCATCTGCTTTTAATCAGATGAGACGTGAGGAAACTTAATTTATATCTGTCTGTCTATCTAGATAGATTTTTGTTTTTAAATTTTTATTTTTACAGTTGCAGGAAATTAAGATTGGTTTGTGGGTAGGGCAGTGCTGACAGCAGGCTCCCAGGGGTTCCCACAGGGCCAAGAGGGCCATAAGGAGGCTGCACAACTGCTGAACACCTCTTGCCTGCTAACAACCCCACTGATATGCTCCTGGCTGATGAATGAGTGAACAAGGTTTGACAGCCCACCTGCAGAAGATGCCTAGCATGGCTGTTGATGCCCACAAGTGCAAGGTGTGGGGAAAGCTATAGTCTGGTGGAGGTGAATAGAGATCCTTGGCACTCAAAGCTATTAAAAGTGTAGTGATGACTGCAGGGCCTCAGAGCAGGGCCAGATTAACAGAGGGGCTTCAGGAGCTGCAGCCCCAACATGCAGGCCCTGGGCCCTCCCACTGTCAGCCGGGTCCACCCCTACCCTTGGCCATGGCTGACTGGTCTGCAGGCCCTGCCCTGCCTCCTAGCACTGAGTGCTGGCCTACCCCATGCAGCTGACAGATCTGCTAGTCTGGGTCCCAGCGCAATCACACCACCAGGCTGGGCTCCACTGTGGTGGTGGAGGGTCCACAAGAGTGGGCAGCCCCAGACCCGCAGCAGTCTTAATCTGGCCCTACTTTAGAGGGCTCCCTATGCTGCTGCAGGACAATATCACCCAATCCCTGCAGGCGCAAGGTGCAGGGGAAGTTGTGGTCCTTGTAGAACAAAACAGAACTCCCCGCACTGGCTTATGAGGACAACAGGGATGAGTCACAGGCTCTGGGGGAAGTTACCTTGCTGCTGAATAGCTTCTGCAGAGGATAGAGACATTCAGCAGTGGAGTAGCCTCCCCCATGGCCAGAGGCTCATCCTCATTGCAGCCCTAGCCAGGGACCTCTCTGCCCTACCCCACCTGAACCAGAGCTTACAGGTGTTCAGAGTCATGCAGGGGAGCCCCCTGCAGCGCTGCTGTCACGGCTCTGCGCGTCTTCAGAGCGTTCTCTGTGCTTCTGCTGGCCCAGTGGCACCCAGTTTTTGCAGGCACAAGGTGTGGGAGAGAAGCTCCTCTTGCTTCAAACTGTCACTGATGGATATTTTTAATCAGTTCTACTGTGTCAGCCGAAATCAACCTATACTGGCATCTATTGATTTTTAAATCAAGTCTTGTCAAGTACCGATACAGAGATACCAGCTCCTTTCACATTTTAGCACTCGGCTCTGAAAAAGATTTTTCTTTAAATGTGTGTAGTTTGAGATTACAGCTAAGATTTCATTGATTGCCATTAAAAAGGTTAAATTGCATTTTGCTTATATTACTTGAGTTTGGGATCCCTTGGTCTGAACCTCATTTCATTAATGCAAGTTTTGCTTCTGGTTGAGTGTTAGTCTCAATTCATTGTTATTTTTATTATTTGAATTGCATTGCACTCAAAACCACATTTGAGCTATTTTGATATTTTAAAATGCAGTAGGTTGATTTAAAGCAATATTATTTCCACCAGTAAATTGCAAAACATGTTTTGACAGAAAATAAGTGCAAACAGATAATTTAGTTGTTTGTTTGAAGGCTCAGGTATAAACATAATCCTCTCATTCCCTTCAAAGAAGCAGAACTTGGATGTCTTCATAAAGAATTTTAGCTATACATATTTTGCCTGGTAGCAAAAGCAGCTCCTTTATTTACATGGTGGACCATTAATGTAAGATGACTTTTAGAATGCTAGCCATATTAAATGCATTATGTTATGGGGAAAAGAGAGTGATTTGAATGTATTTCCCCAATAAGCAAAAAAACAAAACTTTATACCTGGCAGGCAGACACTGCTTTCTTATCCCCATTTTCATTGTTTATTTCTTTAATAATTGTAAATGGTCACTTTTATTGAGCTTTGTCCTTAGATTTACAGAACTTGGACATAACTGCCACTGTTTATAACACCTTATCTAAGTGAGCCAACATTTTTCCACCAATTAGAAAACTCTCATAATAATCACTTCACATAATGGAATATATTTGGTGTTCTGACTTTTTTTTTTTTGTGCATTATGGCTAGTAAAATGTTTCCCTCACCACCACCCCCATCTCCAAGCCAAATAAGTTTTTTACTCAGCAAATGTCAAAAGTCCTATTGTACTAAGCGCTGTACAAACGCATGGGATGACACAGTCCCTGCCCTAAAGGGTTTATAATTTAATTGGTGTCAGTCGAGGATTATTGTTCAATGTTACTAGTTGAGTACGTAAATTTCTTGACAGCTTTCACCCTTACATTATTGAGATGCTGTTTGTGATGGGGCTGGCCATTACAAGGCAACTGTGTCCTTACCCAGCAACAGTCTGAAGTGCTTTGTTTGACTGACTGACTGACTGATTTAAATTAGGACCCTACCAAATTCATGGCTGTGAAAAACGTGTCATGGACTGTGAAATCTGGGTTTCCGTGTACTTTACCCTATACTGTGCAGATTTCACGGGGAAGACCAGCATCTTTCAAACTGCGGGTCCAAATTCAAAAAAGGGTTACCATGATGCCCTGGGTGGTCACCCATCTGTAAAGATTTCCATCCATCGTGAAAAAGTGACTCACTCTTGCTCCTGTACCATGCCATCTTTACTTCCATGAGGCTGCCTTCAGCACTGGGTGGCCAGAAAGAGACAGCTGTGGCCCAGGTGCCCAGCTCTGAAGGCAACATCTCCAGCTGCAGCACAGAAGTAAGGGATGTAATACCACAGCCCCTCCAGCAGTAACCTTGCAACTCCACCCCCACCCCCCATGCACGTGCCCGCACGCAAGCTCTTTTTGAGTCAGGAGCCTGCCCCCCCCCCATTATGAGATGTTGAAATTTCAAATGTAAATATCTAAAACTGAAATTTATAGGTTTTTAAAAAAAATACCCATGAAATTGACCAGTATGGGCTGTGAATTTGGGAGGGCCCTAGTTTTAATATTTGGGGCCTCATTTTAATCTCTTGCTGATGTAGAACAACTGTAACTTGTTTGACCGCTAATGAAAATAACACTCATTCTCCCTCTCCCTCATTCTCGGTTTGGAAACTCTTCAGTCTATCTTCCTTAAGAAGGTTCTTTTTAGAATTGCAGAGTTCCAAAGTAGCCATGTCAGTCTAGCTCAGCAAAACAAGGAGTCTTGTGGCACAATTAAAGATTAAATAAATAAACACATTAGTCTTTAAAAGTGCCTCAAGACTCCTTGTTTGTTTTTCAGTCTTGCCAGTAGTTGTATCCAAGTATGTTGTTCTGAGATTTTGCTACAGCTGTATTTTTTAATTCTTCCAGGTAGAAATATTTATATTTGTCCTTTTCAAATCAAAGGAATATATTTCCTTTCTGGCAGTGGCAAACTAGTAGAGAGCAGGCCACACTAATCTAACAGGGTTTTTGTGACTCAGGATGAAAAGAGCACAAACAATCTTGGCTTCTTAGTCTCATTAACTTGTTACAGTCTGTTCTAAAACAGACACTGTGCTCCTGGAGCGGAGGAGAAAAAAAGTGTTGCTATGTGAGGATAAGTCTGTTGTCAAGAATAAATGAATCAAAGATTATTTTAAGAATTACCTAATCCTCTTGTTCTGTCTATTATTAGACTGACCATAGAAACAAATCAGGCAGCGCACATTTGCCAGTCACTGAGAGTTCTTTCAGGTAGACATGCCAGAGCAATTTTCCTTTGGGAAATTCATTCACGAATTTGTTTCAAATGAGGCATAGCTATTTAAATTATAGACCTTTATTTTACCACTACTTCCTCTTACAACATGTGACAAATAGAACTTTTGTAAGTATGTTATGCTGTTTGATGTGACCAGAGCAGATACCAATTCCACTTCAACAAACATCAGGCTTTTTGGTTAAGGGTTTTGTTTTGTTTTTCTCAGTAGTTCTTTGGATGGTGTGCTTTATTCTAGAGTATTTAGGTTGTTATGTAATGGCTGTTTTTGCAAGGTAGCAAGCATTTAGTCAGAAGTGCTTAATTCTTTGAATCTTACGGTATTAAAGTGAGCTTGTCTTGGACACTGATTGGATTTCACTTTTACAGGAGATGTCGATTAAAGGAAAGCATACAACTTGAAAATCTACACTTATTTATAAATAGTGTTAACCTGAGGCTAGAATAAAATGGAGGAGGTATTCTATAACTTCAAATAATAAAGGAAATATATTTATTAACTAATATGCAAATGAAATGGAACAAGTGAATATATTTGTCCTCCATTCTTGTGGTTGCACTTTGACTTTTCCCTTCCTCATTGCCGTGCTGCTTTGTCTGTTTGTTTGAGTTTTGTGTTGCTAACTACAGCTAATTACGTTGTATTGACAGCTAGTTGTGTTTTGCTTTTAACAATTTCTTTACTATTTTTGAGCATGAATGAGAAGCTATGCAGTTTATTCAGCGTGACATGTTTTGCATGTATTTTAGTTTAACAAGTGTATGAAAATGCAGTGTTATGTATTTAATAATTTTCTGTTACCTCTGTAGCTGTTTGCATGTGTATTGTATGTGTACTTTTTCAGCCTATTCCAAGCCTAAACGAGGCCATCGTAAAACTGCTTCATTTGGCAACATTCTGGATGTCCCTGCAGTCATCGTATCAGGTATCACAGACAATGTGAATGAGTCTATTAACTAAAATACTGGAATAAGGATCACATTATTTACCAAAAAAAACCAAAAAACAGAACCACTTTTTGCTCCAGTTAAAATAGAATGCAGATGGAGACCATTCAGTAAAATTTTTCTTAATGTCTTGTGAAAAAGAAGCTTGCCAGTGTGCAGTCCACATTTCCTTCTCTCTCATAGAGAAGATTGAATCCTTAGCTGGACTGGATCTCTTGGCACTAAAGACTATCTCGTATATGAAGTAAAATTGCAGAGAACTTCTGTGTGCAACATTTTCATTTTTTATAATCATTCACACGTAGTCACTGAAGCAGCATCTTGAACTTGCATCTCCCCAGATCCTCATTAAGTGCCCTAATCACCAGGCTGAAGTCATTCTCACTCTGGACCAATGGTTATTCATTGTTGTCATGAGTGACTGTGAATTGCCACTACAAGTGACTGTTTCTTCTTTATACACCATGGAACAGCTTCAGAAAAATAGATTGACCCACATCAGACTATTTCGTATCCTGGCATTTAAGGAACTGTGTTACAGTGTGGGAGATCCATGTACAAATCCCTTCTCCAGCTGAGGCAGAACCCACTGACACCACAAACTCTGGGCAGTTTTGTGACTCAGGCCCCCAAAAATTGTAATGTTCAGTAATGTTGAAACAAACCATTTAGTTTCAACATTACATTTCAGGTTTTTGATACAGTCAAAACTATTTATCAAACACAGCACACATTGTTTCAGGTTAACCAAAACAAAAAAATTTCTTGAAATTTTTGCTCAGCTCTTAACACTGTAGGGTTGTCATCTGTAAGCAACATATTGAGTCGCACACTGTTACAGTTCAGCCAGATTTTCCTCTAAAGCCCTCAAGATGGCAGCCCCGACATGTTTTTGGTTTTACCCCTCACTTTCCTTTCCCCAAAAGCCTTCCCTCGTATTTTTTTTTTGGGGGGGGGGGGGGGGCAAGGACACTGGTCTGTTTCAGACTTCCCCCAATATTGAGAGATTTACTGAGATCCTTATTAATAGACTTTTGTATATATAATACATATCATAACTTTTTATCCAAAGAGCCTTGCAAACTAGATATACAGATCTTTTCACTTCTGCTAAAATACAGCCATTTCCAGAGTAGATAATAGCAAATTTAAGTGCTGCTTTGGGATGAAGTGGAGACTACACTATTTAAATAGAACTTGCAGAGGAGTTTGATGATCAAAGGTAGTTGCCCAAAGTAGAATTTGAGTAGGGCACATAGGCCAGCACTTCTGCTCTTCTACAAATGTTGTAATGGTTTCAAATGGCCACTAGTGGGAAAGAGCTTCATTTTCATATCTCATCCAAAAGACCACAAAAGTGCTCTCTAATACTACTAAGGAACTGAGATGCTAATGCCAGCCCAAGTGCTAGCTCTTGAGTCACCATGTCTGTCTGTCTTCCTTTGAGGCCTCTCATTCATGGACTTGTGAGGCTGCTTTGTTTATTGAATGTAAAAGTGCAACAGTGCAAAGAGATATGTATGTAAGATAAAAAGCTTTGAGATGTATTTTTCCAAAATGCCCATTCTTGCTGAACACTTTTTTTGAAATACCCCTCATGAGTATAATTCTCATTCATGTAACACAGTGACATTTAAAACAAGTAAAACCAGAGTTTGACATTACTTTGCAAAACTTTTAAAAAAACTAGCTAAATCAATTTGAGACTCACTTCCAGTTTGATAACTGATCTTCCAGGGTTGTTTTCACATGTGTATAATTGTGAACTTACAAAACTCCCCTTCCTAACTTTTAGTTCCAGCAAACATAGCAGAGGTGCTGCAAACCAGTGTTTTTAAGAAGACCTTGCGAAAGAAGAAAAGTATGGCTTGCTAGAGGTTTTAATAGCCAAGTGTCTTAAAGTATGTATTGAACTAGAATACCAAATAAGATCAAGATAAGTAGGCGAACAGTTTTAAAAGTTAGTCTCTCAAGAAGTACCTGATCAATCCTATTTGCATTATAGTGTTCTTGTACTGGCAACTCCATTGTGAGTCAGGGTCTGCATTTTACATCATCAACTAAAAATGCTGGATGACCAACGTGAGAGTTATTGGTGTTCTAGTTCTGTGATCACTAGTTTAAAAAATTGATTATCACTTTTATAAGCAGCACTGTTTCCATGCTGTATTCCACATTCCAAATGTAGGACTGACACAAATATTGCGCTAGGGCTATTTTCACCTAAAGAGTGTACTTTGAACAGTTTTAATGACAGGTGCTTTATATAATGCAAAGTAAAACATAATGTCTCAAAAAACAAAGTCCCTGCCCCAAAGAAGTTTATCATGTCCCACGTCAGTTCAGTATACAAGTCTGAAGAACAGAATAAATATAAAGCTTCCATGATCTTTATAACCTTGATAGTGTACATGTCACAGATGCATCTTGGGTGAAGATTAAGGGAGTTAGTTGGCATTTTGCATAATATCTATTGAAAACCCATAGAAATGCATACTGGCAGGTGCTTTAGAGGCGAGCATGCCAATTTCCATCATTTTGTAAATAAATCAGTAGCATTATTATGTAGTCCTCAGTAGCACCTCCACAGTTTTTTAGTTTAAATGAGCTTTAAAGTTTTGTTTAGATGCGAAAATAAATGTTCAGAACTGAAATAACACCACTCGCTGTGTGATTTGAAAATGGATTACGCATTCAAACATTAATACAAAAAAAATTTTTATAAATGTCACTCCACCCCAGGACTCTCATTTATGCCTACTTATACTTCCCCTAAAAAAACTCTTAAGTCCTTTATATATGAGAGGCTGTTGATGATGATATCATCTACATCATCATGGCTGCCTTTTTTCAAACCAAATCAAAATAAGATTTTTCTCCCATGAAAGCTCATGTGATAAATAAATGTTAGTCTTCAAAAGTGCCAACAGACTCCTTGTTTGTTTTGCTGAAATTAGACTAATGTGGCTATCCCTTTGGAGTTTTTCAAACCAGACAAGTAATTGGTTGATAGTTGAATTGTAATCTTAAATCCAGTAAATTGTAAAAATCATGCCACTGAACATCAGTTTTATTCTTTAGATATTGTAGATTTTTTATCCATTTTGATGAAATTGTTCTAATTTCCTGGAATGAGGAAATTTTAAATGCGTTGTTTTGAAAACTGTAGAGTAAGAAGTTCAAAACCACTTCAAAATATACAAGGATGAAAATTATTTATTCAAAGTGAAGGAAATGTATTCTATGTTCATATTTATAAATTGATTCTGGAGCAACAAGTATTTGGTTTGCAGTCTTTGTTTCTGCTTTGTGTGAATGATTTGCCAGGTGTTGGTAGCAGTTATGCTAATTAAAATTATTATTGCCTGATAGCGCTTGCTTTTGCCTCATGCTACTAACGTGGAGATTTTTCATTTAAAGGCATTCTCATTCACTATAACACAATCAATTGGTCTCTTCTCCCTGCTCTCAAAAAATGTTCATTTTTACTTCCACCCCACCCTGATTATTTTAACTTTTTGGCAACCATGACTAATGTTAGCAACACATGTGCCGGCTTCTTCAAATTCACAAATGTTGCTAATCTGAAATGAGAATTCCAGATATTTTTGCAAGCTTATTTCAGAGGGGCTAATTTTAGAATGGTGCTGTTGAATGAAATGTGCACATAATTGCTGTATCAGTCATGGGTAGATCATCTATATCTTGAATGCCAGGATGAGCTGCCGCTACTATCAACACCATAATTCTTCCATTTATGAATAATCCTGTTTTAAATGGCCAAGTAGTTACATTAAGTGGAAGTTTAATAATTACCACCAGGTGCCTTGTGAGATCTCTCATCACTTTATAAACATTAAGTTTCACAACATCACTTTTACATTGGTAAGTATGCATTTATTTCCCCAGTGTAGAAAACTAAGTGACTGCATAGTTGTAATTTTGTTTATGGTCAGACAGTAGAGCAGTGTCAGAATAAAACCCCAATATCAAATATCCCTGTCCTGTTTTCTTAGTTGTTCTTTCTCTTAGGTACTTCCAGAGTTACTGGAATTAAAATGTCAAATGACAGGATGGTGCTGCAAGTTTTGCACTTTGACTGTGCTTCTAGAACAGACAGGACTGCTACCCAGAACTGTCGTTAGTTAAAGGACCTCACATTTTGTGATTTCTTAAACTAGGGAGATGAGATTAGGTAGCCATTCTAACTTTTTGGTTTTAATTAATGTACAAATGAAAACGCCTATCTAGTAAAGCTAAGTCATGTTGAATTGGCTCTGAATAAATGAAAGCTAAAAGTCAACAAAAAAAAATGAGCAGCATGTTACAAAACATTGGTTGAGTTCTGGCTGTGGAATGCTGTGGTGCTGCAACTGTTACTGTATGTGTATTAAGTTCAACCTACTAGTAGAAAAGTTATGTAATACAGTTTGAAGACTAAGGCTTTTTGAGCGCTGTCAGCTGTTCCTCATAATTTTCTGGTGTTTCCTTTTGAACAGCTGACCTGTCATCTCAAGACAGTATAAACAATATTAATAAAAATCAAAGTACCAAGAGAAATTCTATTGCATAACCCTTTGTATTTTACAGAAGACTTAGTTTCATAAACTTTTCTTTAATGGACTTGCAGTATTCAAATTTAAGCTATTTTCTGTAGTTGTCAATGGTGGATAATTGCAGTGAGTGGAAAGAAAAGAGGAAAGATTACAACATTGTTCAGAGATTGATAGCAAGATGTGGCTTAGCTAGATAACAACTTCCTGCCCTAATTTTCAGAATAGGAAATATTTTTACTCATAGAAAGGTGATTAAGAACTTACTTCACTCTCAGTCATAATGAAAGCTTTCTTCTTGCTTTTTAATTTATGCGTGAGGAGCATAACACAGAAGACTTTGCTGTGTGCCACTTCAAAGAACAACAGGTTAGAGCTGGCAGCATCTTATCATAGGAGCCTTGCTTTAGAAATGCCCATAACGTAACTCACTTGAAATAGATGTCGTCATCAGCCCCAACCCTGAGTGCTAAGCCTGTTCAAACACATGTGACAGAAGATGGTGGAGAAGCTATTCGTGTGGTAGGAGTGGTTATCATATTAGGGTGTACTTTCTGTTGACAAGCCAGCATTTTTTGAGTTAAAATTCTGCAGCTGTCTCTCTCTCTCCCTCTCTCACTTTCTCTCTGTGGATTTGTACAAATTCCAAGCTCCTTCTGAACCAGTCGCACCCTTCTTATTTTGTTTCTGAGCAGATTTTAGTGTGGAGTTTTTTGTCTTTTTTCCAGCAGGAAACGGACAACAAAGGCGGAGGTCCATTCAAGACCTTAGTATTGCTGGAACAGAATCCAATCAGGTAAAGTCTTTCATCCTGTGGCTTCTTTATTTGTCTTCCACAAACATTTTGGTGAAATGAACAGTAAACTTACCCAATGTAGAGCTGGCCTTTAAAACTTCACCTATGTGAACTAACATAACTTTACAAAACATAGTGTTGGTGTTTTTTACAATTTTAAAATAACATCTGTGAAAGAGTACCTTATGAAAAATGTCTAGGTGACAAGTTTGTTGATTACAGCTTTCATAAGCAGCACAAAGTTTATTCAAAAATATTTTTTTGTGCATGCTGTATAATTTTGTATTTACTGGTAATGAATGTCAACATAATACTAGTTCACAAATCTTGATGTTGCTTAAGGTGGTCTTGTTCCACTTCTTAGAAGAAAATTAAATCAAGTACTAGAACAAGGTCTGCTACTAAGTTTTTTTTTGTTTGTTTGTTTGTTTTTGTTTTTTTCCTCTTCCTTGTACAAGATATTTGCTAATAACTATTGCTTTCTGTGTCTAATGTTCAGATACCATGGTAACAAGCACAGTGATGCACACAAGTATGAAATATTAAAATTAAATAGACGTCTCAAATGACCAAAGTAGAATTAACAGTGCTTTAGCCTTGTTTGTTTTTTGTTTTGTTCATTTAATTGCTAATTTGTCTGTCAGTAATTCACAGTAGATTTCTGATCATTACTGTGAATTAACAAGGTTGTATTATAGTTCTAAGATCCCTGCTGTGGTTTGAACATGGAAAAATAGGAGTTCAGTGTGTTAATCAGGTTTCCGTATTAAACAGCCTACTCTAGTAATCTAAAATAGGTGGTAAGTTTAGGGGTGTATACTTATCAAAGAGATTAACATTGGATCTCTCTTCAGTTCATGCAGTGTTGCAGCAACAGAAATCTTGTCCTTCCCACAAAATCTATTTTGCTGGCACATTGGTGAATATGTATATATCAAAAGAAAGTATCAACATCAATTTTAAAATTTGAAAATGTATGTATTACATACACAAGGTAGCAGGGTTTGTTTGTTTTTTTTAAATAGCATTCTGCAAATACTAGCACAGTAATAGATCATTCTAGATTAATTTAGGCAGTGTGATTAGAGAAGACTTGAAAGAAAATCAGATCTATTTTGGCTATTGTATAATACATTTAACTGTTTGTTAAGAATTCATTGGACTTCCATCACACCCACATGACACTGTTTTGTGTAATGTTAAATATTTTGATGTAGATGCTTTCATTGGTAACTTTAAGTTCCTTCTGTTAGCTTTTTAAAATAATTATCTGCAGATGCCAAATTTATAAAATCTGTCAGTAGACTAGACATATAGCACCTGACAAAGTGGGTTGAAGCCCATGAAAACTTATGCCCAAAGAAATTTGTTAGCCTTTAAGGTGCCACAGGACTCTTGTTGTTGTTTTAGCATCTGTTTGGTATCTTTTTAACTTTCATGTATCCTGTCTTTGGAAGCTGCTGTGTACTGCTTTCTTAGTGATTCAAGCTGTGTTCCTCTCAGGTAATTTGCTCTTTCATGATCATTTATGTGAAATTAACAGTAAACTTACATTTGACCAGGAAGAACAACAAAAGACTTTCCCACCCCATAGTTCTCTGCCGATATCTTTTGTTCATACCTGAGAGCAAAATGTGATGCTGGAGTAGCTTTTACAATTTTCCTTTACTTCCCTTCCACTTCTATTAGACCAAGGGTTAGAAACTGTAACTCCATTTGTTTTACCTTTCTGCTAAGTCTTTCAATCTGAAATTCTTTTCAGACTTCACATTTTGCCTTTTGAAGTACCCTGTTACAAATATGGCTCGTAGCGTAGCACAGTGGTTCCCACCCTTTTCTCTGGCATGTCACACCTTGATACTTTTAATTATTTTGATGCACACCACCATAGTTTTCAGGTGGACCCATAAATATTCATGAGCTAGTCCAGAGCACTTTGAGTAGTTTTTCAAAAAATTCCATGGCATACCTGCTCTGGTGTGAGGGCGCACCTGTGTGCCATGGCACACTGATTGGGAAGCACTGGCTTAGTATACAAGGTAAGCAGAATAAAGTAACATCTCAAACGTCACAAAAAGTACACTGTAGGTAACATTTTGCACTGTTCGTATACATAAGTCACAGGCTTTACATTCTTGCTTTTGAGGTCTGTGAATGGGAAGCAGTAGAAATGTCTGAAGCCTAGACTTTCTAATATGTAATACCAAGTCAAAGTTTTCAGTCACACAACAAATTAGTGTAGAAAGCAAGAAGGCTTGTCTCCTAGGATATGCCCATTGCAATCTTCATGTGAATCAGTCTTTGTCTGACTAGCTGGAAGAAAGTGGCATTGTGTCTTAATGGGCTCCCTTATGGCAGGTGGTGAGAAGGGGAAAATTTTAGAAATGGGCAAGAAGCAGTTAAGGCCGTGTCAGGAAAAGGTCACTGCATAGTCCTTCTTACTGACTAGGAGAATTTGGGGATAGGGCAGTGGTATTCATTGCCCATGAAACCTTGGAAGATCTTTACAAGGTTTGGGGCTTAAGACTCCCACATTTCACGGAGTGGGGAAGCAGATCAGCATATTTTCCTACCCTCCTGTAAGGTTGCTGGGGAAAAGGGGTTTGGGCCTCCTAAGTCTAGCATACTGGGAAGCCAACTCCTTCATTTTTTCATCCTTCCTTTGTGGTACACTTTGTTGCCAGGTACTCCCAGATTTTTTAAGGGAGTAAAGTTAAGGCTAATTAAACCACATTTATGGCCGCCTATCTTTCTTCAGGTGTAGATGGACAGCAAGACCTGAGTCTGCTCCTAAACTCTGTGCTGAGACCCTGCTATTCTTTTAATTTTTTTTCATTTAAACCTTCAAAATAGCAGTTATTAGCCGCAGAAACAACTTAATAGGATAAGAGGGGGAAAAAAATCTATTTCTAAAGTTAGAAATACATACAACTCTTATAAGTTCACCTATGTTTCTTCAGATTTACCAATATTTTTGTCAACTTCTTTGATCTCAGGGACTGACTTCCTATACTATATCAGATCTTGGGGACCCGTGCCAGTCCATGGACTGGTCATTGAGAAAAAACTGAGATGTACCATTTTAAGTTGTACATAAATAGCATATCCTTCTGTGTGTGAAACCCTTTTTCCCTTTCATTTACTTCACTGCAAGCATCCTTCTTCTTTCATCTCTGTAATCTCTCCTTAGACCCACATCTTTAGGTGACTTTCATTAGTGATAAGCTAGGGTGCTGTTTGCTTCCATTCTCACACCCAGTCCTTTAAATGCTTGTACTCTGCACACTAACAAGAAAGTAACTTTGAAAATGCTGGTTACAATCCATAAAGCCTTAAATGGACTAGTCCTGCTAAATTGGAGATTTGCTTCTCCTTCTCTGCTCTGTCATAGTGAAATAGACATCATCAGTTCTAAGTAAAAAAAAAAAAAAAAAATTGGCAGAAGTTTGTAGTATTTTGGTCTCCACTGCTAGTCACCGGCTCCAGCATTTGTTATTAGAAACCCCTAGACCTCTGAACATGGAAAACTTTCAGAAGATGCACCTTTTTGTCTAGGTTGATTAAATGTAAATGCTGGAACCCTCCTCACTTATTCTTTTGGTCCCAAAATATGGTACATGACAAACACTCTTGTCGTGGCAGACAAATATCTGTTTTTTTCTTAATGGTGGGAAAATGTTACTGTTCTATTTTGAATGTAATTTAAATACCATATTGATTACTGTCTTCATAAATATATTTGTATTGTCCTATTTAAATCTGTACGTGTCTCTGTTAAGCATTGTGCTCAACATATAATCCAGGCTCAATTTAGTTTATATACCATTATTTTGGGAAAATTGTTTTTAAATTTTGTTTAGCACAATGGGACCTCAGTCCAGGTGGGAGCTTTTGAACATGAGCACAGTATAAATGCCAAATCACAAATATCTTCACCTACATTGTCCAGTAGTTCCTTCACAATTCCTCATATCATCATTGTGATTACTGAAGAGAATGCATCATCTTGCCTATCTGTAATTGTGTTGGGGGGGAAAAAAAACTGAACAAGGAGGAGGGCTGTGGTGTTTTGTTTCGTTTTTTAGTTTGGGGGTTTTTTTCCTCGGCTCAATAACAGCCATCAAAGATTTTGTTTCTGCGTTTGGCTGATTTTGTAGCTTAGGTCAAGGGAGATCATGATCAGTATAAGAATTCTAATGTTATAGACTTGATTTCCACATTTACAGCTAGGGGACAATCACTTTTTTTTTTTTTTAAATTACTATTTTATTTTATTGCTACTGTGATTAGAAATGTTGTCCAATACTGATTTCTGGTCTCGAATGGCATTAGCAGCACGTTTAGTCTGATGCTCTGCAAATGTTGATTTGCTGTTTGGCTACATTTTGCACTGAGAGCATGAACAAGTGGATGAACTGGTCTTGCCAACATTTTCCAGTTTGTGACACCCCAAATTACAATGTGTTTTTTAAAAAAAAAAAAAAGGGGGGGGGGGGGGGAAGGGATCCACTGGACCTCTTGACAGCCTCCAGGATAAGAACTCATACACTGAGTCACGTTTTGTTCTGATTTTCTGCAGCACAGAGATCTTGATGATGTAGGGTCTGATCTTCCCCTCTTAACTTCACTGATATTGGATTGAGCCTCTGTCCATACACAAATACTACACTTCCATGTTTCAGACTGTCATTTGTTAGCTGTTTGAAAATGATCTGTGTACTTTATTAGTTCTGAATTTGGTCATGGATTTTTTTTTTTTTTAAATATTCTGACTTCCATTCTTATTCTGTTACAGTGCTAAATCTGTGCCTGTAATTCTGTTCGAATACACCTCTGTAGCAGTAGCATTTGGGAAAATTCAGTATTTAAACTACCATTTCAGTGAAGACATGAGTTATAATTGTTGCTGAGAGAAAATAATTGACGTTTTTCTACTTTTACTTTCCTTTAAATTTTGTCAACTGTTAAACCTTACACAGAACTTACTGTGAAGTGGGAAAACAATGCAGTATACCACAGAAAAACCAGCACCAGATAATCAGTCAAATCAGTTAAAAAGCAAAATAGTGCTTATCAGTCTGCACATGCATGCATAGTAAGGATCATAGTTACCCACTGAAAAATACTTATACATTAGAAACAACCAGAGTCCTGTCGCACCTTAAAGACTAATGCATCTGATGAAGTGGGTTGGAGCCCACAAAAGCTTATGCCAGAAGAAATTGGTTAGTCTTTAGGGTGCCGCCGGGTTCTTGTTGTTGCTCTACATAGACTAACAAGGCTATCCCTCTGGAAACTTAACATACATGTATACTTTCCTTGTATTTCTAGAAATGTGGTTTGAATAACACTAAGAAATGCCTGTTTTCTGTTGTTTCACATACTTTTTTTTTTTTAAGTGTGACTTCAGCTAAAACACTTTTTTCACAAAAGAAAGTACCTTACCCCCAATCTAACACTAGCCTCCATCAACTAACTTGGTGAACTTTTTTCTGAAGGAGAACATAGTGGTTGATAACTTATGCACTGTTGAAAATGTACACTTCTATTTCATATGTTGTTTTTATAAATGTGTTTGTCAAACGTAGCTAAACGCACGGTAGATGATGATTTTCGGTAACACAACTGACCTTTCCAATGTCCGTTAAAAGTTTCAGTGCATATCTATACTAAGAACTTGTCAAGCTATCATAGATGGACTTACAGTAAGTATTGTGATGGTTCATGTCCACATAGCCCTTCTGTCAGTGGTGCCTGTCCTCACTAAGAGCACTTATACTGGCTATGTCCACATCTACTTTTTTAGTTCGGACTTGTTAGCCTCAAGCTAGGTCAGACTAGCCATGACTTTTTAGTTCAAACTAGCCACATGTCCTAGTTCAAACTAACTTTTTAGTTCAAACTAATGGCTTAGTTCAAACTAGCCATTACTTCTAAGCACAGGCAAGACTTGTTCAAACAAAAGTTTGAACCAACCCAGTTAGTCCAGACTAAGTCAGGCGTTCTACTAGTCCAGACTAAGCTTTGGCTAGTCCAAACTAAGAAATTTCTTAGTTCAGACTAGGCAAAGTCTAGTGTGGCCATGGGCCAAATTAATCCAGACTAAGGTTGCTTAGTCTGAACTAATTTGGCGCTGTAGACATAGCCACTGACTTAATGGGGATGGAGGCTTAGAGCCTGGGCTCTCAGCTCCTGCACCAGGAGCTAGACTCCCCGAGAGCTTTCAGCTCCCAACTGAGAGCTCCAATGCTGCCCTGAAGGTCCTGGCTGCCCAGAGGTTCCTCACTGAGACCATTCTTGCCCCTCATTTCACCTTTCTTCTGGGCAGCTGCCATGCTCCAGTCGGGGAGCTGAAACCCAGGGGGATGGAGCAACCATGCTCTCAGCAGGCAGCAGGGAGCCTCAGGGCATCATCAGGGCTCCCAGCAAGGAGGCTGCGGCAGCAAAGCTTTTAGCTGGAGCCCTCAACCCACCCAGCATTTTTGTCAGTTTCATGGCTCTATCAAGAGTGGCAGACAGTGTAATGTACCCTCAGTGTACACATGGACACTGCACTGTCCTGACTACGCTGACTTGAGCCCTACTCCTCTCATGGAAGCACAGTGGTTATATCAGTCTAGTGGGGTACTTAACTTCCAAAGGAGCAAGCCTGCACTGGATGCACTAACATAATTAGGCTGACATAAGCTGTCTTATAGCAACCTAACGCTGTAGTGCAGACCAAGTCTCAACTCCAAAAGCCTCTTCCAAGTATGTAAATTTGTTGTTCTGATCTCTGGCATTCATTTATGTGAGTATGATACTTACATAACATAGCCATGTTTGTGTATAAAAGCATATAATGAAATGCAGAATAAATAATACAATAAATAAAAATAAAACTGCTTCAAGATTCCTTCCATCTTCCTCCAATACATTTGATACTGGCCTCTGTCACAGGCAGGATACAGGACTCATGAAGAAGTGTCTGCCACGGTATAGCCACACTTTTGTTCTTCAGAGATTGGGGTTCGTTCTTCTTCTCTGTATACATTTCAGGTGATAAAGCACAATACACTAGCATTAAAAAGTGATTGATACCCAAAAAAATTAAACTTAGAGAAATCAACTCACTTGAGGAGACAGTCTTAATTAATTAATTTATTAAAACCTTTTCATAGCTTGTTCTTAATTTTAAGAATCAATTGTGTACTGCCGCTGAATCCATCTGTTTGCATAGATTTCTCCATTATAAGTAAGCAAGGGTATATCTACTACAAAATAAGTTTAATGTTTTAAATTGTCTAATGTAGTAAAATGACTAATTGAGTTAGGTGTATGGTTTCCCTGTGTTAGCTGCTACCTTTGAATTATTGGTCTTATAAAGAACTTTCATTAAGATATTATGGGAGTTTACCAGTATGGGTCACTGGTGTATGGTTTTTTTTTGTTTGTTGTTTTTTTTTTAATTGCCTGTTTTCCTAGCCTTTTAAACTGTAGCAATCAGTGAAACAAGCATATTATATATTTAGCCCTAGTCTACACTCACCACATTTTTTTGGCAGCAGTCGACGGGAGATACACAAGGTATTTTATGTACCTTGAGTATCTCCTGTTGCCTTCCTTACTCACACTTGCCTCCCTGTACACACTGCGCTAAGATGACCAGAAATACCATCCAGTTACAGGGTGGAGTTACAGCATTAAGCTGTAGATCGACTGAGTGTGTCTTGACTGACCGCTCAATCAAACCTGGGAGAGCACAGTGACAGAGGCAAATTTAAAAACAAGGAGTTGTGTGGCACTTAGACTCAGATGTATTTTTCACATGAACTTTTCGTGGGAGAAAATCCCACTTCGTCAGATGCTTCGAAGATAGGTGAAGTTTTCTCCCATGAAAGCTCATGTGAAAAATAAATCTGTTAGTCTTTAAGTGCCACACGACTGGTTTGGTTTGCTGGACTAGACTAACATGGCTATCCCTTTGGAAATTGACGAGGCAGATTTGCCACTCTAAGTATAGACATGCCATTAGTCACAATAATCAAATCATATCATAGGGCTGGAAGGGACCTCATGAGATTATCGAGTCCAACCCTCTGGGAATTGAACCCAGGACCTTCTGCATGTTAAGCAGAGGTGCTAGCCACTACACTATTTGCAGGGCAGTATAAAAACTTGTTAATATTTTGCTTTTGACTTCACTGATTAAAATCGTCACTTGTAAGCCTGAAATTGGTATGACAGAGTTGGAAATTAATAACATAAGATTAACTTGCAAGTACTGAATGTGTTATGAAACAGTAGCAAGTGCAAACTTTTAGGAACACTGTACTCTTTTTGGAAAAACACATCTTAACTTACTGCTCCAGTTTCATTTTTTCCTTACAGAAATTTGACAACCTATACTGTCTTCTCTTCTTTTGTCATATTAAAAATCTTGCAAGTTTAAAGGTCTTATCAAATTTTAAATCTATCTTAAGTTGTATCCTGTAAGAGTGTGGCCTTACAAGGAGGAATAGAAGAATAGAGCCTATCTCAGTGTCCATACTATGAAAAGTGGAGGAACAAATGAGTTAGGAGAAGTGGAAATATTACAATATCTTGAAAAGACAATTTCTTGCTTCTTAGCTTTTTGATTTAAATTGTTTTTTCCCCTTGTGGTTGGTTAAAATCTTTATTTTGTAAAGATGAGTTGTGTAAACTGAGTCATGATCAATTCAGTTAAATTCTTAAACAATCATGACATAAGAATCCTCAAGAACTATCATATAATACATGATGTTGTACTGGAGTAAGCTTCCTGCTGTGCACAGTTGTTTAATTTCTTACTGCTGAAACACTGCAAATGAACTTGATTCTTCAGTTTTCTCATAAGCTAAAGCAGAAATGTTCTAGCAAATATGACTTCTGACTCTATTGTGATAATTGCTGTGTGTAGGGGTAATGGGATACTCAAAATGCAACCTCTTGAATACGTTCCATAACTTGTATTTGTCAGTTCCTGTAAACTGAAGTAAAAAAAATATAGTACTACTTTCATTCATGTTATATTTCATGGACAAAATTTAGAGGCAGATGAAATGATTCCTATATATTTTCGTGAAGTTTACCAAGCATTTTGAAAACTTTCAGGATAAAATGAATGTCCTTGTTTCTTCATATCAGACAGCTCAGTGGGGGCTGGTAAAACAAGCTCTTGAACCAGTCTTCCCATGATGTGGTTTTGTGACTGTCACGTGAGAATATAATGAGTCTTATTTAAAAATCTTGTTTTACTTGTGCAGGAGAGCAGGAACAGCAGTAGGTCATCTAGTCCTAGTGTGAGAATGATCACTCCCTCGGGACCAACCTCTGAAAAGCCAGCTCGTAGTCTTCCATGGACACCTGATGAAAATACAGGTGATTTGGGGTTTTTGTTTTTGTTTATTCTTGTCCTTAACATTCTAAGAGAGGTTTTATAATATGATTTGATTAATATCTGTATGTGTGTAAACCTTAAACAAAAATTGAATAGAAGAGCAATTGTTTGTTGTTTTCTGATTCATTTAAACTGTTACTGCCATTTGCTCACTAGTTTATAAATGGTTTTAAGCAGACTCTATGAAATTACATTAAATTCTTAACTATAGTTCACTGAAAGCAAAACACTTAATTTTCTGTAGTGCCACTATAAGTAGAATATTCTATTTAATGCTTTTGAGCATGAATTTTGACACTGCACATTTAACACAAGGCAACATTTTGTATGTGTATATTATAAATACACATTTAGATTTCTGTGAACCAACTTCAATCAGGATAAGTAATGGCGGCAGATCCAGGTCTGTATCTCTGTGGGGGGAGTGGAAGGTGTCCATGTAATATTGCAAGATGTTTTACAAAAATTTAGCATAAAATTTTTTTCAAAATTGTGTAAAATACTCCTGTTTATAGTAGCATTAGTCTTTTTTTAGAAAACATAGTTGAATGTAATATAATACTGGAATCTAACTAAAGTCATCTTGCAGTGTTAGTGCATTGCTCATAAATCATTATAAAAGGATCAGTACTTCAAAACACTTAACACAGTGAGTTCTCTGTGACATCCTAAGATCACAAGTGGGCAAACTTTCTGATATACCGTATTTGCCACAGAAGTTATACTGGGAGCCCAGAGTTTCTCCTTTCCAAGGATAGTCTTTAGTTGCATAAATCTGACCAGAAAAAAAACAAAACTACTTCAGAAAGTTCTCATTCTAGGGCAAGGTTGGTAAAAGTATATCCCTCTCTTTTGGTACTGTCTGCATGCCAGTCGTTATCTTTAGTTCTCTTTTTGCTGTTTAAGGGGGTTCTCCTTTCCTTTTTGAAGTTGCTTTTGTGGACAGGTAGTCTTTGAGGGCACCACCCTTTCAGTTGTGCACGCACCACTACTTTGTTGCTGTTGCTTTTGGTGTGTGACTAAACAGCCCCTTCTTTCCCACCTACTCTCTACCATTCACTTTTCTAGCTGCATTCACGCAGTTCTGGAAGTTTTTCCACTTAACTCTACTGTTGTATTTTTAAGATGTAGAAATGGGTTTGTGTCCCTTGGATTTTGAGCTTCTGAAGATACAAAATATGTGAGATTCCAGAAGCAAGCAGTGTACTTGGGAGTGAAGATTCTGGGAAGTTCTGGTGCTACTATTGTGGAAAAGAGAAGTAGCAACTAGGCCCAGCAAAGATGTTGTAGATTTCCCACATTATTCATCTGCTATCCCAATGGGTATTGGGAAGAAAGATGCCCTACAACATGTTGGGTGCAGAAACTATTTGCCAAATGCTACAAGTTTGATTTCATGTCTGTATAAAGTCATGCTGTGGCTCAGCAAAGTCTGTGTTCATTTTGTTTTATCAGAGCTGGTTTTCCCAGCCTTAATTTAAATTATGCTGATAGGTAGGCTCACTGGCTGACCCCTGATAAACAAGAATGGCATAGCAAATAATCTTACAGACAACAAGGATGCAAACTCTGGGTGGGAGGCAGGGATGCAGGGGAGACAGACTACATTCCGTTATAAAATGGCCTCTAGAAATTAACAAAAATTAACTATTTTTTTTTTATATTTGTTTCTTTTTGGTATAAAAGATCATACTCTAATGTTGTCATTCTCAAGTAACTTTAGGGAATGCACACCATGAAAATGGTTATATTTTCATAATATCTTTCTGCACATTGATCTTTAGTTTCATTCACTAATCCTTTATGGGTAAAGTATAGTGTAATGTCCTTCACGGAAAAGTTCAATTAACAAAATTGAAAATATATTATAGTTTTGATGGTATTGTTGTTACA
The DNA here is from genome assembly GCA_007922195.1 of Podocnemis expansa. Classification (NCBI taxonomy): domain Eukaryota; kingdom Metazoa; phylum Chordata; order Testudines; family Podocnemididae; genus Podocnemis; species Podocnemis expansa. The sequence continues at coordinate 40,050,669 of ML681979.1, read as the reverse complement.
GATACCAATGGGTCAGATAACTCCATCCCAATGGCATATCTTACACTAGATCACCAGTTGCAGGTAATAATTGTGTATTTTATGAGATGTTGAATTTTAAATTCAGTCTAAACTAGCCAAAAATCTTTCATTTTTCCCCAGAGTGACCTAATTATGAACTAAAAAATATTGTTTTGCATATTCATTGATGTTTGTGTCCTGTCTAACTTTTGGACAAGGCTAAAAAAAAAATTATTCTGTAACCTGAGATTGGTTGGCTCAGATTTAATCAAGCTATTAAAAACAAGCCATGGGAAATATGATCCTTCAAACAAATTGAAATCAGGTTGAGTCTGAATAAGAAATTGGCTTGAGGTCACACAATAAAATTACTATAGTCTCATCCAAACTTTTTGTTCTTCAATGGTCAAATAGTGCTCTGATCATCATCTTTTGTAACAAAGTTTTAGTGCAATAAATGTAGGGGGTTTTTTTATTATTATTATTTTTTTAGGTCTGATTCAACTCTGCGTTAACAGTGCACTAAGATTTTCCAGGGCATGTTTGAACATTTATTTTTAAAAGCTTACTAGTTTCTGAAAGCTGGTATAAATATATTGCAGACACATTCTAACACACTCTGTATTGAGATATCAGTTGATTAGTTTTTAACATGTCTGATTTATTTTCAGCCTCTAACACCATGCCCAAACTCCAAAGAATCTATGGCTGTATTTGAACAGCACTGTAAAATGGCACAAGAATATATGAAAGTTCAGACAGAAATTGCATTGCTGTTGCAGAGGAAGTAAGTAATGTTTCTTTGTAAATGCCTTGTGTTCTCACGTACAGATTCCTTTTTAGTGCAATAATCATTTTTAACTAATTAAGTTGAAAAACTTATTAAATGTCAGAGCTTGTCTTCTGAAGTATTTTTATGTTTAAACATTTGTCACAGGCATCTGTGGCAATCAGTAATACCTGTTGACATTAGCTGGAGGTAGAGGAGCCATTCTTTTGAGACATAATGCAGTTTAATCTCATGTAATAGTTAACTATTGTAAGATGTACTTATATTTCAAAATAGTTTCTGCTTATTTACTTTTGCTCAAGTGTCATTGCACAGTGGCTAATTTCCAGGTGTGTATTTTGGCAACTGGTAAGTTTCCATCTCTATCTCAAGTTCTGTTTGGCATTATCATATTTGGTCACTGTATAAAGTGAAATCACACAAATACAGGGCTTTTTCCGTTCAGGATTTGTGCTCTAGTTCAGCTTAAGCATCTTAATTTTAAGTACCTGAGTAGTCTGATGGATGTCAGTGAGCCCATGAGGCCGTTCAAATGTTTGAATGTGAATGTGTGCTGAATTGAGGCTAAAGTACTCACTAAGTCAGAACTCTGGCCTTTAGCACATCCATGTTTGCCCTGCCTCTCCTCACTGCAGGTTCCATATGCTTCTCTGATATTGGGAAGCAGTACTGGGGAGGTCACATACACTGAGCATTGAAGTTGGCAGTGGTTGACAACATGCTGGTTACTTCCAGTGGCTGAGCTCAGACAGGCAGGAAGCATGAGGCGCTCAACTTTTAGAAGAAGAGGCTACCTTTTGGAGGAGTCGGAGGTGGGCCAGAGAGGAGAATAGAGGTATCTAAAGCTCTATTACAGTGGAGATAGCAAGAACCAGGTACAGAATGGGGCTGAAGAACAGGCAAGGTTAACTTTGCTCCTCTGTCTTTCAGCTAAGTATCCTCAAAACCAGGTTTCCAGAATATTTGTTCAGGGCCTTCAGTGTTTTAAAACCAGATAAGTTCCAAAGGGACAGCTGTGTCAGTCTAGTTCAGCAGAACATACAAGGAGTCTGGTGGCACTTTTGAAGACTAACAGTTTTATTTATTGGATGAGCTTTTGTGGGAGAAAATCCCACTTTGTCAGAAGATGGAGAACTTTGTAGAATGGGAAGAAAATAAATACAGGGAAGTGTAAGTCGTAGGATCAGTTCAGACTGTTAAAGCAAATCAAAGCAGGTGTTAAGATTCAAACAGTGGAGAATAGTGTATTAGAGGGAGGTGAGGTAGAATCACCTTTTGTAATAAGAAAAGAACCCAAAATCCCTGTTGAAGCTTAAGGCAGAGATGTCAAATCTGCATATGAATTCCAATTCTGCAATTTCTCTTTGAAGCTTTGATTTGTAATCTCCTTGCCAAAGTATGGCTATTAACATATCAATGGACTGAGCAGGGAGATTGAAGTGTTCCCCTCTTGGTTTTTGAATGTTGTTATATTTGATGTCATATTTGTCTGTTTATTCTTTTGAACAGAGACTGTTCTGTTTCTCTAGTGTATATAATGCCAGGGGGGGTGGGGCATTTGTCACATGGTGGCATAAATCACATTTGTGGATGAGAAGGTGAATGGAGCCCTTGATGGAGTAGTTGGGTAGATTATATCCTCTGAAGGTGTCTTTTGTGTAGATCTGTGTGCAGAGTTGGCAGTGGGCTTTCTTGCAGCATTATGTGCCTGCTTTAATGTTTCTGTTGTTAGGTCTGTAGTAGCTGGTGAGTATCTGCTTAAGGATGGGAAGCTGTCTGTAAATGAGGAGAGGTCTGTCTCCCAAGGCTTGAGAGAGTGAGGGATCATCTTGTAGGATGTGCTATAGAGGTTTGACATGGAGGTTGTACGTGATGACTAGCAGTGTTCTGTTGTTTTTTCTTTCTTGGGCTTCTTCTGTAGTAGTTGACTTTGGGATACCCATCTAGCTCTGTCAATCTGCTTCTTCACTTCCTCAGGTGGGTACTGTAGTTTTTAAGAATGTTTGTTTGGTAGAGATCCTGAAGGTGTCTGCCTCTCTCTGAGGTGTCAGACCACATGCGGCTATATCTTAGGGCTTGGCAATAGATAATGGATAGTGAGGCATGTCCTGGACGAAAGCTTGTGGTATGCAGGTAACTATACTGGTCGGTAGGTTTTCGGTATAGGGTGATGTCTGTGTCTCCATTACTAATTTTGCACTGTAGTGTCCAGAAAGTGGATCTCCTCTGTGTAGCATTCCAGTCTAAGGTTGATTGTGGGTTGGAAATTGTTGAAATCTCAAGGGCACCCTTTCAATGGGTCCAGATGATGAGAGGGTCATCAGTGCAGAGCAAGCAGAGGAATGGTGCTTGGGGATGAAAGTGGAGGAGGTGGTGTTAAGTCAGCTGTAAAAATGTTGTCACATTGTGAGGCCATGTAGATACCCATAGCAGTGCCACTGATTTGAAGATATAAATTATCTTCAAATCTGAAATGGTTGTGGATGGTAGTGAAGTGTTTGACACCGTTGCCTTAGAGTTAAAGAGGAATTTTGAGTTTTCTTATTACAGCAGTTGATTTTTACCTCACTTCCATCTCATATGCTGTTCTCCACTGTTTGAATCTAAACAACTGCTTTTATATGCTGTAACAGTCTGACCTGATCTTGTGACTTACGCTTCCCTGTAAGTTCCGCATCTTCAAACGTCTGACGAACTGGGATTTTCTCCCACAAAAGCTTGTATAATGAATACATTTGTTAGTCTTTAAAGTGCCACCAGACTACTTGTTTGTTTTTGTTAAAACCAGATGGTAATGATTTGGAAAATCCTTTATTCTGTAAAGTGAGTTTTGTTTTCAGGATGATTTTATTTTTGAGTTTAGGATCTTTCTCTACAAGAGTATAATTTATTCATTTCACTTTTTTCTGGACAGTTCAAACACAAAATTCTTCCGTTTCTATTGATAAGTGAAATGTTTGTTCATTCATTGTCTGTAGCATGGCTATCAATATTGTGTCAAAGGAAAAAAAGCTGTGTTAGTGTGCGCCTGTTGCTGAGTGATGTAATTAAAATTCTGTGTGGTGGAAAATATTCCATCTTTCTTACAGCTGTTACAAATTGTTCAGTGGGAATTAGTGGTCACTAACTTTCTTCTTTACCATTTTGTCACCAAAAATTATCAACTTGCCCACTAATCAATCCATAAATAATAAAATAACTTGCATTCTAGTTAGCTGCCAGATAAATGATTTTGTAAAATAATTTGTAATCAGCCTGCAGGTGGGGCTTTTTTTTTCCTCTTCTAAAAATAGTTGTTGGAACACAGTTCGAATACTTATTATATCAGTTATCTAAAATGGCAGTAGTGAAAATAGTCTGCCTGACCTTTGTTTCCACTACTTTAAAAAAGATGCAGCTCAAAATAGAAAACGAGCTTTTCTGAGAGTTAGTGTAAAAATGATGAAACTTAGTTTAACATTTTTCCCGAAAGTTAAACCAACTTTGTGACATCTAAGTACTAACATTTCTCGTCTTTTTTCATGTGTTTATACCACAGTGCTTTTTTAATGCCTGTTACCATAAAATTTAAGTGTTTAATTTTTCCCCAAGAGAATAGCCATTACTAATAAATACTCATTTTAAAAAAAACAAACAAACAAAAAAAAAAAACCTCTTGTCTTAAGTAGGAATGTTTGCTTTTAACAGATTTTACATTTTAAGCTCCCAGTTCTGCAAAAACATGAGTCACAATGAAGTCTGTAGGATTACTTATGTTGTTAACCCCAAGGACATGTACATACAGGATCAAGGACTAAGTCTGAGTTAATTGTGGCAAGACTTTAAGCCAAAGTTATGTAATGAGCTCTGAGCAGCCTGATTCCTTCACCTATGAGGTGTCCTAGTGATTTAGAATGACAGCATATATGGTGCAGGTCCAGTTGCATGAACTTCGTTGTTGGGTTTGGAGCCTTTATTTGGTGAGATTTTTAAAGAGAATTCTACAGATTAGAATAATAGCTATAGAAAAGGCCTTTGTTTTCACTAGATCTATGAACATTTTTAAGGCACCAAATTGTTCAGTTCATATACTGAGAAGTATATAGAGTAATGTGAAAATCAAGTCAGCCATCTCATCCTTCGAGGTTGAGTTATGGATTTTAAAGTAGGCTAAAATTTATTTTTAAAATGATTTGTAAATGTGACTTTAGCTATAGCTCTATGGCTAAATATGTTTAATGAATTTATCTGCAGTACTTTGGGTGACCATTGAATTGAACTTAAAACTATTCTAAAAAGGAATGAAATGAAGAGCGAGGATTTTGCTTTTGTTAGTTTTAATTGCATAAATGTATCTTTTTAATTTGGGAATAGATCATTAGTTCATATGTTATATCCAGACTGAATCAAATATTAGCGAAGGGTTTGAAGGGTTTTTTGGTGAACTGTTAGGCCTTTCTGTTATACTAAACATTACACTTGAGCCACATTCTTCATAAACTCATAATGACAAAACAAAAATTTTAATTTGATTGAAAATAAAAATATACACTAGCTACTGCTTACAAAAGCAAGTTATGTTAAGGATTTTTTAATTCTCTGTAATATTTAATACTAACATTTTTATATCTTTAGACAAGAACTAATAGCAGAACTGGACCAGGATGAAAAAGACCAGCAAAACACATCCCGTCTGGTACAAGAACATAAAAAGCTTTTAGATGAAAACAAAAGTCTTTCAACATATTACCAGCAATGCAAAAAACAGTTAGAGGTCATCAGAAATCAGCAACAGAAACGGCAAGGCACATCATGATTCACTGGGACCTTTCAAATCAAAAATATGCACAGAAAAGACTTTTGTACTCTCTCTCTCTTATGACAGCTCATGAGTGTTAGTTTCTTGGTGTGTTCTGAATGCGTATATTTGTCTGCTGCACTTTCAACATCATTTATTTTCCTTTTCTTATGGTGGACATTCAGTTCAATAGGTTTATTGAACAAGGTGGAAGGGAAGGACAGTGACTTGAATTGATCACCAGCGCTCAGCTTATGCAAATACAGTGAACTGTGACTGTACACATGCGCGGTGTGTGAAGGCTGGCCTAACAAAGCATTAAAATGGCTGCTAAATTATAAGATCTTGTTTTAATTTCTGATGTTACCTCAATAAGAGCAAAACAAAACTTCTGTTTTAGAACCGTTTTGTTCTTGTGTCTCATCTCAAACAAATTTAGTGAGTCATTTTTTTGTGCACCATGCTGCAGAACTGATGTTGATTGACCAGAGTAATTCATGATGCATTAGTGATGCATTTTGCCTGTAGATTTAGTGCATTTTTCCACATGTGAAATGGTAGTCAGACTGATACCTGCATCACTGGCTCAGTGCTTGATAACCCTGCATTTTGACTAATATATTTCTTGTAACCTCGCATTCATAAAATATTTGAAGCAAAAGGTTGTATTTTTATTTTATTTTTTTTCAGGTGGGGTGGGGTATGGCATGCAGTTTCATCTAATCATACTGGACAGAAAAAAAGATGGTATTTCATTGAGCAAAGTCGGTCTCTTGTATAAAAGAACAAAAATCAGTGTGTGGGTGTCTGTTGACCTTTAAACCTTTTTGTGCCTGTAGCAAATTGGAAGACAACTCAGAAAGCAAATGAATATAAAATTCTGTGTAATCATTCCCTTCATAATAGCTATTGGGATCTTTTTGAACCCTTACTGAAATGTGAAAAAGAAAACATCAGTATACACCATACATGTAAATAAGTTTGCTTCAGATAGAGGCAAGGTCTTGGGTGGTCTTATTTATTTTTAAATACAAAACCATGTTATGGTGTAGGGAATGCAGAGGGAGGATCCTGATAAGAAACTGAGAGAGGTGGCTTAAAGTCTGATCCAAGAATCTTGGTCATTTCAGTCATTTTGAGAGTGTTTAAAACATCTGTCACAGAATACCTATTTCCTTTGTGACTGAAGGATTATATTTTACAAACTCAACCAAAGGTCTAGTGCTCAGTATCTTTATTTGCCATGAGTTGGTGGACAGAAACAACTACTCTTTTCACCAAAAGTGGTTAACTTGGATTATAGACTGTAATTTTCAACTGAATCACTATCAGTTTTACAAAGAGACTAAATTTTCATTTTCTATCATCAAAATATCTGAGAGATGATCAAAAGGTTTTTTGTGATTTTTAGTTTTTGGGCTTCATTGCGGGTGAATAATTAGTGCAAGAGTTCATTGGTAGCACTTGTCAAAATGCTTAGTTGTAAAAACAGAGCTTTTCTCTTCCCTTCTTGCTATCTGATAAACATTGATGCTATTGTGAATGTGCAAGAATATCAAACATGAAGGATAACGCACTGAACAGCATCATTTGAACTTTAAAATGAATCTATTACTAGCAAGCCTTTTGAGAGTTAAAATCCTTCCCTCACTTTATTTAAATAAAGGAAGGGTTATCATTCCCGAAACCTTTGCAGATAATTTGATTAGTTAGCTGAAACTGATATTGGGATCAACTTAAGGGCACACATATTTATAGCAAAATGTAATTGGCAGAGAAAATAACTGTAGTATTAGAAGTAGCACAAGCGATCCAAAGCATTGCTGTTTGCATACATCTGTCCATCTACCAAAATGGACACAGTCAGTGTTCAGCAGCTTCTTAATGTGTTTAAGCATGAGGTAGAGTAGAATGAATATTAATGTTTGACTTCACACTCTCTCCATTAATAATTACAGATGCAAAATCATTTCCCAGGACAGTTATAGAAGTTCCTCTGTATCATATAGTGAAACATGTTTTAAATGAACTAATATTAACACAATGTACAAAGTCACTTTATGGCAAAGTTTGAATAGTGCAAGTGAAAGCAATGCCACCTTCGTTTAATGGTACATCATACAAAAGTCCAAGTAAGAACAGTGACTTGCAAACTTCTTAAATTTACATTGATCTCAGACTGTAAAATAAGTACTGTACACTGTGGAATTCAGCTCCATTCACTACTTAAGATTTTATTGCCATTCTAACTATTTTTCAGCGGGAATGTAGAGTTTGTGTCCTTTTGCCTTTCAATCCTCCCTTCCCTAGTTCCACCAAAAATTTAAACTATTTGCCCCACTCCCTCAGTGAAGTTTTCTGGGGGGGAATACTTCTACATCTCCTACAGAAAAACTATATAATAGGAAAGGCTATCTGAGCCAAGGAGAATTAACAGGTTATCTTCTTATGACTTCAGAATTTTCAAAAGAATTTTGTTTGAAGGTTGTTTACAAATGTATTTTTATTTTTCTGTTAAACTGTTTTGGAGCGTTCAGGAAATACTTTTCATGTCCTCTCGTATTCAGTTAAAGCTGTCCCTCTAGTCATGGATGTGAAACATCCAACTTTGTCCGGGTGCTGCCGCCTCATTCTCAAAATGGCAACAGGTCTGCTTTTTGTCAAGTATGTGCTGTGTAACATTGTGTAATGAAAGTATGCTTCTGTATACTATCAGAAATGCTTTTTAGGCTTTATTTTTGTTTTTGATGAAAAGTTAAAGATTGTGATTCAAATCTTGTACATAAAATGCTGAATAATTTCATATGATGTGGGAAAGAGCAGTGTGGCTTTCTGCTATTGGGGTGTATTACATTATCAAGAATCAAAGTAATAAAAACCTGAGAGACTTTAACAGACTCATAATGCCCCAACACTTTTAATAACATCCTTGATCTGTGAGGAAATACCACAGCTTGTGGGAGACAACCATAGACACCATCAAGAGAATGCTCTTCTGCTGATTACTTTTTCCATTGATGTGTGTGGAGGATCAACAGTCCTTGCCCACCGCTGCATGTCACCATTGAGTCCACCTTTGACAGCCCTATTCAGGAAACTTTTGCACTGTTTTGTTCTACACACAGAGACACATATAGCACTCCACTGTGTGAGAGGCTTCCCTGTAATACCTTGGCATTTGCAGTTAATCCACTGAGCATCCTCTCTCTCTGTCTCTGGAAAACACTACCTTTACCCCCAAGTCTTCCTCTTTTCCACAAGGCTTCCTGTCTTGCCCATGGGTTCTCAGCTGCCATGCTCAAATATGTCAAAAATGTATTAGTAGGGACAGTGTGGGAAGAGTATTCTCAAATCCTGGGAATAGGAACTAGTTCCCCACTCATGACTGGAGAAAAGAATCCTGCTAAACCATCTGTCATCTACATGCACTATGCTGTTTAAAACACATTACCTTCATTTAAGGACTTAAATATATTTCTACATCGATAGCTGTGAAGTTGTCTGTAGTTAGCTTTAATACTTTCACCAGCTGAGGTACGTGGAATTTTTTTTTTTTTTTTTTTGAAGTGTGACACGCTTGCTGCTTTAGTTCAGTTACTAAATCCTGATGGAATAGAGTTCTAATCAGGAAAAGGTTTAGCAGTTAGATGCATTTTGCCTATCGGTAAGAGGTTCCATTTATTTTTTTTGTGACCCTTTTTAACCTCTTTTGTTCCTTGACAGTAATCAATTAGGTCAGTCTAGTGTGCAACTGCATCCCCCGTCTGCTCCACGCAGTTAGACTTCGACTATATGGTGACCTCTTTCCCTGTTCCCTGGACATGGCTCGCTGTTTTAATCAGTGTGACACAGCAATTATTTGGTCTGAATTCAATTTTACTTCGCAGATACCACCTTACTGAAATCACTTAAAATTTTTATTCCTGGTTGTGTGCTTTACACTGTGGTATAGGTCCATATTCACTCTATGCTTTATAATTACATTCCTGGCTGTCAAGGGTTTTGCAAAATTAGTTAATGGAGTCTCATTGGGGTTTTGATCCACTTGCCACATAAATAAATGGAGGCATGAAAATATTGAATGACATAAGCAACATGATACATGTCCTTGTCAGCTGGGAATGGAAGCAAGATCCAAGTCTCCCTCTGTCTGGTTCCAGTGCAATCTGAGGAAATCAAGTTGGGTGGTATTGTTCTCTAGATGTGCTGGTGGAGCACAAGGATAAGCTCCTGCAGGGGCCTAACAAGCTTAGTTATGCTGTTACCATGGAGGTCAAACTTGAGAATATATTTCCTGCAGATGCACCCTTACCATGAGGCTGGCTGCCAGGGCAGGTGCCAAAAGGCAGTTATGGTTACAATCTACCTCCAACTTCCATGAGGTTCTGGGTGGATGACTTACAGCCTGGTGCAGCATAAATTCATCAGCATGGGTGTGCCCAGCTGGTGTGATACCAGTTTTGTTTTGTTTTGTTGTTTTTTTGTTTTCCTATTCTCCAGTCACTCCACCCATACTGAGGGGGGTGAGGATGGAGAGAGAACAGCTGCATGAAGGCTACTGTCCACTAACATTGAGTGCAGGTGGGGTTAAAGAGTGCCTTACATGTGCTTGCTTGCCATATAAGCTACCATCTAGTTGCTAACCAAAATGCAAGAAAAATGCCTTAGTGCTACTTGAGACTCGATGATAATTTGACATGGGGATGGGCCAATTGTTGCTGCTTTCTGCTTCTCTCCCTCCTCCATTTCTAGTGGAGCATGCTGTAGAGTCATATATTTCATGTGGTTCTCCCAGTTCTTCCTCATACACTGCTGCCATATCTATACTATGAAGGATTGCCAGTGCAAGTTAACAGTTGTATACAACCACTACAGTTAGTATATTTCCTGTGTGTGCATATACATGGCTCCCTGCATCAGTGTCATTCATGCCTTCTGGCAGGGCTTCTATCAATGCAGAGCCTGGTGCACCATGGGAACATATCTCAGTGTATGCCCTGCCACTGTGCAGTCCACAATCTTTTGGGTAGTTTCGGCAATGCATGGTGGAGCAGAAAAGACTAGCACACCGGTGACTAGGACCAAACTGTTAACTTCCCATAATGCAATATACTCCATCTCATAATATATCACATTCACACCTATTTTCAGTTTCCCACAAAGGACTTGTTGCAATCTCACACCACCCACTGAAGCATGGAGCCTGTGCAGCTCTGCATTATTGTTGTGAGTGTTGCAAGCACAGTATAAACAATTATCCGGCATTTGCAGGACTACCAGAAGAACCATGGAGAACATGATTTCCTGCCGGCCAGTTTGCTGTGGGGCATAGGAAGAACCCCTTCCAAGTGGTGGGTGACCTTCATGGAGGAGCTGCAAAAGGTGGAGTACTTCTGGGATTGAGAAACAAGCACTGACTGGCAGGATCGTATCCAAATACAGGTTTGGGATGATGAGCAACAGTGGCTGCAGAACTTTTGGATGCACAAGGCCTCTTTTCTAGATTTGTGTGGTGAGCTTGTCCCGCTCCTGCCCAGCCCAACTGAGAGCTTCACTGACTGTGTAGAAGCAAGTGGCAATCGCTCCATGAAAACTTGCAAAGATGGAGTGCTGCTGGCCAGTCAATGAGAAGTCATTTTTGGAGTGGGAAAATGCAGTGTTGGAGCTTTTGTCATGCAATTGTGCAAATCTGCTGTGCAGTACTGTGACTCTCAGTAACGTAAAGGACATAGTGGATGGCTTTACAGCTATGGGGTTCTTGAATGGTGGTGGAACAAGAGAGAGCACACACATCTGTTTCAACTCTGAGCAGTTTGCCACAGCACTACAGAAAGGCCTAATCTTCCATGGTTATGCATTGGTCAATACAAGGGTCATATCACTGACATCAATGTTGGATAGTCAAGAAAGGTACATAACACTTGCATCTTTAAGAAAACAGGACTATTCAGAAAGGTATGAGCAAAGATTGAACCCAACTAGCAGATCTTCACTAGCAATGTTGAAATGTCAATAGTGATCTTGAGGGATTTGGTCTTCCCCTGACTCACGAAGCCATACACCAGCCTCTTCTACAGTACCAAGACAAGACTGAACTATAGGTTCAGCAGATGCAGATAGCTGAATGTGCTTTTGGTAGGTTGAAAGGGCACTGGCGTTACAGCTACGTGCTGTGCCCTGCATAATATTTGTGAAGCAAGGGGAGGAGGGATGTGCTGCAGAGGAAGCATGACAGTCTGCAGAGTTTGAACTGTCAGATATGAGGACTATCAGGCAAGCTCAATGAGAAGCTATAGAGCTAAGAGAGGTCTTGAAAGCACTTTAACCATGAACTGCAGTAATGTGCTGTAGTATACCGTGCTTTTCCAGATACTGCACAGGGACCAGTTAGGAGCCATGTGGTGCTGGCTGCACATCTATATGTCTATCACTGACAGCTCAACTATTAATATTTGGGTGCTGATGATGACTGTGCTGTTTGGCAGTTAAGGTGTACAAGGCCAATACTTTCATTGCCAATGACTATTACACAGCATGTGTTCTAAACTAATAAAGAGAAGATGAATAACTTTCAAAACAAAAGGTGTTTTATTTGCTAATGAAAATTGCTCCCAAAAAAAATCTGGAGAATTTAAAATTATATTCATTTTTACCTTTTTTTTTTTTAAGGACCTTAATGCACAAGTGAAGAATACTGACGTTGAGTGTAGCTACAACATAAATCAACCATGGCTCTCACAGGTCAGGGTAGGTGAAGCTAAGATTGTCTATGCTTTGTCTTGATGTGGTGTAGTAAGGTTAGGCATGTGGGCCCAGAGGCCATGTCGAATGATGAGAGGATGGGGTAGCATGATGGGAAAATGGGATGCCATGTGAAGCCAACCTTAATTCTTCCTCCCTGCAGGGAGGCTCACTCAAGCTCTGCCCTGCCTCTAGGGTTTCACTACATTTCTTTTGGTAAAACTAGGTATTTTTCTCATTTGATCTTGCCAACAGTTGGCAAGAGCAAGCAGGACAAGTGCCCAAGTTAGCCACAAAAAAAGTCAAGAGAGCCAAGCTGGGGCTTCAAAAGGGACTGTCTCGGCCAAAATGAGACATATGGTCGCTATGGGGTGGATTGAGATGATCTAATGGAGTTCTCCACTAACTAATGACAGTTGATCCTGAGTTTGTTGAACCTGGTAGTCCACAAGAATCTCTAATATCTGAGTTTGCTGCAGGAGAAGTCGTATTATATCCTGGCACATCTTTCTCTGCTTTTTCTGTGTCTCTGCTGCTGCTCCATATGTTATCTGCAACGTTCAGCCTTCAAGACCACTGCACAAGGTCTGACACAGCACTGGCTTGCAGGATCTTGCCGAATAGTCCTTCCAAATTTTTTTTTCTCCTTACCTGGATCAGTCATTCTGCTCATGTGGTAGGAGCCCAATCAAGGCCACAACAGTCGCAGCTACAGATGAAACACTGTGGTGCTATTGTTGGTATATCGGAACAGAAAGTCCAGTGTGAGGATGAGAACCCCTCTCTTTCACTGCTCCCCTGAAGTGTTAAACAAAAGATGTTTGCTGACACTTCTGCTTTGATGTTCTTGTGCCCACTACTGATCTCAGCTCAAGCCATGGTGACTATGATACTCCAGGACTTAGAGAAATGGGGAGTGAGTTGCTTGGTTGTATGGAACTCTGCATGTAGCACAATACCACTGAATGCTGACACCATTTTCCATGGGCACTAGTGGTTTAGCTGATAGCTCACTCCTGATGGTAACAAAGGCAGAGAGAACATGACTGCTGCTGGCAACCAAAGCCACCTGGCCTGAATGCCACTAGCCAGCTAACTGCAAGAGTGCTGGTCAAAGTTATTACCCAATGATGTGGGAAAGTATCTTACTGCAGAAGGAGAAATAAGGCTGCCAATTCCTTGAAACCTTCAGCAGAAGATTGCAGTGCACCACCATGGAAGCGTCATTGAGCTTGCATAGGAAGATTCAAAGGACATTTCTGTGCCCATCAACAAACAGGTCCACATGGATCCCTCCTGCTTATCTCAAGTAGGAAACGAAAAGTAGAGCTCAGCTCTTTCTGTTGTACCACTGCCTCTTTTAGTATAAATAAATTAACGAAAAGTTGGTAGCTGTATCCAGTACTGACTTTGTAATGAAAGATGTCAGGACTCTAGCAGGTTTGTTTGTTTTTATTTTAACGTTCTTAACTGGTGCAGTAGAAATGTGGTAGATACTGTCTGACCATGGATATCTCCACCCAGATCCTGGTGTGGACTTGCAGGGACTGTGGCCTTCATTTTCCTGCCACTGATCATCAAGCTAGGGAGATGAATCTATGTGATAGGTGCCTTCTGGTGGCATCTCTCCGGAAACAGGTAGGAGAGTTACAGGAGGAGGTGTCACGACTCAGGGGTATCTATACCCTGGAAAAGTTCCTTGACAGTGTCCACGATGAGACCTGCAAGGAGGAGGTCCCTATCCCGGTGCCAAGGGCTACTGCCACAGCTCTGGAGACGGATGGGATGCCTATGGCAGAGGGAGGACACTGGCAGCTGGTCACCTCTGGCAGCAGACAGTGCTCCACGCCTGCCCAGGTCCCACCATCCATTGTGGTGAGGAACCGTTATGCAGCACTAGAGACAATGAAGGAGGTAGAGGAGAGGCCATGCACCCCAGAGGCTGGGGAGATCACAGCCATCTCACCTAAGAGGAAACGTAGGGTTGTAGTGATTGGGGACTCACTCCTGAGAGGAACGGAGGCACCCATCTGTCATCCTGACAAGGCGTCTAGAGAGGTATGCTGCCTACCAGGTGCCTGTATCCGTGATGTAATGGAGGGATTGTCTAAAATCATCCGCCCCTCAGACTACTACCCCATGCTTCTTATCCATGTGGGTACCAATGATACTGCGAGAGGTGATCCTCAGCAGATCAAAGGTGACTTCAGGGGTCTGGGAGCGAGGGTGAAGGAGTTTGGAGCACAGGTGGTGTTCTCATCGATACTTCCAGTCAAAGCTAGAGGCCTGAGGAAAGACAGATGCATTCTAGAGGTGAATGCCTGGCTGCGAAGATGGTGTGGTCAGGAGGGATTTGGCTTCCTTGACCATGGAGTACTATTTCAGGACGGAGGATTGATAGGCAGAGATGGCCTTCACCTGTCCAGGAAGGGGAAGAGCATATTTGGGCACAGACTGGCTGACCTAGTGAGGAGGGCTTTAAACTAGGTTCAAAGGGGGAAGGAGACCAAAGCCCACAGGTAAGTGACAAGGTGGGAGATCTGGGGGAAGGGATGGAACTTGGGGGGTGCTGGGACTGTAGCACCAGGAATAAAAGAGAAGGTAGTTGGAACATGGGGGAGGAATCAAATAATTGTCTTAAATGTTCCACTGAAGCCCCAATATGTGAGGAGAGTGGGGGAGGACAACTCCTAGAAAAAATGCAAGGAGGTATATGTAATAGAATTGAAAATCAAAATGACAAAGTAGGGAAATCAGCCGGGTATCTTAGGTGCCTATACACTAATGCGAAGAATCTGGGAAATAAGCAGGAAGAATTGGTAGTACTAGCGCAGACAAGGAACTATGATATCATAGGAATAATGGAGACGTGGTGGGATAGTCTGCATGGCTGGAGCTCTGCCATGGATGGGTATAAACTGTTCAAGAAAGACAGGCAGGGAAGAAGAGGGGGAGGAGTAGCGTTATATGTAAAAGAGCTCTATGACTGCTCAGAGCTCCATTATGGAAGTGGAAGCGTGCCAGTAGAAAGTCTGTGGGTTACATTGAGAGGGGAAAGCAACAAGGGGGATGTTGTGGTGGGTGTCTGCTATAGACCACCAGACCAGAAGCAGGAGGTGGATGAGGTGTTCTATGGACAACTAGCGGAAGCTTCTAGATCACAAACCCCGGTGCTCATGGGGAACTTCAATTACCCTGACATCTGCTGGGAGGCCAATACAGCAGTGCATGGACAATCCAGGAAGTTTTTAGAGAGTGTTGGGGACAACTTTCTAGCACAAATGTTAGAGGAACCAACTAGGGGCCTTGCATCTCTTGACCTGCTGCTCACAAACAGAGAAGAATTGATCAGGGAGGTAGAGGTAAATGGCAAGCTAGGCAGTAGTGACCATGATATGGTTGAGTTCAGGATGCTGATTAAAGAAAGGAAGGAAAGAAGCAAAACACAAACCCTGGACTTCAAAAAAGCAGATTTTGGCTCCCTCAGGGAACTGATGGGCAGGATCCCTTGGGAAGCTAATCTGAAGGGGAAAGGAGTCCAAGAGAGTTGGTTATATTTTAAAGACACCCTGCTAAGGGCACAAGAAGTTGCCATTCCAATTAAGAGAAAGAGCAGCAAACGTGAGGCAGCCAGAATGACTTAGCCGAGAACTCTGCTCTGAGCTTAAACGTAAAAACGAAGCTTACAGGAAGTGGAAGCTTGGTCAGATGACCAAGGAGGCATATAAAGATATTGCTAGGGACTGCAGGGATAAAATCGGAAAGGCCAAAGGACAAATGGATTTGCGGCTAGTGAGAGATGTAAAGGATAGCAGGAAGAGGTTCTAATAGGTATGTTAAGAAGAGGATCAGGGATGGTGTAGGTCCCTTACTAAATGGGGCAGGGATCCTTGTGACAGAGGATGAGGGAAAAGCTGAAGTGCTCAATGCTTTTTTTGCTTCAGTTTTCACAGGCAGAGTCAGCTCCCAGCCCGCTACCCTGGGTATGGCAGATTGTAGAGAGGAAGAGAGGCCCTTGGTGACGGAAGGTCAGGTTA
The DNA here is from genome assembly GCA_007922195.1 of Podocnemis expansa. Classification (NCBI taxonomy): domain Eukaryota; kingdom Metazoa; phylum Chordata; order Testudines; family Podocnemididae; genus Podocnemis; species Podocnemis expansa. The sequence goes on along the minus strand of ML681979.1, from coordinate 40,034,324 downwards.
GGGACTGCTTAAGGAAGCTGGATGTGCACAAGTCCATGGGGCCGGACAAACTGCATCCAAGGGTGCTAAGGGAATTGGCCGATGAGATAGCAGCACTGCTGTCCATTATTTCTCAAAACTCATGGAGAACAGGGGAGGTGCCAGAGGACTGGAAAAAAGCAAATGCAGTGCCTATTTTCAAGAAAGGGAAAAAGGAGGATCCAAGGAATTACAGACCTGTCAGCCTCACCTCAATCCCTGGAAAAATTATGGAGCAGGTTCTCAAAGAATCCATCCTTAAACACTTAGAGGAAAATAAAGTGATCAGGAACAGTCAGCATGGATTCACCAAGGGTAAATCATGCCTGACCAATCTCATTTCCTTCTATGATCAGATGACTGGTTTTCTGGATGCAGGAAGAACCGTTGATGTGATATACCTTGATTTTAGCAAGGCTTTTGATACAGTTTCCCACAGTATTCTCATTGGCAAATGAAGGAAGTATGGGTTGGATAGGTGGACTATAAGCTGGATAGAAAACTGGCTAGATCAACGGTTTCAGCGTGTAGGAATCAATGGTTCCATGTCTAGCTGGCAACCAGTAATGAGTGGTATGCCCCAGGGGTCGGTCCTGGGACCGGTTCTGTTCAACATTTTCATCAATGATCTGCATGATGGAATAGACTGCACTCTCAGTAAGTTTGCGGATGACACCAAGCTGGGGGGAACAGTAGACACATTGGAGGGCAAGGACAGGATTCAGGGAGACCTAGATCAACTGGAACAGTGGGCCAATAGAAATCTTTTATGAGGTTCAATAAGGACAAGTGTAAAATCCTGCACATGGGACAGAAAAACCCCATGCACTACTACAGGCTGGGGAACATTCAGCTAAGTAGCAGCAGTGTAGAAAAGGATCTGGGGGTCATGGTGGATGGGAAGCGGGAAATGAGTCAGCAGAGTGCTCTTGTGGCCAAAAAGGCCAATGGCATACTGGGCTGCATCAAAAGAAGTGTTACCAGCAGATCAAGGGATGTGATCATTCCCCTCTATTCTGCACTGGTGAGGCCACATCTAGAATACTGTGTTCAGTTTTGGGCTCCCCACTACAAAAAGGACAGGGACATGCTAGAGAGAGTTCAGAGGAGGGCAACCGAAATGATTAAAGGGCTGGAGCACAAGCCGTATGAGGAAAGACTGAAAGCATTAGGCTTATTTAGTCTGCAGAAGAGAAGATTGAGGGGGGATTTGATAGCAACCTCCAACTACTTGAAGGGATGCTCCAAGGAAGATGGAGCTCGACTGTTCTTGGTAATAACAGAGGACAGAATGAGGAGCAATGGTCTAAAGTTGCAGTTAGGAAGGTCGAGGCTGGATATTAGGAAAAACTTTTTTACTAGGCGAGTGGTGAAGCCTTGGAATGAGCTGCCGAGGGAGGTCGTGAAATCTCCATTTTTGGAGGTGTTTAAGGCCCGGCTGGACAAAACCATGACTGGGATGGTTTAGTGGGAGTGGTCCTGCCTCTGGCAGGGGGTTGGACTAGATGACCTGTGAGGTCCCTTCCAACCCTATGATTCTATGATTCTATACCGTAGCAGGAAGAAATGTGATATTAAATTCCTACCACAATATTTTTTAGCCTCTCCAAGAACACAACTACATTTTTTCTGGAGTTAGTGGAATACAATCAAGCACCAGAGACACACGAGAGTATGTTCAAGAGTTGGTTTGACATTTCACAGAAAAACAAACATGTTACAGCAGCAATTCCCAACCTATGGTCCATGGACCACTAATGGTCCACGAGGGCACTGCGGGTGGTCTGTGGGGGAAGTGAAGCAGGGCAGGAAAAGTCTACAGCTGGAGTTGGGGTGCACAAGGCCATGGAGGATGGAGGCATCGTAAGGGGCTCAGGGCTAGGGAATGCAGAGCTGCAGGGGAAGGGAGGCTACAGTAAGGGGTTTGGGGCTGGGGAGTGCAGGGCCATGGGGGAGGGTGGTGGCCAGGGATTGCAAAGGGGAAGGCGTAAGAGGCTCATGGCTGAGGAGAACAGGACTGTGGGGTATGGGGGGGTGGTAAGACACTCAGGACCAAGAAGTGCACATGTTTAAAATGGCTTGCCTACATGGTGGTCCGTGAAGGTTTTTTACAATTATGTAGTGGTCTAAAGAAAGAAAAAGGTTGGGAACCACTTCATTACAGGCATCAGTGGCATGGCGGAAACAAGGTCATCTAAGTTCAATTTAAGCATTCATGAGGCTATCTGTCATCCAAAAATGCTGCAAAAGTGGTACAGTGGCTTTGGTTGCATGACAAAAGTTTGTAGGTCAATGGATCACTTTTTGAATAGCCGGCAGTGAAAAATCAATCCAGTATCTTCAAATAAAGCCATTAGTTCAGCTTCTAACATCTTCTCTAGTGATGCCATCAGAACATAATGGAGGACCAAAATGAATCCAGCTTGTTCGGCAATACAGACAGTTGTAAAAACTTATTTTTGCCAGTGAAATAAGCATGGGGTCAATGATATAGGAAGCATAAATGTGGACTAGGAAGATGCCATTTTACATAGTCACTTTTCTGTGTACAGCTGCACTGAGAATGGAGTACAACAGCTGAAAATTAATAAGCAGACCTCTTGGTAAAGTTACATCATTATTAGAGATCAGTTCTTAACCACAACCTGCAGCTCTAAACATCCCCAGATTATTGTGGACATTTGGCTCTGTAGCTAATTTTATGGCTTGAGTCCATCACTTTTGTGTCATTAGAAACTATGCTGCACGAGATGCCTGATTAGAGGTTTTTGAAAACTGAGTAAAGTCAAGGAATGCCTACAATACCCCTATCCTATTTGCTATATCTTTTCCAGAGTTCAGAAGTGTGCCCATAACACTAGCTATCAACGTAAAGCAGGGTTTGGGACTGAAGAGCAAAAAGTGGCACTGGTGAGGGTTCTGTGTTTGTCTTTCAATGGCTCTGTGTTGAATGTACTTGCTTTACAGATGGAGGGGGAAGATATCCTTAACTGAGGGCCCTGCAAGCTTCACATTGAATGAGAGTGATTAAGAAGCTTCAGATCAAGTGGAGTCCTCAGTCTCAACTGTGTAACTTCTACTGGCTGCAGATTTCATTTTCAGTGACACCTACGCAGATCCTTTGCCAGCTGTGAGATTGTACAGGTATAGCTCATAAGGCTGAAATAAACCATTCTGTTGGTGCACAGTGAGAAATAAAAGATAACTCACTCTGTTAGCTTTCAGGACAGCCATGTTAGTCAATGTACAGTAAAAACAACTAGAGTCCTGTGGAACCTTTAAGACTAACAGATTTCTTTGTGCATAAGATTTCATGGGTTCCAACCCACTTTGTCAGATTCATGAAGTGGAAACTATATTTGAAAGGTATATATACACATGGCAGCATGGAGGAGGGCAAGTGTTAGCAAAGTCAGTTCAGAGGGCAGGTGGGGGCCTATTCACACCAGATTAAAGGGACAGAATGTGTGAACAGGACAATTACTTTTTCTAATTTGCTAACCATTCCAAGTCCCTATTCAGACCCAGTCTGATTGTGTCAAGCTTGCAAATCAGCTCCAGCTCTGCAGTTTCACACTGAAATCTGTTTTTGATGGGTATTTTTGTTGAAGTATGGCAACTTCCAAGTCTGCTACTGAGTGTCCAGGAAGATTGAAGTGTTCTTCTACTGGTTTATGAGTGTTGCCATTTTTCTATTAGCTGTGTTGGCTGTGCAAAGTTACCAGCAAAAGCAGAGGACAAAACAAAAGAAAAAAACGCATCCTGATCTCCCCAAACTTAGTACCTTTGACTCTGAATTGGAGCATTAGACCACAAGAAATCTCATGAGGTTCAACAGGGACAAGTGCTGCACTTAGGACAGAAAAATCTGATGTACTATTACAGGCTGGGGACCGATTGACTAAGTAGCAGCTCTGTAGAAAAGGACCTGGAGGTTATGGTGAACGGGAAGTTGGATATGAGTCAACAGGGTACCCTTGTTGCCAAAAAGACCAAAGGCACATTGGACTGCATCAGTAGGCGCATTGCTAGCAGATTGAGGAATGTGATTATTCCCCTCTATTCAGCACTGTTGAGGCCTCATCTGGAATATTGTGTCAAGTTTTAGGCTCCCCACTGCAAAAAAAGATGTGGACAAATTAAAAAGCATCCAGGGGAGGGCAACAAAATGATTAGGGGGCTGGGGCATATGACTTACGAGGAGACACTGAAGGAACTAGGCTTCTTATTCTGCAAAAGAGAAGACTGGGGAGGAGGGCGGGGGGGGATTTGATAGCAACCTTCAACTACTTGAAAGGGTGCTCCAGAGAGGAGGGAGCTAGGCTGTTCTCAGTAGTAACAGAGGACAGAACAAGGAGCAATGGTTTCAAGTTACAGCTGGGGAGGTCAGGGTTGGATATTAGGAAAATCTTTCGCAGTAGGAGAGTGTTGAAGCATTGGAATGGGTTACCTAGGTAGTTGGTGGAATCTTCACCTTTGTAAACATTTAAGGCCAGTTAGACAAAACCCTGGCTGGGATAATTTAGTGAGAGTAGTCCTGCTTTTAGCAGGGGGTTGGACAAATGATCTCATGAGGTCCCTTCCAGCTTTAATATTCTATGAATGCATACAGGGAATGGATCCTTTGGGCCAGGTGCCCTTTTTAGATAGTCACTTTATAGAGTAGAACTGTCCTTATTGGTGACCTTAATCCAGTTGGAATTTTTTCCTAAACTGCTGTGAGACCACCCATTGTTAAGTGCACCCAAGAAGACTAGTATTGTAAATTTGACACAAAAGAAATAACAACTGAGAGCTCTAAATTGTCTTGCCTCTTCCTGAAACCCATCACATAGAAAGAAAAAGACAGTTCACTGATAAGAATAGGCTTTTTAGCCAAAAATACACTCTGAGCTATTTATGTCATTCTAAACTCTATTTACCAGCAACATTGGGTTGGTTTCTTGTAGAAAGATTCTCTCATTCATTGGCTAAAATATAATGTAAATTAATGGTGAAGAGGATGATTGCAGCAAAGGAAATCTGAGAAATTCAGAAGTTTAATCTTCCTTAATTACAGCAGGTGATTCTATCTAACCTCCCTCTGTATGCTGTTCTCCATTGGCTGAATCTAAACACCTACTTTGATTTGCTGTAGCAGTCTGACCTAACCCTATCATTTACACTGCCCTGCATTTATTTTGTACCATTCTGTAAGTTTTCCATCTTCAAGCATCTAATGAAGTGGGATTTTTCTCACATGAAAGCTCATGCAGGAAATAAATTTGTTAGTCTTTAAAAGTGCCACAGATCTCCTTGTTTGTTTTGCTGAACTAGACTGACACAGCTACCCCTTTGGAATGTCCTTAACTGATTTATGTGGGGCAACTGTTGTAATAGCAGTCTTGATCTTAAGTGACAAACTTTAATGTGAAACTTTGAAATCTTTATAATATCCTCATGCAGGATAATATCAGAGTCAGTATAAAAGATGTTAGATTATATAAGTGGCTTTGTATGCTACAAATTCTAAAGCAGAATTGCTTTTCCTGTCTTCCCCTGACCAAATTATTGTTTGTCATGCTGATGATCTCTGCTCATTAGAGCTGATTGGGAAAAAGGAGTATCAGTTTCACAGGAAATGTAAAAATCCTTGTCCTTCAGGAATCATGGACTCAGACAAATGTAGGATGGGAAGGGAACCTCAGTGATCTAACAGTTAGTTCCCTGCACTTAAGGAAGAACTACATAATAATTAGGCCATCCCTGTCAGGTGTTTGTCTGGCCTCTTCTTAATAACCTCCAGTGATAAAGATTCCAAAACCCCCCTTGTTTGAATGGAATAAAATGTCAAGAATTCAAATTTTCCCACGAAATAACAAATTCTGACTCTTTCAGGAGGAAAAATGTGGATGTTTTCAATTGATAAAAATAAATGAGATAGCTAGTCAAATTGGCATTTTGACTCATCTGTCCAAGAATGACAATTTCAAGTTCAGGGAGGTACACCTAAAACTGTGTGAAATCTAAACAAAAGTACCCCACTATACAGTGAAGATAGCGGATGGGGGGCATCAGCACCCTGTCCTAAGCCCCAGGGGAGTAGCACTGGGAGAGGTCTGGCATTCCTTAGCTGGAAAAATTTCCTTGTGATTTTGCAGGGAAGCCAGAATTGGATTCTTGCACTCTATGAAAGGGAGTAAAGAGGTGTCTCATGTAAGGACTTCTAGGGTCTGTAATGGAGATGAGAATCCATCCTTGCAGCTGTGGAGTGAAAGACTAGTTAGCCTGCATTAAAACGTTGCACCACCACAACTTTTTTTTTTACTCAAATTTGCTCTAGAGAAATATTTGACCAGAATCACTTTAAAAAACAATACAGAGGACACTTAAACAGCCTGTTGCTTAGATAATTTTGTAAAACCTTATTAGCTTTCAGTACTGTTTTTCAAGGCAAAACAGTGTGAGTGACACACAAAACCCAGTTACATGACTGAGTTCTGCCACATACTAAGACTCTTCTGCTGGGTACTGAAACCTTTTAGTGGATACTCAGCACCTTTACATGATCAGACCTATAGTTAGAAAAAAAACCTGAGAAATTTAGCTCTGGTTTAATGTCCCCCTAACTCTGGAATGAACAAACACTTGTAAATGAAAGCTAAAATATGGAAAATCTCTAGGAAAGAAGTTTACAACTGTGGATTCAAGCCAACATACCATCATCGCTGCATTGGGAAAATATTTGTAGGATCAGCACAATGGACAAAGCCATTCTCAGATAATGTTGTTACCAACTACAATGTTTGTCCTGTTGTCCAGTTTTATTGTGTTAAGCCTAGAGGGGAAGAAGGGAGAAGCAGCTGCCTCTAAATACAAGTCAGAAATTGAATGTAACACTAAACGTTGCTGTGGTTATTTGCATGAAAGCATAGAGACGCAGAATGACAAAATGAGTCATTTATAGACTATGTCTTCACTTATTAACTTGGCAGAAATACAAATCCCTTAAGAACAAGATGATGAACACTAATCACTTTGAGCTCGTGTGACCCTTCATGATCCTGTGTCTGGTATTTACTTACGCTAATTTTCCCAATGGCAGCTGAACAGCCCTAACTGTTGCTGTGTAAATTACGATATGGCATAGCAAGATATTCCGAAATAGTGTCCCTTTTCCTGTTTTTTTTCTTTTCTTTTCTTTGCTTGGTCCCCCCCCCCCCCCGTGCATTAAAGGCAAAGTGTTAAGGTTCTCAACACCTGACACATGGTAAGGACAAGCTGTGACTCAGAAATGCATGTTTGAAAAAAATATCAGCTGCTATCCCTCAATACAAGGATGATGTCTGCCAGCTCAAAAATCATTGATGAAATTTAAGATGACTGAGGAGTCCAATTCATGCTCTACAGGTTTTTCTACCTATGCGACAGTTGATTGCTTGGGAGAGCACAACTCCTGGCTAGGATCCTCTATGCTTTCCTTCCTCTTTTGCCATTTCTCAGCCACATGAGCAAAGCAATTTTCTTCAAAATAGGCTGAGGTTTGGTGTATGATGCTATGCCATTGCAATCTATTGCTAGCCAGTTCTTCCACATTTGTGGGGTCAATGCCTCCCTTCTTATGATACACTTTCAAGATGTCCTTGTAGTGTTTTCTCTGTCCCTCACGGGTCCCCTTAGATGATTAAATTGAGTAGAGAGGACTTGCTTCAGAAAAGGAAAATCAGCCATCCACACACAATGAACAGCCCAAGAAAGTTGATGTTTCATAATCTTCTTAACACTGGTCATATTAGCTATAGACAGAACAGTGGAATTGACCAACAGTCTTCCCATCTGATAGGGAGAATCTTCCTGAGGCAGCACTGTTGGTACCACGCCTGATGCTTAAGATGACTTTAATACATCGCCCATGCCTCACATCCGTAAAGAAGAGTCGAGACGACTACTGCATTGTAGACCAGGATCTTAGTTTGCATCTTCAGATCTGTCAGTAAAGACACAAGGGACCAACTTTCTAAAGCAGTGGTTCCCAACCTGTGGTCTGGGGACTCCTGGGGGTCCATGGACATATTGCAGGGGGTCCGCAAAGCTTCTCCCTACCAGGGCTGGAATCCAGCTACAGCCCTGATGCTCCCCACCAGGGCTGCTTTCCCCTCCCATGGCCGGATCCTGGCAGGGGGATGGGGCCACAGTGGCTCCCTAGCAGGGGCAAGGGCAGGGGGCCATAGCTGCCACAGCTTGGCTCCCCAGCAGCACAGCCATGGTGGCGGCAGCGCTGGTCGCCAACTGTCCCAGCGGCGCTGACAGAGTGACGTGAGTCAGAGTCTGTCCATGCAGGCCAGATTACATAATCAGCCGGGGGGCCAAAAAGTTTAATTTTATTAAAAAGGGGTCCCCAGCCTGAAAAGGGTTAGGAACCACTGTTCTAAAGGATCCACTGGCACAATGGGTCCTATGTTCAATCTCCACATCAAAGTCAGCTGTCTGGAAGAAGTGTTTATCAAGGTAAAGAGAATGTTCAACATATTCCAGGGGTTCACCACTAATGATAATATGTGGAAGAGGCGAAACTTGTGCTGGGACAGGTTGGTAGAGTAACACATTCTTCAAAGTGTTGAGGGAGAGTCCTAAGCTATGATAGACGCTTGAGAAGAGATCTAGGTTGGATCGAAAGTCTGCCTAAATGTGTACAAGGATAGCACAGTTGTCAGCATAGTGAAGGTTGGTTATAATGGGCCTGGTGAGTATAGCTTAAGTGTGAAAATGCTGCAAATTGAAAATCTAGCCAACCATGCAATACAAAATCCTAGTTCCAGATAAAATGTTGTATATGGTTCACTATAGCTCAGAGATTCTTTGTAGGAAGGACAGTGGTGGATGGAAGGAAGATTATACATTGAATCACCAGAAATGTACAGTTTGGTCAGTGGGCTGAATCAGCAATGAGAGAGAGTGGTACAATTTTGCTTAACGTGGCTATCCTATGATTCGAGACCCTGATGTTCTGTTCCCATTTCTGCCATTGTGACCTGGGGAATTTTCCCATAAGGCAGATCAGCAGGATTTTTCACCTTTCCCTGTAGTGTGGGGCATGAGTCACTTGCTGGTGGTTTCACTGTACCTTGAAGTCTTTAAACCATGATTTGGGGACCTTAATGACTCCATCTTAGCTTACATGGATATTGCAGGAGTGGGTGGACGAGATTCTGTGGCCTGCATTGTTCAGGAGGTCAGACTAGCTGATCACATTGGTCCCTTCTGACCTTCAAATCTATGAATCTATTCGCTAAAACTCTTTAGGCATCAGTTTGCCCACAAGTAAAATGAGGGTAGTACTGGTCCTTATTTGAGCTGGATGTGCTGTGTTTGCAATACACAGAGATAATCTCACAGATCAGGGAAGCAGAATCTAGTAGAACTACCTCTAACATACACATTCAATAGGCTGATTAACCTTTACCTTACTTAAAAGCATGCCATTAATATTTTTTATGAAAATTCTCTATTTAGCCACATAACAGGTATAATCCATTGAGCAGCCCAGGCAGAATCAACACTCACCAGATTGTCTCAGACTAGAGTTCAAAAGGCCACTTACACAAGGGCAAAAACTAGGTCACTCACCCTGAAGGTGGAGTCTTTTGGCCTGGCCATTCAGACTACTAACAAGATTGTTAGTGGGTTTTTGCTGTGACTCTACCAGCTGGACTAAAAACTCCAGTTCACTTTGCATAGGCCACCAAGCAGACAAGTTAATGGCATTAATCACCACCCACCTGGTGGTAAAATAAACTAGTGACAAAGAGATGAAAAGTTTGACATCCCAATTGTTTTCACTATTTATATTCTGGATAAGAATAGATTTAATTTCAGGGACAGGGATATTAACCTCAATTCATCTGCTTAATCAAGTGTGGAGCGACATGAGGCCTAGGCAAGGGAACCATGGCATATATTGTTAACAGTTTTGTCATTTTCATTCACAGGCAGAAACATCTTGTGAAAATATTACTGAAGCCACCAAAAGTGAAGACTTTCCATGGCGATGTGTGGAACATGGGCATAAAGAACATAGAACTCTAGGCTACATTTTCAAATGTATGAGGTGCCTAAAGATGCTGATAGGTACCTAGCAGGCTTTTCAAAAGCACCTGAGTGCCTGTGAAGTTCTTATATATTTCCTGTCGAAGTTATCAGAGGGAGCAAGGATGTGTTGCTGGGGGACTTGAATAAATAGAGGACTTCCTGCTCAGGGAGCTCTCTAGTAACTGCATAAGAATGTATGGCTTTTTGTGTTTATGTTGATACACTACAGTGACCAATGGGAGTTAGGTCTTCAGTGCTTTGGAAACTCCCATTAGCTGCATATGTGCATCTTCTGATACCTTTAACAGTCTGGCCACTGTGTGCTGCTATCATTCAGCCATTAAATGTTGCTGTCAGTCTTCTTACTGCTTCAGCAATACCACTGAATTAAATAATCTGAGGCTGTTAGATTTAGTGAAGAAACAGTAAGACTCAAGGGCTACGTCCACACGCAGGGCGTCGTTTCGAAATAAGTTATTTTGAAACAAGTCGTTTTGAAATAAAGCCCTTATTTTGAAATGACTTAATTCGAAATAACGAAAAGCCAATTCGAAATAAGGGAAAAGCCCAATCGAAATAGCATGTCCAAACAGTGGACTTGCTATTTCGCTTTAGGGGAAGGGCACCATCAGAGGTGTGACAACATGGTCGCCTGCCTGGGCCATGTCAGCAGCCATGTTGCCAGCCAATCCTATAAAAGCTGGCCCCGACCTCACTTCCCTGTCCATTCTGGCTAGCAGGACTCTGCAAATGACAGACATGGATGCTGCCCGGCTGCCTAGCCAGCACTGTGCAACAAACAGACCCTCTGCCCACCTGCAGAGTGTCCTGCTGATGTGGGACACTCTGCTTGCAGACCCTGATGGTGCCCAGCCTGTGTCCGAGGCTATCATCCAGCTGGGCTGCAGAGCAGAGCTAGTTCCCCTGCCCCCTTCTGTGCCTCGCCAGGTCTGTGCCCAGGGGACCAGCCCAGACTGGTGGGAGCGCGTATTGCTCCGAACCTGGGGGGACGACCAGTGGCGGAGGAATTTCCACATGAGAAGGGCCAGCTTCAACCTCCTGGTCACAGAACTCGCCCCGCTGCTGCGCCAAAGGGACACCACCACGAGGCCTGCTATCCCTGTCGACAAAAGGGTGGCCATCGCCCTGTGGAAGATGGCCACTCCTGAGTTGCAGAGGTCTGTGGCGCACCTGTTCAGCATCGGGAGGTCCACCACTGGCAACATTCTGTTGGAGGTCACTAGGACCATCAACCGGATCCTGCTGCGACACGTGGTCACACAAGGGGAGCTGTAGGACACCATTGCCGGCATAGACACACTGGGCTTTCCCAATTGCATGGGGATCCTGGACGCCATGCGCATCCCCGTGCAAGCCCCAGAGCACAGAACCACAGAGTGCCAAAGCCGCAAGGAGTACCATTCTATCATCCTGCAGGCCCTTGTGGACCACCAGGGCATTCTTCAAAACTGTTACGTGGGATGGCCAGGGAGGGCCCATGATGCCAGGGTCCTCTGTAACTCTGCCCTGTACCTGGACATGGAGGCGAACACCTTCTTCCCCCATCATAACATCAATGTTGGGGGAGTAGAGGTGCCCGTCCTCATTGTGGCAGACGTGGCCTATCCCCTCCGCCCATGGCTTATGCAGCTGTACGCAAGGCCCCTCAATCCCCGTCGGCAGATTTTCAACCGCCGGCTGAGCCACTGCCGCCAGGTGGTCGGGCGGGCATTTGGCTGCCTCAAGGCATGCTGGAGGTGCCTCCTTACATGCCTCCACCTTGCAGAGAGGACAATGCCGCAGGTCATCAATGTGTGAGTGGCCCTGCACAACTTCTGTGAGCTGCGGCACAAGACCGTTGCTGCTGCCTGGGAAGCTGAGGCACAACTCCTCGCCAGGGACTACAAGGAACCCAGACCTGTGCCCCCACGGGAGCAGCCATCTCAGACGCACTCATGAACACCTTTGCCATGGAGGAACTCTGAGGGCCAAGCCTGCCCTGCCCCACACCACCCTCTTCCCCATTCACCCACAGCCAGCCCCCACCCATCCACCCGCACTGTGAACTACCCCCAATAAAACCACTCACAACCAAGAATATGTTTCAAACTATTTATTTAACAAAACAGGGGTTGGGGCAGGGAAAGGCTGGGGAGGGTTAGGGAGTCTGGGGAGAGGGCCAGCAACTTGGAAGGGGGAGTCTGGGGGGAGGGCCAGCAACTTGGAAGGGGGAGACTGGGGAAAGGGGTGGGGGAGTCTGGGTGGCAGGGGAGTCCTTAGGCGGGGCCTGTGGGGGGAGTCTGGGGGGTGGGGGTGGTCCCCACCCCTGCCCATGGCTGCCCTGGGTCCAGGGTTGCCTCCTGGGAAGGCCAGGCGGAGGACCCCCTGCAGCAGCTGGAGGGGCTGTGTGCTCCACCAGCGGGTGGATGCTGCTGGCAATGGCCTCAACTGCCATGGGCAGGCAGTTGCAGAGGCGCTCGAAGGCTGTGCCTGCTGCTCGCTGGCCTGCGCCTGGCACTCCAGGGCAGCAACCACCCGCTCATCCATAGCTGGCGCCTGCTGCAGCAGGTGAAGGGCAGAGTCTTGGCGCCTGGCTTGGTCCTGGCGCCAGGCCTGGGTGGATGCCTCTGTCTGCTGCCCCAGCTCCTCCAGCCTCTCAAGGATCTCCCCGTGCATCCAGGGGGGGCCCCTCCTCCTCCTCCTCCGTGGTGGTCTCAGGCTGCCACATTGGGACGGTGGTGCTGCACGGCGGGCGGCTGGGCAACCTGGTGGAGGGAAGCAGAAAACACAGTTGGCCCCTGCTGCCTGCTGACCTTGTCTGTGTGCAGCCTGTCTGCAGCACACACCTCTGCTCTGACTATGAGCAGGACTCAGGATCCTGTGGGACATTGCCCTGGGGAAGGGCTACCAGATCCCAAAGCCTTGAAAGGAGGCCAGGAAAGTATGATAAGGAGGACATTGGAGGACACATGGGAGAAAATGTAGTATGCATATAATATTATTCACTTTTTAGGGGGCCCTGGAACACTTTCCCATACAAATAAGTATTCAATGGCATTCCAGGATACTTCAAGCCCTACAGTAAAAAGCCTGACAAAATCCTATATTTTAAAATGCCTGCCAGACACAGAATGTGAGGATAAAAAGAAGAACACGAAGGTAAAGAGGGGACCATGTTCTCCTTTTGCCTGACATCTGGTAACCGTACCCTGGCGGCACACATGCTAGTGGTGCCCACAATGGTGAGCTGGACTCAGTCACGCCTTGCTCTAGGGAGTCTCCCAAGGCCACCTGCCAGTGGCGAGGCCTGCATGCTCTCCGCTCCGCCCAAGATGCGGCTGCATCTTTGACACCCAGACCCGGTTAACCACCTCCAGGCACACAGGGGCCTGTGACCCTGGTACCACCTGTCTCTCAGGTACCCTTGGCCATGAGAGGGCCTCTGCACCTGCCTACCCTATGCCCTACCTGCCCCAGTGCCCGGCCCTGTACCCCCTCGCTGCCCATGACCTGGACAGGCCCAGCACTGCGTGCCTCTGTGGAAGAGGAAGACTCACCCACAGGGGCTCCAGAGGTCCGGTGTGACATCCCCGTGTCTGTCTTGGACTCTCCAGGGGCCGGGATGGTCTCAGGCCCCTGCTTCTCCGCGCTGCTTTCTGTCTCTGGGCCAGGGAACAGCTCAGGGGTCCCTGGTGTGGCCTCCGCTGCTGGTGGCAGTGCAGCAGGAAGCTGTCTGACATCAACGGACACTTTGGACCCTGTGTCCGCTGCCTCAGGGTGGGAAGAGGAGCTGTGGTGCGTGCCAGTGTCAATGGCCTTGGCAGGCAGGCCACTGGGCTCTGGCCCCAGGAAGGCATGGAGCTTGTCATAGAAGGGGCAGGTAGCATTGCTACCTGCCCCCTGGAGCTCCTGTGACTCCCTGGTCCAGGCGTGGTCCTGCCTGAGGGCCTTTATTTTGGAGTGCACCTGCTCCGTGGTGCACTTGTGGCCCTCAGCGGACAGCACCATGGCGATGTCCACGTACATGTCCCGGTTCCAGTGGCTCACTCGGAACCGGGACAGGATGTTCTCCCTCCTCCAGATGCTGAGGAGGCAGTGGACCTCCTCAGCAGTCCAGATGGGGGCACAGCGTCGCCCCCCTGGGGCACTGGTGCCACATGCTACCATGCCCGCAGAGGGCTCTGGGCACGCTGGGAGGCACACACAGGAAGGGACTTCCTGTTTCCCTTGGGTCCTGTGCACCATGGGAAGAAGATCAGGAAAGTTATTTCAAAACAATGCTTGTTTTGAAATAACATGTCCGAACGACGGTTATTTCGAAACGACTCATTTCAAAATAACCGTCGTTTCAAAATAGTGTTGTTTCGAAATAAAAGCCTTGTGTGGACATACCCAAGGTGTTTGGTTTTTTTTAAAAAATGCTGATTTCTGTTGCATCCACTAACAAGATTACTTGTACCGTCAGGCACCAGAATACAATTTTGTATGACCTGGGAACCAGTCTGTATTCTGTACCTCAGCTGCCAATGTAACAAGTCTTAAGAAAAAAGATCATTTTGCAGTTCTTAACCAGTTTTAAACAGCATAAAATAAAAGACATGAAGTTAGTAATTAAAGCTTTCTTCTTGTGCATACTAGATTGTGAACATACAGCTTTAGGTACATTGCTTCATAATGCTTGCACAGCACATTCCTGTAGTAACAGGCAGTAGTGCAGAGAGACCTTATTTCTATCAGAACTATATTTTTAATTTTTAAAATGCTTTTAAAGAATTTTTAACAAATAGCCATGTTGCTCTCTTTTTTATTTTCCTGCTTGAACTATATAAGCTCTTTAGAGCCATTCCAAAATATTGAGTCTTTAATTATTTTGTTTCATTGCCACTATTTCACAGAGACTTAGTGGAATAAATTTCATGACTGAAATATTGGCAAAGAGGGGCACAGCTCAACCGCAAGGCAAAGGCAAGATGAAATGAGAGGAGATTTTGCTTCATATATCAAGAATCTATAGAGACTTTTTCTGAGTTCTAGAAAGAGGTAAAAAGTAGACCAGCTCCCCTAGACCTGCATATATGGCCAACAACGATAAACAGGTTGAGAAGCACTGTTTGGAGGAATTATATGTTTTGTTTTGGCTTTGTTGTTTTTTTTGTTTTGGTTTGGTTTTTTTTGTTTGTTTGTTTGTTTGTTTGTTTGTGTTTTGTTTTGGTTTTTTTGGAAGAAGAAGTTCTCCAGGAGCTAAGAACAGTAGATGGCGATTAGGCAAATTCACTTAGGTTGTAACATCCCCTGAGACCTGCCACCACCTGAAGAGAGGCTTACATATACTGGTTCAGACTGGATTCTCCAGGGACCAACATCCAAAACAGGATTTTTGGTTAAATAGCTTGAGTTTAAACCGGCTCAAAACCTTGTTTCTGAACCAGCAAATGGCAAGGACCGTTGATAGATGGAAAGCCCCAATCCCTAGGGAATGGTTGAAAGGTTTTTGGACTGAGAGGCCCCATAACACTTGGGGTTTAGTTCTGAGCAAAAGCAAATATGAACTGGTGACCACAGGAAAAACCGTGTGTGGAGTCTAAAGGACTAATCACCAACCCAAGCCCTCTGTGGAATTGGTGGGTGATCACTGGTGAGCTTTATTAGCATGTGTGAAGGTTCTTTTATTGTTTTTAATATGTTTTTTTCTGTCATGTTTTCACTTCAAAAATAAAAGAACTTGCTTAGTTGTGTGGTAATTTACAACTCTTGGCCATTCCACTGTCTACCATCTCTGAGGAAAGAATTAAAGCTAAGGGAGGCTGAGAAGCCAAAAGAGGATTCCCTTCCTGGATCACAGAGGAAGAGGACAGGTGCAGTTGCCCTGAACTTTGAGTCTGCTCATTGAAAATCAGCAGGCCAATATAGCTTCACTTACTGAACTGGCGCTGTGAGGGATCCTGGTTCAGGACTATGACTTGCAACTGCTACACAAATACAAATATATAACAACAATAATTTATATCAGCTGAGGAAATGGCCCACCACCTACTTTAAAACTACATTCACATTACGTATCTCTATATGCCATCATAGCACATAAACAGCATCTTCAAAAAAGAGAAGACGCATTTAATAACAAACCTTGTAAATTTGAAGCAAAGTGGCAGGGCAAGAGTGCAGTTAATGTTACTTCTACACATATTGTCATGGAATCCACATGTGTGCACCCCTAGGGTATGATCTGCTTAACTTTTCTGTTCACTTATGCACTGCAATTGTATGATTGTATACCAGTTAGGCCATGCAAGGTTCCTTTATGAATGTTCATAACCTATTCTACCTGATCACTATGACATCATGTTTCCTGCAGCATCATGTATGTGCACAGATGCATGGCATGTTTTGTATCGCTCAGGCAGGTGGGAGACAGACCAAACTACAGCAACGTGTGAACAGCCACAGCTGTGAGCAAGCAAGTACCTGCAGGAGGCAACAAAGACTATGCTAATTGTGGTCCCTGGTTCAGACTGGACAAAAGAGATCACCTCTGCCCAGAAAGGGAATGGTTGAGGGGGTTTGGAAACAAAGAGACACTTGGAATTATTTGGGGCTTTTTGCCTGGGAAATAATTTCAGGTAAGATCTGGGCCCTGCCTGGTCTCAATCAGAGACTGACTGTACAAACATCTAGCAGCCAAACATCTTGAGCATAAACTTGGATTATGAGATCAGTTTAGGTAGAGATATTAGTTTAGTTATGTTTAACCTTTTATTTCCCTGTGGTCACTCCTGACACATTTATATTATGATTCTTCCTTGACTAGCCATTTTCTCACTTAAAGTTGTAATCCGATCAATAAACTAGTAGTTGTTTTATCTAAAGCTGTGTGGACTTTAGAGGTCATGAGTGAAGAATGCTGGGCATGATGCATTTCTTTGTTAAATGGATGGACTTGAGTATATGGTGATTGAGACTGGATCCCAATCCTGTAACACAGTAACAAGTGGCCAGAGGTCATATACCCACTGCTTGGGACCATTTGCACATGTCATTAGTTAGACATCAGAATGGCTACAGGAAGTCAATTGCACACGAGAAGCTGGAGTGGACTGACTCAGGAGTAAGTGGTCACCTGGCAAAGCAAGGTGAATCAGAGTTCAGGAGTGGGAATCGGGGGGTCAGAGTGGCACACCGGACTGGATCTGGGGACCAGCCTGCCACACATATGCTTTTATCTTTAGCCATTTTCAGTGTCACTGCGGGTAGCCTAATTCACCTAATACCATGTTTCATCCTGTTAGTCTTACAGCATCAACAGCTGAATTTTGTATTGTGCTCCATGAAAAAGCATTGTAACAAATTATTATATTTAAGATCAGCATGTTAAGCATGACTTTTTTTTTGCAGTGCCAATGCACTATAAATTGTTTAGTAAGCATGAAGTCACAGTTTAGCTAAAGATTATCATCTATTTTATATAAAGCTTGTTCGAGTTTACTGAAAGTACCGCAACTTAACCTTTCTCTATATAAATGAATAATGATTGTGGTGTGAAGACTGTGATTTTTGCCATCACTGATCACAATCCAGATTATGTTGGAATCTTGTTCAACACAAAATGCTAAATTACACAGGGTTGTATAATGGAAAAATAATGCAACCATTGCAGTGCTCCCTTGGATGGTGTAATCCTTCTAATGCAATGTAATACAGAAACTTGAACCTTGCTATAGTGAAGCTTGATTCATAGCGAAGTAAAAACAGTCTCTGGATGCTGTCACAATGAAATAGTCCTGTGAATGGTAAACTCTGCACTACAAAAGAGTTTCCCTAATCTTTGACTGGAAAATAACGCTATTTAATGGTTTCTGTTGCCTTGAGTGCTATTAAGTCAGTAAAAGGAAATTTTCTAATTAATTCCAGGTGTAATTGCTGTTCAAAATATGTCTTGAAGGAGATAGTGTACTATCATTTGTGTACAGTGGGCATCATGAATCCTGGGTAGATGTTCATGGTTTCTCTGAGGCACCAGAGATGTCTATTCTATAAACCTTTTCTTGATAGCTCTTTCATGGATTTAATGTAGAGCTGGACTCCATCAAGTAAATAAGGAGGATTTGCACATCCCATTTCTCTAGGAAGAATGTTTTGGAAAAGCTGATATGTCTTGTTATCTTGACAAAAAGTTGGGCTTTTAATATCACCTTTCCTCTCCTGAAAACAAACAAGGAGTCTGCTGGCACTTCTAAAAATTAAATTTATTTATTGCATGAGCTTTCATGGGAGAAAATCCCACTTCATCAAACACTTGTAGATGGGGAACTTACAGACTGGGAGCCATCTTCAAGCATCTGATTTTTCTTCCATGAAAGGTCAGGTGATGAATAAATTTATTCGTTTTTAAAAGTGACATGAGACGCCTTTGTTTGTTTTGCTGAACTAAACTAACACAGCTACCCCTTTGGAACTTACATATCCCTGTTACTATGTATGCTGCTGCTTCTCCAGCGTATTCCACGTAGTGTCAGTGGAACTTTACCTAGTTGCAAAGAGTCAACCTACATGGATCAGAGTGCAGTACTGAGACCTATAAAAAGAAAAAGATTAGAATTATCCCTCAGTCATTTAGATGAGGCCTCCTGGAAGACCCAAGAACCTATCCAAGTCTGGTAATACTCTGAATAAAAAGAAGACATATACACAAAGATCCAGTGACTGGAAGATGAACAGGGGAAATTTAGACTAGAAATAAGGCACAAATTTTTAACATGTAGAGTAATGAACCATTGGAAGAATGTATTAAGGATTGTGGAGGATTCTTTATCATTGGAAGCTTTTGAATCAAAGTATGTTCTAATTCTATCAAAGCTGTTTCCCCACTCTGGTACTCTGAGGTAGAAGGTGGGGGCCTGCAACAGGCCTTAAAACCCATTGGCTTTAAAGCCTGGTCTTAAAACTCTCCAAAGCTACCAATTCCTGGCCTTGGACTGGTATCGCTGCCACCACCCAAATGCAAAACCTCTTGAAAACCCAGGAAGGTGCACTTTGGAATTCCTTCCTGTGAGGTACCCTCAATCACTTTTAGTCCTCTCTCAGGAGAGTGACTGAACCCCAGCTGGGATATCAGCTGAAACTGGGACAGAATTCCCTTTAGCAGTGGGCTATGCAGTCTGAGGCACATGCACACAAACTTCTTGCCTTTCAGGACGCAGAACCAGAGCTTACTTTAAAAGGGTAAAATCTTTAATTAAAAAGAACAGATAAGAAACATAGAGAGTTACTTCTCTGTGATTTAAGTTAGGTACTTACAGGGTAGTGGGAGGGGTATATATGCTCAGCATAGAGAAATCCAAAAACAAACCAAAACCAAAGAAATACCCTGACCACGTCTAAGCAAACGTTCCCTGTTTTACTCACCCTTGGTCAGTTACAAACTGAGCTTATCTTTGGCAAGGATGTCGCTGGATGCTTCCTCAGGCCTTTCTACCTGGACTCCTCCTGATCCTTCCAGGAGCTCTGCTGCATCCAAACAGGAACACGCAAGGCTGCTGCTCCAATTTAAAACCCTGTAATTTGTTCCTATTGGCTCCCCTGGGACTCACAGACCAGGTTGTTAACCCCTTCCTCCCCAAAGTTACTAGAAGTTCAACCAAGAATTAGTTCAAGTAAACCCTATGGCCTGTTTATTGTAAATGATTGCCATGGTCCTTTCTGGCTTTCTAATTTATTAATCTAAATCTAAGTGTTTTATGACAAGTAGTTTTTTTCCTGTATTTGTGTATTTATTTTTATAAAGTATGTAGTGTTCATAGTTCTACTTCTGTATTAGCATCACCTGCTGGTGGACTCCCTATCTAGCTTATAATTTAATAAAACTCTGTTTCAGCTCAGGCTGGTTTTTGAGCACTGGCATCCTGTGCAATTGTCAGAGAGACTGCAGCATGAGTCGGCATACCCGTGGTTGAATTTAGCTAGCACAGATAACAATAGCAGATAGCAATCAGCCCTCAGAGGCCTCCAGCGGTATGTCTACATTACAGGTTTAAGTCAACTTAAAGCCGCTTAAGTTGACTTAAACAAAGCCCTTGCCACATTGAGAAGCTATTTAGTTGACTTAAGCATTTGCTTAAGTTTACTTAATAACTCTCCCTTGTAAAGTTGACTCAGCAGTTAAGTCGACTTTATTAAGTTGAATTAAGCCAACGTAGCCCAGCAGTTGGTTTGAGTTGACTTAATTGGCCTCCTAGGGGCCATGGGGATGGGGGCTGGAAAGAAGGCACAACACAGTTAGGAGCATTCCTAGCTGTGTGCAACACATCAAAACCCCTCATGTCTTAGCCCCGCAGCCCCACATCGTAGCACTATAGCCCACGTAGCCTTCCACCAACCTGAGCCGACATCTTTCCCCTTCTCAGCCCAACCCCGCATCTCTCCCCTTCCCCCAAACTGATCCAGCATCTTTCCCCCTTCTCAGCCCAACCCCGGGTGTCTCTCCCCTTGCCCGTCTCCAGCCCAACCCTGCGTCTCTCTCCCCTTCTCAGCCCAACCCTGTGTGTCTCTCCCAGGGATTTCCCTAAACCCCCTATACTCCCCATGAATTTCCCAACACCCCCATTTGTCAGCTAGTCACAGTGTTATACCACTTTAGTGAGCACCTTAACACCTGCCCCTACACCCCCTCCCCAATTTCAAGTTCTGGGGAAAATACTCTTGCCCCTTCTCAGCCCAATCCCCCTGATATTGTTGTAAAACAAACAAGGAATCCTGTGGCACTGTTTTAGACTAACAAATTATTTATTAGATGCAATGTCATGGGAGAAAATCCCACTTCATCAGATGGTTTGAAGATGGGGGAACTTACAGAATGGGAGGAAAATAAATGCAGGAGAGTGTAACCCATAGGATCAGGTCACACTGTAACAGCAAATTAAAGCAGTTGTTAAGATTAAAGCACAGGGAAACAGCACATAGAAAGAAAAGAAAGTAAGAAAGAAAGAAAGTTATTTCTTTTAGATTAGATTGTGTGAAAGGAGGATTAAATCATGACTATGGATTTTTTTTTTCCCATTACAACAGGTGATTTGACTTCACCTTCCTCTATGTGCTGTTTCCCAGTGTTTGAATCTCCACAACTGCTGCACGCTGCCCCTGAGCTGGCAATTGCCCTGCAGCACCGGGTCCAGAGCTGGAGGAGTCTGGGAAACACAGAGAGGGTGTGGAGTGCTGCGCCCTGACATGTTGCTGGGCCACATCAGACTACCTGACCTCCCTGTTGCCACACACAATATGGAGGGTGGTGTGATCACTTACTTCTTGTAGTAAAGGAGTGACTGGGAGAGAGGGACACCTCTGCTGTGGGCCAGGTACCCACAATGCACCACTCCTAGGGCAATCTAGCAGCTGTCAGTGTGGACATGGGCAGTCTCCTGGCATTTTGCGTGTGGCCTAGGCATGTGAAACCCATGGGCTTAAATGAGGAGTGTCTCTTTAAGAGATTTGCTGGGGTCTGGGTTGCTCTTGCTGGGTCACTGTTCCTATTGAAAGGAGCGGTGGTGGGTGGGCGCAAGCCCACCCATTTCTAAAACCCCTCCCTCAGCCCATGGGGAGGTGGCACTAGACTGTTTTTCAAGTGGTTTCGGGGAGCAACTAATGAAATAACAGGGACGGGTGTGAGGTCACAGGTTCAGAACGCGGGATTCAGAAGGGGATACCGAGCAAAGAACCTCGGAGCTGGGTCGCTGTTGCTGGGCAGATTTAGCTGCCTAGACCCAGAAGTTTCCAGCATGTACTGGGTAGTTTTGAGCCTGCTCCGCAAGGTTCCCTGCTAGTGCAGCGGTCAGAGGTCTGAGATCAAGCAGCCAGCGCAGGGCAGTTGCACTGAGGAGAGCGCTTGTGCCGAGACGCTGAGCCAGGAGCAGACAGCAGGCTGTTTTCCCCAACTCTGAGGCATTTTGCTTCAGGTCAGCAGCCTTGTTAACCTTCCAGCAGGGAAGTCTGGAGCCAGTGGTCACAGAGAAGAGACCATTGGGAAAGAAGGGTGGTTTCTTTTAATTTTAAACTCTGGGTTATGGGCTTAACTACAGTTCTTGACTGTAATAAGGGGAAAGAGGCAATTATATTTTGTTATTCTCAGAGATGTATTTTTCTTTTTTAACAGGGTTTTTATATATGTGTGTATGTAAATAAGTGTTGACTGAGTAAGCTGAGTGGACAGCAGTGCTCCCAGCAGAGGAAGGAAAGTCTTCAAGGACTTGAGGATTGCTGCTGCCAAAAAGGAGGGAGCTGCTTCTTCTAACACAAGCTTTTGGACCTGGTGATTTAAGACCATAATAGACTCATGTGGATATTGCTGAATAGCCACTACGAATTATAGATCTGTATATTAATTATTTTGTTTCCTTTCATCATAAGGTTATAAAGTTAATGTTTAATATAGTTCATTGCTTTTGTTTTATTAATTCTAAACAGTCTTTGCAGTGAGTCCCTTTAGAAATGAATCTTGGTCTCCGGGTGCTTCACTGTAGGAGTTTGGGTTTATTCCTGCTGGGCACTGGAGAAAGGCACTAGAGATAAACTCTAGCCTGCCTCAAGGTTACACATGCACTGTGGTGGTTAGCCCATGTAAAGTAGACCTTATTAAACCAGCTTAAAGCCCTGTAGTTTAGACATAGCCTAGGTATGCGCTGTGGTTGCTAGCCCATGCTGAAATCTGCGCTAGCTCTACACGGCTATTGTTACCCTTGCTAGCTAGATTAAGCATGACTTATCATGAACATGCCTACCTATGTAACAGTAACACCTTTGTTTGCAATGTAGAAGCCCTTAGAGGTACTTTTAAAAATTTTCCCTGGACTAAAATCTCTCAAAACTATTATCAGAATTAGAAAAGAGTTTTGAAGCTTAGTGCACCTTTTGATAAACATGGTCAATGTTTTAAGTTTATATTAAAATCCCTGACTGGATTTTATATGGCTTTGGAGTTCCTTGTAAGTATTTCTCCCTTCATCCCTTTAATAATAGATGCAAAGAAGAAAGGGTCAGCATCATTATTGCAAAGCTAACTTTGTGGGGTGCTTCTGAACTCTTGGAGGTAATAAGGAAGTTTGCTGTTTCAGCTTATTCATGAAAGGAAGCCAAACTGAGATTGAAAAAGAGCTGCCTGCTTTATTTCAATGAATCCACACTGAAGCAGGTGAGAAATTTTAAACCTATAGTCTACTCTTTATAAAGATTGTTTAAACAACAAAAATGCCTGGAAGGATCTAACATCTAGAACACTGGAAATCATATTCAAAGCTTTTTGTTCAAAGAGAGTCATTTAATTCTTCGAAATGTAGACAATCTTCCAGTCATTTAGTACAACAAATGGGACCAGCTCAATCTGTTCTTCACATTTTTAGTAATTTAAAAGGACATAACTGAATTTTATTTTAATGGTAATTGCAAACTCACGCAGAAAATGTAAATGCACGTTTCACAATTAGCTTGCAGCATAAACCATGGCTTCTATTAATGTATTCCAGCTTGTAATTCTTCGCAGTGTGAGATTTGAAAGCTGTGATTAAAATTAATTAGGTTAAGTAAAGTTTATCCCCCCTGAGCATTGCTATTTGAAGAAAGAAACGGTAAAATACTAGCTACATCTGGCACTGTTGGAAGCAAAGCTTTACAAGGAGCAACAGCATTGCTTTCTCATATAAATTGCGTGCTGCTTATTTGGCACACCTAAAGTGCCACACATTCTCTTCTAAGAATGAATTGAACCATTAAGCTACTCTTTGCCACATGTTAAGCTTCAGAGGCAATAGCTACAACAGCCATCTGCAGATATGGATATCAGACAGATTAATCAATGTTTATAACACAGTGAGTCACAAACCTTTGTGTACTGAATCATTTCTGCCTGTTTGAGGGCTTGATGCTGCTGCCCATCAGCCTGATATCTGAGCTTCTTCCAGGTGAAATCAATAGCAATTGCAAAGTCCCAGTTGAACTTGATGGAGTCTCTGCCACTTCTTGCCACTTGAGATAAAAGCTCTAAGGTATGTTTGCTTATTAATTTATATGGTTGTTTATTGGCTAGTTGATTTATTTGCATTACAGGAGGAGTAGTGAAATTATTTATTTATTTATGAGGTGAAGGCATTTAGGAAGATGGGGTGGTGTGACCCTTATCCTTTTTCTGGCAGAAAAACAAATAGGAAGGTTTTGAAATGTCTCCTAATGACAGTCACATTCTGGATTTACCTCATTTGCTCTGGAAGTTCATTGCATCAACAGAGAATGCACTATACCTTGCTCTAAACTGCTATATGTCCTGGCCTTTGTGATCTGTGTCATCCCAGAGGAGTGCGGTTGTCTTGAGGGTTCAGAGACTGAGGTTTGGTCATTAATGTTGCTGAACCTTGAAGATTAGGACCAATGTCTCACTGGCATCTGATGCTGCTGGAAGTGGAAGAACTTGCACATGTTCCTGAGGTGCACTAGATCATGGGGGCCTATGACATAGAAAAGTCAGGCAGCCACAGTCTACCAGTTGAAGTCTGTGCATCACCTTTACTTTCAGCTTCAGATACAGTGAATTACAGTAAGCCAGCCCAGAGGAAACGAACTCACAGTTCACTAGGCTAAGGTTCCCTACAGAGGGGAAGGAATAAGAAGGTGTTTTTAGATATTGATGCTCCCTGGCCATCCAAGCTGAGAGAGGAGTCTAACAGGTCCCGGACATTTCACAAACTGTTTATGAATCAAGGCTGTTTGCCATCAGTGGAAGGTGAGGACCATATATCAGCTAGATAGTGAGTGTTTTCCCCTTCCACACAATATCACCTCCACCTTGCCTGGATTCAACCTGAGCCAACTGCTCTTCATCCAAGAATTGACTTCCTCTAGTCATTCTGATGTCTTACTAATGACAGTGCTTGCTTAAGTGACAAGTGACATATATTGCTGGTTGTCATCTGCATGTTGTTGACAGTTGAGCTAATGATGTCTTGCTACCTTTCCTAAGTTATGTCTATATCTATTTTTTTAGTTTGGGCTTGCTAGTCCAAACTAAAAAAGTCCAAGATTAGATTGAACTAACCTCAAGCTAGTTCAGACTAACCACAGCTTTTTAGTTGAAAATAGCCACATGTCCTAGTTTGAACTAATTTTTTAGTTTGAACAAGGATGCACAGCTAGTTTGAACTAATGACCTAGTTCTAACTGTTTTTAGTTCACACTAAGCCTTAGTCCATGTCTACATTGCGCCTAGTTCAAACTAAAGTTCAAACCAAGTCCTTAGTCCAGACTAACTAGGTAAACTTATTAGTTCGGACTAAGCTTTGCCTAGTTTGAACTAAGAAATTTCTTAGTGTCTAGTGTAGACATGGACTAAATTAGTCCAGACTATGCTTGCTTAGTCTGGACTAATTGGCTAGTGCAGACACAACCCCAGTGATCTCACAGAGATATCAAAAAGAGGCAGGGTTAGCATGGATCCCTGGGGAGCCCTATAGGTGAGAGCCTCCAGAAAGGAGAATTTAGCCATCAGCACTCTGTGCTCCATTGGAAGGGTATGATGGGAGCCACACTGTAGTGCTGGCCCATCAACTTCTGCCAAGTCACATAAATGGGTTAGCTGCATCTTGAAGCCAAAGGTTGAAAAGAGGTGTAGGCATATGAGCACTGAGAGCTGCCTATGTCCTTGGCAGTGAAGAGGTTCTCTTTTAGTGTTATTAAGGCTGTCTCCATGCTCTCTCTGACTTGCTGAAGCTTGGTGGCAATTCCTTTCTCAATTATTTTGTCCAGGAATGGCGGACTGACAATGTGATAGCCGGAGAGCTCTTCAGGGTTGAACACTGGCTTTTTGATACTTGGGTAGACTATTGTTTTCTTCTTGGTGACTGGTACAAATGCATCTCTGAAAGAGGCATTAACAGTTTCTGTGAGTTGTGGAGACAATTTTCCTTCACTAACTTTTCCCAGCCAGGAAGGATATGGATCTGTTTCACATGTTGTTGTGCTGACATTTTTCAGGGTACGGGGCCATACTCAGCAAGGGAGCTCAGGCCACAGGGAGAGGGAAAGCATGAACTTCCTGAACTACAACTCCCACGAGACACAGCCTCAGCTCAAGCAGACACAGATTAACCTCTTTCTGGCCCAGAATCAAACGTTTTGATTTAGTACTGATAACCAGAATATTTCAGTTTGTCAACCTGACCCAAAACAAAATATTTCATTTAGATTCCCCCAACAGAAACATCAAAAGATTTCTGAAAAATTGAAATTTTCCTACATAAAATATTAATTTTATGAAGACGCAAATAAAAAATACATTTTGATAGAAAATCCCCAGCCAGCTCTATCCGATACATATTCAATTGCTCTGGTCAGCAAAGTTCACCGACAGCTAGCTTTTCTGAGCAGCAGATGGTCAGCTCCAATGGATGAGCTATGCAGGCTGGGCTGATTAGCCAGTTAGTGATATGGAATGGCTCTAGTGGTTGTGATTCTGCTGCCTTGATTGCTGTACAGCGGCAAAGTGTATTAAATGGCTTGGTGATCTCACTTGCTGGTACACAAGTTATCCATATAAAAAAGAAACCCACCACCATTATCAGCATTAATTGCCTCTTGCTGGCAATCAAAGTGCATTGATATGAAATCTAAAATACACCCATGCTCTGGAGATGCTTTTTGGTGTAGTTGGTGAAGCGCTGGACTGGACTTCACACAATCTGGGTTCTACTCCTGGCTTTCCTACTGGCTGACCATGAACAAGTTATGTTACTGTTCTCTGCCTCAGTTTCCCTAACAGTAAAAGGGGATGAGATACTGATCTCTTTTGTAAAGCACTTTGAGATCCCCTGGACAGTGCCATGTACAAGTTCTGGGGTTGTTTTGCCTTCCTCTGTAGCATGGGACACGGATCACTTATTGGTGGATTCTCTGTACTTGTAAAGAGTTAAACCATGATTTGAGGACTTTAATAACTCACTCATGAATTAGAGGTTTATTATGTGGGCTGCGTGGTGCACAAGGTCAGACCAGATGATCATATTGGTCCCTTCTGACCTTAGAGTCTGTGAGTTGAGTATTATGATTATTTTACTGGTGTTCCATCCAGTTAGTCGTTAGGCACACTGGAGAGCAACGTTTCTCAACTTTTAGTGGATGGGGAACATCTAAAGCTATTAATTACTTTATGTGGAACACCTGATGAAAACTTTCTCAAAACAGCCAGTGTATACTGGCTATTTGTAATATCTGTGTACTATGCATTCCTATAAAACAATTCAGGAAACGCAGTTAAATACAATTTTATGAATATAACATGCATTTATTTCTAAAAAATAGATGCAAACTGAAAATGATATTACTCAAGTTTTAACAGGAATTTTGCATGTTCAGCCAAAGTTCATCTATTCTTGCAGTAAGGTTAATCAAAGAAAGTCTTGCTGTGGACATTTGTCCAAGAGATTTTGATACCCTCAGTAACAGTGATGGGAAATTTAAAATGTCCCAGCTGCAGCAAAGGAGCAAGGCCATGGTGGCTCTCAATGCATACCTGCAAGCTTTGCTGCAGCAGCTAGGGCATTTTAAATCTCCCAGCTACACTTTTGCTTGCTACATTGCTGCTTTCCTCTTCCCATTTACCTCCCCCACCTCCACTGATGTAAAGGGGTCAAGGTTGATCTCTGAACACCTTCACTATGTCTGCAGAGCGCCGGTGTTTTGCGAACCTCCAGTTGAGAAATAGGGGCATTGCTGCTAATGGGCCTGACGGACTGCAGCCCACCTACATCTCTGGTCTAAAAAAGGGGGCGCGCATGTGTCCCTTTAAACAGGCAGACACAAAAGCCAATAGGAATATCCTTACATGACCTGATAAAAAACAGGAATTGGAAAAGGACATGATATATTGTTGGAAGATGTTGAAAAAGATTTCAAGGCCAAATGAGAACCATTATGATCATCTTCTTGTATCACATATCCATATAACTTCACCCAGTAATTTCTGCATCAAACCCATAATTTCTCTTTGAGCTATGGCACATCTTGTAATCTGAAGACCAGCCATTGGAAGAATATCACTGGACTTGACACCATAATAAATTCTTACTCACAAGGGCTATGTCTACACTACAAAATATTTTTTTGAAAAACCTATTTCAAAATAGGTAATTCAAAATAACCTTTTTTTGAAAATGTTATTTTGGGAAAAGGGTCTGGGGAGGATTCTTTGTCTCAAAAAAAAGGCTGCAGCATTTTTTCGAAAAAGAGAGTCCACAGTGGACTCCCTTTTTCGAAAAAAAGAAAAGCAATTGAAAGGATAGGCAATTTTTTTTTTCCCCCTAAAAAAAGCCATTGCCGCCTCTGGAAATGGCTTTTTCTGAAAAAACTTTTTCAAAAAAGCCTCTATCATGAAAAAAGTTGGCATTTAACTTTTTTGAAAATGCTTCATTTTTTCAAAAACAGAGCACTTTTTTCAAAAAAGCAATAAGAGTCCCCAGACGGAAAAGTTTTTTCAGGGTAAGGAGGCTTATCCCAGAAAAACTTTGCAGTGTAGACGCGCTCCTTAGGTAACAGTGTCCAAAGAATGTACTGTCTGATGTGTCCCTAAGTAGCTGTACTTTATGACCAAAAGAAGGAACATGTTTTGCACTTTTATAAAACAGATAGTGATCCTCTTTTTCATCTCACCCAAGAACAGCTGGACTTCTCCCTGGCTGTGCCAATCTTCTTAGTTTCCAACTGGAAAATGTGAGTAGTTTTACTTTTCTAAGCATGTGCAGTCCTGATAGTATTGTTATTTATGTTGTGGCAGTGCTCCAAATAAGCTAGAGGAAACTAGTTACAGTACCAAGGAGCCCTGCACTGAAGGGCATACAGTGTAAAACGGTACAGCCTGAGACCCTGCGCTGCACCTCATCAGCCAGGTGGAGGAGCTAAGGTGGCTTTAGGCAAATTTTGTGCTAGAGCTGGTCAGAAAAATTTGAAAGGCCCATTTTGTCTAAATTTGCTAATCTGGCCATTTTGCTGAGATTTTACCAGAGTTCCAATAGACCCCAAGCAAATTTTAAATCCTATCTGCCCAGCAAGTTGTCATCAGAAACCTACCTGGTTTTTTGCCAGCTCATACATCCGGCTTCCTGGTAGCCCAGGCTCTCAAGGTCTGAGTCTCTGGTTCAGCCAACCCTCTACTCTGCCCCAGGGCCAGGGACTCTGGTTATCAAGATTCACAGCTTCAGGGCAACCCACCATGCAGACTCTCTCAAAGCTTGTGGTGCTCTGAACCAGAGTGGGCCCCTTAGCCTGGGCAGCCCTAGTCCTGGGGCTAAAAGGGGCACAACCAGCCAAGAGCACTGCTGACCTATGCTGCCCCAGAATACCTGTCTGCCCCACCCCAGCAATGCTCTCGGATGGTGGTGCCCTTTAGTCCAGGGTCCTAGGCTTCAAGGCAACCCCAGTCCCCAGACTAAGAGGGGCACCACCAGCCCAGAGCACCACCGGCCTCCACCACCCCACAATGCCAGTCTGTGCCCTCCCCGCAGGCAGGGCCAGTCCTACAGTGCACTGCCCCACAATGCTGCCCTGCCCTTCGTGCCGGTCCTGCAGAGGACGGAGTGGCTGATGGAGTAGCCAGCCCTGTCCTTTGGCCTGCCCCACCCCACCCTGCCCTCTGCTGGTGACAGAGTGGTTGCCCAGCGGCCAGCCCTGCCCCTGACCCACCCTGCCCCCCCACCAGAGACAGTGCCCTGTATCTTTTTTTTAGGGTGTAATGCCACTATGCATCAGCACCTGGAGTTGCTGCAGTGCTTTGTGACATGCCT
Source organism: Podocnemis expansa (assembly GCA_007922195.1). NCBI lineage: Eukaryota > Metazoa > Chordata > Testudines > Podocnemididae > Podocnemis > Podocnemis expansa. The sequence goes on along the minus strand of ML681979.1, from coordinate 40,004,433 downwards.
CCCCCAAATCCTACCTGGCATGCCCCAACACCAGGGCTTGTGAGGCAGTTCTCCAAAGACAGCCTTATAGCTGTCATGCAATCTTCTGCAGTGCCTGGGGGAGTTCTCTCCCATCTGGACTGAAGCTTTGGGCCCTGCTCTGTCTCTTTTTAAGTGGTACCAGGGCTGGAGCAAGACTGAGGATCTCACCCAAAGAGTGGGAGGAAAGGAATGTGACAGGCAAGTGGAACAATCAGGGTGATGAAAGGTCTTATTAGAAACAATGAGGTTCTCTGATTGTTTCTTAAATAATACAATATATTCGCCTCCCTTCAAGTCCATCTTCTCAGCAACACTAGCTTGTTTTTGGAAGGCAATTGTTGCCCCAAGAGAAGAATGCCTAACCAAGCACTGGGAAGAAACAGAGCCAGTTCATACAGTTTCTTGGGTGCAGACTTTTGGCCGGGCTTGCAAAAAACTCATAACAGATTTTCAAAAGCTGCCTCACATATCACAGTAAACAATTCCTGTCCCTCATTAGTGTCTACACCCTTGAAATACCTAAACCACAAGAAACCACAAGCCGCAAGAAATATGTAAACTGAAAAAACATCTGCCGCTCCCCACTCACAATCGAATTTACAGAAGATTCTGCTCATAGACACACATTTGCTTTGCAAAAGTAGAGTTTACTTCACCTGTACCTACATATGCCATCACTGGCCTAAAGTGAAACACTTTTAGGTTTAAATAAATATATCACAGTTGTTAAGAAATTAGTAGCTTTAAAGAAGAAAACTTCTAGACTGTCAAAAATGCAAGAGGATGTGGATGTTTTTAGATCTCAGGTAGGTGGGACTTGCTAGATAAAATATATCATGTATCAAAGGGCTCCCTTGTTTTTAGAGCAAGCTATCTCTAAGTCCTTTTGAATGCTATTGGGTGAAGACTTACAGTACAACAATTCAGTAGGTAAATGGAGCAGCCATTGTACTCAAAAACACCCAACAACTTGGCATAGCATTTTGGACACTGGAGCCTGTTTGTGTGCGTGGGGGCAGGGATCTGTGGTTGAGACCCTCCTTTTGCTGAAAGTTAAGGCCTGGAGGTAGGTGTTCTTTAGGAACTGGAGTAGAGGATGAAGAATCAGGACTGATAAAGTCTAACACCATCTCTGAGTCGTGCATAAGTTTTGGCCTTGTTAAGTCAGATAAGACAAAGAGATGTTAGAAAGAGAGGCCTTAGTCGTCAGGATAAAGATGTTAGTCAAAGCAGTGCTTGTACATAAGAGGACAAGGGGATTGGGCTAAATGACACCAGATCTTCGTGATTTCTTTCTTAGAGGAAATCTGCAAAATTCAGAACAGGGAGAGAGGAATGGGAAAGGGTTGGGAGCAGGCCAAATGTGGCAGAAAGGCAATAGAAGTTACAGGTGCAAGATTTACTGAGGAACGAGAAGTGGAGCTCTTTGGCTAATAAAATGATAGAATTAAAGGAAAAGAGAGAGACTTCAAAGTAGAGAAACTTAGCATTGTTTTGAGACTTATGCCAGAGATGCTCAACAGCATGAGAATAGGAGTGAAGACCATCAGTTCTAGGATATGCTGGGGCTCAAACAGAGAAAGCATCAAAGGAGTCAGGAGAGGCAGAGAGAGTGGTCTGGAGGGAATCAGTAACTGCGTCAAGGGAGGAGCCACCTAGACAGCAAATCTTATTTATTTGTTTATTTATTTGATTTAATAGTTTGTGGACTGCAAAACCTTTCCTTGGGTCACCCTGCCAGCAGTAGATGAGACCAGAAACAGTTATCTGCTTCCAGTACCACCTCTAAATGTTGAAACTACTGACAAAACATTGCCTGGATCTGAACTAGTTTTGCTTTTGCAAACCCAAAGCCACTCTCATGCTTTGCCATCTCTAATTCCATACCCCTCAGGCCCCTTTTCTTTTTGAAACACATCTAAGTTACTTCTGAATTCAGTTAAACTCTTTCATTCGGTCCCCTTTAAAATGACCAACTAGCTGGTGCAAGGCCAGGGAAAAAACCCACTAGAAGATAAACTTTGCACGAAAAGGCATACAGCAAGTGATATATAGCCCTCCCAGCCCTAAGAAAATTCTACAGTCTGTATATAATCTTATACAAGGTCTCCATCAAGAACTTTCTTCCCATCATAAACATCTTGACCACAGGATGGCAGTATTATCATGGCCTCAGAACAACATAAAAATCTTGATCCATCAGATCTACCTTTGCTGTGTCAAGCACAGCAGTTTGAAAACAGTGTGCTGAGTGATTCAGAGATTTCTTTAGTTTAATTTGCTATTAGGATTTCACTTGATGACATGTTTTTCCATGTTCTCTAACATAATGAAAAATGTAGCCGTGTCAGTCCCAGGATACTCAAGAGACAAGGGGTGTGATGAGGTAACACCAGGGTCACAGAGAGACTTAAACTGAAGCTTGGAAATTAGACTTCTCCTGTAATACATACCATTTTGGCCTTTTGGGGTCACTTTTCTCGGCGTAATTGCAAGTAAATGACGTCCATTAATACCAGTGAGTTCTATGTAGATGACAGTCTGTAAATCCTCATTCTCTTACCCTTGTTCTTTGGCTCTAAAAGTTAGATGTGAAAGGAATTAGAGAAGTGAAGTAGTTATGTCCTGATAAAGTAAATAGCCTTTTAATACTAGGTTACATTATTCACACCCATTTTTCTCACTTCTACTGTGAAGAAAAACACACTGTGGTTTAAAGCAGCAAAGCCTTTATAAAACTAGCATGCTATACTTGCTGTCCTTTGGTTACATCCCCTAGCAAATTGGCCTAGTTTTCAACTCAGTGGAGGATGTCTGTGACTACATCTATTTTCACATTGAAACTTGCCAGCTTCTTGAACAAAACACTCCTACCACACCCTCAGTTGTCCCTTTCAGCACTGGAAGGGACCTATTCCATCCTTCACACGTCTCATACACTCACTTTTTCCAGTCATCCACTGCCTCTCATCACAAAGGCAGGACGCCCACACCTGAGTCATCTTGTGTCACTGGCAAGGCACCCTCAGTGTCTCACTTGCCCTTCTCCACCACTTGTCAAGAAAAAAAATGTAAATGAACAAGAAAAAATGCCACTCCCTGAGGACTTCCAACCAACACCCTTCACACCTACCTTGACTGCCAGTGCTCCCATCTTCAGCACAAAACAGCCAGCTCAGCAGCTGCATGGGCATGTACCATTATTCCAGCAACTCACCAAGGCTATGTCTACACTGGCAAGTTAGTCCAGACTAAGGAGGCTTAGTTTGACCTAATTTAGCCCATGGCCACACTAGGCTTTCCCTAGTTCAAACTAAGAAATTTCTTACTTCAAACTAGTTAGTACCAGTGCTTAGTCCAGACTTAAGCACTTAGTTTGAACTTTAATTCAAACTAAGCATGATGTGGCCACGTACTAACACTTAGTTCAAATTTAAGAAGTTCGAACTAAGCCTGTTAGTTCAAACTAACAGCGCATTCTAGTTCAAACTAACAAGTTTGAAATTCTTGTGGCTAGTGCAGACATAACCCAACAGAGTTGCCAGCAGTGTATACTATAAGGATGGCTATTTTTTTTCCATCCTGCCATGATGAACTCAACCTGGTATCTGAAAAATCAAGTGATGTTGTTTCATCCTCCTGTGTCCTCATCAAACACAAAAATTCTAACATCACAGCTGAACAGCCCAGCAGGGTAGTTTGTGGGAGGGAAAAATAATCCACTTCACTCTCCTGAACTGTAATGGTACTGGCTCTTGGGTGTTCATGGCAATCAACAACTGTAATGTCAATTAAGCAAGCAGAGGACTGTACAAAATGCTTGAAGCTGGAAATTTCATCAACAATTCAAATTTTGAAATTTCACGAACTGAAAGAACTTTTGAGGAATTTTTCACAATTTTCTTCTCCCCCTTGTTATAAAACCCTACAATTCATAAATTGATACAGAGAAAAATACAAAAAAAATTAATACAAAATAAAACCGTATCTGGTGAGCTAAAACTGGTTGGGAAAAGGTAAAAACATAGCTTTCACATGGGTGAGCTGGTCAAGGTAAACACAGTGAGGAAGGTCAATCCTTAACTTGATGCACTAACTTTTGTAAATACTTCAACTATTTTTATGAGGGTTTTAACTTTTTTGTTCTTATGTTTTAACTAGTATGTGATAACATACCATTTGTCCTCAAGAAGTAACTTAATAACTTCTAGAAATGGGATTTACATGGCTGACACACTTAGGCATTTTTGAAAATTTGACTCCAGGTCATAGTTGTATAACTGAAAAGTCTAAATCAAAAATCCTTTCCAAATCTATCAAATGCTAGAGCATTAATACAACCCTATACCTTAACACCCAGAAGCGGAGAATAACAGATAAGCACTTCTTTGTGCTGCCATCTATTCAAATCAAATCAAATCATAGGGCTGGAAGGGACCTCATGAGATCATCAAGTCCAACCCCCCTGGGAATTGAACCCAGGACCTTCTGCATGTTAAGCAGAGGTGTTAGCCACTTAATGGAATTAAACTTTACTTTTGGGGAGAGGGGTCTTCCACTCAGATGGGGTAGGCCAGAGGATGTACTCAGCACACTTTGTTCACTCTCAGTTAATTGGTGTTGATTAAGAAGGTAGCCCTTTTTAATAAAGGAAGGAAAACCAAGACTCTTTCTCCTGTACTCCTGAGATCATCTTTGTGAATTAGGAACTTAAACTAGCTTTAAGTTTGTGAGTACGTAGTTCCTTTGAAATCAAAGGAGCAACTGATAGGCTTAAAGCTAAATCCATTCTTATGTACCTTCCTGAGTTTGGCTAAAAGCTGATCCCCAAGGAAGGGCTAGGCTAATAGTCTCCAGCCTTTCACCTGCAAATGGAGCAAAGGTAATAGATTTTAACTCCAACTCCTATTCAAACATAGATTGTGATCTCTTGGGTTGGAGACCACTGGGCTAGATTATGGCTTAAAGTCACAGCCCATGCCGGGGGGAAGGTTGGGGGGCTATGCAGCAACAGGAGTTCCCAGGAAGACATCTGTGGTGTTCCAAAGGAACCTATAAAGGTAATGCCACCACTCTCCACTGATAGACAGCTCTGGTTCCTGGTGAATGGAAAGGACTCATCTGGGTTCCCACCATCACCCTCCTCCTCTTGGGAGAACTACATGGCGCCCTCTTTACCCTGTAGTGCCCTTTCCCGACTCCATAAGCAGCACAGTCTGACCCTACATATTTTGCACTGTCATTGGAAGATGCCTGATATTCACCTTTCAGAGTCTTATCACCTTCCTTCTTCTTTTCCAGGTCCCCTGCCCTGAAGCTTGTTGCACTGTAAGACAGAGATATAATAAGAGATGATTGTAGGACCAGGGGCCAGAAATTCCTAATTTCTACCAACAGCTCAGGCTCTATGGCTTTGGCCAAGGCAGTTAACCCCATCTCACTTTCCCATCCAACAATAATAGTTATGAGGGATTTTTAAGAATAAATTAAGCTACTGTTTATAAAATACTCTGCAGATGAAAAACACAGTATAAATGCAGTATGCCAAGCTTCAGAGAGTCCTCTATCAATAGCAAAGCTGTTATCAATGTGAGGCAGACTTCATAATCAGCTGCCATAATGCTGTATGTAGAGCTCTACATACACAGGAGGGATAGTCGAGACATATTATGAGCCAAATCCAGACCAGCCAGACAGTTTTGAACAGATTCCAAAAACATTTTATTTATACATTAAAAAGCAAGGAGTCCTGTGGCACTTAAAGACTAACAAATTTATTTATTGTATGAGCTTTCATGGGAGAAAATCCCAAATCATGACTATGGGTTCTTTTCCCATTACAACAGGTGATTCAACTTCACCTTCTTCTATGCTTTTTCCCAGTGTTCGAATCTTTACAACTGTTTTGATTTGCTGTTACAGTATGACCTGACACTGTGACTTAGTAAAGCAAAAAAAAAAAAAAAAAAAAAAAAGGATTTTGGGGCTCATAAAAAAAAAAATTTTTTTATCGCATGAGGTTTTTTGGGAGAAAATCCCACTTCATCAGATGCTTTGAAGAAGGGGAACTTACAGAATGGGATGAAAATAAATGTAGGGGAGTGTAAGACATGGGATCAGGTCATACTGCAACAGCAAATCAGAGCATTTGTTTGCTGTTGCAGTATGATCTGATCCCATATCTTATACTCCCCTGCATTTATTTTCATCCCATTCTGTAAGTTCCCCCTCTTCAAAGCATCTGACAAAGTGGGATTTTCTCCCACAAAACCTCATGCAATAAATACATTTATTAGTCTTTAAGTATGATAGGGCTCCTTGCTTGTTTTGCAGAACTAGACTAACACACCTACCCCTTTGGAACTTATTTACTTATTATCATTATTAGTGTTTTAATTTTCTCTGGGGTACGGACCTTGACTACATCTTGACCAAGAATTTTGGACCTTGACAAAAAATAATTGCCTATCCACTAATATACAGTGTCCTCCTGGCTTGTTTATTTTAGATCTAAGTTCTCTACCACATTCATCACCAACCCTGCTGTGACCCAGGCCTTCTGGGATACCCACCTGAATATGCAAGCTGCAGAAAGGAGAGCAGATTCTCCTAGCACTGGTGGGTTACTTGGAGACAGGGTCATCCCTAGGAGGTGCGGGACCCTGGGCTAATTGCTCTCTGCAGCCCCCCTGGCACTGGGGGGGCTGGGCCGGCCGGCCCAAGGGAGCAGCAGACCCCTGTCCTGCCCTCCCCATGCTGGGGACCAGTCAAGTGGCCAAAAGGGCAGCACGGTGTAGCGCTGCTGGTCTGCCCCACCACCACCACCCTGACCACGGGCGCTGCTCCTGGGCTCTGTGCTGGAGCAGCAGGGAGGAGATGAGAGGCAGCACAGCCGGGGTGAGAAGGTAGCGATGCTAGCTCCACGGTGCCTCCCACCCCCTCCCCGCTGCTCCAGCACAGAACCCGTAGCAGCACATGTGGTGTGGGGGGGGGCAGAGCTGGACCAGCAGCACTAAACTGGGCCGCTGCTTTTGGCCAGCTCACCAGCTCTCCGGCATTGGGGGGCAGTGGTGCAGCTCCATGGAGCCCCCCAAAGTATGGGGCCCAGGGTGGCCGCCACAGTCACCCTATCCTAGGGCCGGCCCTGCCTGGAGATAAACTCCTCAACCAGTCACAAACAATGCTTCTGATCCCCACACTGGATATCAAGAAGCCACCATAAAACATACTCAGCCCCCTTTACTGCACTCCAGGCACTGATCCCCAGTACAGCCACTAGGTCTCTTAAAGAAATAGGTTCTTCTGACCCCAAAGGGTCAGCCACATCACCCAGAACAATATAGGCCTGGACCTTACTCAAAATACCATGCTGCCAGCCAATCCTTTAGTAACTTAAATTAAAGGTTTAATATAAAAATGAAAAGAAACAAAATGAGAGCTGTTAGGGGGTCAAAGTGGATCACGTACATACAAATGATTTAGAGTCCATGGAAGTTAAGTTCTTGAAGAATTTGGGGTTTGCAGGTGTTGGGCATACATCCAATACCTAGATGGTTTAAGTTCTTGTTTCACAGCTTCAGTTGTTAGACATCCAGTTTACAGGAATAGACCAAATAATCCAAGTGTAGAGTTTGTTCTAATTCTCCCCATGAGAATTAACAGGGTAGTTTCCAGGTCAGTGCTGGCTGGGATCTCAGTCCTGCAGCCCAGACTTTCCATGAGAAGCTTGGACAGATGTGAGATAAAGGGATTATGTTCCCCACTTCCTTTTATAGTTGTAGCAAGGTGGGCATTTGCAGGTCATTTCTGCATGTGGGCTTTGATGCCAGTTCCCAAGTACTTTCTTTAGTAGAGAATAGTAATGTATGTTGTCCTTTGAAGTAAAATCTTCACCTCTGGGGCACCACAGGTAATTGGCAGCATTAGCACCATTAATGGATAGTTTACATTGGTACATCAAAGATCCATTTAGATGTTGTTATTCTTAAAAGTGCCTAACAAAGTGGGATTTTCTCCCACGAAAGCTCATGTGATAAATAAATCTGTTAGTCTTTAAGTGCCACAAGACTCCTTGCTTTTTTTTTTGCTTTACTAGACTAACACGACTGCCCCTTTGGAACTTGGTTAGATGTTAATGTTCCCTCTTGACCCCTCCCAACAGAGCTATGGTAACAGATAGGGAAGCACTTCATTCACCTTGCTAACCTCTAACAGGATACACACAAACATAATCAAGAAACCACTAATGATACAAATGCATATCAAAACCCTAGCCTACTTGTAACACTTCCATTGTATTTTTCTATAAAATGTCTTCAAAGGTTAGGTTTGAGTCATGTAGTTTACAAGTTGGCTTGGCCTTCTTAGGCCTAGCATGACACCTACAAATTCAGCTGAGGCTGACCAAAACTTTTCTTGATGCATCCCAAGCCTGCATTTTTTTGGTTGAGTCCTTCAGTGTTTCAGTAAGGAACCAGTGTTGTTAGTGCTCAGATTCAGATGTGTAGGTTTCTAGATCCTAGAGCCCAAAGAGATCACTGTGACCATCTAGCCTGATCTCTTATGTAGCACAGGCTGTAGGACATCCCCAAAATAATTCTTAGAGCAGTAGTTCCCTAATAATTCATACCACCATTCCCTTGGGGCTTATCTGTCCCCTGGGACCTGTGGTAAGAAGAAGGGAGGGCAATTCAGGTTCTGCCCTCATAAAATAAAAGGCCCAAGAGAGGGGTGGGACGAGACCTGTAGAGCAACTCCCACCCGCACTCAGCCCGAAGCAGCAGCTTGAGCAGGTCCTATCCCATGGAGCTGGCTGTGCTCAGTTTCCCACTTTGTCTGGTGCAACCTAGCCCTGGGCACACAGGGTCACATAGCAGTGCTGCTCAGGTTTGGCCCAGTCCCCCTATACCTGGATGGCTGGGCCAAATTTGAGTGAGTGGGGTAATTACCTCATGTGCCAGGAGCCAAGTTGCAAGCCCAGGCACAGAGAACTCAGGCATGAAACAGAAGCTGTAGGAGTCTCGAGACTCTCCCTATGGGCCTTTTTCAGGGGTCACAGTTTGAGAAACACTGTCCTAGAGCATCTCTTTTAGAAAAACATCTTGATGGCAAAATTATCAAGAATGGAGAATCCACCGCTTCCATTGGAAAATTGTTCCAGTGGTTAATTACGCTCTCTAAAAAATTTGTACCTTAATTCCAGTCTGAATTTGTCTAGCTCCAACTTCAGTCATTGGCTTCTGTTACACTTTTCTTTTCTGGATTAAAGATCCCATAAGTAAATATTTGATCCCCAAGTAGGGACTTAACAGACTGTGCGCAAGTCACCCCTTAACCTTCTCTTTGTTAAAATAAACAGATTGCACTCCTACGCTATGTCTGCACTTGGGGGCTCTCTGAAGTCAACTTAGTAAGGTCGACTTTAAGTCCACCATGTTGACTTCAGGGTATGTCTATACTAGAGACAATGTAGGCATACCCTGGGCCCTGCTGCTTACCCCAGTCCTTACCCTGGAGGCCTGGTCCAACTCCTGCTGCTGCCAGCAAGTGGCGCAGAGCCAGATCCAGCCCCAAGCCACCTGTTGTAGGCAGCAGGGGGCTTAGAGCCACATGCAGCAGGCTGGATCGGCTCTGTGCTGCTTGTCAGCAGCAGCCAGAGCCAGCTCTGAGCCCCCTGCCACTTGCAGCAAGGAGCTTGGGAATGAATCTGGCTCTGCACCACTTCCCAGCAGCAGCAGGAGACAGATTGGGCCCCTGGAGCCAGATCGGGGCCAGAGGCAGGGCCCGGGCTCCGGCCTCAGCTCCTAGGTCAACTTAAGCCTTAAGTTGATTTTAGGAGCAAGTGTTATTAAGTCGACTTAAGCAAGTGCTTAAGTTGACTTAATGCAAGCCCAGTTAGGGCTTGGGGTTCCTTAGGTCAACTTAAGGGAGGTTATGTCAACCTAAGGCTCCAATGTAGACATACCTCTTGAGTCTATCAACGTACGACATGTTTTCTACTCCTTTAATCATTTTCGTGGTTATTCTCTGAAACCTCCCCAGTGTATCAACATGCATCTTGAATTGTGGACACCAGAACTGGACAGAGTATTCCCAAAGAAGTCACAACAATGTCTAATACAGAAGAAAAATGATCTCTCAGCTCCTACTCAAGATTTCCATGTTTATGTATCAAAGGATCACATCAGTCATTTTTGACACAGTGTGACACTGGAATCTTATTTTCAGCTAATTATCTACCATGACCCCCAAATCTCTTTCAGTGTCACTGCTTCCCAGGACAAAGTCCTAGCAGTGTAGCCAGCCCCTGTGTTCTGGCCAGCAGGGGCATCACTGATGCCTGACACACAGTGTACGTGCCCTGAGTCTCGGTGCCAGTGCTCCAAGTGCCCAGGGCAGCCCTGCCTGGCTCCGACCGGGGTCCAGGCCAGGCCGCCTGCAGCAGTGTCTACCTCTCCCTGCCCCGAACCTGGCCAGGAAGCTGTGGCCAGGCTGGCGGCGGCAGAGCCCAATGCGGGATTGGGCCCAGGCACCTGATAGGGCCCAGACAACAGATTGTGGCCAGGGGACAGGGCCTGGGCCCGTGCACATGCCCCAGGTCTTTCCCTAGGACATCAATGTTCCTGCTTTGCTTGCCAATCCCTGAACCTGCAAGATAGGCGCAGGCAAGGGTAGCTTCCGTTCACATGACTGGAAACTGGTCAAGATGCTTCAGTTGCTAGGTAATAAGTGGAGTTTCGAGAGAGAAAGAGGGGGCAAAATGAGGCCCACCCAGCTGAGGAGCAAACCTCACCACCATGACTATGGAACTGGCCAGCAGCTGCAGCCATGAGCAAAGCAGAGTTCGCACCGCTGTTGGGTGCAGCAGTGGGTGGACTTCATCTCCAAATGGGCATTCGTGGCTATGCCCCTGCTGAGTTCCCCAAGTATAAGTATGGCCTACATTCTTTGTGCTTAGATGTATACATTTAGCCATATTAAAATGGCTAGTTTTTGTGGACCTAGTTCTGTATTAGTGACCCTTCCTCTCTCTTACTTACCACCTCCCCAATATAGATGTAGTTCCACAGCACCTAGTTTCTTCACTGCTTGCCAGATGCTTGTATATCTTGTGTGATGTGCATACTGTAACAGACCAAAGCCAAAGTGCAGGATAGTGTCACTTCCCATGAAAATATTCACCTTAATGAGTCACTTGGGGACATACTTCTTCAAACATGGCTGTTCTTGTGCAGAGAGAACACTGCATATTAAACTCTGACATGAACACCACCCAGACTTATGGGCAATTAATCTTACTTTGGGTTGGTCCACAACATGACCTGAGTCTATAAACCTGCCAAGCCACTAATGTGAAACACAGAGTATGATAAAGGCACAGAATATATTTAAAGTAAAACCATTATTGTGAAGAATCAGCTTTGCTCACATTTGTATATGTAATATTTCATTCAGTGACCTCAGCCCAGCACTCATTGTAAGAGACTCTATAATAATAATCCAGAGCTTAGGTAGGAAAATAAATGGTGGTAAAAGAAAATACCATTTTCAGGTTCCCAAAGGCCTGTTATCAACAGCAGTGAGTAAAAGAACAGCTTTAAAATGTGACAAAAACCACCTTATTAGTGATCATTAAGTGCCAGGTCTGCAAAGTTTGACCACATGCTGAATATATTTTACAAAGTGTTTTGGGCATTTGGCAGGAGCCTGAGTAAGGCACGGTACCAGTGTTCAATGTTTGTTCATCTCTGTCTTTTGCCTGTGAAAATGAGGATACTGCTGTATGCTCACCTATTCAGGATCTGGTGTTTTGATTCCCATTGTGGGGACACTCATCCATAGACTTATGAAAAAGAAGAAACTGAAGTACAACTACATCACAGGCTTCGCTTTTGCTTTTCAAGGGACAGGTGGTCTTGTAATTTAAGATACTTGCATGGGATTTAGAGGATCAGCATTAATTTCCCAACTCTGCCACAGATTTCTTGTATGGCCTTGGGTATGTCACTGAATTCCTCAGCACTTACTAAGTCCATCTTTTACCCCTTCCTTTCTCTTCTGCAATAATACAGTGTTTGGGGGGCAGGGACCGTGTCTTTCACTGTGTATGTTCACTTCATGCAGTGAGACCTGGATTTCAGTTGGGGCCTCAAGATACACCAGAGGTGATCAGATGAGTTGTCTGGCATAACAGCTTCCTCCCCATTTTTATCAGGTATGGAGGTTGGAGACTCTTCCCCCATGTCCTCCTCAACCCCCATTCCAACTCCTTCTTCCCACCCCACCCTCCACGTGCTTTCCCTGCCAGCTCCCCCCCCCCCCGGTCTCCTTTATCTATGCCACCGAGGTGGCTGAGGAGCCAGGCTGGGGGAAGGCAGGCTGCAGGCGGCACTGGCCAGCTGGTGAGAGGAGGCCTGGCCCCAGGACCATCAATAAGGGGTGGGGCAGCCACATGGTCAGGGGAAGGAAGGGAGGGGTGGCTGGGCTCGATCCAGCCCGCAGCACCTTCCCTGAGCCTGCCCTAGAGGAATGCTCCAGAACACTGTGTTCTGATGCGTTCTTTCAACTTTTAGGGGCCCAGAATGCAGCATTCTGGTGCGTTCCTCTATTTTTAAGGACCCAGGAATATTTCCCCCTAAAAATAGGGGGGCCCCAGAACATCATTCCAGGGCATTCCAGCTAACGTTAACCCCTGAGAACAGGACCTTAGTCAGTTTCAAGATTGTGGAAAAGCTTTTTGGAGCTATCAATGGGAGAGCAAAGAAACTTGTATTTAGATGCACATATGTATGTATGTATAGTTAAATGGTAACCTACTCTGGAGCGCTCTGCCAGAAAAGGGATTGTTATTCTAATTAGTCAGTAGGGGAGAAAAAAAACCCTAAAAACTGACAGTATTCCATAAGGGATAGAACTAATTTTCCATTTAAAAGCTCTATCTTCAGTGCCTGTCCCAACTCTTTTAAAAGAAATCAACCTTCTTGACATTTCACATGCTCTATCTCATTTGCGAGTATTTTTTTCCTTGGAAGTCTGGGGGAAAAAAAGGAATGTTAAGGCCATGACATCTGTTGACAGATCCATAGATGGTTAACGCCAGAAGGGGACAATGATGATTATCCAGTCTGACCTTCTACATAACATGCCCCTTAGAGGTCACTGCACTAAGCCCGAATCTTCAGACTGAGTTAGTGCCTCTTTTAGAAAGCTCCAAAGAGGTAGCCGTGTCAGTCCAATTCAGCAAAACAAGCAAGGAGTTCTGTGGCACTTAGGATATGTCTATACTAGTAAATTAGTTCAAATTAAGGAGCCTTAATTTGAATTTCTTTCAACCCTGTCTACACTGGCTTTGCCTAGTTCGAACTAAAAAATTTTTGAGTGCGAACTAAGCAAAGCTTAATTCAAACTAACTGCACAGCTTGAACTTATTTGCATATTTAGTTCAAACTAGCCCAATGTAGACATTCTAGTTCGAACTAAATAAGTTTGAACTAGTGGAGAGTTCAAACTAACCATGTTTTTTTAGTTCAAACTAACTTTTAGTTTGTTACCCACTTTTTTTTTAGTTTGAACTAAAAAAAGCACGACTAGATCAAACTAAAAAAATGCAGTTACTTTGAGCTAATTTTGACCTACTTAGTTCTTAAAGACTAACAAATTTATTTATCACATAATCTTTCATGGGAGAAAATCCCACTTCATCAAACGCTTGAAGATCTTCAAGCGTCTGATGTAGAGAGATTTTCTCCTATGAAAGCTTATGCAATGAATAAATTTGTTACTTTTTAAGTTTCTTAGTTTTTAAGGGTATGTCTACAGTTAATGAGGATTAATTTGAATTAAATTAATGCATGGCTACACTGGTTCTCTTTAATTCAAAATAAGGAATTCCTTAGTTTGAATTAATGAAAGCTTACTTCAAAGTTATAAAACCTCACTTAACTTCGAAGTACGTAAGGGTTAATTCAAACTTATTAGTTTGAATTAACCCAGTGTGGCCGTGTTAATTCAAACTAACCACTAGTTCAAATTAAAGCTTTTTGACCTTGTTCCTCCCAGGTGCCTTCCTCTTTCTATATATTGGGTGAGGGCAAGGCCTTTCTTGGGGGCCATCTTGCCACAGCTCTCATGCAGTGTTCCCTGTAATTGTTCATAGGCTGTGTGCTCAAAAGATTTCTTTTGTGCAAATGTTCGGAACCACTGTCCAAATTTGTGTGCACTCCAGTGAGTGTGGTCGAACTTGAAAGCGCAACAAAGAAAGTATGTGTGATGCAAATAATATCTAAATTTTATTTTGATATGGTGATGGAAATGATCTTGTAAATTACAAAAGCTTATTTGAAACATGCTACTTGAAACCGCCTTCTTAAAGTAGCATAAAAATATTAGCACTGTTCAATTTTTTTGTGTGCACTTTATTTTGTTGTGTGCGTGGGATTCACAACCTGTGTGCATGCGCACACACGCACACCTTAGAGGGAACATAGCTCTCATGGTGCCCCTTTTCTAATTCGAACTAGCAAGTCGTGTCAATAGACATGCTAATTCTAATTGATTTTCCTAGTGGGGCCATGTTAGTTTGAATTAACTTAATTCAAACTAATCATTATTAGTGTGAATTAATTAGTACAAATGAATTTAATTCAAACTAATCTTCTAAGTTTTGACATAAACTAACTGCCACTAGACTCCCTGCTTGTTTTTTTCTCTTTCAGAAAGACATCCAATCTTGATTTAAAGATGTTAAGTGATAGAAAATCCAATTCACTATGTTGCGAATTACGATGTTCCAACAGTTAGTTACCCTCACTGTTAAAAATGTGGGCCTTATTTCTAGTCTGAATTTGCATAGCTTTAGCTTCTAGACATTGGATTTTGTTATACCTTCATCTGCTAGACTAATGTGCTGTCAGATGCCTTCTTCTCTTAATTACTTTACCAGCAAAGATTCTTCCAGATCTTTGAAATAATATTGACTAGCACTGGCCCAAGAACTGGTGAGCCTTTGGGACACCACTAAGAAACACCATCAGTGATTACTTCTCTTTTACTACTACTTTTTAAGATCTATCCATTAGATAGGTTTTAACCATTTAATATACATTGCATTG
This sequence comes from Podocnemis expansa, assembly GCA_007922195.1. Lineage (NCBI taxonomy): Eukaryota > Metazoa > Chordata > Testudines > Podocnemididae > Podocnemis > Podocnemis expansa. The sequence continues at coordinate 39,989,302 of ML681979.1, read as the reverse complement.
TTTTTTTGCTATAAGTTATCAGAGTGTCATATGTTACTGAAAAACAAACAAGGAGTCCTGTGGCACTTAAGGACTGCCAAAGAACTCCTTGCTTGTTTTACTAAACTACGCTAACATGGCAGCCCCTTTGGCGCTTGCCAATATGTTTCTGAGACATATGCTTTACAGAAGCCAGTATAAGTACAGTCAGGGCTGTCTTTAAGGGGGGCAGGAGGGGCAACTGCCCTGGGCCCCGCACTTTGGGGGGCCTCGCACTTTTGGGGGATCCCACGCAGCTGGCTTGAGTAAGGAAGCAGGGAGCTTTTTCAAGCTGTGGGACTAGGGAGCATCTCCAGCTGGTCAGGTAAGAGGGAAGGGAATTCAGACAGGCAGCATTTGTTTACAGTAACTCTTAAGTAGCCACCTTCCCACAATTGTTCCCTGAGGGGAAGAGAAAGGGCAAGTGCTGAAATAAAACTTATGGAGCCAGCCTTAGTCAAGCAAATGGGGACAAAGTCAGGAGAATGTCACATCCCCAACCTTTACAAAACAGGACCTTCCCTTTGAATTTACATCAGCATTTCCAGAAAGTGTTCTCAGATATTAAAGAACTTTTTTCCTTCTACATTTAACAAGACTTTTCAGTCTTCAGGGATGTCTTTTTGAGCAAACTTCTCTGTGCAGATAATGATCTATTATACCTGAGAGAGAAGACCCCAGGCTAGTGCTTATATGGAAATACTGGGTTTTTAGGGTTAATGGCCATCAATCAACACATTAAAGAAGTTTTTTGTCCTTCCTTCTGCACTGTAAATAAGCCCCATTGTCATTGATTGCAGTCAGAGCACCAGTCCCAAAGCATGGCAAAGAGGAAAGCAACTGTGGCCATGTGGGTCTAGTTTAGTGAAACAAACAAGGAATCCTGTGGCACTTTTAAAGACTAACAAATGTATTTATTTGTTAGCTTTTAAAAGTGCCACAAGACTCCTTGTTTGTTTTACATCAGGGTATCTGAGAGGATGCCAAAGGTCCCTTGTTTCTTCCTCTCATCCTCAAACAGTACCTGAGTTTCATTACTTAGATCACCTGCAAAGCAATAAGGAATATATGAATACATATATTAAAATAAGATGGAAAAGGAGAGAGTCAGGCAGCATAAAGGAAATAACATACATTAGACAATTGGAATCCAGTGCTTTAAGGTGAGAGAGGACCTGAACTTATTTCTTGTTATCATCCAAAAATAGCTTCCCTGTCTCTGAATTTTCAATTTAACAAAAACTTGATCTAAGAAAAATTATTAAACTTGTAAAATTGCATTCCCAAACCAGAACCACAAAGAAGAGTACCTCCAGATGCTCCTGTCCACTTGGCTGTGAGGTTGATGAAACATCACCATGACACATTCAGTATTGCCTACCCTAAACTTCAAAAATAGTCACAAGTCTGGCTTAAATATATCATTAAAACTCACTTAAAAATAAGGGCTGTGTTCACACAGCACTCTTATTTCGAAACAACAGAGGCTATTTCGAAATAAGAATTCTGCTGTTCACACGACACACAGTTCTTTTGAAACAATGGGAAGCCGTTGTTTCGAAACAACTGTGTTGTTTCAAAACAAGTTAAACCCCATTTAGGGGCGAAACAACGTTGTTTCAAAACCCTTGTTTCGAAACAATGTGTGTGAACATGTTGTTTCAGAACAAGGTGTCCCGAAACAACATTTCAAGGGCTGCCCCCTCAGCACCCTGGCCAGGGAACCCTCAGCACCCTGGCCAGGGTGCTGAGGGGTGTCGCTTGGCCGGCACCTGCAGAGTGGGGCTGCAGGCACCCGTGGGGTTCAGCACAGCCCAGCGCTGCTCCCCACCGGCTTAAAGCCCGGGCTGCCCCCAAACCC
>ML681979.1:39898837-39987023 GCA_007922195.1 Podocnemis expansa | reverse complement strand
CGGTGGGTTTGGGGGCAGCCGGGGCTTTAAGCCAGCGGGGAGCAGTGCTGGGCTGCGCTGAAGCCCACAGCTGCCTGCAGCCCCCCTTTGCAGGCACCCGCGGGGTTCAGCGCTGGGCTGCACTGAAGCCCGCTGGTGCCTGCAGCCCCCTCCGGAAGCGAAATAGCAGGTTCACAGTGTGAACCTGCTATTTCATTTCCCGCCTTTTCCCTTATTTTGAAATAACTTTGTTAATTCAGACTAAGTTATTTCAAAATAAGGCATTATTTCGATACAAGTTTTTCGACACAACTTGTATCGAAATAATCCCTGCGTGTGAACACAGCCAAAGAGATGTTTAAAGAAATAATAAATGAGGGGGAGCTATTTTCTCTGACTTCTGGGTTTTGAGCCTTTAGGATAAAGTCAGGTCATGTTTTTCTGCTTCTCTCTGCAACTTTTTAGCTTGAGGGCTAGAAATTTATGATTTTATTAAAGAAAAATTATGACACTGCCCAGTGTTCCCTCTAAGCTGATGATGCAACTGAACAAGTAATGGCTGCACAAGTTATTGGGGAGCCAGTGGGCAGCAAGGAAGAAGCCCATTGGGGCCTGGAAAACCAGCAGGGAACTTGCTCAGCTGCATCATCAGCTTAAAGCAGTGGTGGGGCCTTTCTCAGGCTGGGGACCCCTTTGTAACAAAAAAAAAAATCTTTGCGGACCACCCTGGCTGATTATGTAATCTGGCCTGCATGGGCAGACTTTGGCCCGCACTAGTGGGAGAGCTGGTGAGCAGTGCTGCCACCACCATTGCCCGCACCACTGGGGAGCTGAGCCGTGGCAGCTGTGGTCCCCTGCCCTTGCCCCTGCTGGGGAGCTACTGTGGCTCCATCCCCCTGCCAAGATACAGCCACAGACAGGGAAAGGCAGCCCTGGCAGGGAGCATCAGGGCTGTAGCTGGATTCCGGCCCCGAGTAGGGAGAGGCTCTGCAGACCCCCTGCAAAGTGTCTGCGGACCTCTGGGGGTCCCCGGACCTCAGGTTGGGAACCACTGGCTTAGAGGGAACATTGCACTGCAAAGTTTAAAATGGGGGCGGGGGGGGGGCACAAACTGATTCGCCCTGGGCCCCTCTCCCCCCTAGGGACGGCCCTGAGTACAGTACACGAGCATGGTTACGTTTGTCAACCAAACTTGTAATCTGCTAAAAAAAAGTCAAGTTTGTCTGACAAGATTTATTTTCAATAAAGCCATGTTGATTGGTATTAATTATGTTGCAATCCGTTAATTCTTTACTTGTTTGACTCCTCTATCAGCTTTTCCATAATTTTTTTTTCTGGGATTGATATCAAGTTAATCGCTCTATAACTACCCAGGTCATCCCCCACCCCACCCTTTTTTTTTTTTTTTTTGACTATTGGCATAATATTTGCTTCTTTTAGGTCTTCTGGGATTTAGTACTCCAAGGTTTGTTAAATGTCATTGCAATGTCTCAGAGAGCTCTTCAGACAATCCTGTAGATTCAAAACATGTTTAACTTTAGTTCTTTCTATTTAACACCCTCTCTAGCTATTGCTGGAATAAAAATAAGTATTTCTTTCTCCCAGTAAGATGTGAATACATCATCCAGCCTCTTTACAAATACCGAGTAGAAACACCTATTGAAAATGCATGCCTTTTCTGCATCCTTCTTGACAGTTTTACCATCAGTATCTTGTAATGAACTTGCACCATTGCTAGCATTGCTTTTATTTCTGATCCATTTTTTAAACTCTTTCTTATTGTCCTTTACTCTGCTGTGCTTAGATTTGTCATTGCTATTTTTACCTTGATTAACCTGAATTTTATGACTGCTGAATTATAGTAATTGCTATCAACTTCCCCTTTTTCTCCTTGGTTATAAACTGGGGGATTTAAAAAAATTTTTTTTTTGCTTCCTGTTTTAACCGGAATTTTTTTTTTAACTGAAGAAGCCTTCTAGCTTGACTACAAAACAGTGGGTTTTCAAGCATCTACTAACATTTTCTTAAACAACTCCCAATTATCATTAAAATTTGCTTTATTTAAATGGTTCCTTCCCAATCCACTCTGCTCATAATTGGTTCCATCTGTAGGGAATTGGCCACACAAGTGTCTCTGGAGACAAAATTGCTAGAAATATTAGATTACAATAAGAGTTATAGACCAGGTAAAGAGTTTAAATTTATTCTCCCAGTTCATTTGCATGAAGAAATTATAGGTGTGCTTCTTGATTCTGCAATGGCCTCTTCATGCTGCTAGTTTAACCAGGGATTCAATAACACTCCCAATACAGGGACAATCACAAAGTGGCATAGTCTGCACAGATGTTCTACTATTCTATCTCCAGCCCATGACTGGGTAAAGAGATTATGGGCTGAATGCATCTGTTTCTCACTATTACCCCTGCTGAAATGACTCCTGAGGATCACTGGCTGACAGGTGGAAGTAAGAACAGCTGTGAGGCTACTCTAACTTACATCAGGGGAGAATTAGCCTTTGATCAGTCCCACAATTGGGGCACAAATTTTGTTCCCTTATCCTTTTGAGTCCACATATACAGTCCTAAGTAAAAGACAAAGTCAGATGTGTGTCTGGTTGTTTTTCATTCTGTGGAAAATACACAAAGTCAGTTAAACTGACTGATCTGTAGTTTCTGTCATCACAGCCATTGACATAGAATAATTATCTCTGCTTGTAAAACCCCATTTGCAAAAGGTGAGGTCAGATGTTTATCTGGCTTAGTAGTTTCTCTGCCAAGGCTCTAGCAAGAGGCTGTGGGATGCCTGTCATTCACTGTATCAAACAGTGTGCCATCCATATAAAATACACCATTTCAGTGTGAACATGCCTGCACACAAGCTTCAAATTTCTTTTCCACTGGCATGGTAAAACTCAATTCTTTGAACCTCCAAAGGATATGAGTGCAGCTAGATCAAATTTATTTTAAACTGAGAGATTTTGGGGCAGTGCTGAACTTTGATTGGGCTCTCTGACCAGCTTCCTATGTGAAATCTTACATCCCAGTCCTATAATCCAGCTCCAAAAACTGCATCTGTTAGAAATTGTTTGCTGTTTATTTGCTCAGAGGAATAAGGTATCAGTGTAATGTAAAACTCCAGTACATTCTTACTAACCACAGTTTACATACCATGAGCAAAACTGTGAAATCATTGATTTATTACTGTTGCCTGGTTACTGTTATTTATCAGATAATGAGATCACCTTGTTGTGTGGAAACTGTTTGGAGCGGTCTTCTGTTTTAAACATGCTTTAGGTGTGCTGACAAGAGTATGTTTATTCTCAGGTATCTCTTGTGGTCAGGGTGGTGGTGGTGGAGTTTTATATTGTTGAACTATTTCTTTTGCCTTATTAAATGAATTTAGTTTCAGATGGAGTGCTAGGTTTTCGTTTGTGGTGCTGCTTTTCCTGTTACTGTTGTTGTGGTTTACCGTCCACCTTGGGGTGTTCAAAGCAGCTCTTCAAAATTCACTGAGCTTGATTTGTTGTTCACAGCTTTGTACACTATTAGTCTTGGACAATTTGGTTTAGATGGGAATTTTTCCAAAAAGGATCATCACATATACAGGAAATGTAGGATTCTTGTGATTTCAGCTAGCAATATTAAAGCACCAGTGCTGCAACTTTCCGTGAGTGCAGGGATCTGATCATATAAAGTTCCAGAGGGGCAGCTGTGTAAGTCTAGTAAAGCAAAAAAAAAAAAAAAAAAAAAAAAGGCAAGGAGTCTTGTGGCACTTAAAGACTAACAGATTTATTTATCACATGAGCTTTTGTGGGCGAAAATTGCACTTTGTCAGATGCTTTGAAGAGTGGGAACTTACAGAAAGGGATGAAAATAAATGCAGGGGAGTGTGACACATAGGATCAGAGCATTTGTTTGCTGTTGTAGTACGACCTGATCCCATGTCTTACGCTCCCCTGCATTTATTTTCATTCCTTTCTGTAAGTTCCCCCTCTTCAAAGCGTCTGACAATGTCTCAAAAGGTTGTATTTCCAGTTTGGTTATTTCTGTAATATAAAATTTATGTGAAGTTCTCAAGAGATGTCTGTATCATTCTTTGGTCTATTTTTCATATCTAGCAGTGCTCTGTAGTGGTTACAGCGACACATTGGGAGACAGGAAAAGTCCGTTTTCCTCTTGCCTCAGAAAGTAATCTATAGTTTGACACTGGACAAGTTAATCTCTCAGTGTTCACTATGATGAAAAGATTTACAGTACAGTACCTTTGCTACAAGTAATATTTGTAAAGCATTTGAGTTAATCTGATGAAAGTTGCTAGAGAATTAGTTGTTTAAGGCCTACCCACCTGAGAAAGAACTTCTCCCATCTGATGTGACAGCCGTTGAGATCACATTGGGACCTCTCCAGTTTAAGCAAGAAAGAGTTGGAGACAGAATAATCTCAGAGAAGAGCCCTTGACTCTGGAACTCCTGGTCTGACAAATTTTGAGTCTTCTGATCTTCACAGGATGCTGTAAGACCCATCTATTTTCCTAGGTATTTTAGAAAGGATAGCATGGACATAAAGCCACATTTAAATACTAAGGCTATGTCAACACTAGCCAGTTAGTCTGTGTCTACACTAGGCTTTGCCTAGTTTGAACTAAGAAATTTCTTAGTTTGGACTAAGCAAAGCTTAATCCAAACTAACAAATTCGACTGTTAGTCTGGACTAAGCACTTAGATAAAACTTTAAGTTTGAACTAGATGCAAAGTAGACATAGACTAAGGTTGAGTTTGAACTAAAAAAGTTTGAACTAAGCCATTAGTTCAAACTAGACATGAGTCCTAGTTTAAACTAAAAAGTTAGTTTGAACTAGGCCATGCAGCTGGTTCAAACTAAAAAGCCACAGTTAGTCTGAACTAACCTGCAGTTAGTTCGAACTAACAGGGAACTGCTTAGTTCAGACTAAGGAAGTCTGAACTAAGCTTTATAATATAGACATAGCGTTAAGAGTCTTACTGGGTTGATTAACTGAAGAGCAGAATCTAACTTTTTTCCACTGTTTCTACAATGGAACTTTGCTCTTTTAGAGCACTTCTCGTATGTCAGTCTCAAAAAAACTGATAAATATCAATCAATTGCTATTCAAAACACTCCTGCAAAGTAGATCATTTTTAGTATTTTTAGTATTATTCTCATCTTAAAGGAGGCCAAACTAAAGTGTAGAGTTCCTGATGCTTCATTGCCTTGCATCTTGTGTGATCATCCATACCTGTGCAAAGTGTGTGTTAAATCACTACCTAATCAGGATTTTCCACCCTCTCACATTGATGGTAGCATTATACCCTTTTTACCGGGTATAATTTACTACACAAGATGCTAGATAAGGATGAATCAGACCGAGTGATCCTAAGAGGATTAGAGGTGCTATAATTTTGGGGAGCACAATTTATGCCCTTTGGGGCCTAATTTTCAGAGCTGAGCTCCATTGAAATCAATGGGAACAGCTCTAAAAATCAGCCCCATGTCAGCATTCATAAACCGTGGGACCCAAAATCCATGATCAGGTTTAAAAATGGAGCTGCATAATGAGAACTAGTGGTTAGAATCTAAAACTAGACACTTTCTAACAGAGAAGAAGGAACCATGTTTTAACACTGAGTGTAATTAACCATGTTGATGAGGATTTCCCATGATTTGTGTATGCAAGCAATGGTAGATTTGTAAATATATCTTAGCGGTCCAGACTCCCAGTTTCCTGTTTTGTGTGCTTGGAACTCTCTCTCCTGTCTGAATCTTTGAAAGCATCTCTAGTTGAGGAACAAGTTTATCTTTCTTCTAACTGGGAGCTGGTGAATGCTTTTAATTCTCTGCTTCCTTAGTGTACTTTGGTAATACATGCCCATGATGCAGATTCATAGATTGTAAGATCAGAAGAGACATTACCTAGTCTGACCAGCTACATAGCATAGTCCATAAAACCTCAACCAACAAATTTTGTAGCTAGCCTGTATCTTTTAAGTTAGAGTATATCTTTTTCAAACCTAGCCAGTCTTGATTTAAAAACTACAGTAACAGGGTACATTGTTCCAATAGTTAAAAATTTGTATTTTAGTTCTTGTCTGAAAATGTCCAGCTTCAGTTTCTAGCCACTGGAAATTGTTACAACTTTTTCTGATAGACCAAAGAGTCAGCAGCTTTCAGAAATTTATTCCCTAAATTGGCACTTGTAGACCCTATAAATCTGGCTTGTCCAACATGCGGCCAGGGGCCAGAATCTGGCCCACCAAGGGCTTTTATCCAGCCCACGGAGTGCTTCCACAAAAGCGTGGGAGGTGGGGCTGGCCAGGGCTACCCGGAATACTGTGTATTTCTACATCAAGTGTGCGAGCAGACACTGACAGTTTGTGCCAGCAAAAGCAATATCAAATATCCCACTAATCATTATTGTATTAAAGTTTATTAATAAAGAATAAGTCTTATCTATGTCTTATCTATCAAAAATTTTCTCACCAGCTCCCTGACTGAGAAAAGAATTGCAATGTGGCCCCTCACCCAAGAAGGTTGGACACCCCTGCTATAAATCAAATCACTTTCATTTGACAAAACTAAGTAGATTGAGCTGCTTTAGTCTGTCACTTTAAGGCAGAATTTTCAGGTTTCAGATCACTCTGTTAGCTCTTTTTTGAACCCTTTGCAATTTGTCAACATCCTTTTTAAAGACAGGATATCAGAACGGGACACAGTAATTCAGCAATGGTCTCACTAATACTATACACAGAGATAATACTGTTTAGTACTCCTTCTTGATTGTACCCTGTCTATATACACAAGGATCACACAGTGCATTTAAGCTACAGCATCCCACATGGTGCTCCTGGTCATTTGCTTAGCTACCATAACCCTGAAGTCCTTATCAGAGTCATTGCCAGGATACAGCTCCCCCATCTTATACATGTGACCTAAATCTTTTGTTCCTAAATACATGGCTTTGCACTTGGCCATGTTAATATGCATGCTGTTTAAATAAGGCCATCTTACCAAGTGATCCAAATTAATCTATATAACTGACCTGTCCCCATCATTCCTTGTCATTTTTGTGTCATCTACAAATTTTGCCAACAATGATTTTATATATTGTTTGAGATCATTGCTGAAGGTATTGAATAACATTGGATCAAGAACAGATCCCTGTGGGACTCCCTGGAAACATCACTATTGGATAACAATACACCATTTGAGATCTATCACTTAAGTTTTTAATTCATTGAATATTAGATACATTGATTTTGTACCGTTCTATGTTTATTCAGAATGGGCTGCAGAACTAACACCAAAACCTTACAGAATTCTATGTATATTGTGTCAACACGGTCGCCTTTATCAATCAAATTTATAATCTCATAAAAATAATCAACTTTTTCAATATAAAAAATCCATCAACTTCTGTATATCTGATCAATGAATTAAAGGTGCTGTGTTGTTGGGGGGAGGGGGGGTATAACCAGCAGGGAGCATATCTGTGGTTGTGGAATGGAGAAATTTGTATTAAAGACCACAACTGAATTTTACTCTAATTTGATTAGTTCTGATATTCATTGACTAACAATACATTTCTGGACTGTTTGCAGCCTTCTTAATCCCATCCTGTTGAACAGTCAACTTCTGGTATTTCTAGTGAACCTTGGAATCATGCTTTACAATATTTTAGTGGTATCACTTGGTGTTATTTCAGAGCTGGCTTCCAAACTCTGATGCATGTGGTTATATTACCTTCTCCTTCAGTGATCTTGAAAAAACAACGTGCTTGACTGACATCTGAGGAAGTCAAGTCTGTTATTGTTTCAATGTACAGCACACTGCAACTTGGTTGCTTTGATCTTTGACCTTCTGTGGTTTTTTAAAGCTTCAAGTGGAGAAGGGTTACCGAGCTTGTAAATGTTTCTGTGACACCAGATTATTTTCTTTCCTATGTACAATCTTCTTGGGTGACTCAGACTTACACAGATTATTAAATCAGCTATTTCTCCAGGGGACCTAGGACCAGTTTGAGAAATTTAGGATAAGTTTGAATTTGTTTTACTATTGCCTTACTGTATCAAGACAGCTCCTTCATTGTATTTTAGTGCATAAACACAACTGCTGATAGCTATTAGGAATAAAGGATGTTATCTCCCAATTCTTTATTACTCTTTTTGTTCTCTCAGCTCAGTTCCCTTCATTCTCACTATCCCCAGTCATCTTCCACCCACCTCCTGACTTTCTTCTGTGGTTGTGTCAAAATTATCCTTCTATGGCAGGGGTCTCAAACTCAAATCACCATGAGGGCCGCATGAGGACTAGTATGTTACCTCTAAGGCCGCACCACTGAAACTTTTTCATACAACGATATTGCAAATATTGGTAACAATATTGTTGTCATGGGCTGCAGGAAATCACTTTAGGGGGCCACATGCAGCTCACAGGCCACGTGTTTGAGGGCCCTGTTCTGTGGTGACTGGACATTGATGTGGTAGGAAGGTTTGTGTGTTGCAGTGACCCTAGGGGTTATGCTGGCAGGAGTTTTAACTCATGGTAGGGTCACCCCAGCTGAACACACAACAGACTAGACCCAAATGAGTACCAGTCCATTGGTCAAGTTGGTGGTTGAGTGATAGCCCAACAACTTACCCTTGTAAATGGCTACAGCAACATAGCAAAGCAGCCCTTCCAGTGAACAGCATGTTAGGCAGAGGTGAATGGCAGAGCCTGATTTGTGCTATGTGCAGTGTCTAATGGCATGGAAAGGATTCAGATTCAGACCACAGTGTAAGTGCAGCTGGTCCTGTAATGATGGTACACTGAAAACCATTCCTAATCAGTGGATAGAAGGTAATCTGCTGTAGGTATACTCTGGACTCTAATATAAATGAGCTCAAGATCAGCTAGAGCATACTCTTCCATAGTGCCTCTATTTCTCTACCTTGGTATTTCTTCTGTTCCTCACCCCTCATTTGTATTTAACCATATTTTAGAGCTACTTTTAAACTTGTGGGCCTCTTACAGTACGATCCAGTGTATTACCAACATGCCACAAGTGGACTCAGCTACTGAAGATTAATTTAAACTGTGTTGTGTTACTATTCCTTTAAGCACATAGCCTTTTAACCAGGCCATAGTGAGCTGGCAGATTGTGGGAGAGGTCAGGAAGCTTTCATCAGTTAGAGAAATGAGTCAGTGCAGGATGTGAGTCTAAACCCACTTTATTCATTGAAAGGCATTTTCTTAAGGTTTGTTCCTTTACAAACCAACAGATTTCTCAAAGGCTGGTAGCTGTGGTAGTGGGGAGAACAGCCAGATACATTTGTGCATCTAAACAGTTAAATACAACTGCCTGAAAATGTTTTAGATATAACAACTGGTGTCTTCCCTCATTAAGGATTTTAAGATAAGATGGGTCCAAAGGACCTTGAGGCAGCAAATAAAACAGCAAGGATGGTAAACTTTGTAAATTAAATGAGCTGATAAAAATTAGCCTTCTGTTTTTCCCATTGAAATAAATTGCCATGTTTATTCCACATAGGGGGAGTGGGAGTGATGTGGGCAGTAAGGTTTGAATGCCAAATATTTTATCCTTACTTTATACAGGTCCAGTTCTGTTCCCATTGAAGAGCCAAAATGTCCATGGGCTTCCAAAAGACCACCACTATTTGTTTGTATTGCAGTCAGGCTTCTAAACATTGCTCGGTTTTCTATACCCTGTTGTGTTTCATCCAATGGACAGAGGGTCCCCACACCACAAAGCCTTCAGACTAAGTAGATGACAAGAGGTAACAGGTGGATACTGCAGGCAGACAGGGAGCATAAGGTAGCAGTGAGATGGTTATAAAAAATAAAAGCATGGCACGTTAGGTAGAGAGCAGGAGCAGCTCCTAAACCATGCTATCAAATGGGATTTCCAAGAGCACTCTGCAGTTCCTGTTTTGCCACTAGTTTTCCCCTAACCTTTACAAGCTCTTCATTCATATATGTTGCATCCTCAGTCCCTGTGATCTGTGTTCTCAGGAACTTAAACTCCTGCTGCAGATGGTCTGCCTCATGATGCCAAGCATATGCAGTGAAGTCCTGAGAGTGGTCCTCATCCTTTCAATGCAATTGGCAATTAAAATCCATTCAAAAAAGAAACTCTACTGCATCCTCTTTCTATCATCCTTTCCTGCTAACTTGGTAAAAGACTTCTTTTCTTCATTCCAGTGTGGGCCATGGTAATGTGAAGAGACCTTCATTATGTCTTTATTTTCATAAGCTACAGACACAGGAGGTTTTATGGAAGGAAGCCTCATGTCCTGAACAGCTTTAACGACCCTGGTATCTGACAGTGGGTGAATAGTGTAGATCAGCATTACAAAGTTCTAAAATACTTTATTCAGTATTGTGATCGATTATTATGTATCAGCTATCAAAGCTGAACAGCTAGTGAGACCTCTGTAACAATAACCAGGGCTGGCCAAAGGGTTTTTGACACCCTAGGTGAAGTATGACTTTCAGATCCACTCTACCCTTCATTGGAAGAGAGAATATATTAATCTATATTTTTAAATAGAGAAAAAAATCACTTCCATCTAATTTGGCACCCCTTAAAGCCTGGTGCCCTAGGCAACCGCTTAGTTCACCTATATGGTTGGGCCAGATCTGACAATAACTAATTTCAGTGTGGCTCAAAGAAATCCATGTTCAGGGATATACATTATTCTGATGTGCAAATATTGGGCTTATTCTCTGTTAGCGTAGATCCTTTCCATAGCTCCCGTTCACCATGGTACAATTCTGCACACATGGTAATGATTTCTCTGTAATTTCCTTGTGAATCCTAAATTGCTGTATTTACCAGGAACTTGCTTCCAATCACGTTTTTTTACAAATGTGCTTCAGTTTAAGGTGTCGGTTAAAATAACTGTCAAAACCTGAATTTTCAGTCCAAGTGCCTACTGAAGTCTGTAAATAAGGACTGAGAAAAGACTTTGCAATTTGGTTCACTAAACGTATATACCTGCCTCCCTAAAAATAAACAAATGTAATAAAAATACAAAGTAATCATTCAAAGCTCACTGTACAGCACAGACATTCCATTTAGGTATGTGAAAATTATTTATTTTATTGTGGAAGCAATTAATGGCCCTAGCAGAATCAGGGTCCTATTTTGGTAGGTGCCATACAACCTTATAAGACAACATGGTCTCTGGTCAATGGAGTTTAAAATCTAATTTAAACTAAAACCCAACACATGAATGTAACAAACAAAAGGAGGATGAGGAGAATAAAAATAAAATTATGTAGTTATGCTGTAGAGTTATTACACAACTTGAATGAGTGCAAATCATCTCAAATGTGTGGTTTTTAAAAAAAAATAAATTAATAATTTTGGCTGTCTGCTTCTGCTGCACATCATAAGCATCATTATTAGGCTGAGTTTGTGAAGCCAATGTAGCAGAAGGCTGAAGAGGGAAGTGACTTTATTGACAGTCTATGAATTTAGGACAAGCATTCCATGCATAGGGGATATCCTGGAAGAAAGTGTGGAATGGAGGCATTTGTGGGGGCAGCTACCAAATGAATGTTCAATAAAGGTGTTATTGGCTGAGCAATAAGCATGAAAAGAGGCAAGAACAGGCAAGAGGTTTGAACTGGATACATTGCTAAATGGGAGCCTGATGGTGGAATAATATGGTCAGTTGAAGCTGAATTAATCTTTCTCCATAACACTTACCAATGAAGTGCCCATATGTCAACCATTATATTGTACAATGATACTATGTGGAAGAAGTTTGTTCTTATTCTGGTTGAATATCTTGGTAGCATATCTTGATATCTTCAGTAGCTGTAGTTACAGGCACAGATTATCTCCCACTATTATTTGACAAGTATTGATAGTATGCATGTCCCAGCAAATGATTTCTCATGCTCCATTTTATTACCAGTCATCGAAAAGGCTGGGTGAGGAGATTTTGTACCTGGGTTACTTCTTCATGCAGATTGAGCCCAGAAAGTGGCAATAAAATGTTAATACCACATCTGAATGTAATTTGTGTGCCACATGTTACAGAAAACTAGTATGAAGATGTTTTTGATTGGTACTAAAACAAACAAGGAGTCTTGTGGCATTTTCAAAGACTATTGAATTTATTTATTGTATGTGCTTTTATGGGAGAAAATCCCACTTTGTTGGACTCTTGAAAATGGGGAGGGGGGATTCAGTATAGGAAGGAGAAATAAATGCAATGAACTAAGTGTAATCACAGGATCAGGTCAGATTACCCAAGCAAATCAAACAGGTTGTATTGATTCAACTGAGTGGAACAACAGAATGGGAGGATGAGAGAGGGGACAATCACTGTTTATAATAAGAAAGCCAGGAAATATTTCTATTCAAACTGGAGATGATGGTATCAAATTTTCTTATGAATTCTAACTCTGAAGATTCTCTTTGAAGCCTTGATCTGGAATAAACCTGTTTAAGGATAGCCACAGACAAGTCCTTCAGAGAATGGCTGGGGAGATTGAAGTGATCTATTTTTTTTAATGGTGCCATTTCTGATGTCAGGTTTGTGTCTATTTATTCTTTTGCATAGAGACAGTCTAGTTTGTCCTATGTATAAGGCTGAGGGGCATTGTTGGCACATGATAGCATGTATCACAAGGGTGCCCATAGTGCAGTGCACAGGCCACATGCATCTCACACATGGCTTTTGTGCAGCCTGGAAGGAGTTTCTTGAAAAAACTATGCAAATACAAGAGACAGAGCACACTGGAAATAAAAAAAATCTGTTGAAACAGCAGGCTGGGAGTTTTGAAATCTTTTGTCCTGAGCATGCGCAGGGAGGGAGCCCCAGCATGTGGCATGGCTGCCGGAGCCAGGTGAGGGGCCCCTGGGTGGGGGGTCAGCCCAGGGGAGCCAACATCAGGGCAGGGGGGTTAAGGATGGGGGTCAGGGACTCAGGGGAAGCAGCAGCAGCATAGGGTGTTAGGGAGGGGTCAGGGTCTCCAGGGAAGCAGCGGCAGTGTAAGGGAGTTCAGGAAGGTGGGGTTGGGTGGATAAGGCTGATGGATGAACATCTTCACTCAGTGCTATGAATCTCAACTAGCAACTATGAGCCAAGATATCTTCAGATGATTGCTGGAAACTCCCAGCTGCATATGTCACAAAGTCCAAATTAGGTATGCCTTTTTTGTTGTAATAATATACTGAAAATATGTAACTACTGTATATCATTTAGAGTGCAAAAAGAACTGGATTTGGAATTCTGTAGCCCATGGGCCTGCACCAATCAGGCTCTGTGGCCCCCATCTATGAAAACTTAGGGCACTCTTGGTATATCACGTTGATGTAGATATGTGGGCAGAGTTAGCATCAAGGTCTGCTGCAGTGGTTTGTGCCCACCTTGGTGCTTATGTTGTATGGTCTGGTGAGTATCCACTTAAGGTTGAGAGGCTATCTGTGAGGAGAGGTCTGTCTCCCAAGGCCTGAGAGAGTGAGGGATCATCTTGACATATAGGGTATAGGTTTGACTTGGGGGCTGTAAGTGGTGAGAGCTGGTGTGTTCTAGTGTTTTCCTTCTTGGGCTTGTTATTGGTACTGTTTCTCACATCCATATATTGGTAAAACCAAACTCACTTAAATCACAATTGCCTATTTCACTTGCACCCATCTCTAGTTCCTGTCACAAAATACTGAACTTTTCCAGATTCAGGACTGAATATTGCTTGGGACTAGTGTAATTTGGGGGAGGGTGGGGGGGGATTTTATATTTGGGAGGGAAAAGGAGGAAATAGACTGGTTTAATATTTGGTTGTATCAGGAAAGCTATTTTGATGTAATTCAAAAGGAGATGGATGAAACAGGAGGGTAGGTGAAGCAGCATATGAAATGGATACCTGTGTATATTTGTTACTTATAGCATCCATTATCATAGCGTAAAAACACCTCTTAATCATTAATGCATTCATCCTTACAATGCTTCTGTGAAGTAAAGAAGTGCTGTCAGTCTCATTTACAAATGGGGAGCTAAAGCACAGAGGGTACGTCTGCATTGGAGCCTTAGGTCAACTTAAGGAAGGTTAAGTCGACCTGCAGACTCCTGCAGCCACACTGGGCTTTTAAGTTGATTTAAGCACTTCCTTAAGTCAACTTAATAACACTACCTCTTAAGGTCGACTTAACACTTAAGTCAACCTTAGTAAATCAACTTAAGTCAATGTACATGGAGAAAGCCCTTAAGCTGACCTAATTGGCCTACAGGCCCCTTCCCAGAGTTTCTGACCACCAGGAAGAGTCAACCTAGCACCTGCCAGTGTAGGAGAAGTTTTCAATGTGGACTCTGTAAGTTGACTTAATAAGGTCGACTTTAAGTCAACTTCAAGTTGACCCTCTTAGGTTGACTTAACAGAGCCTCCACTGTAGATGTACCCAGAGAGACTAAGGATGTCTATGTTGCAGTCACAGGTGTGGCTGCAGCTCAGGTAGGCTTCAGTCTAGCAAGTGCAGCTAAATATAGCAGTAACGATACAGCAGCAGAGGCCCCAACATATACTACTAACACAAGTACATGCACAGGGTTCCAGGTGGGCTTGCACAGCTTATGCCAGGGTCCAGGCCACTGTGACTTCACTGCTATTTTTTTACTGTATTAGCTGCAGCAGATTAAAGTTGGCATGAGTGCGCCTACACAAGCTGCAGTCAACTGTTGATGACAGTGAGGACATACTCTGAATAACACTCTAGGTCACTCAGGAAGACAATGGCAGAGCAGAGAATTAGAAATTCAAGTGTCCTATGTCCCAACCTTTCACTCTAGCCATGAGGCCATCCTTTCTCGTGAGGTATATCACCACATATATACATACCCACAAAATGGTGGTTGTTTAAAAAAAAAAAAATCATCTCTGGTGATCACCTGCACACTACATTTGTTGCTTCTTCCAAGGACAGAAATATTGTGTTGCTATTGCTATTTATTTAAGTGCTGATAAACTTCTTTGTACAGTGCAGCTCCCAGAACAAAGAGATGGCCTATTCCCTGTCCTCAAGGACCATATACTCTATCTAGACAATCATTAACAATCCATGAAATTATTTCATTGAGTACTCTCAGTGTGCTAGAATTGATTTAATCTCCCAAGAGACAGCAATGTTTTCATTTTAACTAGGGTTATAATATAACCTTGTAGCACCCTTAATGTTTCAAAAATTAGAAACCTACTGCAGAGGGTGGATATATACAAGGAAATCAAATGAAAAAGCTTACTTATTCTTGCAGAAATAGAGCAGAGGCACTGCTCTGGGAAGAGAGACACCCGTGGGAATTCGACTGTCCTCTGTTATTTATTTTACAGTGGTACACAAAGGCTCCCGTCAAGAGCAGAGCCTATTTTGCAGGGCACTATCCAAACACATGAAGACAGCTGGTGTTCTGAAGAAATCATAATATTCTTACCTGGGTACTTGTCTATTGACTTTGTTTTGCATAGTATGATATAGCCATTATCACCTTGAGGTAAGACCTGCTTGATTGCTAGACCGTGTGATAGTGCAACAAGAGACCTGGGCATCAGTCCTATCAGTGAATGATCTTTACAATAGAATTTATTAGCTGGATTCCTGCACACTGGTGAGACAAGAAATACAGGGTGTTGTAAAAGAGATACTTGATCTGATCCACTAAATCATACTCTCATCAGCTTCATCTATTCTGAGAGTATTGTAAACAGAACGGGTGTCAATATCTAAAGAGATTCTCAAAAACAAAAGAACATCTTTCATATATAATATATGCAGTGTATAATGCAGATTTCAAAGTGTGCAATACATGTTTCTATTGTGCAGGGAGCATAATTTATATAAATTAGAATTGTGCCATCAAGTATAAATTATTGAATTGCTCAGTGACTCAGTTTTCCATACTGTGAAATGTAGATAATGCTTACTTGCCAGAGGAGATAAGTGCAAATGCATGTGTCTCTAATTTTTCCTAACACTGCTTGTCCCCTCCAACATGACTGCAAGGCTAAGATGCTGGAGGGAGGCATCTGTCTGAAACAGGAATCAGAGCAGTAAACTCTCTCCCAGAGTTAGGCAGCCAAGCCAGGTCAGTTCTTTTTCCCAAAGAACAAAGGAGATGTAGCCCCCTTACACTCACAGCACCCACTCCGGATGTGAGAGATCTAGGTCCAGATCTCCACTCTACTTGCTTCAGAGCAGGAGTTTGAATTCGTCTCTCACATCTGGGATGACCCCTCTAACCAATGGGCTACAGCTTCAGTCTCATTTTCTCTGCCCCAGTGACTATTCAGATCTTTCCTACGAAGAGGAACAGCTTCAACAAACAAAACTGAGATAACCACTTACCAGAGTACACAATAACCTGAGTATTAGTGTGCTCACCAAAGGGTGGGAGAACCATATTCAGCTCCTGGTTCTGACTCAGATTCCCCATATGCAAGATACTAGGGGACACATAGTTTGTGAGTCCTGACAGGACTTGGGTGCCAAACTGTTCAGCAGTGTCAGCTCTTAACTGACTGGGCACATGACAATCAGCCGACAGTAAGTGGACTTTCCCAGTGGTAACTTGGACACTTAACTTTAGGTGCTTATAGGATTAAGTGGCAGCTGACCAGTGGTCAAAGGCACCTAAGTCTCCCTTGAGAATCTATGAGAGTTAAATAATAATAATCTCTGTCTGCCCAATGTGGACTTTGCATTCTTTGTAACACTGAAGATATTATGACCTCCTTTGCCTAAGCAACCCCTCCTCTATGCTGTTGTACAGGATGTTGTGAAGGCACCGTCTGGCACTCTCCACCCCAGAAGTATCTGCATTTTCAGTGGTGCTGTATTTTGTATATACAACTTGTACAGCAATTCCAAATCCTTTGGGATGAAAAGTGTTAGTATGTAAATATCAACTGCTATTATAAAATGACTACTGTTTTATTTACTGAAGAGAAGATGAGGGGTGTTACAAATCAAAGTGAAAGCTTGGAAGTACAGCAACAATTAGATCCACAAAGATAACCAGATCCTGTTGTTGGTTTGAGCTCTGCTTGCTCATCTGTAACAAATGACTATGTTGCAAGAGCACTACAGTTCCCAAATGAGAAATCACAGTGTTCTCATTATGTGCTAAGTGTTCATCACATCAGATTCATTTCTCAGTATTTAATGTTAATTACTAGCTTGGTTTCGTATTAGCTGAGAGCTAAATGATCTAGTACTTTAAAAAACTATTAAGATCTGCGTCACATAGGCAAACATAACCATCCACTCCAGAGTGTGAAATGGATAATGACTGGGTATAAAAGAGTTCTCAGAAATCCCCAGCTGAACGTATTACAGAGCTGTACTTCCTCTTTAAGAGGCTCTCTGCCAGAATGACACATCACTCTGGCTCATGAAAGTCATTGATAAACTACTCTTAACACTTGCTTCACTTGTGCACACACAAAATTCTTGTTCCAGTGACTGTCACTGAATGTTGAGGCACTTGTTGGTAAATAACTTTTATTTACAATAGGAAATCTGTGAAGAAAACAAGAAATGTATTTTATTCATTGATAAATCTACGGGGAAAGAAAGAGTAGGGAAGATTGAAAAGCAAAGCAGAGCTGGACACTGATCAAATTTCTTGAAGGCTGACTTGAGCTTTCAATTCCAAAACACTTAGACTCTAAGGTAATATCTGAAAGTATCCTGTGTAGCTCTCTCCATTCCTTGAGAAATTCAGGCTTAAAGAGTGTTACGCTGTAAATGGAAGCCTGAGCTGAACCAAAAGTCTGTGAAGTTCACACAGTATTCCCCTGCGGCAACCTTGATGAGGTGTGTCAAAGCAGGGCCATAATTAGGGTGGGGTGACTGGGGCAAAGCCCCAAGTGCTGAATTTTAGAGGGTACCAAAGCACAGCATGCAGCCACAGACCCTACCTGGCCCAGAAGGCAAATTCCTCCCGGTGTCTGACTGGGGCTGGGGCTGGGAATCTCCCACCCTGCCCTCAAGCATGCATTCTTCCAGGGGTGGGGACAAGCCTGTGGCCACACATCAAAGGCCAAGTGAACAGGTAGCAGCTCTGCCAGGGGACCCACCATGGCCGGGTAAGGGGGACTGCACATGGAAGCCACCCACCCACCCAGTGGTCTGGAAAGCCACTCACCTGGCTGGGGGACTTGGCTCAGAAGCTGGCCAGCTGGGGGACTTAGCTGGGAAGCCAGCCAGACCAGATCCAGCTCTGCACCGCCTTGCAGCGGTGGCAGGGGATGGATTGGGCCCCAGGGAGGGGCAGGGGGCAGCAATGCTCCTGGGTTGGGGAATGTGCCTTGGGCAGTGCTTCCCCCAGGTGCCAAACTACCTAGTTACAGCACTGTGTCAAAGGAAGCAATTAAAAAGAGTGAAGGAAACTTTTAGCTCCTGTTGTGCCTTCCCCTCTTTATTTGACCTCTGTGGAAGCCAAGGAAAACCCAAAAGTGCTCCAGTACCTCCGTTCAAAACCAGGTTGGCCATCAGCAAAAAAGCATCTGAGAATCACTGTGCAAGGAGTATAAAGTAAAACTGTTCAGAATCAGCTTTGAGGGTGGGAGGTCTTCTCAACCACTGACTCTGAATTTTTTTTTTTTAATTTCATTTACCACGAAAATAAAACAATTGTTTTGCTAAATACACTGTTAACAGAGTTGGGTAATATATACCCTTCCAGATGTGTTACAGTGAGGTACTCTATAAGAAATCACACAGAAACATTGAAATCATGCCAAGATTTTGGTACAAATCCAACACAATTCAGAGACACATATATTTTGGCCAAATCCTAGAATCATAGAAAGGAAGAAACTTTGAGAAATCATCAACTGCAGCCCTCTGAACAAAAGCATGATCAAATAAACCTAAGCAATCCATAACAGGTGTTTGTCTAGCCTGTTTTCATAAGCTTCCAATGACAGGAATTCTACCACGTTTTTTGGAAGCCAACTAGATACTTTCACTACTTTTGCAATTAGAAATTTTTTCCTAATACCTAACCTAAATTTCCCTTTCTGCAGAGTATGCCCATCACTTCTTGTCCTACTTTCAGTGAACATGGAGAACAACTGACCACTGTCCTTTATATAACAGCCCTTAACATACCTGAAAACATTTATGAGGTCTCCCCTCAGTTTACTTTTCTCAGAACTAATCATATCCAGCATTTTTAAATCTTTCCTCATAGGTCAGGTTTTCTAGATATTTTATATCTCCCCCCCCCCTTTCCTGCACTTTCTCCAATTTAACAATTCCTAAAAGTGTAACACCAAAACTGGACACAGTATTCTGGCTGAGGCCTCAGTAAAGCAGGACATTTACTTCTTACATCTTACCTACAACACTCCTGTTGATACCCTCTAGAATGATGTCTTTTTTAAAGCTGCATCACAATGTCAACTCCTATTCAGTTTGTGGCCAGCTACAACCCTCAGAGCTTTTACAGTATTACTCCCACCTAACCAATTATTCCCCCATTTTCATAGAATCATAGGGTTGGAAGGGACCTAATAGGTCATCCAGTCCAACCCTCTGCCAGAGGCAGGACCACTCCCACTTAAACCGTCCCAGTCATGGTTTTGTCCAGCCGGGCCTTAAACACCTCCAAAGATGGAGACTCCACCACCTCCCTTGGGAGCTCATTCCAAGGCTTCACCACTCTCCTAGTAAAAAAGTTTTTTCTAACATCCAGCCTCGACCACCCTAACCGCAACTTCAGACCATTGCTCCTCGTTCTGTCCTCTGTTATTACCGAGAACAGTCGAGCTCCATCTTCCTTAGAGCATCCCTTCAAGTAGTTGAAGGTTGCTATCAAATCCCCCCTCAATCTTCTCTTCTGCAGACTAAATAAGCCTAATGCTTTCAGTCTTTCCTCATAGGGCTTGTGCTCCAGCCCTTTAATCATTTTGGTTGCCCTCCTCTGAACTCTCTCTAGCATGTCCCTGTCCTTTCTGTAGTGGGGAGCCCAAAACTGAACACAGTATTCTAGATGTGGCCTCACCAGTGCAGAATAGAGGGGAATGATCACATCCCTTGATCTGCTGGTAATACTTCTTTTGATGCAGCCCAGTATGCCATTGGCCTTTTTGGCAGCAAGAGCACACGGCTGACTCATATCTAGCTTCCCATCCACCATAACCCCCAGGTCCTTTTCTACAGTGCTGGTACTTAGCTGAATGTTTCCCAGCCTGTAGCAGTGCATGGGGTTTTTTCATCCCACATGCAGGATTTTACACTTGTCCTTATTGAAGCTCATAAGATTTCTATTGGCCCACTGTTCCAATTTATCTAGGTCTCCCTGAATCCTGTCCTTGCCCTCCAACGTGTCTGCTGGTCCTCCCAGTTTGGTGTCATCCGCAAACTTACTGAGAATGCAGTCTATTCCATCATCCAGATCATTGATGAAAATGTTGAACAGAACCGGCCCCAGGACCGACCCCTGGGGCACCCCACTCGTGACTGGCTGCCAGCTAGATATGGAACCATTGATTCCTATACGCTGAAACCGTTGATCTAGCCAGTTTTCTAACCACCTTATAGTCCACCTATCCAACCCATACTTCCTTAATTTGCCAATGAGAATGCTGTGGGAAACTGTATCAAAAGCCTTGCTAAAATCAAGGTATATGACATCAACGGTTCTTCTTGCATCCAGAAAACCAGTCATCTGATCATAGAAGGAGATGAGATTGGTCAGGCATGATTTACCCTTGGTAAATCCATGCTGACTGTTCCTGATCACTTTATTTTCCTCTAAGTGTTTGAGGATGGATTCTTTGAGAATCTGCTCCATAATTTTTCCAGGGATTGAGGTGAGGCTGACAGGTCTGTAATTCCCCGGATCCTCCTTTTTCCCCTTCTTGAAAATAGGCACTACGTTTGCTTTTTTCCAGTCCTCTGGCACCTCCCCTGTTCTCCATGAGTTTTGAAAGATAATGGACAGCGGTGCTGCTATCTCATCGGCCAATTCCCTCAGCACTCTTGGATGCAGTTTGTCCGGCCCCATGGACTTGTGCACATCCAGCTTCTTTAAGCAGTCCCTAACCTGACCTTCCATCACCAAGGGCCTGTCTTCTTCTCTCGCATCTGCCACACCCATGGTAGTGGGCTGGGAGCTGTCTCTGCCCGTGAAAACTGAAGCAAAAAACGCATTGAGCACCTCAGCTTTTTCCTCATCCTCTGTCACAATGATGCCTGCCCTATTCAGCAAGGGGCCTACACCATCCCTGATCCTCTTCTTGTTATTAACATGCTTGTAGAACCCCTTCTTGTTATCCTTTACATCTCTCGCTAGCCGCAACTCCATTTGTCCTTTGGCCTTTCTGATTTTATCCCTGCAGTCCCTAGCAATATCTTTATATGCCTCCTTGGTCATCTG
This sequence comes from Podocnemis expansa, assembly GCA_007922195.1. Lineage (NCBI taxonomy): Eukaryota > Metazoa > Chordata > Testudines > Podocnemididae > Podocnemis > Podocnemis expansa. The sequence continues at coordinate 39,965,641 of ML681979.1, read as the reverse complement.
ACCAAGCTTCCATTTCCTGTAAGCTTCCTTTTTATGTTTAAGCTCAGAGCAGAGTTCTCTGCTAAGCCATTCTGGCTGCCTCACATGTTTGTTCTTTCTCCTAATTGGAATGGCAACTTCCTATGCCTTTAGCAGGGTTTCTTTAAAATATAACCAACTCTCTTGGACTCCTTTCCCCTTCAGGTTAGCTTCCCAAGGGATCCTGCCCATCAGTTCCCTGAGGGAGCCAAAATCTACTTTTTGAAGTCCAGGGTTTGTGTTTTGCTTCTTTCCTTCCTTCCTTTAATCAGCATCCTGAACTCAACCATATCATGGTCACTACTGCCTAGCTTGCCATTTACCTCTACCTCCCTGATCAATTCTTCCCTGTTTGTGAGCAGCAGGTCGAGCGGTGCAAGATCCCTAGTTGGTTCCTCTAGCATTTGTACTAGAAAGGTGTCCCCAACATTCTCTAAAAACTTCCTGGATTGCCCATGCACTGCTGTATTGGCCTCCCAGCAAATGTCAGGGTAATTGAAGTCCTCCATGAGCACCAGGGCCTGTGATCTAGAAGCTTCTGCTAGTTGTCCATAGAACACCTCATCCACCTCCTGCTTCTGGTCTGGTGGTCTATAGCAGACACCCACCACAACATCCCCCTTGTTGCTTTCCCCTCTCAATGTAACCCACAGACTTTCTATTGGCACGCTTCCACTTCCATAATGGAGCTCTGAGCAGTCATAGAGCTCTTTTACATATAACGCTACTCGTCCCCCTCTTCTTCCCTGCCTGTCTTTCCTGAACAGTTTATACCCATCCATGGCAGAGCTCCAGTCATGCAGATTATCCCACCACGTCTCCGTTATTCCTATAATATCATAGTTCCTTGTCTGTGCTAGTATTACCAATTCTTCTTGCTTATTTCCCAGGCTCCTCGCATTAGTTTACAGGCACCTAAGATACCCGGTCAATTGCCCTACTTTGTCATGTTGATTTCTAATTCTTTTACATAAACCTCCTTGCTTTTTTTCTTGGAGTTCTCCTCCCCCACTCTCCTCACATATTGGGGCTTCAGTAGAGCACTTAAGACAATTATTTGATTCCCCCCCCATGTTCTAACTACCTTCTCTTTTATTGCTGTTGCTACAGTCCCAGCACCCCCCAAGTTCCATCCCTTCCCCCAGATTACCCACATTGTTACTTACCTGTGGGCTTTGATCTCCTTCCCCCGTTGAACCTAGTTTAAAGCCCTCCTCACTAGGTCAGCCAGTCTGTGCCCATATACGCTCTTCCCCTTCCTGGACAGGTGAAGGCCATCTCTGCCTATCAATCCTCTGTCCTGAAACAGGACTCCATGGTGAAGGAAGCCAAATCCCTCCTGACCCACACCATCTTCGCAGCCAGGCATTCACCTCTAGGATGCATCTGTCTCTCCTGAGGCCTCTAACCTTGACTGGAAGGATCGAGGAGAACACCACCTGTGCTCCAAACTCCTTCACCCTCGCTCCCAGACCCCTGAAGTCACCTTTGATCTGCTGAGGATCACCTCTCGCAGTATCATTGGTACCCACATGGATAAGAAGCATGGGGTAGTAGTCTGAGGGGCGGATGATTTTAGACAATCCCTCCGTTACATCACGGATACAGGCACCTGGCAGGCAGCATACCTCTCTAGAGGCCTTGTCAGGATGACAGATGGGTGCCTCCGTTCCTCTCAGGAGTGAGTCCCCAATCACCACAACCCTACGTTTCCTCTTAGGTGAGGTGGTTGTGATCTGCCCAGCCTTTGGGGTGGATGGCCTCTCCTCTACCTCCTTTAGTGTGTCTCGCACCGCATAACGGTTCCTCACCACAATGGATGGTGGGATGTGAGCAGGCGTGGAGCACTGTCTACTGCCAGAGGTGACCAGCTACCAGTGTCCTTCCTCTGCCATAGGCACCCCATCCATTTCCAGCACCAGACACAGGGCTGATCTCTGAAGGAATCCATATGTTACACCCCTCCAGTTTCACAGTGAATCATTAATAACTACTCTTTGAGCATGGTCTTTGTGCATCCACCTTGCAGTAATTTGATCTAGATTACATTTTAGTTTGCTAATTTTATGAAACTGTCATGTGGTACTGTGAAAAAACCTTTTTGAAAACAAGATATATCGCATCTGCTGCTTTGCCCCTTTCCACTAGGCCCAGTAATACTACCAAAGAAGGAAATTAGGTTCATTTGGCATGAGTTGTTGTGGACAAATCCATGCTGGTTATTCCTGATAAACCTATTATTCTCTAGGTGCTTACAACTGATTGCTTAATAATTTGTTCCAGTATCTTTGCAGATATCAAAGTTAGACTGATTGGTCCATAATTCCCCAGGACCTCTTGGTTCCCCTTTTAAAAGATCTGTACTATTTTTGCCCTTTTTCAGTCTTCTGGGACCTCATCCATCTTCTAGGAGATCTCAAAACTAATTACTAATAGCTTCAAGATTGCTGCAATTTATTCTTCAAGTATCCTAGGATTAATTTCATCAGGCCCTATTGACTTGCATACATCTAACTATTCTAAATATTCTTGAACCCATTCGGCTTGTGTTCCTTTTTCCCCTTGTTAATATTAAGTGCATTGAGTACCGGGTCACCATTAATTTTTCTTTTAGCAAAGACTGAAGCAAAATAGGCATTAAACATGTCAGCTTTCTTGATGTCATAAGTTATTAGCTTGTCTTTCCAAGTAGGCAGAGGACTTGCAATTTCCTTCTTCTTTCTCTTGTTCCTAGGGTATTTAAATAACTTCTTATTGACTTTTATGTCCCCTGTGACATGTATCTCACTTTGTGCCTTAGGCTTTCTGATTTCGCTCCTAAATGCTTGTGTTATAGTTTTGTTCTCATCCTTAGTAGTTAGTCCATGAAATCATGGAATTTATCATTTCAATATGAAATCTATCATTTCATGACCAACCTCTAATGCGATGTTTTGCCGCTTGGGGTGTGTTCTGATCGGATCACGCCCCTTCCCATTAGCGGCACTTAAACCTGGTGCCACAAAGCTGCCCCTTTAATAGAGCAGCTCCATTAAGCCACTCCGGGCCGCCTGGGGCTTTGCCCCCTTGGCCCCGCCATAGTTACAGCTCTGTTTCATGATCACTGTCACTCAATTGCATTCCATCTTCAAATTTGCTACCGATTTCTCCCTCTTGGTCAGAACCAAGTCTAAAATGACTGTTCCCCTATTTACTACTTCTACTTTCTGGGTGAAAAATTTGTCCCCTATACATTCTAAGAAGTTTCTGGAAATGTTCAGTTTTCCCATATTACTTTCCAACAGATGTCTGGGTAGTTAAAATCCCCAATATTACCAGGTCTAGCTATTTCTATTTTTCTTCTAGAAATCCTTCATCCATCTCCTCTTCTTGATTTATTGGTCTCCAGTAGACCACTGCCTCATGTCGGCCCTGTTTTTTACACCTTTTATCTTTATCCAGCGACTTTCAACTGGAGTGCCTCTCACCTCCTTTTGTATCTTGCAAGAAGTCAGAGCCATGCCTGAGGGGACGAGAGGGGCAACAGTCCCTGGCCCTGTGATTCTGCCCGCCCCCATGCTGGGGACCAGGTGAGCCAGCCAAAAGCAGCAGCCCGCTTCAGCACTTCCAGACCACCCCCACTCCTGCCACGTGCACTGCTTTCAGCTCTGTAGCAGAGCAGCAGCGAGGAGGTGGGAGGCACCGCGGGGCCCATAGAGGTACCCCCCGCCCTGGCCACACTGTCTCCCACCCTCTACCTGCTGCTCCGGCACAAAGCCAAAACCAGTGCGCAGCCAGAGGAGTGGGGGACCAGCAGCACTGCATTGGGCTGCTGCTTTTCACCGGCTTGCCTGGTCCTGGCATGGGACAGCCAGCACAGGGGCCTGCCCCTCCCCTGGGCCAGTTGGCCCCATCCATCAGTGCAGGGGGGTGCTAGTGGGGGTCCAGAAGAGGGCGATTCAGCTGGGGCCCCATACCTCCCTAGGGACAGCCCTGCAAGAAGTGTATATATTCTTGATATATAATGCAGTGTCTCCTCCCTTTTTTATCCCAACTGCCATTCCTGAACAAGTTAGACACATAGACTTTAAAGCAGGGGGTCTCAAACTCAAATCACCTTGAGGACCGCACAAGGGTCGCATGAGGACTAATACATTAGCCCAAGGGCTGCACCACTGAAACCTTTTCATATAATGATATTGCAAATGTTGGTAATGATAGTGTCATTGTGAGCCACAGGAAATAACTTTAGGAGCTGCATGCAGCCCATGGGCTCGTGTTTGAGACCCCCCCACACTTTAAAGTCAGAACAGACCATTATGATCATTTAGCCTGACTTCCTGCACAACACAGTACACAGAACCTCACTGACCCACTCCTGTAATAGACCACTGTCCTATGACTGAGTTATTGAATTCCTCAAATCATTCTTTAAAACAGCAGTTCCCAACCTGTGGCCTGGGGCCAAAAGTGGTCTGGGAGGCCTTCCAGAGTGGCCTGTGGCTCCCCTCCTGCTGGCTGCAGATGGGAGTTGCTGCCTAAGGACCCAGGCAGAGCATTTTTCCACAGGGCTAAAAGCCCAATGCAGGCTCCTTGCTACACCCAAAGGGATAGGAGATCAGTGAGGAAGCAGCCTCCTCAGTGACCTTCTGTCTGACTGCAGCAGGCGGGGAGGGGTGTGCCTGCTCTCAGAGAATAGGGGCCTTTCAGGGTTGTAGAAATAATATCTGTGGCCCTGAAGCCAGAAAGGCCACTGGTTTAAAGACTTCAGAGTACAGAAAATCCACCAGCTAATGACCCTTGCTGCATGCTTCTGAGAAAGATAGGAAAACTCCCAGCTCCCCCACTCCTATTCTTCCCTCAGGGAAAATTCTTTCCCAACCCCAAATATAATGATCAGCTAAATCCTGAGTACACAGGAAAGACTCACCTGCCAGACACCCAGAAAGAATCCCCTGTAGTAGCTCAGAATCCACCACACCTATATCCCCACTATGCCAATATTACAGCCACGAGATTTATCATAGCAAAGTCTCTGGGATTCCAGAGGTCATAAATTTAGCTTTTATACTGATACAGGTCTTCTTCTTTAATCCCCATACTCCTTGCATTTGTATAGATAACTAGTGTGTTAGAATAGAATAGAATCATAGGGTTGGAAGGGACCTCATGAGATCATTGAGTCCAACCACCTGGAGCTGGAACCTAGGACCTTCTGCTGAGTAGGTTCCCCCACCAATTTCCTTTGTGTTGCTCCTGTGACCCTATTATATTTTCCATGTTGATTCCCCAGCCACCTAGCCAATACACAACTGTCTGTTATGGTCAGCTCTTTTTTTAATGCTTATCTATGGACTTTTGTCACCTGCCCCCTTTGAACTTCATCTGAAACTCTCCTCACTAGTTTGAAGAGTCAGGGCATGAAGATGGTCTTCCCCTTTTTGGTCAGGTATACCCCATCTCTTCCCAGAAAATCTTCTGCCCGGGAAAGTGTCAAAACCTGCTCACTGACACCATCTACTCGTCTATACATTCATCTCCAGGATGTGCTTAACCCTTACTCTCAATAGAGAAGATGGATTAGAACATAGCCCCTGTCCCTGACTCCTTCCCCTTTGCTCCTGGAGTCCTGTAGTCACTGCTGATCTTTTGTAGGTCAGACTGGTGGTATCATTAGTTCCCACATGGGCTGGCAGCAGGGGGTAATGATCAGAGAGATTGATTAGTTTCAGCAATCTTTCTGCAGTATCTCAAATGCAGGCTCCTGGCAGGCAGCACACCTCCCAGGACATCATGTTAGGTTGAAAGACAGATGCCTCTGTTCCCCTCAGAAGGGAGTCCCCTATCACCAGCACTACATGTCTTATCCCAGCTCTAGGGGCAAATGGCTACAGCTCCTCAGTCATTAATGTCTGCCCCCCAACTCCTGCCATCAGTAGAACATGCCAGTTCTTCACCTTGATAGCTGGGGGATCTATCTGGCAGGGGAGTCCTGTCTACTGACCAATGTGACCAGCAGCTAGTCTCTCCCTAGAAGACAGCTGGTTCACCTTCCTTCTCTGGTGCAACTGTAGTCATTTGTCATCAGCTAGCATCCTCAAACCAAGAAGTCTCCATGTGCATCCTGTTGATGAAATCTTCACACATGAACCACTACTTTCTGCAGCTCTCTTACCTGCTTCCCCAGGTACTCTGCCAACAGACACCTCTCACACCAAATCTTCACTGGCTATACCTTTGGATATCTCCAAGATTTGGTCACGAGTCTTTAACCCAATCTCTTTTTGCCTACAAGATACCAAACTGATTAGACTTATCATCCACCTGAAAAAAAACTGAAGTTCTCTTCTAACTAGCTCTATCAACCATTATCACTGTGTCAATCATAGAATCATAGGGTTGGAAGGGACCTCATGAGGTCACCTAGTCCAACCCCCTGCCAAAAAAAGCAGGACCACTCCCACTAAATTATTCCAGCTGAAGTTTTATCCATCCAGGCCTTAAACATCTCCAAAGACGGAGATTCCACCACCTCCCTAGGTAGCCCATTCCAATGCTTTACCACCCTCTTGGTAAGAAAGTTTTTCCCAATATCCAGCCTCGACCTCCCCAGCTGCAACTTGAAACCATTGCTCCTTGTTCTATCCTCTGTTACTACTGAGAACAGCCGAGCTCCATCCTCCTTGGAGCATCCCTTCAGGTAGCTGAAGGTTGCTATCAAATCCCCGCTCAGTCTTCTCTTCTGCAGGCTAAATAAGCCTAGTTCCTTCACTCTTTCTTCATAGGGCTTGTGCTCCAGCCCCTTGATCATTTTTGTTGCCCTCCACTGGACTCTTTCTAATTTGTCCACATCCTTCTGGCAGTGGGGAGCCGAAAACTGGACACAGTATTCCAGATGTGGCCTCACCAGTGCCGAATAGAGGGGAATGATCACATCCCTCGATCTGCTGGAAATGCTTCTTCTGATGCAGCCCAGTATGCCATTGGCCTTTTTGGCAGCAAGAGCACACTGCTGACATATCCAGCTTCCCATCCACCAGGCCCCCCAGGTCCCTTTCTACAGTGCTGCTACTTAGCTGATCATTCCCCAGTCTATAGCAGTGCATGAGGTTTTTCTGTCCCAAGTGCAGGACTTTGCACTTGTCCTTGTTGAACCTCATGAGATTTCTATTGGCCCACTGCTCCAATTTGTCAAGGTCTTCCTGAATCTTCTCCTGCCCCTCCAGTGTGTCTACCGTTCCCCCAAGCTTGGTGTCATCCGCAAACTTACTGAGTGTGCAATAAATTCCATCATCCAGATCATTAATGAAAATATTGAACAGAATTGGCCCCAGGACTGACCCTGGGGCACACCACTCGTTACTGGTTGCCAACTAGAAACGGAGCCATTGATTCGTACACACTGAAATCGTTGATCTAGCCAGTTCTCTATCCACCTTACAGTCCACATATCCAACCCATACTTCCTTAACTTGCTGATTAGAATGCTGTGGGAAACCGTATCAAAAGCCTTGCTAAAGTCGAGGTATATCACATCAACAGCTCTTCCCGCATCCACAAATCCAGTCATCTCATCATAGAAGGAGATGAGGTTGGTCAGGCACGATTTACCCTTGGTGAATCTATGCTGACTGTTCCTGAACACACTGTTTTCCTCCAAGTGTTTCAGGATGGATTCTTTCAGAATCTGCTCCATGATTTTTCCAGGGATTGAGGTGAGGCTGACAGGTCTGTAATTCCCTGGATCCTCCTTTTTCCCTTTCTTGAAGATAGGCAGTATATTTGCTTTTTTCCAGTCCTCCGGCACCTCTCCTGTTTGCCACGAGTTTTCAAAGATAATGGCCAGTAGTACTGCTACCTCATCGGCTAACTCCCTCAGCACCCTTGGATGCAGGTTGTCCAGCCCCATGGACTTGTGGACATCCAGCTTCTTTAGGTAGTCCCTAACCTGACCTTCTGTCACCAAGGGCCTCTCTTCTTCTCTCCAATCTGCCATGCCCAGTGTAGTGGGCTGGGAGCTGGCCCTCCCTGTGAAAACTGAAGTAAAAAAAGCATTGAGCACTTCAGCCTTTTCCTCATCCTTCATCATGAGGATACCTGCACTATTCAGTAAGGGACCTACACCATCCCTGATCCTCTTCTTGTTATTGACATACTTGTAGAACCCCTTCCTGTTATCCCTTCACATCCCTTGCTAGCCGCAACTCCAGTTGTCCTTTGGCCTTTCTGATTTTATCCCTGCAGTCCCGAGCAATGTCTTTATATGCCTGCTTAGTCATCTGTCCAAGCTTCCACTTTCTGTAAGTGTATAGACCCAAAAAGCATCATCACTTTACATTCCTTTGCAGTAGCAGCTCAAGTGAGGGTTCCCTGGACCAAGAAATATCAAACTGAATATGAAAGGTAAGCCAAATCTTTTCAAGACTTCACCATTAGCCAGTCAACCAGTATGCCATCTAACCAACAACGATCAACTGATGATATCCAATGCAGTAGCATCCTTTTTATGTGGGTGTAAAACGTGGAGAGTTTACCCCACATAGGTTGAGAAACTTTAAAAATTACATGTACGCTGTCTCACCTCTGTTAGCTCATCTTAAATGGACACATTATCAAATCATTTCCAAAGGGGTAGTCATGTTAGTCTAGTTCAGCAAAACAAACAAGGAATCTGGTCACACTTTTGAAGACTAACAGATTTATTTAATTGCGTCTTCAAGCATCTGATGAAGTGGAATTTTCTGCCACAAAAGCTCATGTAATAAATAAATTTGTTAGTCTTTAAAAGTGCCACTAAATTTTTTGTCTGTTATCAGAACAGGTGCTGATATATTCCCAAAAAAGTTTTCCATGGAGAGCAGAAACTCAGAAGGCACAGGAGGAGACTGATTAAAAAGCTGATTAAAGACACCCTGAAGCAGATTCCCACCTCATGCAGTAGAAATACTGAGACAGAGGCATATCCATGGGTGGACCCAGGTGGGCTGGGGTCCATCTGGTAGAAGACTAGGGCTGCCCACCATATCACCCCGCAGCAGCGCAAATTTGTCCACCATAGCTTTGTGCCCTGGCCAGCAGCAGGTGGCCGTGGCCACAAGTGGAACAGAGTCATTGGTGCTGCCTCACTTGCAGCTGCAGCTGCTGGCTGGTCCCCACAGCCAAAGCAGAGAAATTTGCACTGCTGCTGGGCACTGCAGAGGGTGGGCCTGATCTCAGTTTCCACTCATATGACTGAAAGTCACCTGGACCACTCTACAATGTCAGGGGCCCAGCCAGAGAACCCCACTTGACTACTCCTTCTGCACCAGCGACATCACCCAGCGCCAGTGCCCCGAGGCCATCTGGGAACTTAGGGCCACACTGCGCTGCCAGCCAGAGGTGGCAGGATCTGGCCCTAAACCTGGCCAGGTACCTGGGGCTGGGCCACCAGAGGCAGCAGGATCTAGCACTGGCCCTGACCCCAGCCAGGAATCTGGGGACCTGGGCTGTGCCAATGGCAGCAGCAGGATCCAGCACTGGCCCTCACCCTGGACAGGGGCCCAGGGCTGGGCCACCAGCTGGTGGTGGCAGGAAACTAATCCAGGCCCCAGATAGGAACCTGGGGCTGGATCAGGCCCAGGGGGCAGGGCTGATGTGGCAGGAGGCCCTTTTTTTCAGGGCAGAGATGTCCCTGCTCTGCACTGACAACTTTAAAGTCATAGCCTGAATGGAAACCAACTATCAATAAAGCATATAAATACTTTGAAGAAGACAGAGGCAAAAAACTGATCGGCCAAGCACCCAATGAAGTCTTCAGTGAGAAGATGCATCGTCTTGTGTGATTTCTGTCTGCAGTCTTGTTCCTCATAGATCAGACTATACTGGCACATAAGAACACACATGATGCGTGGCTTCGTGGTCAGATATGACAGACAGGCATCTACCAGATGCAGCATCAATTACTGGGTTTAAGATCAATCAGATCTGCAGTGCTATATACAGGACAGTTAAGAATGCTCTGGATTAATAATGAAGTGTACCTGCAGCGTGCATAGATATCTAGTATGTTGAGCAGGTTCCCTACTGATTTCCTTCTTGTTGCTCCTTTGACCCTATTATAATTTTCCATGTGGCCCCACTCCAACATCAAACAAACAGATATTTGACTTTTTTCCCCTACTTTTTCTTCTTTGAACATTCCCTTTGTCATTGAGAGAACCTGATTGTTTTAATAGCAAATTTACAGCCCCTTGTTATTTCAGGAGTGTGGGTAACTTCCAGGAGCTCTACCTTCAGAGGCTTCTTGGAAAATATCCAGCCTGACAATACATCACATACAGTACATAGAAAATAAACATGTGTTTATATTCTGCATGCTTCCAGTTGCCTTTGTTTTCTGTATGCTGCTGTTTGTGGTAAATGGTGCCCTAGTTAATTTGCTGGAAGCAGGAAGTGTCTAATGCTGGTCTCAGAGTAATAATTTTGTCAGTCATATGCTTGACTAGAATTTAGACTAAGATATTTTACAATTAAAATGAGCTATCAGCTGGGGAGAAGGAAGATCTGTTAGCTCTTAGCAAATTAACTTGTCCAATAATCCCCTTTATATTCCAAGACTGTGCAGTCTCAGAGAAATGACATTATGAAGATTGTTACCATAACCCTTTTGATAGTCCAGACAAATCTTATTGAATTGCAGGGGTTTCATCTCTAACAACAGACTCAGACCTGGACACTGTAAATTAAAACCAAACAAATGTAGGTTAAATACCCAGCTGGGATTTTATTTTCTCAAAGGCTAATTAGCACTTGGAATTCTCTGGTCCTGGAGGCACCAATACAATCCTCATTGTTAGGAATAAAATAGACAATTACTAGCTACCAACAGCACAGATTAGATATTTACATGTTGTGGTGATGAGCAACACCTACTATATAAGAAAACTAATGATGATATGTGATAGGTGATATAGAGTAAAGCTAAAATAGATACATACAAGTGCGGAGCTATTCGCTTACATGATGCCTGATCTGACTTCCACTGAAGGCAATGAACTTTAGATCGGGGCCGTGGAGAACTGCTTAAAAGCTCTAAACAAATTCTGTGACTATTTGCTTGAATTTGTGACCTGATGTGTTTAGTCCATGTTGATACCTCTGTAGTGTTTGCCCACCACAAACCTATATGTAGTTGTGTTTTAGTGGCATGAATATTTAGGGAAGGTATTTCCATTAAATGTTCATGGAAGGCAAACTAAATTTTCACAGGACTGTTTTCATTCCAAAGGTTCTTTACACACTCATTCAGTTAGACACCAGAAACAAAACCATATATCTAGTATGATTACAGACAGCTAGCTAATACAGTTTAAATAATAATTATTAAAAGGGAATTGTCTAGAATTAATTCATTTTTAATTTTTGTAATTAATTTTAATTTTTAAATTATTTTTGTTTTTTTAAATTGCAGAAACTTTTTGCTGAGAACTCTCAAAGGAGAAGCATTCAGGAAGGAAGTTTCTTCAGATTCAGTTTATTCAGAGGCAGTGAGTCTGTTTGCAGACATCCCACCAAAGGAAAAGTTGGAAACTCACTGGACAGGTTATTCAGTGTGATTTATTCCTAGGCCTTTTCATGTGCCTAGAGTTAAACTGATCAGCAAATTTAAGGCCAGGAAGCAACTAGACTCAAGGAAATAGTGGCAGGGACCTTCTTTATGAAAAATTAGTTTCATTTATTTACTAATTTATTATGTTTGCCTGTGTCTTGCTCTTAAGCACCATGCTGGGATCATCTATTAGACTTAGTTCCAAAGGGGTAGCTGTGTTAGTCTAGTTCAGTAAAACAAACAAGGGCTATGTCCACACTAGTGGCTTAAATTGACTTAAGCAGGCTAAAATCAACTTAAGCAACTCCCTGGCCACATTTGGAGTTCAGTAAGTCAACTTAAGCACTTGCTTAAGTCGACTTAATGACTCTCACTTGTTAAGTCAACTTTAAGGGTTAAGTTGACTTTATAAAGTCAACTTAACAACATGTGGCCATTAAAGTCAACTTCATAAAGTCGACTTAAAAAAGGCTTAGGCTACACTGAGGGAACAGGTCGACCAATTGGCAGTTAACTTGCCCTCCACCTGTGTGCTTACACAGTCACGTGAGGGAATTCGCATGAAGGGGGGCTGGAAGATGGCATTGTAACTCCACCCCTGCAAAAGGCATAGCTTTCAGTTCGACCTTAATAAACCAAGTCTACGTGAGTGTGTACGAATCACAGATTTTGATTGGCTGACTGACCAGTCCCACAATTCCGTGGCTGTAGGTTAAAAGGAAAATGCAGGCAGACCTTTGCAGCAACTCCAGGAAGAGATGCAATGTCCAGGTCCCAGAATACAATAAAGTAATAGCTGTTTTCAGTATGGGTGTTTATTTTTGGTGCCTTGATACAATGCTTTATGGGTGACAGAAGGAGACTGGGAATGAATGCACAAGGCACCACTGCTGCTCAAGGCAACCCCCCACCACCATGCAGTCCGACCTCCCCTACACACATGCCCACTGACCCTGGTCCTGATCCCTGGCCTGATGCAGGGGAACTCTGCACAATCCACAACCCACACCCCAGGATCCCACCTGGGGGACCCTGCTGTGCAATGCTCCACCCATTTCTGGGTCCTCTCTCCACCACTGGGGAACTCTGGCCTGCATCTGGTTCACGGCTGCCCTCCCCCCTAACTCCGTGATCCCACCACCACCACGAGGGACCCTACAGCCCACATCCAACTCAGAGCTTCCCCCCGCAGAGCCCAGCAACTGCTCCCAGCCCAGCTCTTTCCCTCCCTGTTGGGTCCAGTACATTCTGCAGTGCTGCCTGGGCTGGACAGGGATGGGTTAAAATTTTCTCTGTCTCAGCTAAGTGAAGCAGCCCCAGGGCTGGCAGCTCTTCTCTCCCTGCTACACATACAGGGCAGGAAAAGCACTTTCTGTTTCTCTGTGAGAAGGGGAGGGGAAGGGGCATTGCATCATAGTAGGGCAGCTGACTTCCCGCAAGCCCCAGCTCTACCTTGCACTGTAGGACACCTACCCACAATGTAATGCTTCTAAAGTGGGAGTAAGAGACAGCAGTGAAGAGGTTAGATGCCGCTGCCTGGAGTGAGGTGTGGCCATTCAGCTTCAGTTTTGTTATGTAGACTTCTCAATGTTGAAATTATATGGTGCCCAAGTGTAGACATACCCAAAGGGACCCATTTAAACTCGACTTGATAAAGTCAGCTTTAAATGGGTCCCTTTGTTTAAGTCAACTTTATAAAGTCAAATTAAACAAATGGGGCCTCGTTAAATCAACTTAATAAGGTTGACTTTTAAAAGCCCTGTAGTGCAAACATAGTGAAGGAGGCCTGTGTAAAAAGTTAGTCTTTAAAAATACCACAGGAATTCTAGTTTGTTTTATTAGAATTAGGTTACCATAGTCCACATGCACAGTTTCTTGTGATTGCAAGGGTGGCTGGATGTTATGGGAGACCTTACTCTTTTCATCTTCTTAGCACGGCATTCTTCAGCACAGCAGTAGGGAAAGTTAGTATTTTGGGATCATCTTTTTCAGTCTTCCATGGGGAAGAGGAATCAGTTTTTTTTGTGGAGAACATAGACTATAACATACAACTACAGTGTGGTTACACATTATGCTCATAACCAGCATAAGAAGATGGTGACACAGGAAGAAATATAATTACAGCAAAAGGGAATCACATAAATACAAGGTTTAGAAAAAAAACAATTACTTTTTTCCCACTGTTTCTTCAGATTCAATTTATTCAGATTCTTTGCAAGATCCACATAGAAATCAAAATTTAATGAGAGTGTTTAGTGTGTCAGCAAAGTCCCCTTAATAAAACCATTGGAAACTACAGATGCCATGAATTGCACTTGTGTGCTTCTCAGCCCTTCCAGCATGCTGCGAGGCTATCAGGAAAAGACATTATCTGGGCTTTATCTCCAAAGAACCGTTATTTTCATTATTACTGTAGCACCTTCCAGTGCTGTTATATTTAAATGTCTATTAGAGACAGCATCTCCATTACCAACACCTATTTTCTGAGGTTTATAACTTGGCAACAGCCTCAGCTTTTATCAGGTTTTAAGGTGTATAAAAATCTCAGCCTAGAAGTACATTTATTTCCTAATTTCCATGGTTTTACATTGCTACTGTTGCACTTCAAACACTAATTTTTCAAGTGGTCTATTTTAAACAGAGAAAAAGTAAGAAAATTCATAATTAGGATCTCTTTGCTGTTTGTTTGCTTAGGGCTTAAAGCACACATGCTGTTGTATGGCCAAACTACCACAGAAAAGAGCCCTCTACTCCCTCTATTGGTGAAAAATGAATAGTGCTGCCATAGAGAGCTTTATTTGCATATACTACTTACCCACAATTCCTGACACTGGAAGTCACAGTAAGTATTCATGAACTTGTATTTCCAGGGACTAGCAGCAAAAAAACCCCAAAAAACAAAACCAAAACCAAAACATGATTTCTAGTCTGTGATAATGAGTATATTTTTAATTAGCTACTATTTAGTTCTGAGGTCTGTATCCTGTGGGGTTTTTGCTATGAGAGACCATGCAGACAGAGGACTTTGCTGTAAGAGCTGATATAGAGAATCCTAAAGTATGTTGCGCCGCTGAGTAGACTGTGGTAAAATCCCACATACAAAGTGCTTATTAAATCTGAATAATTAAGCTGGATTATGTAGTGGTTCCTCCTGGGAGGACCAGGCAAATTTCTTCCTTGAGTCTGGAAGCAAACGTTCAAAGAGACAATTAGACAACTGCTACTTGCTGATCCAAACTGTGAGTGGAGTTTGGTGAATGGGTGAGGTGGTGTAGCCAAAGGCCTCTCACCTGTGGGACAGTCTTAATAGGAAGTGAGATGGAAGTTAGATTACTACCAAAATGACCGGAAAGCGAAGTCTTTATCTGTGTCTATAGTCTGTTGCTGGGTTTTCCCAAGTTCTTGACTGCTCCATTCCCTAGGTTGTACACAGTTTTGGAGTGTTTATGAGGGTGATGTTCTGCCTGTTAAATGGTCCCAGGGAGGGTTCCTTCATTTTTCCCAGGTTTCTAGGCAGGGCTGGGGCTCAAGCCTGTTTTGTTATTTGTCATGGGAGACCCTAGATAAATTGAACCTGGCTCTTTTTGAGACTGTTCACCACTTGGCAGAAGTGTTATATTTTGGGAGCTCTTCTAGGATCCTCTGAGTTAGTTTATCTCCCCAGGTTTTGGGGGGAGGTGAGTAGGAAGAAGAGCAAGAGCGTACATCATTTCAGCAATCACTGTATTGTGAAACAGTTCTTAAAAGGCCATTCTGGCTGGCATAAGGTAGAGTATTGCCACATCCATAAAGCCAGTCATGTCATCATGGAAGGCAATCAGGTTGGTCAGTCATGATTTGCCTGTGGTGAATCCATCCTGACTGTTCCTGATCACCCTGTTTTTCTCTAAGTGTTTAAGAATGGATTCTTTGAGGACCTGATCCATAATTTTTCCAGGGATTGAGTCCCTTCCCTCTGGGAAGGTTTGATGAAGGCAGTCTGAAAAAGGCCACAGGGGTGGAATTAATCACCTGGAAAGGGGGCCAAGCACAGAGAGGCAGTCTCAAAGTGTTGACACTCCTGCAGAGAAAGGAGGAGCTCGGAGGACCTAGGGAGAAGCCAGAGGCCTGAGAACGGGAGGACAGGTTGTGGTAAGCACATGCTGCAAGGGAACAGCAGAAAAGGAAAAACAGGAAGTGGCCCAGAAAAACAAAAGCAAATCTGAAGGAGCAAATCTAGCTGTTCAAAACAGGGTTCCTGGGCCAGAATCTAGAGTAGAGCATGGAACTGAGTTCCCTGACCACCCTGGCCCCTGAGAAAGAGGTATAGGAGCCCAACATAAAGATTATTGAACCCAGTGTGGGGACTGAAGTCTGAGTCTCAAGAACAGGATGAGGAATTGCCCAAGAGAGGACAACAGCATCTTTTGTGTATGGGTGTTTTGGGATTTCTAGTTGTATTTTTATTGCACTGGAATACATGGAACTAAACCATGACTTGACCAGAGGGCTCAGTTACAAGGAGAGGCAGAGCACTCCAGGAACAGACCAGTTGTGAGCAGGGGGTGATAAATAAGGAAAGAGCCTGCTATGCCACTCCCAGCCTGGAGGGCGTCCAAGAAATCAGTCTTCTGAAGTTCACTACTGGGAACACCTAAAAAGGGCCGGAAGTTTCAGCAGGTGGATGCTAAGCAAAATAAAAGCTCCCAAAATCACTAGTCATTTCGTAATCAAGAAAACTGTGTAAGACCATTTGCTGTGTTATAGACTTTATGAATGGAGCTGCCTGTTGGATGTGGAGTATAAATGTTAGCAATGAATGAGTTTGAATTCTGTTTGCCAAGACCCAAAGAGGTAGCTGTGTTAATCTAGTTCAGTACAATAAACAAGGAGTTCTGTGGCACAGAAAGACTAAATTCATGACGCGTTCCATATTAAATTCATGACGCGTTCCATATTTTTATGCAATAAATAAATTTGTTAGTCTTACAGTGCCACAGAACTCCTTGTTTGTCTGAATTCAGTTTATCTTTCTAAATGAATAAAATAGTGGTTGAGAGCAAGGGAGCAAGGGAAGAGTATTTGCTTTGCTGCTGCTTTCCTCCATATTGACTGTATCAGTAGCCTCCAAGCCGCTGCCCTAGACACTCTAAATCATGACCTTCTAGAATGTATGTATGAGGAAGAAAACTTGTATGCAACTGTGAATTGAAAATGCTTTCCCTTAGCCATTTTCTTGGTGCATGAGGTTTTGGGTTTTTTGTTTTGTTTTTGACACTGAATTGTTTGAATTAACCCCATCACTAGAGAGAGGAATCAGAAGGCCCATCTACAGGCTGCCTTCGCTGCAGTCTCAGTGATAGCTCTGGTGTGAGCTGGGAATTGGGTGACCAAACAGCAAGTGAGGAACACTGATACAGGGTGTGAGGGGCAACAGGTGCCTGTGTAAGACAAAGCCCTGAATAGCTACTCTCCTGATAAAATTGGGGCATCTGGTCACTATTTGGGAATGATCTCTTTAGCTGCCTTTTCCATGCTGCAGCTGCTCGGTAGCTGCCATGCTGGCCATCAGGATCAAAGCAGAAATTGGCTTTGTAAGCTTATGTCAGACCCTGGCTCCAATCTTCCATACAGTCATTCAAGGAAACCTAGGAGAGGGGGAAAAAAGAAGAAAGTGAGAGCCAACAGCCAATTATTGCGTTCTGAATCTCTGTCCCAACTTAGATTAAAACAGTCTTGAAGCACCTCACTCCTGTTTCTCCCTCTTCCTCAGTGTGGCTCTTTGCCACAAGATGTAGGAAGAGTATCAGTGTTGGCGGAAACTCCCACACACTCGGCCAGTTCTGAGCAGGGGACTTGTGGGTGCCTTCCACTCCCTTTGTACCGCCTGAGTGACACAAAGGAAGTGGAACAGGGCAGAGAACCTGCCCCCCAGTATTAATTGTGGACCTTTGATATTAATATGTTTACCCTTTTGGATGCTCTGCCTCTGTAGGAACATTAGCTTAGAATAGAATCATAGGGTTAGAAGGGTCCTTGTGAGATCATTGAGTCTAGCCCCCTAGGGCTTGAACCCAGGACAATCTGTATATTAAGCAGTAGTGCTAGCCACTACACTATTTGCAGGGCTTACTTGTGACCTGGATATCACAGGTCACATCTGAGATGCTGTTGGAAATCTCAGGAAATTTACCCTTCAAATGACACATCTGGCCTCAAATTCCTTGTTTTTAAACGGCTTCTTTACATAGAATATAGACAAAACACCCGGCCAGATCTTGTAATTCTTACTCAGGAAAAGCTGCGCTTGAATTCAAAGATAAACTCTATTAGTGAAACTCATTCACTTCATTAATCACAATAGCCATTTTGCCTGAGTGAAGAAAGAATAAGGATTTCAGGGCTTGGCCCATATCCCACAGTATGTAAACAAATTTCTATGAATCAGTCACATTATGTAAGGCATAAAAATAAAAAAACAAATGAAAGGGAAAATAGGTTTAAGTTCAGAATCTTCACTGAGGCATCAGCTGAAGATTTTGGGCACTGATCCAAGACATGCTTTTTTTCCTTCTTTTTAACATTTGCCTGCTTTGTTTTAGAAGTGACTCACTCATCCATCCTCTCCACCACCAATTTCCATGTTGGTTCAGACACGTCTGTATATTTAACAAACTAAACAGCACCATCAAAGCTTCCTGCTTATTCACTATTCCTCTTCTTAGCTGTTCAGAATCGGAGGTGTGGAGGACAAAAAGCAAAAGTGCACCAAACCTGTGGCCTGCTTTGAAGAATACTGGTAAGATGCTTGCTGCAGTTTGCCGTGAATTGAAATATGACTAAACACAGCATGTGACAGCCTTCTATATTTAGCCATGGCTTGTGATATACTGTCAAAAAAGCATCTATGTTTGTGCACTTCAGCAGAAGAATGAGACCCTGAAGGTGTAGGAAATCTCAAACAAGGTCTTTGTATACATTCCAATTGTCAGTATGATGTGTTTATACATGTTATTGGCCAACACCACTCCCCACCTCTGGTACATTCACACATATATATATTCTGGATTGACCACAGGATATTTTTAGCTGGTGTAGCACAGTCATTGAACAAAATCTTATTGTCACTTCTCCAGGACCAAAGATGGGGGAAAAAAAATCAGCAATCAGGTCGCAATACCCATGATAAAGGTGCATACCGTATTTTTAAAAATTTGTTTCTGCTAAACATGCATAGTGAAATAGAGAAATAATCTTGTATTTTGTGAAAGGAAGTGCCATTAATGTATTTTGAACATAACTTATTTGTTCAAACTTTTTATTTGCTTAGGACAAACTATGCGGGTCCTGATAAGAGCAAGATAGGAAAGAATTATATGCACAAAAAATTGCTCTGGAGTTTTCTCATTACACCTTGTCTCTACTATTAACTAGAAGATGAAAGGTTATCTTCATATGTACACTTGCATTGCACATATTCTTTTGCAGAAAAAGATGCTTCCCCCCACATCTCCCTTGCTAGACTGTTAAAGCCATTGCTGACTGCTTTTAAAGTAGGTACAGAGACATTCAGATACCATGGTGATGTGCACAGTATACAAATTTGAATAGAACAGAATAATCAAGATGGAATCAGAGTTAGAGTATTCTCAGAATCCCAGGTTTCACACGAGTGCCTGTAGTTTAAATTAACCACCAACTGTGCAGATGCTACATCAGATAAAATTGCTGGGATGAAAAGGTAACATGTTCTTCTTTCATTTTTATTCCTTTTCATTTCCCATTTGCAATATAAATAGTCTGTATTCCTAGGATGACATCGGTTTTTACCTCAAGCTGCAGAATCTAAAAACAAAGATAAGCATACAGGACTTTACATTCACACTCCAACTATTTTGCTTCTTCAGCTAGGGCTGTTGGCAAGATGCTTTACCAAGCTACTGTATTAAATCGATAGCTTCTCACCTATCAAAGACATCATTTATGGTCAGTGTTTTCAACCTTTTTTATTTGTGGACTCCTAAAAATTTCAAATAGAAGTGCAGACCTCTTTGGAGATATCAGGCAATCTATACACCTCCAGGACTCCATAGACCATAAGTTGAAAACTGCAGTTATTAGGATTTATCATCCTTCCTCTACCCCCTCGACCTTTATCTCCTCTTCTTACAGTCATTGTAGCCCAGACCAATCAGATGCCATTTCACTGTAGAGAGGGGGAGATGCAAGATTTCAAGAGTTGCAAGGGCTATGTCTACACTTAAGAATTTAGGTAGAATTAACTCACTTTGAATTAATTCAATCTAATAATGGTTAATTCAAACAAACTTAATTTGAACTAACATGTCCACACTGGAAACCCAAATCAAACTGGCATGTCCATGGACAGGACTTGCTCATTTGATTTAGGAGGGGGGGCACCATGGGAAGTGCAGCAACATGGCCCCCGAGAAGGGCCATGCCCCCACCCAGTATATAGAAAGAGGAAGACACCCTTCTGCAAAGAAGGTCAAAGCACATCAATTCAAACTAATGATTAGTTCAAATTAATGCAGCTCCATTCAGTTAATTCAAACTAATAAGTTCAAATTAACTGTTATTTTGAAGTTAAGCGAGGTTTCATAACTTCAAAGTAAGCATTCATTACTTTGAACTAAGGAATCCCTTAGTTCGAAGTAAAGAAAGCCAGTGTAGCCATGTGTGAATTTAGTTTGAATTAATCCTCATTAATTCAAACTAAACTGTAAGTGTAAACACAGCAAGCAGAACTGCATGTCTTGCACATGGTCATATTCTATTCCACTGGAGTCGTCTGAGCCCTTCCAAAGACAATTTTTAGGTAGGACTATTGGTTCTGTTACTAAGCAGATCCACATATTGTTCTCCCAACAGAGACTTTTTGTGCGGTCTATAGCCACTCTCCTACACCCAGGAAGGGTGAGAAATTCTGCCCCATTAGTCCCTGCATTGATCAGCAATACATTACCTAGTTACTTGATCTACTTAATGGCATTCTTTTGGTCACAGCACTTTGCATGGTGATGAGTTCCAGAGGGGTAGCCATGTTAGCCTGTTTCAGCAAAACAAGAAGTAGTCCTGTGGCACCTTAAAGACAAACAAATTTATTTGGGCATAAGCTTTGTGGGTTAGAACCCACTTCCTCAGCTGCATGAAGTAGAAACAGCAGTCTGCTAGATATACATACACACACGCAAAGAAGGGTGAGTCACATTATTATGTGGAAGAGCGTTGCTAATGAGGTCAGTTCAGTGTGGATATGACCCATTCGCAACAGCTGATTAGGAGGTGAAAATGTTTAAGGAGGGAAAGTTACTTTTCATAGAGAGCTACCCACTACCATTCCCTATTCAGACCCAATCTGATAGTGTCAAATTTCTGTATGAGTTCCAGCATTGTAGTTTCACACTGAAGTCTGTTTTTGAAGTTTTCTACAGAAATATGGTAACTTTAAAATCTGTTACTGAGTGCCCAGGGAGACTGAAGTGCTCTCCTGCTGGTTTTTTAATGTCACTATTCTTCAGATCAGATTTGTGTCCATTTATTCTTTTGCATAGAGACAGTCCTGTTTGGCCAATGTATATGGCAGAGGGGTGTTGTTAGCAAATGATGGCATATGTCACATTGGCAGATGAGCAGGTGAACGAGGCCCTGATGGATTGGCTTAGGAGCGCCCCTGGCCCAGAAGAAGATCCGGGCCTCAGGCGTGGACATTCAGGGCTTGTGTGCTTTAAGCGCACTGCCACAGCAGACCCAGGGCTCTGGTGTTGATATTTGGGGCTTGAGCCCCATAAGCCTGGCACCAACGATGCCCCTGGATTGGTTGGTTTGATTAGGTCCTCTGCTGGTGTCACTTGAGTAGATACGTGGGCAGAGTCAGGAATGGGGTTTGTTGCAGGGTGTTTCTGTTATATGGTATATAGTCACTGGTGAGTATTTGCTTCAAGCTCTGAAACTGCCTAGAAGTGAGGACTGGCCTGCCACCCAAAACTTGAGAAAGGGAGACTCCCTTGAGTCAAGTGACAGGAATTCCTAGGACACTTCAGAATTACTATACCTCCCAGGTTTCATTTGCTGTTACTAGTTCTACAGACCCTTTAGCCTACATCTTTCTTTAAAGACAGGACCTTGGACTTTGCTCCAAGGAACTTAAAATCTGTTTTCTTGGATCAGCGGGTATGTCTACACTGGCAAATTAGTCCATATTAAGAAGGCTTAATCTGGACTAATTTAGCCCATGGCCCCATTAGGCTTTCCCTAGCTCGAACTAAGAAATTTCTTAGTTTGAACTAAAGAACACTTAGTTCAGACTAATAAGTACCAGCACTTAGTCCAGACTTAAGCACTTAGTTTGAACAAGGCATGATGAGGACCAGGACTAACACTTAGTTCGGATTTAAGAAGTCCGAGCTAAACTGGTTAGTTTGAACTAACTGCACATTCTGGTTCAAACTAAGCATTTGTTTGAACTAGAACGCATGGTTAGTTTGAACTTAAAACTGAGAGGTTAGTTCAAACTAAGTTCAAACTTCTCAGTTTGGACTAACAAGTCCACACGTCTTGTAGCTGATGTAGACATAGCCAGTCTATTCACTCCAGGGTGGTTCAGAGTGTTGAGTGATAAATGATACTTAAAAATAATCTGTAAACCATATGTACATTTCTTAGTTGTCCTCTTCCTGTTATTATCATGATCTTCAGGGCCAGATTACCATATGCCCCTCTTTACTAATGTTAAGCGTTCCCTCTTTCTTCAAGTAAAACTGAGGCTACTCACAGAAT
This sequence comes from Podocnemis expansa, assembly GCA_007922195.1. Classification (NCBI taxonomy): domain Eukaryota; kingdom Metazoa; phylum Chordata; order Testudines; family Podocnemididae; genus Podocnemis; species Podocnemis expansa. The sequence goes on along the minus strand of ML681979.1, from coordinate 39,943,278 downwards.
AAGGAACTACTCAGCATAAGTAAGGAAGGCAAAATCAAGGCCTGGGAGTAAAAATAGTGGAACTCATGAGCCCAATTTTTTCTAGTGCTGTTTCTGCTTTTACCCTTTTCTCTATCCTTCCTGAAATAACCTTCAGCGGTTCTTCATTTACATGAGAATGAGAATGAGAATGTATGCTGACTTGACAGTCTCCACAGTTCACCAGATATTGTGTGGTAAGAAATAACTGCCACTCAGCTGAAACTTTTTCATCAGAATAATAAAGGATGAGATTCTGATAACTTTATTCATCTTAAGTAGTACCGTACTCAACTTCAGTAGTCACCTTGAAATCAATGAGGCTGCTCATGACATAAAAAGCTACTATCATGAATAAAAGGACCAAAATCTGGTCCTAGTCTGTTCAACGACAAGTCAAATTTCCTTTGCCTTTCTCCATCTATCATCACGCCAAATCCTTAAAGAGGGAGCATAAATGTAAAAAATACCCAAAAGTTAGAAATAAAATTATGTTCTTTATAATTGCACTGTATTCTAAGGCCTTAGATATCCTTCTCCGTAGCCTCAGTAAAATTTTGAAGAGAAAAGAATGAACATGATGATATGGGTTATGTATTTAGCCTTGAAAGGATTACATCTCTATCAATAAATATTGGTAAATGTCGATTTTATTGTACCCACAGAAACCAATGGAAAAAATTATATCAGGAATAATCTAAATTTACAGATAAGCTCAGTAAGAAATATGTTTCTTGAGAACTATTAGAATTTGATTTAAGGATATCTACATCATATATTTTGACAATGTGTGTTTTAACCTTTAAAAACTTTAACTCTTTGAATCTCAGTGTCTTCAGTCAGTAGAAATGGTCGGACCACCCCCCAACCTCTAAGTCTCCCGTACCCGTTTAAATGTAAATCAGTAAAAACAAAACCAAAAAAAGCTAAGAATAAATGTTTATATTAAGCAAAAAAATTTTAAAATAATCAAAATCAAATTCTGCTAAGCCTATATGTGTTGGAGAGAGGGGAGTTAGAGAAAGAAACCTTTTTTGCAGTTAATTCATGGGGAAATATGTCCAAGAAGGGCTTATGAAAATAAAAATCTCTGTGCCATTGCCGAGGTCAGTTAAAACTGCTGTGATTTGCTGTGTCAGTACCAGCCACACAAATTAAAATTGCCCCCAGGAAACTTTTGCTTTGGTACCCAAATACAAGAAGACATTATGTTTCTGAAATCTGAGCAAAAAGCTCCTCTGACAGAGTTTGAGTTTCTGACCCAACACTTACAAATGGGTATTTCTGCATTCAAACAAGTCAGTCTACTCTATCTTTTCTAAATATTCACCATAAGAATGGCCGTATTTGGTGACAGCAATGGTCCATCTAGCCCAGCATACTGTCTTCTGACTGTGGCCAGTGCCATTTACTTCAGAGGGAATGAACAGAACAGGGCAACTATTGGGTGATCCAGCTCTTGGCAACCAAAGATTTAGAGACACCCACAGCGTAGGGTTGCATCCCTCACCATTTTGGCCAATAGACTGTAGAAAATCAGTCAAAAAATCACTGATGTAAATATAATATCAGGCAACCACATTAATGCCAATATCCTGGCATGCTCTTTCCTTCTCTAGATGTTGCTCTCCTGCTGATCTCAGTAGCCGCGGGATGAGGTTTTCCATACTAGCAACAGATGTGGTACCATTTGCTAAAAGAATCTGTTGTAGGCTTGGGTTTCATGCAAGAATTTGTTTAATGTTTCTGGGGATAAAACTGGTGAGAAGATGAGATGGCTTTTACCTTCTGCCCTGATATGGCCACTCAAATGCAGCATCTACACTGTTTCAGTGGCCACTTTAAGAGATGGATAGTGGAGAGATGGATAGCATTGATCATGTCATTAGCACATTCCATCAAATATCTCTGATTCTCAGCTTCATAAAACTGAGTTCGCAATGCACATTGACTGCATTCACGGTCACCTGGCATTTCTTGTTCGTATTAGTGATATGGGAATTTCCATACAAGACCAAAACAGTCGTCTCTCAAACCCGGTATTGTGTCTGGCAGTGACCAGTTCTAAATGCTCCTGAGACAGGTGCAAGACTCTGTGGCAGGTAATTATGGAATAACCTGCTCACAAAGGAAGTTTCTTCCTTACTGTCATCAATTAAAGGCTGGCTTATGCCTTTAAGTGTAAGAGTTTATATTCCTTAGAATTATTTTTCTTGTATATAAGCTAACTGTGGATGTGCACATCCATGTAACTGAATAATCTTCTCTGAATCCTACTATGCTCTTGACCTTACTTATACCTGGTGGGATTGAGTTTCACGAGGTTCGTTTTTAAAAAAAAAACAGGTTTTCTCTTCATTTCCATTAAATTGTTAGCTTTCAGTTTCATTGAATGTAGCTGTTACCTATTAAATACAGTCCTCTGGTTTATCCTTTCTCTTATCTTCTGCTGTTCATAAAATGAGTTGTTACAGTGTACCTTTATCATGTCCACTCTTACATATCTCCTTTCGAGAGTAAGCCATCCCAATCTTTCATTCGCTCTCCATTTGTAAGTCTCTCTCTGCCTCTAGTCATTTTTGTCACCAGATAATTCTATAATATCTCTCCTGAAATAGTAGCCAGAACTAGATTCATAGACAATTAGGCTTGAAATGAACTTCAGGAGGTCACCTATTCCAAACCCCTGCTCAAAGCAGGATAAACCCCAACTAAATAATCCTAGTCAGGGCTTTGTCAAGCTGGGCCTTAAAACTTCTAAAGCTGGAAACTCCACTGCTTCCCTAGGTAACCCACTTCAGTGCTTTACCACCCTTGTAGTGAAAATGTTTTTCCTAATATCCAACCTAGACTTTCCCCATTGAAACTTGTGACACCATTGCTCCTAGTTCTGTCATCTAGCACCACTGAGAACAGCCTAGCCGCATCCTCCCTGGAACCCTCTTTCAGTTAGTTAATGGCTGCTATCAAATCCCTCCCCTCATTCTTCTCTCTTGAAAACTAAACAGATCTAGTTCCCTCAGCCTCTCCATACTATCGATAAACCCTCGTCTGGAATACTGTTTCTGTAACGACATGATGTTTTCACTGATATTTTAGTGCAACTTGATATTTTCTTTGCTGTTTTTAAACTTGCATAGACTACAGACAGGGCAGAATTAATGCAGGGGCTATATAGGTTGAAGCCCTGGGCCCCAGCCTAAACGGGGGGCTCTGGCTTCAGACACTGAAACCCCTAACTGTTCTGCCCCCATGCTGCCCCCCGCAGCACTGGCAGGGCTTTAAGGAGTGCTCAGACCACCCCTCCTCTGCCAGCACTGGGGGAGGCAGGGGCCTGGGACTAGAGTCCAGGCTCAGCTCTCCTGCACAGCCCTGGGGCCAGCTGCCCAGTGCCTGGGGCAGGGTGGGCCCACGTCTCTTCACTCCACCCGTGGAGTGGAGCCAGCTAGCACGTGCTGTTGGCTTCCAGGGCCCGTGGCAGCAGCACCGTCAGTAGTCCCCCTTCTGAGCCCCCTGATCAGTGCCAGTTGCAGGCCCCTGCAGCCCCACTGCCACTCCTCCACCCCCTGAGCAGCACCAGCTGGAGACCCTGCCTCTGCCCCCCAGCATTGGTGGATTGGGCACCCCACCTCCCAGGCAGGGTTGGCACTGCAGTGGAGGGGGGTAGTGACATGGACAACCCCAGGCCTCTCCAGGCCTTGATCTGGTCCTGACCATTGAGCGCTTGTAATGATGTTCATGGTATTGAGTTCCCTCACATGAGAATACAGATGGGGGAGCTGCAGAGTTTGTGGCTCCCTGATCCTGAGCCATCTGGCTCCAGCACAAGTTGAACCACACAGGACTTTGTGCCAGTGGAGTATCAGGCCTGGTGGAGCTCTGCTCTGACATACCTCTTTCTCCGCCACACCTGAGAGCACCCTATGACACACTCCTCCCCTCCTCTCACTTTGCAGGTCATAAGAACATAACAACGGATACACTGAGTCAGAGCAATGGTCCACCTAGCCCAGCATCTTCTCTTCTGACAGTGGCCAATGCCTCCAAAGGGAATTAACAGAACAAGTAATTATCATTCCCTGTTGCCCATTTCCAGTTCTGACAAATGGAAGCTCAAAACACTTCAGAGCAGGGAAATGGTGTGAGAGGTGACTGTGCAGGCAGAGAGTTCCCCTAAGTGAAATTCTTTGTCAGTCCTTTCCAGCCACTTACGTGACAAAATGGGGCCTTCGTGGATAGTGTTTTGCCCGAGTAGTTACTTGACTAATTTAGAATCTAGCAATATGTGTAAGTTGTTTCATTTTCTTAATTTAGTAGCATCTTGCAGTCCTCACTTGACGCCTCTAAGCAGTTTTATGTCATCTACACTTTTGAACCCTCATTGTTCACACTCCTTTCCACATCATCAACTTATTAAAAACACCATTCCTACTACAGATGCTTGGAGCCCTTCACTGCTAACATTTTGCCATGTTGAAAATTGCCACTTACCTCATTTCTCTGACTCTCTGATCCATGATATACATTCTCTCTGAAACCAAGACAGATTAGTTTCTTTAACAATCCTTTTTGAGGGACTTTATGACAAGCTTTTGAAAATCCAAGGATTTCTAATTCTTTGGGAATACTGATAGCAATCAAGAATTTGATCATGAACTGGCACTTCATGGAATCATTACCTTATCTATTTCATTTTTAAACTACTGCTTACTCATTTGATTTTTCTTAACCCTCTTTTCATGTAGATACAAAAACAAAGCAAAGTTTTACACTACAGAAAAATTGCATTGTATGGAGATAAGATATTGAATATTATGGCGTAGGAATCTTGTGCAACTTGACTATGGGAGACAAAGGATATCTGGTCTTCAGCTCCCGGGCATCCTGTGCTGATGGGTGTGACTTTTCCAGTCACTGTGAAAATCTTGATAAAGAAAGTGATGAGGCACTTGCTGCAGCTATAATTTGAAGACCTGGGTTTGCCCTCCCACGCGCTTTGGGTGGGCAGGCAACCGCAGACTGTCATCTGTGAAGTCAGAAAACACTGGATACATTTAATTAGTGTGTTAGCACTTGCTAACACTTTCTACAGTATGCCAAGTACTGGTTGTAGTGGCTTTCATGGCTGTTAATGCTTTCTTTTTTTTGCCATGACATGACTAGATAAGCCTGCAAGAATATCTGGGAACAGGATTGTACAACTGAGTATTCATGTCAAGCCCTTGAAAGCCATTCCCTGTAATAAAGAGGTTAAGAAATAACTATGGCAGAGCAAAGGTCTGAGTGGATTTTGTTTGCTCACATTTTTTTCCTTGTTCCTTATCCCTGCTTTTTCACCCACAGGGATTCCTCCATGTGTAGGCTTGGGAGGGTTAGATTTTTGTTCCTAAATATCAGATGTCAATTTCACCATACACACAGAAAATGATGGAAATAGTTCCATCAGTGACAACCCAAATTTACAGTTATGCACTGAAATAAAAGTGCTACTTAAGAACTTATTAAAGCTTGCTTTAAGGATATATAATTTGTATATTTTGACAACTTTTTTTAATAGCTATAAAGCTTTCACATTTTGAATCTCAACATTCATTGTCATTAAATTATTTTCTGGATCCCCATTTTCTGATTCCCCCATAATTTTCTCCAACTGCAAACATTTAAATTGATAAAAATCCTTAAAAATAAACACAGGTATTGCATGCCCAAATTATAAAAAGATAAAGACTGAATTCTGATGAGTTTATTTATGACAGTTTTCTAGCCAAATATCTTGTGTCTTTTAAAGCAAATAGAGTAAATGATGGATGTCAATAAGTTAGCACCTTTGAGCGTTTTTAAAATATGATTCCTCAGTAAACACCCCTTATATTATAAGGAGGGGATTACCAATAGACTTGGAAGTCTCTAATTGTTTAGAGGACTTGTACTGAGGAATTCCTGAGGGACCTATAGTAAAACTGTCTAGCTGTAATGTGAGAGAAACAATGTGAAGGAAGTACTATCTTTAATTGGAGCAACTTCTGTTGGTGAGAGAGGCAAGCTTTCAAGCTTACACAGAGCTCTTCTTCAGGTCTGGGAAACATACTCAGAATGTCACCACTAAATATAAGGTGGAACAGATTGTTTAACATAAGTAGTTAACACACATTTTAATGAGCCACTTCACTTTGAATGGTGCCTTGACACCCTTCCAGTCATAGGTGAGAAAGGAAGGGAACAGGGGAGGTAGCTGAGGGGCTCACTAAAGGTGTCACTCTGTGTGCACTGGCTCACAACTGTTAGCACCAACCTCAGGGCAGATTGCCAAGAAGCAAGGCAGAGACCCCAAACGGTTGGTTACTTACTAGTAGCCGTCCTTCTTCAAGACGGGCTGCTCACATACATTCAGTTACAGGTGTCTACGTGCCGCAGCATGGTAGCTTGGAAAGTCTTTAGCATTAGCCTGTCAGGGCAGGGCGCACGGCCAACGCCCCCTCCATGCCGTGACCGCGGCTATATACGTGACTGTGACCCTGACCCTCCGAGTCTCATATACCTTTGCCAACTCCGTTAGTGGGGATGGTGGGAGGGACCTGATTGTATATGAGCAGCCCATCTCAAAGAAGGACGGTTACTGGTAAGTAACCAACTGTTCTCCTTCAAGCGCTGCTCACATCATTCAGTTACAGGTGACTGCTAGCCATACCCAAGGATGGTGGGAGGAGTTACAGTCTACCCAAACTGAGTACAGCTCTGCCCACAGCAGCAGCATCTCTAGCCTGTTGGGCAATGGCGTAGTGCGTTGTGAAGGTATGTATCAACAACCACGTAGCGGCCCTGCAGATCTCTTGGATCAGAACTTTAGCGAGGAAGGCCATAGAAGATGCCTGAGCTCTGGTAGAGTGGGCTCTCACAGTCTCTGGCAGAGGCGTGTTTGACCTTCCGTAGCAGTCTTTAATGCAGTTCACAATCCATTTGGAAATGCACTGAGAGGATACTGGGGAGCCCCTCATAAGTTCAACAACCGCCACAAACAATTTGGAGGTCTTACAGAAAGATTGCGTGCGCTTGATATAGATTAGGAGAGTTCTCCTCATGTCCAGGGTGTGCCACTGTCTCTGGCTTTCTGTCACCTGAGGGTTGGGATAGAAAACCGGCAGGCAAATTTCTTGATTCATGTAGAAGGGGGTGGCAACCTTGGGCAAGAATGAGGGGTAGTGATGGAGGACCACCTTGTCCATAAGAAAACCATATACGGGGGTTCAGAGGACAGGGCTCGTAACTCTGAGACCATTCTGGCCGAGGTGATTGCTACCAGGAAAGCCACCTTCCAGGACAGTACGAGCAAAGTGGCTGAGTCGAAGGGTTCATAGGGCGGCTCTGTTAGAGCCCGTAGCACAACGTTCAAATCCCACTGAGGGATAGGTTTACGAGGGTGGGGAAAAAGCTTTTCCACCCCCTTCAGGAACCTATGAGAGATGGGGTATGAAAAGAGTAGAGCCCCATCTACTCTTTGGTGAAAGGCCAAAATTGCTGCCAAGTGGACTTTTAATGAGAACAGGGATAGGTCCTTCTCCCTTAAGAAGGTAGTCTAAAGTTGCCTGAATAGGTGCAGAGGTAGGGTCTATGTCTTTGTCACGGCACCAAGTGGAGAAGCGATTCCATTTTGCCATGTAGGTGGACCTGGTGGATGGTTTCCTGCTACCAACCAGGACCTTCTTAACCCTATCTGAGCAGCACCTCTCTTGCTCACTGAGCCAGAGAGCATCCAGGCTGTCAGGTGCAGGAGGCCAGGGTTTGGGTGCCAAAGGCAGCCCAAGTCCTGTGTCAGGAGGTCCGCCCACCATGGGAGGTGGAGCAGGTCCTCACGGACATGTCCTGTGGGAGTGGAAACCAGTGTTGTCTGGGCCAGTCCAGGGCTATCAAGATGATGTGTGCCCCATCCGTGAGGACGTTCAATAGCACCCTGTGGATCAAGGCGATTGGTAGGAAGGCATACGTTAGGGCCCCCAACCAATTGAGGAGGAAGGCATTGCTGAGGGAACCCTCCTCCCGACCTCGAAGGGAACAGAATCGGGTACACTTGCAATTTTGCTCTGTGGCGAACAGGTCCACCTGTGGGGTTGCCCATCTGTTTATTAGCAGGGAAAATACCTCATTGTGGAGGGACCACTCATGATTTCCAAGGAGTTTCCTGCTGAGTGAGTCCGCTAGGCCATTGTCTACCCCAGGCAGGTGGGAGGCAGTTGGCATGAAGTGATGATATATTGCTAATTGCCAAAGCTTGGTCGCCTCCTCGCATAGAGCCAAGGAACGGACTCCCCCCCCCCCCCAACAGTTCATGTAAAACACAGCCGCTGTATTGTCTGGGAGGACCTGGACCATCCTGCCTCAGATCTGGTCGAGGAAGGTTATGCAGGCCAACCTGATAGCCCAGAGCTCCTTCACATAACCTTGGGGTTCTAAATACCCTGCATGGAGAGGCCCCCAGATAGGTGGCCTCCCCAACCTGAGTCTGAAGCATCCGTTATCAGGGTCACTGAGGGCTTGGACTCCGTGAACGGGATACCTCCCATCGCGAAGCCAGGGTCCTTCCAGATTTGGAGGGACTCCATGGCATATTGGGGGACTGAGAGTACCTTGTCCAGATGGTCTCTTCCTGGCCGGAAGCTCATGGCGAACCAGAGTTGGAACGGTCTCATCCACAGGCGGGCTGTTTGGATTACTGAGGTGGCAGCTGTCATGTGTCCCAGGAGCTACATGCACCGGCGCGCTGTGGCCAACCGGGGCACTTGCAGTTCCGTGATGATGGTGCAAATGGACCAAAATCTTGACAGGGGCAAGGACGCCGTGCCCTGTCAAATGTTTAAATGTGCCCTGATGAATTCTGTGTCCTGAGTGGGGCAAAGCTTGGACTTCTTTGAGTTTATGCAGAAGCCCAGGAACTTGCAGTTTCACTACCAGGTCGACGAGGTCTTGCACCTGTCAACTTGACTTGCCTGCTGTGAGCCAATTGTCTAGGTAAGGGTAGATTCTTATACCCCTCCTGCGTAGAAACGCTGCAACCAATGCAACGCACTTTGTGAACACCCTGGGAGCTAGCAATAACCCGAAGGGGAGGGTGGTGAACTGGTAGTGGTTTCGTGCCACCACGAACCTGAGGAAACGTCTGTGGTGGGGATGGATGGCTATGTGAAAGTATGCATCCTTTAGGTTGAGGGCTGCAAACCAGTCTCCTGGGGACAGGGAGGGAACAATCTGGGGCAGGGAAACCATGCGGAACTTTATTCTCCTTATGTGCTTGTTGAGTGCCCGGAGGTCTAGAATAGGTCGTAGGTCCCCATTGGGTTTGGGGACCAGGAAGTAGCAGGAATAGAACCCTTTGCCACGCTCCCACTTGGGAACTTTTTCTATGGCCCTGAGGGAGAGTAGCTTTTGGCATTTGACCTCGAGCCTGCCCAGCAGTTCTGGATTCTCTGATACTATACAAGGGGGTGGTTTCCTGTCCCGAGGGATTGAGAGGACCTGGATGTGGTATCCTCGCGCCACCATGTCGAGAACCCACTGGTCTGATGTGACACAGGTCCACCGTGGGGCAAAGTGGCGGAGGTGGTGGGAGGAGAACACGGGCTCTGGAGTGCTGCCCTTTAAGGGACCATTAAAACACTGCTTACAGCCCAATGAGTGGGCCAATCCCTGTCCTCACCATCCAGACTGCGAGGTGTGAGCTTCCCCCCTTTACCTGATCGGCTCTTGTCTTTGTCCAGGTCCTCAAGATGACATTGGGGAAACTGGAGGGATCTCGGAAACTGAGTCTGCAGTTGCAACTGCTGCTTCAGTTGCTGTAAACTGTTGCTGGAGCTGCTGATGTGACCTCAAGGAGCGCCTAATGGGTTGTGGAGTGTATTTTCTGAGGGATTGGAGTGTGGCCCTCGAGCCCTTCATACCATGCAGCTTCGCATCTGTGGAAGATGCAAAGAGGTCAGGGCCTTTAAAGGGGAGGTCCTGAATAATCTGCTGCATCTGCATGGAGAGGCCGGAGCTTTGGAGCCAGGCTAACCAGTGCATAACAACTGCAGATGCCATCGTGCAGGCCACTGTATCCACTGCATCCCAGGTTGCCGCTAGTGCATCCCTGGATGCCCTTTCTCCTTTGTCCAGCATTGCCTCAAAGTCTCTCAGGTGCTCCTTGGAGACGGCTGTGCAAAGGTTTCGCATGGCCTCCCACAAGTTGAAGATGTAGCGCATCATTAGGGCTGAGTGGTTTGAGATACACAGCTGGAGGGTGGCAGAGGAGTAAACCTTCCCGCCCAGAAGGTCGAGCTTCTTCGCCTCTCTATTCTTGGGCGTGGAGCTTGGCTGGCCCTGCCTCTCCCTTTGGTTTACAGCATCAACCACCAGGGATCCTGGCATGGGATGATGGAACAGGAAGGAGAATCCTTCCGGGGAGACAGAATATTTCTTATCTGCAACTTTGGACACAGGCAGAATCAAAGAAGGCGTTTGCCAGCATTCTTGGACAATGCGAAATACCCCAGAATGCAAAGGAATTGTGACCTTAGCTGGAGGGGCTCTACGGCACGCGTTGAAGAAGGAGTCATCTTCCTCTTGGATCACCCCCAGGTTCAGCTTTAGTTTGGCCACCATGCGGCGGAGAAGGTCCTGCTCGACGCGGGGATCTCCCTTGCAGTCAGTGGACATGTCAATTAGGTGCTTATCAGGTGAGGAGGATAATTGGGCCCTTGATCTGCTACGTTGTGTAGAATCAGGGTCTGGCTTGTCGTCGGAGAAATCCGAGGACTCCGGCAATAGCAATCGAGCATAGCGGGAGGAGACGTCGTCTGTTGTCACATTCAGCCAGTTGAGGGTCTGCTTGTTGTGTGGTGACCTCACTGGCAACGTAGGAGCCATGGGGGGAATGGAGACTTCTCCCAGTGGCCGGGGTCTCCTCGAGCTCAGTGATACAGAGCTTTTTCAAAGCCGCTTTTGCGGACGCTCCTCCTGGGGGGGAAGGAAGGGGTCTTCGGAGGACAATCTGGAAGACTCCCCGCCTCGACGTCCAGGAATCCGGTACCGAGAGCTCCTCAGAAGAGCGATGGAGCGGAGTTGCAGCACTTGGACCCAGTGTCGGGCTAGTTAACAGTACTGGGTTGAAGAAGGGCATAGAGCTGCGTGACGGTACAAGTACCAGTATTGTGATTGTTGGTGCCCGGTCCAACAGTACCAGAAGTGACAGCACCGGAAGTGGCAGTACTGGCGACGGTGCCGGGTCCGGTGGTACCAGGCTTGATGGTGGTACCGGGCTTGTCGGCAGTACCGCAGAGAGCAGTACCGGGCCGTGCAGTGCCGAAGAGGATGGCGCTGCTTTGGTCCACTTCTTCATCTTCTTCACCAAAGCCAGGTTTGAATGCTCTTGATGGGTCATCGGGGTTGCCTGTGCTGATGCCGTAGCTAAGAGGCTACCCAGTGACCGGCAAGGTCGGTGCCAAGGCAGTACCCTAGTGGGTCGAGATTTCGAGTCTGGTACCGATGATTGTTGGGGATCTTGAGCCTGGGCCGATCAAGGGTCTGGTGGAGCGCTAGTGGCTCAGCTGGCTTCAGGGGTGGTGGCTCCACTCCCTGAAATCGAGAGGAGGTGGCGGTCTCTTTCCAGCTAAGTCCTTCGCTTGAAGGATCAGCAAATGGAGCACTCTGCCACGAGGTGGGACTCACCCAGGCAAGTGAGACATTTCTTGTGCGGGTTGTCCATTGGGAAACCTTGCAACATCCTAAGCACGGCTTGAAACCCGGCATTTCAAGTTTTGCATGAAAGAGAGGCGCTTGCATTTAGTAAGATAATGCTGATCCGAACCGACGCTGATGGCAGAAAAAGGAACTGGGAGGGTCAGGGTCACAGTCACCTATATAGCCGCGGTCACGGCATGGAGGGGGCATTGCCCGTGCGCCCTGACCTGACAGGCTAACGCTAAAGACCTTCCGAGCTACCGTGAGCTGCGGCATGTAGACACCTGTAACTGAATTATGTGAGCAGCGCTCGAAGGAGAACTGTTTTTGTGTTCTATAATTAGATTTCACCAACCCAGTAACAAGCACTATAAGGGTGTTAACATGGACTTCCAGACAGTTGCCCTTGAGTATTTCACCATATCTTGCCTTCCAGGCAAGCTAGACTTTGTGCTAGATGGCTGTTATACACCAAAGATCACAAAATATTCAGGATCACTCTCCATTACAACAGCTCAGTCACTTATCCCAAGTCAATCTGTACTAAGATCTCTCACCAAAGACAACACTTGTATTTAAGCCTTTTAAAAACTAACTATAGATTAATTAACTAGAAAAAAGAAGTGAATGAATTATTAGACAGTTAAATTGCGCAAACATGTACACACCAAAAAGGACACATCCACATTATGCCCCTTATGTTGGTGCTGCATGTCCTCACCAAGAGGACTTGCACCTATTTAACTGCCACTGTGGGGGGCCTCATGGGACTGTTTCTGAAAGACAGCAACAGTCAATGGAAGCAGGGCAGTGCCCAAGAGTGATTGATATAGTGTAGTCTTCACTTACACTGTGTTGACCTAACTACATAGACTTAAATGCTGTGCCTCTTGCAGAGGTGAAATTAAAGCTGGTATAGTGATACAAAGGTGGGAGCTACATTTTAGTATAGATGCTTACATAGTTAAGTTGATGTAAGCTAAGGTTACAGTGTTTCCCTAAAAAGAAGACACTGCAGGCAGAGGGGGAAGTAGGACAAGGAAGAGGGAGATGGGGGTGGGTTTCCATTGAGTTTGCTGGAAGGACTATCTGTGGCAGAGTTACTCACTGAGGTGAGAGGCAATTTCGCTCTCTGTCATGGTAACAGGGCAGCTGGTGCAAGACTAGGCTACAGCAACAGCCATCAGTCAGTGCCTCCCAGTGGAGCCCCCGTCTGCAGGGCTTAGGGCTGGAGTCCAGGTGGATGGGTGGGATCCAGCACATGTGGCTGAAGAAGAATGGACCAATCAGCTACAGATGCATGGGAGTTGCCAATTTTAGGAAGTGGGCCAGTCGGGGCTTTTTCTGAGCTGCAGTGTCTGCTCTGCAAAAATCCCAGACATTTTCTGTTATTTGAAAATCCATCTGGACAGACAACAGAGCCTTATAAAAGAGACAATGTCCAGGAAAACCTGAATGCATGGTAACCCTAAAGTAAGCTGCCCTACATTGATCTAACTATATTGTAAACCAGGCCTTAGTTACAGGCTATGATTTTACAAGATAACAGCAGAGGTAATTTAACAACTCCAAATGTCTTTTAGGGTAAACCCACATTGACCGTTGAGATCTCTGCTTTTTAGTATCTCTGTCCTGTGATAGTCCAAATAGCAAAAGAGATGAAAAATTTTGTGTACTATTTTTATTTTCTTATTCCAGAATTCATGCTGAGGTGAAGAGACCTTGTGCATAGGGCTGGCCCTAGATGAAATGGCGCCCCAGACAAGGAGCATCTTTGCCTTTGAATACCTTATTTTTAATTGCATTTGTAGCCCTTATTATGACTTTGAGGTACAATTTACCCCTGTAATATAAGACAATATTTTTACACTGGGATCTATAAATCTGTATTTATTCATGCCTTACATAAGCAAACAAAAAATCATTTCTTCTAAACCTACAGAAAATTTTTAATTTTAAGAATAACTGAAGTGTATTAACATCAAGAAATCGATCTGTACACCAACATTGCGTGAACCAGTCTTAAACAGTGGTACAGCCTTAGAATTTTAACCATAGTGCTTTACTTTAGAAGGTCACTTTTCTTGCCTGTGCACCTGCAAGCTGAACCACAGCATCAGAGGAATCCGAAGACTGGACAATGGCATTTTCAAGCAACAAGCTAGCAAGTGACATCAGTCTTTCATTGACCACTGTTAATCAAAGGTACATTTTAATGAGCCTGAGCTTCAAAAAGCTGCAGTAACCCTACTCACAACTCCAGTCAGCAGCATGAGCAGAATCCTCAAAGCTATCCACACCTTAGGAAAAGTGTTCTTCAGCTCTTCATCATGAATGAATTGGAGAACTTGGAGCGGAGAATGCTTCTGTATGGCAAAATGTGACAGATGATGTCCAATTCCACACAGGTCTTTACCACCATTCCCCATGTGTCAGCAACCAGCTGAAGGTTCATACAATTGTTCAAGAGTGTTTCCTGTCCACAGGCAGCTTATTAAGGTCTTTTGTGGTACTTCATTTGTCTGAACCTTTCTTTGATGGACTCACAAGCAATCCCAACTAGCAAGCATAAAAAAACTCCCTCTTAAATTTTAATTCTGAACTTCCAATCATCTCATCTCTGCCCTCATAATCAAACTGTCTCTTTTTGTCCAAAGAACACACATTTCCATGAAGACTGGTTCAACTTCCAAGTTTCCTGCCATTTCTTCGATGGCAGTGGTGGCATCCTCAAATATATTGTCTATGCATTGTCAAATACATTGTCTCTTTTGTAGACCTCAACAAAATCAAGGCAGCCTCTGATCAAAGTAATAGCACAATGTCCATTGACTGAGTTTGTAATGACTTGCTTACAATGTTTACTTGGAACAGGATATTGTGCCAAACTACAATTCAGACCAGAAATTTGAAGTCAGTGATCTAGTTTGCCAGGCTTTGACCTCAAGGTAAATTTGAGCCTTAGCTTCGACAGTGCCAGTTCCATAAGGGCATCATAAATCTCAGTCACTTGGTACTTCACTGGCCTTATTCTGTCAATGCAGATCTCCCAAGGAATGTCACCTAGTGGCTTCACAGTCAGATTTGTAACATTTTCCATGAGAATTTTCCACCTGATAGCTGACTCTAAAAACAAGACCCATATCATTTGCTGTACTCTGAAGAGAAATATTGAATAGCAAGATGTCATTGCATCTGACACAACCAGGTTGAGGGAATGGTAGACACAATGCATGAAGAAAGCTTATGATTCAGTGTAAGGATAAATACCTGAGCCCCACTAATTCTTCCCTTTATGTTCACACCATTGTTATAGCCTTGGCCACAGCAATCTCGAAGCTTTGTTTAATTCTCACACGAAACATTCATTAACAATTCTGTTAGGTCTTTTCGCAGAGCCACCCACAGACTGGAAACAGATAGCGTTCCTTTACTTGGATACAGCCATTCTCCTCCTCATCAAATCTTAGTGTAAATGGCATCTTTTCACTGTGACTAATGTCAGGAATGCAGTTCAGTATTCCAGAACAAGCAAGGAGTCCTGCAGCACTTAAAGATTAACACATTTATTTATCACATGAGCTTTCATGGGAGAAAATTACACTTTGCCAGACACTTTGAAGAACTTTGAAGTCTGACAAAGTGGGATTTTCTCCCATGAAAGCTCAATCGATAAATAAATGCATTAATCTGTAAGTGCCACAGGACTCCTTGCTTGTTTTGTTGAACTAGATGCACATGGCTACCCCTTTGGAACTTGGCAACATAATTACAGAGTTTCACTTTGCCAAACCACATCAGTATGTTATCAAGCACTTTCTTTATTATAAGGTCATCAATTCATTTTGAATGGTTTTGCTGCAGTAATGGTCCATAGCATCTTTACAAACTATGCAAAGTAGATGCTCACACATGTCATTGTTGTATTTCCCAAGAAACTCTACTAAACCAAGGAAATTACTGTCAGGTTCAGTGAACAAGTTATCCGCTGAGCTCCAGAAAGCCAAATTGTTCTTTTCAAGGAAGAGGGCAATTGAGATCAGATGCTTAAGCACATTCATCCAGTGCTGGATTGCTATACTAACAATGCACTGTTGATGGGTTTTTTTTTCCTTTTTTTTGTTTTGTTTTGTTTTGTTTTGTTTGTGTGTGTGTGTGTGTGTGTGTGTGTGTGTGTGTGTGTGTGTTGATTCATTCAGTTTGAGTCTGGACTCATCCTACATCCGTTTGGAGGAGGCCATAAAATGGTCATGTGACTTTTCATGTTGTTTCACAACAACGGCTATATTTGACTGGTAACTGTATGCGGAAAGCTCAAGCAAAGATTTGGCATTCTTTCAAAATATTTTTCAAAAACAAATATTTGAAAAACAAACATTCAAATATTTTTTTAAACAAAACATTTGTCAGTTGATTTCAAGTAAACTAGACAAAACTAATTCAATTTCTCACGATTCTTGAGCACTCTTTCACATGTGACTTTGGGAAGTTTCACTTTACTGGAAATAGCTTCAACTATGCCTGGCCTGCTCAAAATTTTTATGATCAATATTGACACAGTTTAGGATTGTCAACCATAAAGCAAGATCTGATGTATCCATTTGTGGTATGCAATTTTTCTCACTGCTGTTTCTGTCATCCTGCGACCAGGCTGATTCTTTATCATCTCCTCCTCTTTTCATGTAAACCAGATTTTTCTTTGTCATTACCCTTCCTTTCATGTGAGCCACATTCTTCTTGATTATCACTCTCTTTTATGCTGCCAGAAAAACTGGATGATTCTCTACCACTTTTCTCACATTTCCATTCCTTGTCTTCAGCTAAATCTGATAATACCTTAATAAAAGGACTTGCATCATTTACACTTCACTCCTCAATTTTTTCTGCTCTGGGATGATTGCTGCTTCCTAATGCCCAGTTTTTGTTGTTCTGTTTCAGATATTTTTGCATTATATATGCCCCTTGTTGCAAACTATATAGCAGCTGAGCTTTTTGTTTCCTATACTGAACACCTGAAGGCTTCTTTAGGTTACCATTTATTTTTTACAGGGGAAAACATCATGGTGTCAAGGAATGCAAATGTCTATGTTCCACAGTCTTAGAAAGTTATCTAACATTACATAGTATGTCAAAAGAAGTAAGAGCAATATTTTTATATTGTTGCATAGATTGGGGTTTGATAGCTATCTCTGTTGTCTCATTAAATATTTCCTTTATTAATAATTATTTGCAGTCTTCAAGTCTTAAAACACAAGTACACTTTCACAACTACCTAATAAAACAATGTTTACAGTATCACAGCTGGGATCTCACTTCACTTTGTTCCTATATCTCACTGTGTGACTGGCAACACCCACACCCTATATACCTGCAAGGCATGGCTGACAACATTCGAGGAGGTTCGAGGAAAATGTCGTCCTCAAAGTCTGGAAGGTTCCACAAGATACTTCAAAGGTCCAGAACATTCTAGTAGTTTAGTGAAAAATGAATTCACATACAGAATACCTGAAATAGTTTTCTTTAAACATGCCATTTCACTTTTGTCACTAACAACAAAAACAGCACCCTAAGCCTGGCACCTCAGGTGGCTGGCTGCCCCTAAATCTTGCTTTTTCACATAGCCTCTTCACGTTGTGAGGGAACAGTGAACAAAATCTTTGTATTTTGATGCTTCACAATGACTCATTTTTTATAGTTACAAAGCAAAGACTTGAATATTACCTTATAGCATATGATAAAGAAATTATAAGTGAAATTAATACAGCAATTTAGATGCATTTCATAAAGTCCAAACACTAAGTAGATTCTTAACCATATTAGCATACTGGTGAAACTGACTGGTTTCCAGCAATTAGTTTATCAATCCTCAGCTAAGGCCTAAAGCCTTGACAAAAGCTGGCACCTGATCTGCAAGCACCACAAGTGGATTATATAGATTGTTGTAATAAGCCATAAGTCTGATGTCTCTGTTCAGTTCATGATTTTTAATGTCTAGCATAATTATTAATTTAAGCTTCTAGGCTTGTCTTTTGAAGGGGTCATGCATCTTTCCTTTGAAAATGAGGATTGAGAGGTTAGATACACATTAGTCATTTTTGTGAAAAATGTTCACAACACACAGGTGACTGTGTGTTGTGCGTCTGCTGTACACTGCTGCTGGTGGTCAACTAGAGATATGCAAACTACATTACAGTATATAGCTTGCTTGCTTACTTCACTATGCTGCATTATCTCCACTGTGCTGCATCAACAGGATACATCCTCTGGCCAACACAGCCTTACTCCTTTCAAAGGGGTACATCAATGGCATTGACTGGAGAGCACTTATGGGACTGATTAAGCAGGTCTGCACAGCCTGCTCCTTCAATCCCACTGCACTAATCCATGCAGCTTTAGCAGTGTAGAGTTGTAGACAAACCATTTGTCTTTTATAATTTTCCTGCACGAGTTTATTTGAGAGTGTAATGGTTGTCTGTCTGGTTTCACCCACATAGTTGTTATTCAGGCATTTAGTGCACAGGATGAGGCATGCCACATGTTGTGACAGGCATGTGGAGGACCTATGACTCTTCAAATGTGTGTCATTGTGGGTGTTGATCATCTCAGCAATGGAGAAATGTCAACAGATTTTGTATCTGTTCTGGCAAGGCCTCATGCTGCTTTGAGAAGCTGTGTCTTGCTCTGTGGGGTGCTTGCTTCTGATGATGAGCTTAGAAAAACTTCAGGGTTGTTTGAAGGCCAGAAGTGGGGGTTCATGAAATACTTCTTCCAGGTGTTCCTATTGAGTTGGAGCTGTAATTGTTTACTGATACCCTGCACAGGTTCCAGTGTGGAGTGGTAAGTTATAGCTGGGGATGAAATAGGTTGTTGCAGGATATTCTGGTGCATAGTACAATATACTTCTCTGAGGGAATATATTTGTTTGGTGAAGGCAGTTTTGTGTGCGAACTGTATATCCTGGACTTTCTCTTTGGAGCATATTCTGTGATTTCTGAGTATTTGACTGTAGATAATGGATTTCTTGGAGTGTTTTGAATGGTTACTGCATCTGTAAGGTACAGTGATCTGTGGATTTTTTGTATATAGCTGTTTATAGAGTTGTGTTGTTGAAGCTGAACATATTGTCCAGGAAGTTGATGCTAATGTGGGAGTGGTCCAGGACAAGTTTAATGAATAGGTCATGCTGGTTGAAATTGAGGTGGATTCTGTGAGAAACTTTAGGTCTTAAGTCCAGAGGCTGAAAATATCATTGATGTATCTCAGGTATAGCCAGGGCTGGTCCCACCAAATAAATGAACTAGATGATCACCTAGGGCACCAGGCTCTAAAGTGCACCAAATTAGAAGGAAGAGAATTTTTTATCTATTTAAAAATATATTAATATATTATCTCTCATAATGTGGGCACAAAAGTCACAGTTCACCTTGGGCTGACCCTAGGTATAGCATTGATTTTTGTGATGCATTCTTCCAGCATAATGAGGAGCTGTTCCCATGGTTTGGTAAAGTGTTTGTTGTTGAATGTAAAATTGTTTTGGGTGAGGATGAAATGAATGAGTTTAGCAATGTACTTGGGGTGGATATCTGAGTACTGTTCATTATAATTGTATTTGATATTTGAAGCAGGTGGTGATGTTGGTATAGGAGGAGGTTACACCCATGATGGCACGAATGATATTCTGAGGGAGATAGTTAATGTTATGGAGTTTCTGGAGGAAATTGGTTTTGTCATGGAAGAAGCTGGTCCTTTGTGTGGTGAGTGGTTTGAGGATGTATTGATGAGTCCTGATACTCCTTCAGTAAGAGTAACATGGCCAGATATGATGAATCTGCCTGGGTTCCCTTGTTTGTCTGTCTTGGGAAGCATGAAGAAAGTTTCTGGAGTGGGTTCATAGTTGACGAGGTTGTAGAGTTTCTCCTGGAGTTGTCTGCAGAGCTGTAAGGTGGTGATCCACCGCCCAGGGCGCATTCCGATTGGAACGTGCCCCTTGCCATTAGCAGCACTTGGGGCCAGCCCCACAAAACGCACCTTATAAATGACCAGCTCTATTGAGCCGCTCTGGCAAGCCTGGGGCAAAGCCCTATTGGCCCCACTGTAGTTACAGTCACAGTCCTGGTTGCGTGGGGAAGGATTTGGTGATATTCTTACATCCTTGGGTAAATTGTGGTCTGGGATTCTCTGAGTTCTTTGTAGTAGCTAATGTTGGAGAGTTTTATTTGCTGGCCTGGTTAACACAGTTGTCAGTTGAAGACTGTGATGGTGCCCCCTTTTGTCCAGGTTGATCACTATCTGGTGGTTAGATTTCAGGAACTGTAAAGCTGTCCTCTCAGTGGTGGAGAGATTATGAAGCAAGTGATGTTTGTTAAGGATTTCATAGTTCTTTTTTTTTTCCTGAAGCAGTCATTGTAATGATGAAGAGTGTGGTTTCATCCACTGGGGTGTGTACAAACAGATGATTCTTTTTTCTTGTGACTGTCAGTAGGGATGTGGTTATTGTGGGCAGTGATCATTGCTATGAAGGAATATTTGAGACACAGTGATCAGAAGAATTCTTCTAGTTCTCCACATTAGTACAGCATCAGGTACCGTGATGGGACAGAAGTTCACTCCCTTGCAAAGTAAAGATAATTCAGTTCTGGTTAGGGATGGTTTTGATAAATTAATGATTTTGGAGTTTTGTGTAATATCCATGTGGTTCGTCCTAGTGCCATGTTTTCTACAACACATGGTGTTCTGCATGTTGTGGAGTGGGTGGAGTTGATTCCACTGTTTGTTTGTTTTTCTGTTTTTCAAGTTTTTACTGTTATGTTGTGAGTTAGTAGGCACTATAATACGAATCAACAGCAAACTTAAAAACAGATTTTTGGAAGCTTTTGTTTTTGCTGCTTCCTTTGGACATTCAAAATGTACAAATTCAAAATCATTAGGACTAGACACTAGTTCATGGTGACAGTTCAGAGAAGTCAGCACTTCTTCCCTGATTACATGGGCTGCTTGCAACCCAATCAGCACACAGCTGCAGTCCATGTGGCACTCTCAGGGCCATGCAGTGAGGATTGGAAGTGGTCCACTTAACATATTGTGGGCCACGTATGCATTCCACAAGGATAAATAGGTTGAGAGCCACTGCCTTATAGGAACTGTTATATGCGCTGGAGACTGAGAGAGAACTTGTACATATATTTAGGCCTCTTTGCTTATGGTCTATCTTCTGGTCACTAGAAAAAAATAGAAAAGGATCGAAACACAGTACGGATGCATTGGCTATACACTCCTCATCATCTGCCCCATACCATGGAACTAAGATGCCACTATAAATCTTCTGTAAAGGCACATAAGCTTTCAGGATGTAGCCTGGCTTTTGCACTTTAGCTTTAAACCAAATATAGATTTAGAGGCACAAAGATTTAGCTGTTCACACCACCAGTAGCAGGATTCAAACTTTAAATATTTAAACTGGAGAAGATCCTTTCACTTTTCTCTTCTACTCTGTCCCCAGGCTGCATTTATTGAACTAATTCCTTTGTTCAAGGGCAGTATCTTTTCTCTTTCATTTTGCCTTCAGTCTTTGCCCTTCAAACCACTGTCAGGCAAAATCATGACTGAACTAATACTATATAGTGCCGTGTTCTTAGTTTGATCTACACACAAAGTTGCACTGGTGTAGCTAAAGGTGTGACTAGTTAAACAAGTGCTATTTTTGTATGTGATCACTCCTAAATTGACTGAAACCTGGTTTATTAAATGTATTTCACACAAAACCAGTGAATCTTGTTTTAATCTGATATAAATATGACTAGAAATGGATTTGCTCTAACATAATTAAATTAGTGAAAGTTTGGGTACAGACAGAATCTTAGACACCTAGCTGCACCAAAGGCAGTTAAAATCCCAGTAAGATTTTCCACAAAGGATTGGGGTTCTAGATTCATAGATATCTAATGTTTTGATGTAAAAACATGGTAACAAGAGACAGTAAAGTCCAATTAGATGAAGTCCATCCATGGACAGGATGCAGAACCCAATATTTCCACCTTCCTCCCTCCCTCATTTTTCCTCTGCCTTCATTTTTCTGTGGTCAGGATATTCAAACAACATACTTGTCCTTAGACAATGTTGCACCCTGAAGCCAAACCACAGCATCAGCTATCAATAAAGAACAGTTACCACCATTCTGTCATACCCAGTGCAGTAGGCTGCAGTTGGGTTTCAGAATCCCAAAAGGTTGCTCCAGAAATTATCTCTTCTGACAGCATAAGTACCTTGGAATTGCTATCACAGTTCACCACTAGTATAAGATGAGCTCCCTTTTACAAGTTCAAGAGGGGTTGCTGTGATCGTCTAGTTGTGCAAAACAAACAAGGAGATTGGGAGCAGTTTTAAAGACTAAAATCTATTTATTGCATGAATTTTTGTGGGAGAAAATCCCACTTTGTCTGACCCTGTCAGATTTTCTCCCACGAAAGCTAATGTGATAAGTAAATTTGTTAATCTTTAAAAGTGCCACCAGACTTCTTGTTTGTTTCTCTTTTGCAGTGTCACTGGGGATTGAACAGAAGGGGGGTATGCAGAAACAAAGTACGTGCTATATCTTTATTATGACCCCTTGTCCTCACCTAAAATAATATCACTTGACTAGCATGTCCCAAAACAACTGTGCAATTGGTAGGTAACTTTCTGTTGTATGAATGCTTTTGTTCTTTATCGACCCCCCATAACACCTGAGTAAAGTGCACGCTAAAACCTACAACAAACACACAGCTCGTTATTTGGTAGTATTAAAAGGCACTGTGACTTGGAATTTAAGGCCCTGAAAACACAACCAAATACATCCATGTTTGGAATTATTAGATTCAAATACCAGAGCTAGGAATCCAAGCTCCAGCACCTGAGAGGTGTATTCCTACTGGTCAAAACCAAAATAATTTTAGGCTCCGAAGTCTATTCACTTCCCACAAGGATGCTAAGAAAAAAGTAGACTATCTATACAAAACTGCAAAATATTCTTTGAAAAAAATTGCTTGTATATCGTATTAACATATTCAAAAATTGGATAATCCCTGACATTTTACAGTGTTTGTACAACACTGCTCTTGCAACCACCATCCTCATGTTATATCAGACAGTCAAAAGGGTTTCAATTAAATTATTCTACCAACAAAACCAAAGGAGTAAGTTAGACTGTTTCTAAATGTGCTGAAGCAAATCTTTCTCTGCTTATTATATACCCATTTCAGGACTACCCCACTACCTCTTCCTTTTATATTTAAGCTCCATCTCTCACTTCAGTTTTACTACGATAGGTCTGAAATTCATTCATTCATGCATGAATTACCCAGTGAATGGCTGTTGTGTAATATTCCTAGACTCTGCTATTTACTCTTCTTTTCATCTCACCCATTTAGAGCATCTTAGGCTACATGAATTCTGCAAAGATATAGAATAACGGATCCCTCCTTTCCATTTGGGAGTGGGGAGGGATTTAATTTTTATCTCTTAATATCATGCTCAGAATTTTATACAGCATTCTAATAACTGTATCAGCATGTTTCTAAGCTGATATGCTTTTTAATTGTTTTGCTCAAGCCATCACACATGGAGTAAGTACACTAATGGGCTCTGTACCTTTCATCCTTTATTTTTATCACTAATTGTCTCTTCAGTAATATAAAATAAGTGATGAGTGCAGTCTGCAAAAAGCAGAAAAATCAATACATGTCCAGACTCCATATTAGTTAAGAGCTGGCAAGAAACTGGGGTTGCCAAAGAACAGAAGTCCTCTTGGGTTCCACAGCATGTGGAAAGTGAGAGGAAAGAAATAGCTAGAGGAAGGAAACATAGACAATATGGTTCCATCTTGAAATACAAGGAACCATTGAGGGGGTGGGGCAGGTTGAGTGTGCTAGTGCTGCAACCTTTAAACTCAAAACCACACTGGGCCCCTGTTCAGAGTTGTATTATACTGTAAAGACGTTGGCTCCACATAAACAAATCCATGTTTTCTATACATGTGGGCATACCATGTTTCCACTCTACTTCTGAGCAGAGTTGTAATGCAATAGCCAAGCAGCAGCCAAGTTTGAACACAGGTCTGCTATTGAACAGGTGGTCCCACCTCACTGTGGTATGACCAGGTTAGCCAGCCTTGCAGGCCTTTGTGTGGGAGGATATGTGAAAGGGAGTTGGACAGTGTTCAAAACAACTGCATTCCTCTTCAGCAGGCACCCACAGCTGAGGTAGTACAGGAAACAGAATTGTCAAGACATTCCCAGGTTGTACATATGGAAGAGCAGCAAGTGATGGCAGACAAACATGCTGACAAATGGTTGTGCCAGAAGTCATAACCATAGCAGTTGCACAGAGGGCAGTCCCTCTTGCAGGAATGTCCCAGTCCTCTGCACAAATACCTTATACCTTTGGATTCACAGACTCTAAGGTCAGAAGGTACCAAAATGATCATCTAGTCTGGTCTGACTTCCTGCACAATGCAGGTCACAAAACCTCACCCACCCACTCCTGCAATAAACCTCTCCTATGACTGAGTTATTAAAGTCTTCAGATCATGAATGACTTTAAGATGCAGAGAATCCACCCACAAGTGAACCATGCCCCATGCGATGGAGGAAGGCAAAAAACTCCCAGAGCTTAGCCAATCTTGCCTGGGGGGGAAATTCCCTCCTGACTCCAAATATTGTGATCAGTTAAGCCCTGAGCATGACAAAGTAGGATTTTCTCCCACGAAAGCTCATGAGAAAAATAAATCTGTTAGACTTTAAGTGCCACACGACTCCTTGGTTTTGTTTTGTTTTTTGCTGGACTAGACTAACACAGCTATCCCTTTGGAAATTGACAGGTCTCACCAGCCAGTCACCCAAGAAAGAATTCTCTGTAATAACTCAGAACCCGCTCTATTCAACCTCCCTTCTCAGACTACCAGCATATACACTACCAGTAGTCAAAACTCAATTTATTGCCAAACTAGGTTATCTGATTATACCATCCCCTCCATAAATTTATTGAACTCAGTTTTGAAGGCAGTTTTTTTTTTTGCCCCCATAGATTGCATTGGAAGGCTGTTCCAGAACTTTACTCCTCTGATTCCCCTATGGCTGTTGTGATACAGCAACGTTGGAAGACCACACCCCCTGGAAACTTCATTGGTACAGAACCCAATGCCCAAGATCACACTGGGCCATTAGCGAGAAACTCACTTTGGCCATGTCTATAATACATACAGCTGCACCCCTGTAGCACACCTGGCAAAGATGCAGTCCATGTTGAATGGAGCTCTCTCTCACCTTGTTAAAAAAAACACCTCTGTGATTGGCAAGAGCTATATCGGTGAGAGAAGCTGTCATGCCACCATAGCTCTTTACACATGAGCACTTGTGTTGGTGTAACTTATGTCACTCATTCATCCCTCCCAATTGAGCAACATAATTTTTGCCAACATGGGCCGTACAGAACACAGAGTCAAAGTAAAGATACTGAGGTTTCTAGCTTGCTTTTTCTTGCCCTCTGGTTCTATTTCTCCCTCTCCCCTCTTCTCCACCTCCAAAAAAGGCATGATGTAATCCTTGGATATAGAAAATTTCAGGTTACAAAATAGGGAACTTAAAAAAAAAAAGCACTAGGACCTCAATGTATTAGAAATGGAAAACTATTTTTTCACAAATCTTCTAATGAAAAGAGTCCATTAATAATTTTTTTTCTTAAAAATGAAAAATAGCAAAACTAAAAAACCTCAGGCTTCAGTCTGGAGTAAATTTTTACCACCAAGGTATAGAAGTAGTTTGTAATGGAAATGCTGACAGACCTTTAACAAGAGGAGAACCACTATAGTTAGAATGTACTCTATAAATAGGCTTTTGCAAGTGTCTGGGACATGATATCATGAAGTGACTACTTGTGCCACACTCTGGTCATCTAACTGGTACTAATTTCAGAAAACAATCGCAGATGAACTATGTGTGGTTTAAAGAAACCCTTCATATCCTCTGGCATGAAATTTGAAGTATTGAGGCCACTGCTGTGACAGGTATAGTATTGCTTTCAGAACAAAGCTGTAAAATGACCTGCTTCGCTCAATCTAGTTGTATTCAATAATAAGCAGCCTCTGTAGGATTTCTTCATGTAGAAGGTATCAGGCACATGTCACTGTCACATTTATATACTGATTTCACTCAGTCTGAGAACTTAAAAGTAGGTTCTCTCCATGTTGTGTTGCATACAATCCTTTTGGTCCAGTGTTGCCATAGATTCTCTTGAACTTCTCAGTCATTGGCAACATATGACACCTTCAGCTACTGTTTGTTTCTAAATCTAGGGCCTTCTCCTAATTATAACAACTTTTTGTGGTCCTTACCTTGAGACCTGGCAATGTTCCCTTGATTTCATAACTGTTTCCCAGCAATGCCTGCAAATATTTATTTACATTCTACTGTCATGATGGCAGGTGAAGTGTTGGTCCTGGGCAGTGGCACCAAAGGAATCAGGGGCTTGTTTAAAATTCAGTGACCCTATTTCACGCCCATTCTAGAATATGATTCACCACATATTTGTGCATTACTCTCAGAGTGATGGGACAATGTAGTTTGTTTCCCGCCTACCAGGTTTTCTTTCTTTCCTTCCCCTCACCCTGCCCCCAAATCAGAAAGAGATAAAAATCTACCAGGGAAATTCTGCTAAGGGATGAAAAATCAGAGACCAAACAGGAAGTTAAATATGCTTTCAATATAGAGCTTTAACCTCTGAATCTGAGCCAGATTTCAATTGAGGTAATTATACTTTGCCTTCATAGAATTCCCCCTGCAGTTTTAGACTGATGCAGTATTATTCACATCCTGTCATAATCAGTTGTGTGTGTTTCTATACAATGTGAAACTGCTGGCATCCTTCACTCTGAAGTCAGCTGCATTTCAGTGATGGACAAAGTGATTCAGGATGCCCATTGTTGAAATACAGATGTCCAAAATATACATTTGGATGCTGACATGCAGTAGGAAAGGTCCTCATTAACTTCAGTTGGAGTTAGCTCAAATCTCTAGAAATTTAGACTTTACTAGACCTTAGGCCATGATTCTGCAATGAGTTTTGTGCAAAGGGACCAAGGACTCTGTTCACATGCAGGTCTCTGCCTGTGAATAGGTCCCTGAAGGATCAAGGTCCCAGTTGTGCAAATGCCTCTTACTTTTCTTCATGCCAGTTTAAATGCCCAAATATAGGATTTGGACATCCTGTTCAGGCAACCACCTTTTGAGTTCATGGTATATGGTTAGTAAAATCAGTATGAAGAGTAAATAAAAACTGAAAGATCGTCATTATTATATCACTTATTAGTTGAACAGCAATTATTTTTGTCTCATAACTAAGACACTAAAAGGCCTGAAATCTGTAGAAGACAGCTACAGCTGAACCATGACATCAAATGAAAGCATCTCACGAAGTGGGATTTTCTCCAGCAAAAGCTCATGCAATAAATAAATTTGTTAGTCTTTAAGGGTATGTCTACACCTAAAATCTTAGTTCAGACTTTGTTAGTCTGAGCGAAGTAGTTCAAAAGTTTGTTCAAACTAACCACATTTTTTTAGTTCAGACTAACTTTTAGTTCAAACTAGCTGCACTGTTGTTAGTTTGAACTAAAGTTTTAATTCGAACTAAAAAAGTGCAGTTAGTTCGAACTGAAAAAAGGGCTTAGTTTGAACTAACCGCTAGTTAGAACTTATTTAGTTCAAACGAGCATGTCTACATTAAAAAAAAATTTAGTTTGAACACAGCAAAGCCTAATGTAGACAGGGTTCAAATTAGCTCAAATTAAGGCTCCTTAATTCAAACTAATTTGCTAGTGTAGACATAGCCTAAGTGCCACAGGATTCCTTGTTTGTTCTGCTGAACTAGACTAACACAGCCACCCCTTTGGAACTCTGGCAGATGAGTTCTCTTTCAGAAGAAGAGTTTTCACATGGACACTTGCAAAACAAGTGTTCTTCACCAAGTGGCCTTTTCAGACTGCGCATAAAATCCACCCCCATCCCCACCAAAAATAAATTCAGAACATATAGTATGTCAGCACAATTCATAGCAATGCCTGTGAATGTTATTTTTTTAAATACAGAGTACAAAACTGAATGTTATATTTCAACGGTAGATGAAGATTGCTAAACAAAAAAGAATGAGAGAAACATTTAATTTCAGGAAGCACCATTTAGGTTTTTTTTGTTTGTTTGTTTGTTTGGTTTTTTTTTGTGGTGGTGACTATCAGTTATGTTTGCGGTACTTGAAACTGGAGTACTCTTTAACCATGACCTTTTGAATGTCTGCTGAAGATCAAGTGCTGCACAGTATTTTTGCAGAGCTGGTTTTTTATATTTCTGTGTTCTGGTAAAATCAAATCTAATCTGTTTGGTCAGCACTGCGGGACTCAGAATTCTTTACTGAGATTTTGAAGGACTAACTCCAGCAGATGGTTCATAAGCAAATTGTGCACTTATTGCCTTTGGCAAAATTGTTGTTTTAAGTAGAATTCTTAAGGTGATATGGGATATCAAAACACTCGCAGTATATTGCCAAGAAACCTGGATTCTGAATAAATTTGCACAATTTGGTGTTACCAAAGTAAAATCCTTTAGCTGTTAAATTTCTTTATATCAACTAACAAGTGCATACTCCTTTCAAGGGACCCTATTGGCTTCTCTGTGGCTAGAAGTAGGAAAAAGTGGCTATAATAAAGCATAATGATGAAACAGAAATTGTCCATTTGGTGTTGGAAAGGAATTCTCCCGTCCGACTGGCACTGACTTTGGTTGGACAGGTTGCCTTCCTCTACACACAGTATGTAGGTACATGTGACTAGCTAGGATAATTTGGGTATATCTCATTTAATCATTTCGCTGCCAAATCAGGAGCGTCCAGCACTGGTGCAGCTTTGTCCTTCCTATTCTCTGCCTGTGACACGTGACAGTCTAGTCCAGGGGTTCTCACACTTTTGTGGGTTGCAACACACATGGCAGCATATCGCAACCCTACACAACACACCAGCGCAGCTCCGTCCCCAGGCCAAATCCAACCATCTCCCCAGCTCGCCACGACACACTTACTAATGTGTGACAATACAGTAATGCGTCCCGACACAGTTGTGGAGAACCACTGGTCTAGTCTCCTATGGGTCTCATTTTGGGCTCTTTTCCATAGTTAGTTTTAGGGTGCAGGTGCTGAGTGGTGTTGGTGACCTGTGATATACAAGAAGTCAGACTAAATGGTCTATTGGTCCCCTCTTGTCCTGAACTCTATGCTTATATGTAGCTGATGGGTGTCTCCAGGAAAAATCCTCTTGTTCTATCATTCCTGCTTTGTCCCCTGTCTCTGAAGCTGTGCTTCTTTTCAGAGATTTATGGCCAGAAGGGGCCACTGGGGTTCTCAAACTGGGGATTGGGACCCCTCAGGAGGTCACAAGATTATTATGGAGGGGAGGTTGCAAGCTGTCATACCCTGTACATGGCTGACAGTCAGAGCCTTTCAGATCTCATAGAATCATAGAAACTGGAAGGGAGCATGACAGGTCATTGAGTCCAGTTCCCCACACTCATGGCAGGACCAAGTACCTCCATTAAACCATCCCTGACAGGTGTTTATCTAACCTGCTCTTAAAAAACCTACAATATAGGAGAGTCCACAACCCACCAAGGAAACTTGTTTCAGTGGTTAATCACCCTGACAGCTAGGAATTTTTTCCTAATGTTCAACCTGAACTGCCTTTGCTGTAATTTAAGCCCACTGCTTCTTGTCTGTATGGCCAGAGAGCAGCAGCTGCTGTCTGGGTTGGTGGTTGCTCTGAATTCAGCATCATTCCAAGCAGCAGTGCAGAAGTAAGGGTGGCATGGCATAAGGAGGGTCTTCACTTTGGGGGGGCGGTGGGGGGGCTCATCACAGTCTGAAATATTTTCCAAAGGGGTCCCAGAGAAAAGAAAAAGCTTGAGATTCTAGTCTGACCTCTTACATAACCTGTCTGAATTAATTCCTGGACTTTATGTACTCTAACTCTGCAACCCAAATCCTGCTACTCTCTTCACATTAGTCCTGTCAATTTGCACAAGGGAAGCGGAATTTTGCCCCGTGTGATTGTTCATGTGTGTATACAGTGTGTAAGGATTGGAATTCCTTTTCTAGAGCCATTCCCTAGAAATATCAGGCTTATAGCTACAGAGCACTGCATTTTACTAATGTTAACGATAGGTCTTGAAAATGCCAGAGTGAGCTGACTTGAATATGTCTCATCAGGGGCATCGCTAGACATAAATATTAGGGGGAGCACCAGCCCCTACTGGCCTCCAGGGGCCCGATCCATTCCCCCCCCGGCTTGTTCCCCAAGTCCTTCCCTAACCCCCCAGTCACCCCCCAAGTCCTTCCTTAACCCTCCAGCCCCACCACTGGTTCCTGCTGCCCCAGGCTGACCCCCCCCACCCTTTCCCCGCTGGGCCTGGATGCCTGCCCTTAGACTCCCCCCACCCATCTCCCTTACCTGACCAATGGAGGCAAAGGGGGCCATGGCAGTGACCGAGGCATGCTGAGAGCAGGGTCAGGCCAGGGCAGGAGTTTCAAAAACTCCCAGGCCCAGCCTGGGGCAGCTTCCTACCAGCTGGAAGACTCTGTCTTCCGGCTGAGTAGAGGCCGCGGCTGCTAGCTGCACACAGTGTTCCCTGCAGAGGGGCACAACAGCGCACCCCCGTGTAGTTTTGGGGTGTGCTACTCTGGGGCTAGCCCTGAATTTCAGGGGGGCTGAGGCTCTCGGAGCCTCCCCAAGTGATGCCACTGTGTCTCATTTAAAAAGGCTACTTTCTTTTCATAATTAGTGGCCTGCTAGTAACTTTACTGGGATGTTAAGGTAAAAGAGGTATCAAAAAAGGGGCAACAAAAAATGGGTAATGGTATTACATGTATGTCAGATTTCAAAAGATGGTTTGTCAATAAACTTTATATGTTCACATACGATGTCTCTTGTACACAATCTACATATCCTAAAGCATGGTAACACATGCATTCAAGGTTGCTCTTGTTTGCAAACACATCATGTTATGACCACTTGGCAAAAAAACAAAAGAAACAAACAAAAAATAATCCAAGGAGCAAAAGAGTTGCCAAAAAGCAAAGATGAAGTCCTTAAGTGAGATTTTCAAAAGTGCCTATGGGAAATGAGTACTTAACTCCCAGTAGCCTGCAATGGTTGTTGGACACTTAAACTCACTTAAATGTTCTCAAAAATCTCATTCATAAACAATAGAGAAGTAGTTCAAAATTGCAAACTGAAGGCAGATGATGATGATTTTTTAAAACAATGAGTAGAGGATCTCCATGGAGATGGACTAAGCATACTGGAGTAGTTGTGAACCTATGTAGCCTCAAAATCCTTCTGGAGGGCCTGGTGGTACTCCAGTTGTATGCTGAGGGGTGCAGTATAAGAACTGAGATATACGGGCTAATTTATTTGATAGAGACATAAGAATTGATGGGTCTACACTAGAGGACTCAGTTAAGTCGACTTAACAAGAACAACTTAAAGTCGACTTTATTAAGTTGCCTTAAAAAGTCCACATTTTTAAAGTCAACTTTATTAAGTTGACTTAAGCCAGGGGACCCACTTAAAGTCAACTGTATTAAGTCAACTTAAGTGGTCACCCTGGCTTAAGTCAACCTAATGCTTAAGCAAGTGCTTAAGTTGACGTAATAAATGCCAAATATGGTCATGGAGTTACTTAAGTCAACTTGAGCCTCCAGTGTAGACACACACAATGGCTATATAGTGTCAGACCAACTGTCCATCTGGCCAGTATCCTATTTTCTGACAAGTTCCAAAGGGGCAGCCATGTTAGTCTAGTAAAGCAAAAAAAGCAAGGAGTCTTGTGGCACTTAAAGACTAACAGATTTATTTATCACATGAGCTTTCGTGGGAGAATATCCCACTTCGTCAGACGCTTTGAAGACCTTCTTCAAAGTGTCTGACGAAGTGGGATATTCTCCCGCGAAAGCTCAAGCAATAAAAAAATCTGTTAGTCTTTAAGTGCCACAAGACTCCTTGCTTTTTTTATTTTCTGACAGTGGCCAATGCCAGACACTTCAGAGGGAAGCAACAGAACAGCATTTTCTTGAGTGATCCATCCTCTATGATCATCAGGAAGGAGCTTCAAAATGACTGAGGAACAAAAGGATTCATGTGGCACTTTAAGACTAAACTGCCACACGACTCCTTGGTTTTTTTGCTGGACTAGACTAACATGGCTATCCCTTTGGAAACTGAGGAACAAAAGGCCAACATAAGGAATGACTTGAGGATGGAAAAGCAAGGTGCCAAAAAGTGATAAATTTCAACAGAAAACTCAACTTCTGCTTCAAAACAAAACAATCTTATTCTCTTATTTTCCATTTGAGTTCCTAATGAAGGGCAACTCCAGCATATGACAATGTAAAAAGAATTTTTGATGAAAAATAGCAGACAGTTGAGAAGGACTCAGTGGAACTTGAGGCTTCCTGCTGTGTAGGCAGCAAAAAATAAGAGGGCAAATCCTTTCTTTTCTTCTACAGCTTCCAGGAATTCTCTGGTTTTGTTTTTTACAGTCTCAGACATTCATTTAATCACAAGCATGCTTCTAAGAAAAAAATGTGTAGAAGACTTTTTACGCCCAAATTTACAGCAACGGGTCCAATTTTTATGACCAGAAATAGCAAGAGGAAATGAAAAGCAGGTGTTGGAAGGCTTCTCTAAATGATGCCAGGGCTCCATTTTAATCTTGGCTGGAGGGAATTAAATGTCTGTGGATGCCAGGCTATTGCCTTATTGCACAGTTCCTTGCAGCCAGAGAAGTCCATCAAATAAAAGCAACCAAATATGCTCAAATTAAATTTAAAAAAAACCTGCTTGATAACAGCACTTGCCATTGGCCTTTGGTAAGGATAATGAATACAATTTGTTAGCCTACCAGATTCAAGATATGAGCACTGGGAATCTCAAAATGAATCAAATGGAAACTACTTTGATAGACAGTGGAAATACAAAATAAGTTCCCTCTTCTTCCATTGATAGAACAATGTCCTTTCTACAAGATATTAGTGACACTCTATTTCAGTAACAATGAGAAAAGCCTAGTACATGTTTAAGTCTACCTTTTAAAAAAGGCCACTTGCAGTAACTCGGGGCTGATCCTGTCATGTGCTTAGCGATCTCCAATGTCAGGGAAGTGGAGGGAGGTGAGGTCGAGGGAGGGGGTGAGGAACCATACACTTTGAATAATAATAGACTTTACTGGTGACACAGCACTCCAAGCAATACACTATCTAGCCTGAAAAAAGGTCTGTGCTGTTTTTGTTTCTGCAGCAAAACTGTGAGATACTGGAATTTGTTCTTCCTCCTCTATGCCATACAATGAGTCCAGAATGAATGCCCTGCAGCTATCTATCCTCTGCCAGCTCTAACCTTTAAAACACACGTACAATCACACTGCTGAACCTGAACAAGGAAATGTGAGTCTGAACCTGGCCCCACTGAGAGCCGGATTGGAAATGCCCCCTGAGGCTAGCAGAACACTGTAATAATCTACATAAACAGCACAGATGTGGGCGTTTTCACCCTCAGCCTTGCTTCAGTACAAGGGGCAGAAAAACAATTCTCTTGCATATACACTAATTTAGGCCCAGTCATGATTCCTTTAAAACCTCTGCCAATAGATTTTAGTCATTTTCTGGCAAAGGTTACTTTTTTAACCACAAACACTGAGGAGTTATTGGATGAGTCACCACCTTGAGTAATCTAATTCCTTGACCAGTATGTGCTTGCTTCCTGCACTTCAGAGTGTCTTTATTTACTCAGATATTTTCGTTTATTCCATCCTCTTCTTGCACTTCACACACCCCACACTCCCCTGCACTTGGAGCACCCACCACAGTGGAGCAGAAGCTTCCCATCACTCCTGTTTCAGAATCAAGGCAATTGCAGGGCCTGGAATGGCAGTCTGTTTTGTTAAGCTCTCTCGCCTTGATCTCAGCATGGGCTGTTCTTGGGAATGCAGTGAGCTCAGGGCTAGAAAGTAATTTTTCAGGCATCAAGTCTTTACTCAGTGAATCAGGTGGTAGCTTAGGGCAGAAGATAGCCTTATTTATCATATAACACATTGCAAAACCACCAAACCTGCAGTCTTTGCCATGTCATTGATCAGCACAGGAAGGGTCCTTCCGTGAATCTTTTGGATGACAGCATCTACATCCCAGTGTTACCAAAATGATTCTCTAATAGCCTTTGGAAAGGAAACATTAACAGCAGCCACAAAAGGGTTGGTTGGTTTCAACACAGACCACACCAAAACCTGGCTGTGCTTGCTTTTGAAAGGGGAATGGGATGTACTTCACTATTAGAAGTGCTCCATGTGGCTGCTGAATGAAGAAATGTATTTCTTAAAAAAATTATGGGATTTAGAGAGCACAAGAGCAAGGAGAATTTTTTTTTCTTTGAATATCTAATGTTTCAGGAGCCCTTTGAGGATGGAGGATTAAATTGTCATGAGTGTTCTCAAGCCACCTTCTGAAGAATTTTATTAACATCCTCCAAACCCCCTTCTATGTGATTATGGTGTTACTGTTTCATTTCCTATTTATGAGGGACTTGCTTTCCACAGGTATCATAGGCTACTACGTACAGCCTAATCCTTTTCTTGAGGGGAGGAAGAAAACAAAGAAGCAGGGTGTGGGGAAGATTAAATTATACTTTCTGGCCAAGAAAAGCAAAATCTAATATAATGTACCATACTATAAATTTGCAGTCTGAGCAGGGAAGTACTAGAGCAAGGTGTGTGCATTAAGGTGTGATATACGAACAGTGCTGAACACAGAAGAACAGCTCCAGTTTTAGGGTCACTAGCAAGTCAACAGAAGAGACGTCTTTTTCCTTTCTGTCCCTTTTATACTGTGCATGATAGGAGCCCTGCTTCTGAGGATCTAGAGTGAGACTCCTTTTTTGCAGCCCTTATTAGCACTGCAGCATCGAGATTTTTATGGGTAAAGTCTGTGATTAACAAAAGACTTTATGGTCAGTAGTCCAAGGACTGTTCTATCCTACAGTCTTAGAGGGGACAGTATTTGCACATCAAAGGGTTCTCTCCAATGGAACTTAGACCTTTACCAAAACAATCAGCCTCTCAAGCAAAAAACATTTAGGTGAAGTTAAGGTTGGAGGCACATGTCAGTGCAATGAATGTATGTTACTTTTGAAGAACAGCAATGTAACAAAAAAAATCCTGGAAATTCAAATGTTCCCCTTCCCCTTCAACCCAGAGCCTAGTGCTTAGAAAGCCATCATGATGACCTTAACTCTGCCCCAGTAGAGACAACAAAAGACAAAATTATCATGGGAGGGAAGGAAAAAACAGCATTCCATTCCTTTAAAAGGACATCAAGAAGTCCATACAAACTAGCCATAGTACTACAGTAAAAAATGTGCTCCTTGCAAATTAGCTGTAATAAAGTTACTTCAAAATAAATTCTTTTGCATATTTATTTTCCATGCAGCCATCCAAAATGCACATCAGGAAAACCACGCTCAAACTCAAACCAGAAACAGGCTTTGCTGCTTTTTAAAAGTCATTCGAATGAAAGAAATGTGTTGTTTTCTTAATGACAAACTGCATATTTTCGTAATATCCTCACATTACCAAAGTCAATTTAGAAACATAAGGCTGGGCCTCACTGGTCTGCTGAGAGTCACTTCATGTCATGTAGATGCTGAAATTAGTTATGAGGAAAAGGTGGAGAATTGACTTTGTGTCGGATAGCCTTCTACCTCCACTGGCATAAAAGGTGGGGAAGCTGGGACAGGCATAGCAAGGACTTTTCAGATTAGAGAAGAAACAAGAGAGAGCCATAGAACAGAGCTCTACTATGCCTGAGCTTCCACTGGACCCTACATTATATGTTCCTCTCTGGACCCAATCTGTAAAGGACGTGAGTCTGCTACAGCCCAAGCTAGGAAACCTTGGCTCTTTAATTCAAACTGTAGCAGCCCATGCTTCTAGCTCTCCGAGTTCCAGGTCTGTTGGCCCAGATGACATCTATCATATTTATCTGTGGTGTAAATTAAAAAAAAAAAACACTTCAAGTAACTTTCCTAGTGTGATACTCAGGAACAAAAGCTAGGCACTTGGGCCTAGATTCGCAATGGTGTTTAGGCACCAAAATGTCATCAAGCATCTAGCCCTTGCTAAACAATTTCATGGTCATTCTCTTAACTGCTCTTCACTTCCATAATCTTCTTCCATCTCCGTCTTAGCAAACACTTTATGAATGGGGACACTCCCAACAAACAGTTCTTTATGATCAGTCTTCTTGAGGGGACCATAAAGGAACAATTCCTGGCTTCTGAACTAGGAGGCCTTTGTTAGAGAAAGAGGCTTTTCTCTTTCCCCTTCCCTTCACTGGTTATCTATTGTTCCTTCTATTCTGACTGCTCTGCTTCCTCCTTCTCACACCTCTACTATGGTAAAAATAATTATTTCATTGACAAGGGAGTCCCTTCTCCTACCCTAAATGCAATATCCATCCCACAGTGCCACAACAGCTCCTGATGGCCATTGCAGTACTTGTTGCTTGAACAGAGTGCTAATTTGAAGCAGCACTGCAGGAGCGCATCAGACAGTGAAGTGGCAGCAGTTTTGAAGGTATTTGGGTTTTTTAAAACAAAATTTTAAAACCATAATTAGATCCTTTTTTATTTTTTATGGAAGATTCAGTTTACTTGTTAAATACTGTCCTGCTGTGAGCAGACTGATTTTTAGTTCAGGCCTCAGTTACCTGACATGAGCTAGGACTATAAAAAGTTGATGTTCTGTTACATGGTTGGGGTCAGCATCCC
Source organism: Podocnemis expansa (assembly GCA_007922195.1). Taxonomy (NCBI): domain Eukaryota; kingdom Metazoa; phylum Chordata; order Testudines; family Podocnemididae; genus Podocnemis; species Podocnemis expansa. Next base: position 39,906,668 of record ML681979.1, on the reverse strand, counting down.
TGCATATGATATGTAGTGGCGCCTGTTACACAGATTAAATCCTTCGATCCTCCTGTGAGTTGCGTGTGTGTGGACTCCTGCTTTTGTAGAGAGACCCACTGAAATCAATAGATAGGTGTTTGCTGAAGAGGTAATTCAGGCTTTTACGCAAGGTGTTGCCCCAATCCACCTTCTGGCCACCCACAAAACCTTCTGACGCGAGTTCAAATCTGGATGAGCTTGTCTTGCTGGGGCTAGAAGCTAGACCTCAGGTTCAGTTTTTCATTCAGAGGCTGGTAACCTGCACTCTTGACGTGAGGACACAGTAAATCACTAGAGTGCTGATAATTCTCCAGCGCATTCCCACAATTACCCTGTGTGCCAACAAGAACAGACAAGTTTTCTGCAGTTCACTGGGAAGGCATCACAGACCAGCTCAGTTTACTGCAGCTCAAGGAACTATGGTATATGCCCTTAGAAATCCTAGGGCATGTCCACACGTCTCCTTTATTTTGAAATAACACTGGTTATTTCGAAATAAAAGAGATTAGGTCCACACGATGTATTCTTATTCTTATTTCGAAATGATGGGCTCCGTCATTTTGAAATAAGAGCTGTCATTTCAAAATAACTTAAACCTCCTTTAAATTGAAAAGGTTATTTTGAAATAACACCGTTTGGACATGTTATTTCGAAATAACCATTATTTTGAAATAACACTTTTGCCCTTCTCCTTCCCAAGGTGCCTTCCTTTTAGCTTATATTGGGTGGGAGCATGGCCCAGGGAGGGGGCCATGTTGCCACACCTCCCATAGTGCCCCTCTCCTAAAGCGAAATAGCAAGTCCTGTGTTTGGATATGCTATTGCACTTTGAGCTTTTCCCTTAATTCAAATTAACATTTTCTTAATTCGAATTAACTTATTTCAAAATAAGGACTTTATTTTGAAATAATTCATTTCAAAATAATGATGTATGTGTGGACATAGCCCTAGTGACTCACAGAGGCACATGCGGCACCAGTGAAGATGCAGTAACTTGGGTATGACTATTCAGTATGGCACTTCACACCTGGACTAGACTAACCTAAGTGATCAGGCCCCGGTGCTAATCACCTGGGCTAACTCTGCACTGGAGATGGACCCAATAGAATAGAACAGAACCATAGGGTTGGAAGGGACCTCATGAGATCATCAAGTCTAACCCCCTGGGCCTTGAACCCAGGACCTTCTGCATGTTAAGCAGAGGTGCTAGCCACTATTTGCAGGTCAATGGCTAGAGCAACACCTAAAAATCTTAGTTCGGACTTGGTTAGTCCGAACAAAGCAGTTCAAAAACAGTTCAAACTAAGCACATTATTTTAGTTTGAACTAAATCTCAGTTTGAAATAGCCATGCTTTGTTGAGTTCAAACTAACTTTTTAGTTCAAACCAAAAAAGTGCAGTTAGTTAGAACTAAAAGTTAGTTCAAACTAAAAAAAATGTGCTTGGTTCGAACAAACTGCTAGTTAGAAATTATTTAGTTCGAACTAAATTTCAAAATAAGTTTGAACTAAGCAGTTAGTTTGGACTAACCAGCTAAACTAACTAGTTCAAACTAAGCTTTGCTTAGTTCGAACTAAAAAAAAATTTTAGTAAGAACTAGGCAAGCCTAGTGTAAACAGGGCTCAAATTAAAGCTCCTTAAATCAAACTGATTTGCTAGTGTCAACATAGCCAACGGGTCTACATGAGGACAGAGGCCTCTGCCTTCATGAAGTTTGCTCCAGGATGAGGATTTACATTCTCATAAGCTTGTATGCAGGGCCCTTCCCAAGGAGGTGAGGGGCCCCACACACCCTCCCTTGTGCTGGGGAGTGGGGGCTGCCCCTGCACTCCCACCTCTCCTGTGAGCTGGGGGCAGAGTGGGCTGGTCTGGGGAACGGGCTCTCCTCTCCTGCCCCACTTCTGGGCCAGCCCTCCCCACTTCCGGGGTGGAACAGTTAGCCCAGGGAAGGGGTGAGGGAGTGAAGCCCAGCTGCTGGGACAGACTGATCCACTCCTGAGCTGCCTGTTCCCCGCCCTGGAGGTGGGGAAGAGCTGGCCAGGAGCAGAGGCTGGCTCTGCACTACCATCGCCCCCTTCCCCACTGCCTTCGGCTCCATGCCAAAGGCAGCAGGGAATAGGCAGAGGACATGGAGGGACGGTGGTGCAGGCCCCACGCTGCACTGCTCACGGCAGGACAGTGCAGGTCTCAGGGATCTGTGGGGTCTGGGGGGGGCGATCACCCCTCTTGTCCACCGTTAAGGATGGCCCTGCTTGTATGAGACTCAAAATGGCAATCCCTCTGTGTCATGCAGCACTTCAGGTCGTTGTTGGAAAAAAGTGTGTGCCGTTTTGTTTTCACTTTGTTAATGCTAATGTCTTCTCAAATGAAAGCAGCTCTTTAAAAAGAAACCCTTAGCACTGCAGTAATGTATCTGATAGGTACATAAAGAGTGATTGATTTTTCTCAGGTCATACTCCATGAAAAGGGTTGAGACAAACATGTGGATTATTGGAGAAGATAAAGTGTCATCTTTGTTTCTTCTTTTCTGTAATCTGTAATTCCCTAGGGAAAAAAAATCAGACAAAGGATATTTTATATATGAAGCTTAACTATGACATATATGTGCATCATATTTTGTGGTATTTCTTTTGTTCTCTGGCTTCCAGTTGATTATTTTTTTAAAACTCCAGGGATGTGAATTCCATTATTATTTAGGTTGTGGTAGATGAGTGTTAAGACTGGAAGTATACTTTATTTTTATGTCAATTTACAATCCCCAAACTGGAAGAACATTAACGAATTCTCAAAATTTGGATCTCTGACAGAAGTATTTTTATGGTACAATAATTAGAAACTGATGTATGAATTAGAGTATTGTTCTGTTACTATAGTTTCTTCAGTGCAATAATAAGACACAATCTCATTCCCACTGAAGTGATGGGAATTTTGTCAGTCACTTAGATAAGGTCAGGAGCAGGACTGCATATTCTATTATGTGAAACACCATAACTACATACAGAATCTTTGTTCTGCCACAGATTAAAATCAGAGACTGAGCTACCTCAACTTTTCAGGAGGCGCACTGTTTCTGTTCTGAGCTTAACAGGGGATTGGGAAGGACCATTGAATGTGAATGGACCTATTCCGTGTCCGTGCTGATTGCTGCAGATCTTTCAGCTCTCTGTAGTTATGTGACCCAATTCTATTCTCATTTACACTAGTGTATAGCAACAGCATTACTTTAGTGCGGAAGAGTCAGGCAAGTCACACACTCAGAATGAATAATAAATTTCCCGCAAATGGCCAGGGCCCCCCTACTGGAAACTGCATTACGCCCACCCATGCATAGGAGAAGCAGTGCAGGATGAGTGGAATTTGGACCTACTGAAATTTAGGAACAGATCCTCAGCTGGTGTATATTGGCATCTCTGTTGACTTCGATGGAGTTAGCCTCGTTTCCATTTGCTGAGGATCTGACCCTTAGTGTTGTGTGTTAACGCTTTCAGGAAGTATCATAGTGTAAGAGCAAAAGGGGAACAACAAAGCCTTAAGCCAGTGACAATAAGAAGAGATCTGTATCAATTTCCTCAGTCATTGTCCGAGTCCCTGCTGCCGGCCTCATCACCTGCTTGCTTCAGGCAGTCTCTTCTCTTGCTTGCCTCAGCCATCTGGTAAGATTATGAACAGAACAAAGCATCAGAAGAAGAGCGGGAGAGGGGGAAAAGCATATTCCTCTTTTTTTTTACTCCCTGTCTTCTGCAAATCCTGGCTGTGACCCTGTGTCCAACAACTGTGTAGCCAAGGCGGTTTGACTCAGATCTATTGGAAATCTGATTGCTAGTTGGTCTTATACAAAGGATTTTAATTAGGGCTGAGAAAGCTTAGAAAAAAAATCCGCTTGGCTAGCAAGCTCTCTCTCTCTCTTTTCTTAGATCTTGCCAAGAGTGCAAAAATAGAGTGAGCTTAATTACAGTCAATGGATAAATCTCGAAGAAAAAAGTGTAATTAGCACTTTTAAATGTGCCACTTATTTTTGTGGGCTCCCACAGTTTCTCTGTCTGCCTGTCTGTCTCCCTGCTATTACAAATATAATTCTGCACAGCTTTTAGGCTTGCTTTTCATCTGGGGCCAGGTGGGCAAATGGCAGTGACTTCACAAGCCTTTCAAAGTAATTTCAGCAAGCCTCCTGTTTCTCAGATTTCTTTCTTGACTCTATTGAATATTTCATGCAGGACTCTCTTCTTGGGCTGCTGTCTTAGTGGTTCTGATGCAGAGGCTCCTCGGGTACTACTGTATCAGTTTAAGCTTGCATAACAGCACTGGCCCACTGAGAAAAAGAAGAAAGAAAAATTAATTTGCTTTCATCCCAGTACCATGTGCCATTTAGAGGGGTTCATATGATAGTTCTACCCAGACCTTGCAGGTGAAGGATCCATGCAGGGAAGGACTCAAGTGCCCCAGCATACCTAGTGCACACTCACATCACGTATGGGCTGGGGGAGAGAGTCTAAAGCAGATTCAAAACATTCAGGAAGGTCTCATGAACAGCCCACTCATCAATACAGAAATGAGGGATGATTTCAAATGTCATCTCTTTAAATAAGAATGCAGCCAGGAAAGGAGGGCAATTGTCGTCCCCCCCCCCAACTTGGAAAAGCCACTGTATTCAGTTCTTCCTCTGATAAGCAGCATCTTTTGCTATTTGTCTAGAGCAGTGGTTCCCAACCTGTGGTCTGGGACCATTGGTGGTCCGTGAGGGTACGGCAGGTGATCCATGGGGAGGGGAAAAGGATAATTAGTGCAGGTAAATGTACCATGATGAATGCAATATGTTTGTGAGTGAGCATAATAAATTATTAGAACTAGCTTTGTTTAAATACTCCTTGATATACAAGTTTGGCTCCCATTAGCCATAGGCTATGTTAAAAAGAATGTTTAAATTGGCTTGCTTATGTGGTGGTCCACAAAAGCTTTCAGTGAAGATGTAGTGGTCCACATAAAGGAAAAGGCTGCGAACCACTGGTCCAGAGAAATCAGCTATTGAGCTTACATATGTGCCAGGTAATTTTCCAGAAATCTCTGGTGATGCACACCCCAGAAGTTAGAGGGCAAGTTTGAGCCCTGGGTGTGTATGTACAGCAGCAGTGAATCAAGAAGAATAAAAGGAGAAAATAAGAGTTTGTAAGAGAGGGGCAGATGTCTGTAAGATGTATATCCCTTAATATTTTAGTATATCATCATTTCTTAATAGTGTAGTAATGCTACCCCCTCATTAAGTATTGCAGTCCTAAGAAAGATGACCCAAAATCCCCTCCCATCCATCTGAATCTTGCTGTGATAGCCAATGACTTGTTAATTATTAATACAAAATATTTGATGGAACGTAGAGCAGCTGAATCCAGTTTAATGTATGCTCAGGGCAACTCTGTGAAGCTGAAATCAGCCATTCCAATGCGTGAGATTTTTCTACTGAAGTTTTCTCTTTTGCTTCCTCTTTTACTCTCTTTCTTTTTGTGCTTTGTGCCTCCATGCTGAGCTTTTTCCTTTCATCTCAAAGCCTGAACCTACAGGTCTGCTTCGGATTACATTTCTTCACTCACTATTCATGTTCAGTTTAAAGAGAAAAAGAATAAAGGTTCACATAAATTTCTTTCTTTCTTTCTGTGACTGGACCGTTTGGTCTGCCTAGTGTTACACACTTTTTAAACATTGCCTGTGTATGCAGAGCCCTGGAGTTGGGCTGTGACACTAGCTTTAACTATAAGTGAAATCACATCACCCAGCATTAAACACGTGTTACTTGTGGTAAATACAGGCTTTGAAAGACTTATCTTCTGGCTTAGGGCACGCTTTTAGGAAACAAATCTCTTCTTTAAAATGATTCCCACCATGTGAGATTATGATTTGGTACCTGTTTACTTTTTCTACACAAATATACATGATTGAGGTCATCCCATAGCCTGGGCAGCAGCTGCACACAATCAATGGATTCATCACCTGAAATATGGAATGTCATTCCCTTTATTTTCATGCAAGTGCTCTACCATGGCTTTTAAGTAAGAGCAGGACTGTTAACTAAAATCAGGGGGAGCCTCTCTTCTACTTAATTTGCTTTCACTGCCTCATTCATATGTCCTATACCACATGGGAAAAGAAAATTATGTATCAGTTAAACCTCAAAATGCAAGTTTCCACATTTTGTCCATCTTGTTCTCGTTTGTCCTTCTGAGAGTAGTGAGCTATGATAATACATGAGCTGTGCCAACAAGGGTTCAGAATCCAAGCTGAGCCCTGGATAAAATCTGCCTTCTGATTGGCTGAAGAGGATTTCAAAGAGCCCATGTAATTATTTCCCAGTCAACATAAGCATCAGCTTAGTAAAGCTTCTTTGAAAACTTGATCGCCAGGCCATTCAAGAAAATATGTAACCTGCCATGGCATCATAGTAATAGAATTAATGTCAGATACAAGCCCTATTCTGCGCTGCTTCTTTGGACAAAACTCTTTCTTTGAGAGCTAGGTCTCAGTACAGAATGAAGGATTGGGCTTTTAGAGTCTAAATTTAAAATCTATTTTTAACAGAATAAGAACCTCATTTAACTGATCCCTCCACTTCATGTGGGGCTGGACTTTGGCAGGTCTTGATGATTCAGAGCTAGATTGTGACTTGAACATTCAGGGAGAGGGGAGGGAGGCAAGGGAGGAGAAGGGTACTGCTCAAAGAAATGCCCCGTCTTGTGCCTTTCTCACAAAAACAAAACACACGCACATACATTCTCTGCATTTAGGAGAGGGCAGTGACTACTCCCTCCTCACAACCAGGCTGCAAAGGATGGGGGAAGTAGGAGCACTATGCTGCAGCCTTACAAAGGGACACAAAATAGGAGTCACCCCTTGGTGTACATGGGAGCTCCCTGGGGAACAGTTCCTCCCAAATCTTCCCCATGGATGGTACATTTCTAGACTTATACCAGTATGGGGCCAGTGCCTATCAAGCAACATTAGTCCTAAGTGTGGGAGTTAGTGACCCAGAAAAAGCTCCCTTTCCAGGCCTGATGCTCTTCTCTTCATCATTCCTTCCCCCTCTTCACACTCATACAGAGACGTATTTATATCAGGGGGTAACGTTAGCAGCAGCAGCCGCAACAGAGGTGTGTGAAGTAGGCCTGTTGGTGGGGCTGGATAAAAACACCTGAGACAGAGGACAGCAGAAAGGCAAGCTAAGTGAAAGGACAAGGGAGAGCGAAAGGAAGTTTGGGCAGTAACTGCTAAAGCAGACAGGACACAGGAATTAAAATTATATATTAATAAACATTTTATAAATTCATAGCTTTGTATAACATTCATTCTGTGAGGTAGCTGGGTGCATATCATAGGCTATGTTCACACACAGAAGACGAAACAAGACGTTTCGAAACAAGCTGTTTCGAAATAAAGGGTTATTTCGAAACACCTTATTTCGAAAGACAAAAAAGGTGTCTTCGAAATAAGGGAGCGAAATAGCAAGTCCACAGTGTGGACATGCTATTTCACTTAGGGAGGGGGCTGCAGGCACCCGCGGGGTGAAGCGCAGCCCAGTGCCTCACCCTTCTGTCTTTAAAGCCCAGACTGCCCCCAAACCCTGCCGCGGGGTCGGGGGCGCCTGGCTCAGCCCGCCGCTGCAGGGGCTGGGGTGAGTGCGCCCCGGGACTCCCCAGTGCCCTGCTCCTGCTGGCAGAAGCGGGGCCCTGGGGAATCCCAGGGTGCACTCACCCCGGCCCCTGCAGCGGTGGGCTGAGCCAGGCGCCCCCGACCCCGCGGCAGGGTTTGGGGGCAGCCTGGGCTTTAA
>ML681979.1:39806902-39898437 GCA_007922195.1 Podocnemis expansa | reverse complement strand
CTTTCAAAACAATGTTGTTTCTAAAGGGTATGAGGTTTAAGTTGTTTCGAAACACCGCCATTGTTTTGAAACAACGGAACCTGTTGTTTCGAAACAATGGTACGTCATGTGGCCATGGCATTTCTTATTTTGAAACAACCTCTGTTGTTTCAAAATAAGAATGCTGTGTGAACACACCCATAGAATCATAAGGTTAGAAGTGACCTCATGAAGTCATCTAGTCCAACCCCTGCCAAAAAAGCAGGACCACTCTCAGTAAATTATCCCAGCCAGGCAATGTTCCCTCTAATTATTCGTAGAGTGTGTGCATGATTTCTTTGTGAGCACAAAAACATTTCTTTGGGAGCACCAATATTAGCACTATTGAATTTTTTTCTGTGCACTTTATTTTGTTGTATGCGCAGGTTTTATGACCTGTGCGCGCACGCACATGCACGCAGCTTAGAGGGAACAGTGCAGCCAGGGTCTTGTCTAAGCAAGCCTTGAATATTTCCAAAGATGGAGATTCCACCACTTCCCCAGGTAGCCCATTCCAATGTTTCACCACCCTCCTAATAAGAAAGTTTTTCCTAATATCCAGCATCAACCTCCCCAGCTGCAACTTGAAACCTTTGCTACTTTTTCTGTCCTCTGCTACTAGTGAGATCAGCCAAGCTCTGTCCTCCTTGGAGCATCTCTTCATATAGCTGAAGGTTGCTATCAAATACCCCCTCAGTCTTCAATTCTGCAGGCTAAATAAGCCTAGTTCGTTCAGTCTCTCTTCATAAGTCTTGTGCTCTAGCCCCTTGATCATTTTTGTTGCCCTCCACTAGACTCTTTTTAGTTTATCCACGTCCTTTTTGTAGTGGGGAGCCCAAAACTGGACACAGTATTCCAGATGCGGCCTCACCAGTGCCGAACAGAGGGAAACAATCATATCCTTCAATCTGCTGGCAACACTTCTACTGATACGGCCCAGTATGCCATTGGCCTTTTGTTAGCAAGAGCACACTGTTGACTCATATCCAGCTTCCGATCCACCATGACCCCCAGGTCCTTTTCTACACTGCTGCTACTTAACTGATTGCTTCCCAGCCTGTAGCAGTACATGGGGTTTTTCCATCCCAAGTGTAGGACCTCATGAGATTTCTGTTGGCCCACTGCTCCAATTTGTGTAGGGCTCCCTGAATCCTGTCCCTGCCCTGCAGCATGTCTATCTTTTCCCCTAGCTTGGTGTCATCTGCAAACTTACTGAGTGTGCAATCAATCCCATCATCCACATCATTAAGGAAAATGTGGTACAGAACTGGCCCCAAGACCGATCCCTGAGGTACACCACTCATTACTGGTTGCCAAATAGACATGAAGCCATTGATTCCTACTCGCTGAAACTGTTGATCTAGCCAGTTTTCTATCCACCTTACTGTTCACACATCAACCCATACTTCCTTAACTTGCTAACAAGAATGCTGTGGGAAACCGTCACAAAAGCTTTGCTAAAGTCAAGGTATATCACGCCAACAGCTCTTCCTGCATCCACAAATCCAGTCATCTCATCATAGAAGGCAATGAGATTGGTCAGGCACGATTTATCCTTGGTGAATCCATGCTGACTGTTCCTGATATTTGCATGATTAGTGTCAGATCCATTTTACAGGTGAGAAGATTGAGTCAGAAAGGTGATGTGACTGGTCAAGACCATGTGCTGAGTCAGCAGTAGCATTAGAACTCAGGCCCACCTTATTCTCTGCCATGGGCACATTCCTCCAGACCACATAGCTGTTACCTAGTTCCCTTTCTAAAAACATGTTAACCATTGTATAAGCATAATAATGCACAGCATGGCAATACCTTCCTCAGTTTACATATACAAATATCCCTGAAATGATGTGAAGCACTCCACATGAGCACATATTCACTGATGACCCCATGTCTGATTGTATATTGTATTTCTTAGTATGTAGTGATGACAGGAACACAAAAAAACTCTGGCGTAGACTCAACAAGCACAGCTAATTGTCTCTCCTCTTAATGGTTGGTAGTTGTACTCCATATTGTTTTTCCTAAAGAATAACCTAGGTAGCTCTATAGAAGAGCAGCGTTTATGGTGTAAATGCAGCCTTTGTTCCACTTAGCACAAAATAATACTAAATATCTGTGTTCACATAAAGAATGACAGGTAATTTGAAAGTATTTTTGAAGAGTTTGGAAAAACAGAACTTTTTTTTCAAAATTTGAGCATGTTTCTATCACATTAGCTGACTTTACAGCAATTTATTTTGTTGCTATGATAAAAGGAGGTAATGAACCATGAAGTTTCTTCAGGAAATTGTCAGCCTCAGCTTGGAAATAACATTCAGCCACATGAATGCAATAATGATTCAGGGGAAACTGCTTGTCTTCATTCTAATGGAAAACCAGCCAGCTACATTTGTATTATTTGATGTTTTTCTGTTTTTAAGAAATGTCACTGATGTGTGACAATTGGACATTTAAGTGCATGATAGTCATTGCACTGACACAGTTAATTTTTCTTTTTAAGCAAGCATATGCTTCCATAATAATCACAATGAACAGGTAATTAATTTTAAAGAAGGGAACTTCAACAACCTATATTTATTTTCCTATAGATTTCACTTCTTTAACAACTCTGCTATTGGTGATATCATTTGGAGCCTCAAATCAGGAACTTAATACTAAATCAGAATTGAAACCCATATCTAATCAAAGATAATAAGCAGCAAAATGATTTTTCCATTGACTCCAAATACACACACATTTAGAATCTGATAGTAGTTATTTAGGATTAGTTAGGTTTCTCAAATGTTGATTGCATCTGTGTAATTCTGTGACACAATCAATGCACTTGAATAAATCCTGTCTAAAGCTTCATTGACAAATAAGCTACAAAAGAAACAGCCAGCTGCACTATCCTGGAAAAGTATATGTGAATGAATTCTACACTATCTTGCCCCCTGTATAGTCATTTACTCCAGTGCAAAGTGAGTGTAAAATGCAACCATTCTGATTTGTATCATTTTACGCTCACTTTCAATGGGTGCAATTGACTATGTAAGATGCAAGGCAGTGGAAAATCAGGCTTACACTGTACAAGCCTTCAAAATTGTTTCCTACTGCTGGAGAGGATTTATGATCTTTCTATCCACACATCCACTATATCCAGTTAGGACATCTATCATCCCTCTCTTGCATCTTCTCTTCCTTGTCCTAGCTGGCAAGATGGATTTTTTTTTTCCATTTTCTCTCTTGCTATATTGGAAGCATCTCCCTCCATTATGTGACTTAAAACACTCTGTAATACCATTAGTCATTCAGTTTTCTTTCCCTGAGAGGAGACTAGTATTTTTCTTGATACTATATTGGTTAATAAATGCTCAACTTGCAAAACTCTGTACAAAGGAAGGTTTAGTGGTCTCTGTTTTTTTATTGGCTTTTCTACTGCTCTTATCACTTCCATGTCTAGCAGCTAACAAGCCTTTATGGATATAGCTTCACAACAGCTCTGTGAGGTAGGGAAATTCTATTACTTTCATTTTCCAAATGAAGAACTGAGGCACTGAGAGATTAAGTGGCTAGTACAGGAACTCAAAGGAATCCTGCAAGAGAGGCAGAAATAAAACTCAGATCTCATGAGTCCCAGGCCAATGCCTGAGTCACAAGAACATCCTTCTTCTATGCTAATAGCCTTTAATTCATTTTCTCTCAGCATCCTATACCCTCCCACAGCTTGCATGTTTACTTGTGTCTTCTCTGTATTTACAATAATACTATCACAGGCTCCACTCTTATGTTGCTGTTTTTACTTTATACTCATCTCTAATACGAATACAAGCAAACAGACACAGTATTTTCAGACATAGCAAGGCAGGCATGAAACAGATGGAACAATTGAACTAGGTGATAATATGTCGCCATAACAATAGTGAGAACCCAACATAGCATCATCATTGCACTCAATCTGCTTCCTCTCCCAGAACACATAAGAAAAGCTTTGTTAACTAAAATATTAACATGTATTTATGATTAAGGTTTTATTTCTCATTATATTCAATTGGGAGGAAGGCATGCAGCAATTAATTTCAGAATACAGAGTTGCAATATTAAAATAGCAGAATTACATGTTGTTCCAACAGCTTTTCAATTATGTATTCTAGCAAGATTCCTCTGGTTGGGAGAACATGTAGATGAAGTATTGTGGTGGTGTTGTTTTGTGAGGAATGAAATAAATGCAATTTATTCCCAACTGTATGTGGATTTTTTTCATGGTGCTTATCAAATTCACTAAGCACATTACAAAAATTATAAGTGAATGGGGTTCATTTCAAATGTGATGCATAAGATGGTCAAAATTAGAGACCCTAGGTGCAATTATGTTCTCAGTTACAGTGATGTAACTTCCTTTGAAGTCAATGGACCTGATTCTCCATTACTCTGCACTAGTATAGTCATTGACATTTGTACAAGGTGGATGCAAATCTATCTAATTCTGGTTTAGTAATGGTGTGTACTCACAGTCCAAAGACACTCACTGTGTCAATGACAATTCAAGGTATGGGACAATGCAAAGTCTGCCCCAAGGAAACGTGTACTTGTGTAACTAAGGACAGTATTTTTCTCTGTTATACAAATGGAGACTCCCTTGTACATTGGCAGGTCTAAGGGGATCTGCTAGTATCAGTTCCAAAGGGGCAGCCATGTTAGTCTAGTTCAGCAAAATAAACAAGGAATCCTGTGTCACAAAGACTAACAAATTTATTTATTGCATGAACTTTTGTGGGAGAAAATCCCATGTCCTCAGATGCTTGAAGATGGCGAACTGAGGTCTTATTTATCTTGTCTTTGGCCTGGTCTACATACAAAATGCATCACTGTAACTAAAGGTGTGCAATTAAATCTATTTAATTAAATCAGTCCAACATTGTGTGGATGCTCCTAACCTAGTTTCAATTTGTCTTACATCAATTGAACTTGCACCAGTAATTTACAGCTCAGTGAAAAACATTTTGGTATTCCCCCTAAATGAACATTTAGGGTCAGTTTCAATTTCCCCTTCTGCTCTTTTTGCCTTGCTCTGGCAGCAGAAACGGAGGGGAAACAGCTCATGTTTTTTCCCCCATTTAAGCAATCACCAGTACAAGGGAGTGCCTGGTGTGTAGAGAGGTGATGCGATTTGTACTGCCATCCACTGAGGGCCAAGCATGGTGAGGAGACAATAAAGAGAAATGGCTAGAACATGTTGTAATCCAGCTATCCCCAGCTGGCAGAAAACGCCTCGGAGACTGTTACCAGATAGTGGATTTTACAGCTGCCTCAGGTTCGTCTAAGATTCTTGAGGGCTGGCACCAGCATCAAACCAGTCAGAGAGTCATGGAGCAGTAACCGTTCACTGACAACACCAAATATGTCCAGCAGAAATTTAGAACAGAAAAACAGGCCTGAAATTTTAATATAGGCGCTCCTGGAAAATCTAAAAGAGGAGTCTGGTGGCGCTTAAAAGACTAACACATTTATTTGTTGTATGAACTTTCATGGGAGAAAATCCCACTTTGTCAGACGCTTGAAGATGGGAAACTTACAGAATGGGACAACAAATTTATTAGTCTCATGAGCTTTCATGGGAGAAAATCCCACCTCTTCAGACGATTGACAATGGGAAGTGTAAGTGTAACCTGCTAGGGTGGGCTCAAATTCATTCAGTTGCCCCTCTCCAGTGCCTCACAGAGAAAACCCCTGATGAAAGCAACTGGAAAGCCAGGATCCAGTTGTTAAAAGGACTCACAGCGAAGACTGCTCACAGTTTCCATCCCACATTAAACTATTACTCAACAGAAACGTAACGATGAACTTTATTAACTAACTAAACACACCTTATCCTAAAGAACCATAATACATTTAAACAAAACAGTAAGAAACCCAAGAGTCCCAAAGTTCAGGTGGAGTCACCCTTATTTCAATTGCAGTCTTTTAAGGCCTTGAGGCTTGAATGCAGAACGAAAGCAATCCTCATCCTCTCTAGCTGCAGGAATCTTCAGGCAGATGCCATGCAGTCCTTTCTTCCTCCTGTGTAGCCAGCACCATGCAATCAAGTCACTGGCCATCCAGCTCTCAGTTCCACTGCAGACAACTCCCCTGCAAAGCAGTCGAAAGCTGGGAGAAAACATCCTGCAGTCCGCTCCTGCTCAGCTCCTTTCACTGAGTCCCTTAGCCAATGTCCTCTGCAGCTCTCTGTTTGCTCCCCTCCAGCCTTCTCTTCTCAGGCTTCTCCCTGGGCATGTAACTCCAGCAAAACAATAAAACTTGTGGAGCATGCTTAGTGTGCTCCCTCACCCTCTCACCAGAAGTTTCTGGTTTCTGGGCTGCAAAATCTGCCCAGCAACGTAACCCAACCACAAGGGTCCCTAAAAGAGATTGTACCTATTTAGGCACATGGGTTACATAAGCATCTGATAAAGTAGGATTTTCTCCCTCAAAAGCTCATGCAATAAATAAATTTGTTAGTTTTTAAGTGCCACAGGACTCCTTGTTTGTTTTACCAGACTCCTTGTTTGTTTTGTTGAACTAAACTAACAAGACTACCCCTTTGAAACCTGGAAAATATATATACACTCATTTGTTAATCAAAGCAATGAAAAATGGACAAGAGCAGCTAGTTTGTCCAGTTTCTCCTCCCAGTCTTGGATTGTAAAGTATATCTCTTGGGTTTTAATCCTTCATCTCACTCTCCCCCCAGAAATCTCTGTATGATAACAAAGCGGCTTGAAAATCTCAGAAAGGTGGAAATGCTGGTCAACCTGGGTCTCAGTGAAAGTGGCTCTCCCATTACAAACATTAAACTTCAAAGGGACCACAGGACTCCTCCTTTGTTTTTCATTATTAAAAGTGATTCTCAGCTTTCTCAACCTCACCACTTTCTGATATGTTGTGTTTGAATCTATACAACTTGTTTGGTTCGCTGAAGCAATCTGACTTGATGCAGTGAAACGTAATCACAGGTTTTATCTTTCACTCCCATACTGTAAGGTTTTTTTTCAATGTGAGTTTTCTCCACTCTGGCATCTGACAAAGTGGGACTTTGCCCACAAAAGCTTATGCAAAAAATAAATTTGTCTTTAAATGTAGTAGTCCTTTTTGCTGAACTAGACTAACACAGCTACCCCTCTGGAACTGGCATCTAAAGTAACTGTGCTTCTCCACAATGCAATAAAACAAGAAAACTTGCCTTTACTGGAATTCCCAGAATTAAACCCTTTCTGTTTTTCTCAAACATTTATTCATGCTGTTCTCATAATATTTTTATAGGATGTGACAAATGAGATTATTTCAATAAAACTTTTCCTTCTTCATGTACAGAGGAACTATAATTTTTCATTTAAAAGTAACACATAATCTGACACCTGAGTTTTGGTATTGGGCAAATGCAACTCTGCTGTTTGTTATTCTGGTTTTCCTCCTCTTTGTTGATCAATTTAGTTGTGTCCTTGTATGTTCAGGCAGCATAATTAACTCATTCATTTCTTTGTGCTTCAAAGCTTTTGTTCTCAGCATTGCCAACTCCAGGCTTTCAAAAGCCCCAAAGTCAAGAGATTGGCTTAAAAATCATGAGATTCTTTATAAAAATATAAATGTGGTTCTGCATATTTTCCCTTCTGGGTTTAAGTATTCTCCTGAAAAAACTGAGATTTTCATATGAACACTTGGCTTTAGGAATTGTGGCTATAAATGAGACGCCAAACATGTCAAGACTTGTCAATGCCTCATTTGGTGACTTTAATGTACTTAAAGTGGATGTTATTAGGCTCTATAACAAGAAAAAACCCAAGGAGTCGTGTGGCACTTTAAGACTAACAGATTAATTTTTCGCATGAGCTGTTGTGGGAGAAAAATCCCACTTTGTCAGATGCTTCGAAGATGGCTGAACTTACAGAAGTTCACCCATCTTCAAAGCATCTGACGAAGTGGGATTTTTCTCCCACAACAGCTCATGCAAAAATTAATCTGTTAGTCTTAAAGTGCCACACGGCTTTTTGGTTTTTTTCTGGACTAAACTAACACGGCTATCCCTTTGGAAATCTATAACAAGAACACTACTCAGGGCCTCACCGTGAAAGCAGAACTCCTTTGTTGGGCAAATTCTGCCACCTCCTCTGCATAGGAAAAGCTTTATGTATGCCTTTGAACTAGTGTGCTTCTATTGAACAGGGATGTGGCAAGGGGATTGTGCATAAAGACGGGAAGTTGTGAAGCCATAGTCTGCTAAATCCTACCTGGTGGCCTGCAGAATTATTCTTTGCCAGAGGTGAGGCTCTGACAGACCACAGGGAGCAAATAGGTAAGACTGCACTCTGATCACTCAGATGTTAGTTGTCTAGGATTGCTGGAGAAATCGGATTGATATAATTAGAGTGTCTGGTTGGCTCAACGGACAGGATAAGGAGCCAAATTAGCTCATCAGGCTGAGGCTTATAAGGACGCAGGAAGGAAGTCCAAAGCAGGAGAGAGAGGGCAGTTTGATCTCAGCTATTCTGATGTCTCCAGGGAGGGAGACCCCTGTTCCCCTCAAGGACTGGGAAGAGAACCAAAAAGCACTGTTGCTGCTGTAAACAGATTGTAATGTGAGGGTTGTTGTGAAAATGATGAAGGGAAACTTTTTAAAGAGTATGGAAAAGGCAACACACTGGAGTCCATGTGGTTTCTGCAGGGAAAAAGGTGGGAGAGAAGCAATACTCTGCAACAGAGATGTACTGAGTGGGGAGATGGAGCCATCGCTACCAGAGTAGCCTACATTGGGATATCAAGGTTGGGGAATCCCTCATGGAGGACACCAGTAGCCCTTTACCATGGAGGCTAGCTCCACAAAGATTTGTTCTTTAGGATAGAATTGGAAGTGAGCTGCTGTATCCAGGCCGTTCCCCCACAGAAAAGATGTCCCTATGTCATTTGGCTATTCACCCACAGGGTGTGTGCCCAGGTAGAGCTGAGGTTACCATAGCACATTGACTTCACAAAAGAAGCTGCAAACACTTCACTGAAGCCAGATCATTGTACTAAGGCTGAGTGTTGGGGGAAGGATTGTCCCTTTCTGAACACTGTCTCCGCTTCCTAGTCCTTCCTTGACCACTCTCGGAAGTTTCATCTTTCACCAGGTAAAAGTGCACTCTTTTTTCCTCTCTAGCTAGCTAGTTTAGATTTTTCTAGCGTCTCCATCACTGTACTGCCTAAACTTTTCTCTGATAGTTTGTCCTGTTCTACATAACCTAATTCTCTGTTGTTTGTATCAAGGCAAAGTCATCTAAATGACTTTGAGGGCCCTTGGGCACAGCGTAAATTGACGGACCCCTGGTTATTACAGTAGAAAATAAATAGTAATTCTTTACACTTTTACATCAAGCTAAACCACAACACAATCATAACAGAAGAGGCTTTACATATATTCTGCTGATTTAAAAACATTACCTTCTGAATTTGCAGGCAACAAGTCACAAATGATACAACAGCGGGGGCGGAGGGGGGCCTGAGGGCATGCGCAGTTTGCCCATCCTTTAAGATTTCCCTACC
Source organism: Podocnemis expansa (assembly GCA_007922195.1). Lineage (NCBI taxonomy): Eukaryota > Metazoa > Chordata > Testudines > Podocnemididae > Podocnemis > Podocnemis expansa. The sequence continues at coordinate 39,888,882 of ML681979.1, read as the reverse complement.
TACAAGGCCCAAACACAAGCAGGGTACCATTGCACTAGTCTGTGTGCAAACACGCCGTCCACTCCACCCCCCAAAGAGCTTACTGTCAAAGCATATAAATATACATTTGTGATACCTTTCTTTCTTTGATGCTGATTCTCCAGGATCTCCTGGCAATTTAAAATTTTATTAAAACATCAGAAACCCAGACCTTTATTTCTAATTTTCTCTGTCATTTGCCAACATACAGTGGTGAACCTTAATGAGTGTTTAAAATTGAAAGAGTCATATAAAATCAGCATTGTTTTCATCTGGATATGTTCGTGTTACTTGCTGAGGTTAATGAGTAGACTAGTCCATACACCCGGAATCTTTAAGATTTTTGTCAGTAAAAAGACATCTAATTTGCTCAAGCACATATGCAATAATTTGGGGGTGGGTGTTGTGGGGTTGGGTTTTTGTTTAGTTTAGTTTTGTTTTTTGCAGTGAAATCTGATTTATGCCAGCTTCACTTTCCTTAATGTTAACAATGAGACAACATTTTGCCTTGTCACACCCATACTCGTTTACAGAATTTTGCTGCAAGCCAATTCAGATATAATTATTATTTCCCTCTACTTCTCTCTACTCTACCATAGGCATATTTTACTTTGAAGTGAATTGAGCCAATTTTTTTCCCATGAAGTACATAAAATAACCCACTATATTACAGGCTTTATTTCTTGTTACCTTTTAATTTTCATATAGTACATTAGGTTCTTATGGTGAAAGACATGATTTTTTTCTCCTTTTTTAATTAATCCCTTTTAAAATGAGGCATTAACATGAAGGCAAAGATAACGGAGTTGAAAGGTGAGTTCCTGCTCTGGCCCCTTAGTGCTGAGTATTCGTTCAAAGCAGAATTAAGAATTAAGTTAGGGATCTTTTCCTTATTCCAGTTGGCACAAATGACAAACTACCCTACAACGTGACATGTCATCAGAGCTGCACACAAAAGATGCTATGGATTGAAGTATCAGGGCATTGTCAGAATTAAAGTATGCTGAATGGAATGTACTTGATCCTGATTCAATGAGGTGCTTCAGCCTGCACTTAACTGTATGCCTTTGAAAATTCCCTTGTTCATATGTCTTTAATTATATGATCACATACTACTTTTTCCACAGAACGCCTGCCTCAGTCAGTGCACAAGATGGATATTCCTGCCACCACGAGTAGTAGGCTGTCACACTGCATTAGTGGAGTGTGACACTTGCCCATGGGTTTTCGTAGGTATTTGCTGACAGCAAGGGAATGGTGAGACTGAGGAAACTTGCTTTCTATTCCAGATTCTGGAGGAGAGTGTGCTCAAGTGAACACAGACTTTTCTGCCCTCGTTTCCTCCAAGCTGAATCCATTTTGTCTGCCCCCTACCCCCACCCCAACCTGTCACTGTGCAGTCCTGTCTCTACCTTTGCCCCTGATCCTCATGGAAGGTTCCCCTTTCCTCAAGCTCCTAATTTCAGTCCAAGTCTTTCCCTCAAGATTACTTGTTAGAGAGCCTCTCGTCCTCCCAGTCCCAGGCTCCATGCTCAGCCAGTCAGTCTTCCTTGTCAAATCTCCCCATCTGATCCTAGACTCTTATCACAGTTCCTAGTCTTACCTATATCACTACCTCTTGTCATTTCTGGGTTCAAAACTGGTGTGGTACACCAGGCAGAGTGTGGTCAGACATGTTGGACAAGATGTATCCTTATCAGTGTTGTTCTGTGTCCAGTGCTTAGATCGGTTTGGCTGCGTGTGTGAATGTCTGTGTGAGTCTCTGAAGGCGTGTTCTCCCAGGATTACCCCTGGCTCAGATCTCTAACTGGGAACTTGCTTAGTTCAGTGATTTGGAGCCTAGGCGTACCCTGTTTCTAAGAGGTAAACTGAGGCAACACTCATGATTGAGGAAACCAACATGACTAAGGATCCTTATAGAAAGGAAGGTGCCAGGCTAGGCTTTATCGCAGTGTAGCACTATGGCAAACAATCCATATCAACAGATTTGTTGGCAGCATTGGTGCTCTCAGTGCAACGGAACAGCTCAACTGACAGCAGGACTCGCTATCACCCCCTTCAGCTGCATGAAGTTTGGGCTCCAGGGCTTCTATTCTTATGCCTTACTCAGACATATTGACTTGCCCCCTTCCCCCCTTTTGGGATCCAAATTTATGTTGATTGGTCCACATAGCCCTTTTGTGATGCCACCCATCAATTTGATAGGTCAACACATCACTGGACATCTCCATTCATCAAGGGGTCAGGTTTGACTGAAACCATACCTTTAGCTCCTTGGTGCTAGGCCAACCCAATACCTCCCACCTTTCAGGCACTTTTCCATTTTTCATACTTATTATTGAAATTTCACTTATTTCTTGCCAATTTCAGTGAAGTTGTACTTTCACAACCTGTCTCTCGTCACTACTTTCAGTTCAGGCTCACTTTACATTCTGTTCAGGCCTCATGTTTTGGATTACTTTGTTAGGCCTTGGGCCAGCACCTGGACATTCCTACTTGTCTTTTTTATTTTATACTTTTACTTTCTCCTACAGCTGGGACTAGGGATATGTGGGTGTCACCCTGTATATAATTTGAGAGTGGCTCGGCATAGACCCCTGGTACATGCCTGGGTATGACTTGCATGCTAGAGTTGGGGTGGCTGGGCAGAATGACAGCTCACACAGCAAAGCAGGGCATGATGTACATTACGCTGGTGAATTAAGCAACTGCAGGTGTCTTACAATCTGAATTGTACCCTTGGAGATGTCATGGGGCCCCATAGTGGGAAGTGTTGGGCACCTTAATATCACTTGTGCTACCAGTTCTGCCTATAATAATGTGCTTCACTGAACTGGGATATAAAAGATTATATTGAATTCAGACAAATTAAATCATAGCAAGAGACTCAGGTGTTCTTAGAGTATGCTCGTACTGTGCCCTAAACCCAGGCTTTTGCTCAGGTTTGAATCCAAGCTGTCCTTCTATCCATGTGCAAGTAAGTCTGGCTTGGATCAGCAAGTATTCAGAACCTAGATCCTATGACTCTGCTCAGGGGGTGGGTAGACACAAGGTTCCTTTTGTGACTTGGATCCAAATCCTGTAATTTTGCAGTGTGGACGCAGGTCACGTTGCAGACCCAAGTCAGAAGGTCTGCATGCTGCAGCATGGACACAGCATGGCCGTGAGATCTACGTCCTGGTTCACTGTGCAGTGTGGATGCCTGAGCATGGGTTTGCTTGGAAAAACTGAGTCCACAAACATGGGTCCCACAAAACTGGGCTTAGCATGCAGTGCAGACATACCCTTAAAGGTTAGACTTTCTGAACCGTAAGAATGGTGTAGTGCAGTAAATTTTACTGACAATGCTTCTGAGACAAAGCTAGATGGGCTCTTATGCAGAAAAGAAGAAAATCTGCCCAAACCAACTCAACAGACTGGATCAGAAACATGTATCAAGTAAATGGTACATATATATGTCAAATAAGAGAGAGAAGGAAATAGCAAATAGCTAAAGATATTAAGATAAGTGTAAGGCAGGCTTAGAAGCTGTGCCTAACAGCTTCTGAAGGGGTGCAACTAATCTGCATGGGTCCTGTATTAGCATGAACACAAAGAGCACAATTAGGTATTAGCATACTGGGTGCAGGGCATAGTGGTATTTGAGGTTAAGCTGATCACAAAACTGTCAATATCTGTGATTCTACTGAAGAGGAAATATAAAATACTGTCTTTTGTGATATGCTATTCCCTGCTTGTTCCAAATCTGTTTGGGTTAGTTGAAGGGTAAAAGCTACCCTTAGCTAAAAAGAGATTTGTAAGAGAGGCCACTGGCTTTTTCACCTTGAAAAGCTTAAGACAGGAGTGGAGTTTTGCATAACTCCTTCTGGAGCAGTGCCCAAGGCATTTTCCCTTCCCCGATGGCCCCACTGTTAAATGATAGATCTGGCTGGGCTTCTTTGAGGTCTCTTCTTTGTTATGGAAGTAGCCGTTTGCAGGTCCTTGAGGTTTAAGAGCAGAAATCTCTGAGAGAGACAAACTCTTTCTAAGCTAAAATCACTAGTGAGAGGAAACCCCCTCTCTCTGAAAGTGGGCAGAGTGGTGTGAGTGACTGGTGGGAGGAGTCAGTGGATGGTGAGATTGGCCAGCGGCAAGCTAAGCAGCACAAGTGACTGGTGGGTGGAGCCGGTGGACAGCAGGCGGAGCCAAGGGACGGAGCTAGCGGATGGCGTGAGTGACCAGCAGGTGGCACCAGTGGACAGCTGGCATGAAAGACACTCCCTATGTACCGTAGGGTTGGTTGGGGGCCTAGTTAGCACTGATTCTCCAGATCAGGGCGGGTTTTTGCCATTAAGTCTTTTATGTTCTGTTATGCGGTGTGGGTTGTTGGGAACTTTGCTCTGTATTGATTTTCTAGATCAGCGCTGATCTCTGTTATTTGGCCTTTTACATTACATTTTACTACTGTTAAAATTTCTATTTACTACACTCAGACTCATGCTTGTGAGAAGGGAAGCCTTACCCTTTCGGGGTGCCCAGGGAACAGAGCACAATCCCCCAGAAACCTGGGTGGGGGCTTGAGCAGGTTGGTGGTGTTACATTATTGGGAAACCCCTGGATATAGAACCCAGTCATTGTTCTGCCAGCAGGCCCTGGCAGAAGGGTTTCATAAGGAAGACATGATTATTCAAGGAAACTATATATAAATAAAGCTATAGGTGCAAATGAGGGCCCTCCAGGTCACTAAGAAACTAAGAGGGCAATTAACAAGGATTAAGAAATTGTGAAGAAGAGATTTGCATCTGTCATCACTGTGCAGAATGATGTGGAAATTCCTATCCCAAGCACGCTTCCTGTGGGAGAAAGAGTGTGATGTTATGAAGATAAACATTTCTAAACAAGAAATATTGGAGTACCTTAAGAAACAAGTGCAGTAAACCACAAGGGCCCAATTGTGTGGATTAAAAGCAACTAAAATGCAGAGGAACAGAGCAGCTGATTAACATGTGCAATACAACTGAAAAAAAAGATTGTTCCTCAAAAGTTAAGTTATGAGCAACTGTCCAATTCTAAAATAGGAGCTAGAGCCCTGCGCGGATACAAATAAGTGGATCTGTATCCGACCTGCATCCACAAGAAATGGTCCGCGAATATACGTGTTGTATCCGCAGATGCGGATATAATGCGGATATCCGCAGATATCCGCATATTTGCAGGGCTCTAGCTCTGTGCAGATAAAAATATGTGGATCCGTATCCGATCTGCATCAGCAAGAAATGGTCCGCAGATATCCGTGTTGTATCCGCGGATGCGGATATAAGGCAGATATCTGCAGATATCCACGGATTTGCAGGGCTCTAATAGGAGCCAATGGTGAACCAAGGTATGTTCACCTCGCTGTTGAGGATACTAATTTGAATATGATGGAGGACAAAGAAATAAAACAGCTGCCTATGCATAAACAGGTATGGCTAAATTCTAATATCAATTATGGTTATATAAATACAGATGAACTGTAGAGAAAATGTAACTATTTGGAAGTTCCACCAAAATAGGGATCTGGGTAGATATCATTTATTGGATTTCAAAATACTTTTCATAAAAGTCCCTCATAGAAGACTGCTGGTGAAAATCATTAACCTTTAGGTAAAACAGTACACTATAAAGTGTTTAAACAATGGGAAACAAACTGTCCTAATATATGAAACAAGCAGTCTGTGGCACTTAAAGACTAACAAATTTATTTATCACATGAATTTTCGTGGGAGAAAAATCCCACTTCATCAGAAACTTTGAAGTGGGATTTTCTCCCATGAAAGCTCATGCAATAAATAAATCTGCTAGTCTTTAAGTGCCAAAGGACTCCTTGCTTCTTTTTCTGGACTAGACTAACACAGTTGCCTGCCCCTATGGAACTTGTCTTAATATATGTCTTCATGACAGCAGGCTGGGTGCTACCTAGTCCCAGATGAATGGAGGGTTACTTACCAGTAAACTTCCTTCTTTGAGATGGGTTGCTCACATACATTCAGATTTAGGTGTCTACATGCCACAGTGCACAGATGCCAGAAACCTTTTTGCCCTAGCCTATCCACGTAGGGTCAGCAGCCAATGCCCCCTCTGATCTGTACACCTGCATGGTATATAGGTGCCCTTGCCCCGCCCCCCTTCAGTCCCTTCTTTCTGCTAACTCCAAAAAGCGGGGACAGATGGAGGGTACAGAATGTATGTGAGCAGCCCATCTCAAAGAAGGACATTTACTGGTAAGTAATCCTCCATTCTTCTTCGAGGGCTGACCACATCCATTCAGATTTAGGTAACTCAAAAGCTGTATTGAGGATGGTGGGCAGAGTTAAGATTTTCCTGCTCAAAGAATGGCTCTGCCCAGAACAGCAGCATCTCTTGTCTGCTGGACAATTGCATAATGAGATGTGAAAGTATGTACTGACGACCAGGTTGCCACTGAGAAGATCTCCTGGATCAGGACCTGCAGGAGGAACGCAATGGCGGACACTTCTGCTCTAGTAGAATGAGCCCTACTTCTCCCTGGGAGGGGAGTATCAGCTTTCTTATAGCAGTCCTTGATACAACTCGATATCCTGGATGAGATGCATTGGGTCATTATCACTTACCCCTCATGTGTTCAGTGACTGCCACAAACTATCGAGTCGTCCTTCAGAAGGGCCTGGTTCACTCAGTGTAAATTGAGAGCACTCTGTTTATCTCAAGAGAGACCTGTGGGTCTGGGAAGTATATCAGGAGGTAGATGTCATGGTTAACATGGAAGGAGGACACCACCTTAGGCAGAAATGCTGGGTGGGGACAGAGTTGTACCTTGTTGGAGTGGAACGCCGTGTATAGGGATTCTGAGGAGAGGGCTCTTAATTCAAAAACCCTTCTGGCCAGTGTGATAGCTACCAGGAAGGACACCTTCCACAATAGCACCAGTAGCATGCAGTTGGCTCATGTGGGGGCTTTGTGAGTCCCTCAAGCACTAAGTTTAAGTCCCACTGTTGAATAGGGTCCCAAATTTGAGGCTACAGCCTCTCTAGACCTTTGAGGAACCTCTGTTGAAAGCACTGTGCAGTGCTGAGATTGATGCCAAGTGAACCCTGAGGAAAGGGAGAGAGAGGCCCTTCTCTTTCAGGGTTAGAAGGTAGTCCAGAATGGTCTGGGTAGGGGTGATCTCTGGAGCCACCCCTCTTCCTTGTGCCCAGAGAGAAACACTTCCACTTAATGCCATAGGTGGCTCTTGCGGAAGATTTTCTGCTCTCAGTTAGCACCTTCTGGACCTTATCTGAGCATATGTGCTCATTGAGTTTCAGCCATACAATCTCCATGCTGTCAGATTCAGGACTTTCAAGTCTGGATGGTGTAGCTGACTGGAGTCCTGAGTGAGCAGATCTGCTCTGAGCAGAAACATTATGGGTGATGCCACGAAGCAGTCGAGGAGGGTGGTATACCATGGATGGCACGGACAAGCTGGGACTAACAGAATTATGTCCACTTGGTCCCTTTTTATCTTTAGTAGGACCATGTGCATCAGGGGAATGGGAGGGAAGGCATGGAGAAGTGCCCCCCAATTGATCAGGAGGGCATCTGGGAGAGACTCCCTCTCCTTGCCCCTGAACAAGCAAAATTAGTCACACTTGCGGTTTGCTCATGAAGCAAACAGGTCCAACTGTGGGGGCACCCGAGGTCTCAAAGAGATGGTTCACTGTCTCCAGGTATAGGGACCACTCATGGTGGGAGAGGAATTTCCTGCTGAGTGAGTTCGCTTGGGCATTGTTCATCCCTGGCAGGTGAAAGGCTATGGGGGTGAAGTTGAATTTCAGCATCAAACCGCACAGGAGAGGCGCTTCCTTGCACAGTACGGGCAAGCGTGCAGCGCCCCCCCCCCCCCGGTGGTTGATGTAGAACATGGATGCCAAGTTGTCTGTCAGTACCTGAATTGTCTTCCCTTTTACTCTGGCTAAGAACACTTCACACTCCAGGCGATCCTCCTCAGTTCTTTTGCGTTTATGTGGAGGCCTCTCATGATGTCAGCTCACCATCCTAAATCTGACACCTTTGTGATAAGAGTGAGGGAGGGATTCTGGGCTTCGAAGGGGAGTTCTTTGCATGCAAATTCTTAGTGAGTCCAGCACCTCCCTTGGGATGGCGACCACCCGGTTCAGGGAACGGCATTGTGGGTGGAATGCTGTTGCTGACCTCAACTGTAAGGGTCTCATGTGAAGGCGGGCTGTCCTTATTACGTATGTGGAGGCTACAATGTGGCCTAGCAGCTGAAGGCAGTGCCTTGCAGTTGTGGTGGGAGTGTGAAGCAGTTCTGAAATGATGGTAGATATTGACTGAAACCAGGATAGGGGTAGAGAGGCCCTTGCCCTTATTGAGTCCAGTGGGGCTCCTATGAACTCTATTCTCCTTGATGGGGTGAGTTTCGATTTCTCTGTGTTTGTAAGGTGGCCCAGTCTGCTGCACAGGTTCCAAACCATGCAGATGCTGCGTCAAACCTGGTGTTTGGACTTTCCCCTTGTCATGCTAGGCCTGAAAAGGCCAAGACATTTTTGTAAAATACAAGACCTAAGTCTAACCTTTGAAGACATCTTATATGGAAATGCAATGTATGAGTAGGCTAGGGCTTTGATATGCATCTGTATCCTTAGTGATTTCTTGATGGTATTTACGGGTATCCTGTTAGAGGTTAGCAAGGTGAATGAAGTGCTTCTCTATCTGTTGCCATTGTTCTGTTGGAAGGGGTCAAGAGGGAACATTAACATCTAAAGGGACCTTTGATGTACCAATGTAAACTGTCTGTTAATGGTGCTAATGCAGTTAATTACCTGGGGTGCCCAGGAGGTGAAGGTTTTCCTTCAAAGGACAATATGTATTGCTATGCTCCACTAAAAGTACCTGGGAACTGTCATCAAAGCCCACGTTAAGAATTGACCTGCAAATGCCCACCTTGCTAGCTGCAACTATAAAAGGACATTGGGAACTGTATTCCTTGTTCTCACATCTGTCCAAGCTTCTCAGGGAAAGTTTGGGCCGCAGGATTGAGACCCCAGCCAACACTGGCCTGGAAACTGCCCTGCTAATTCTCATGGGGGAGAATTAGAACAAATTCTACACTTGGATTATTTGGCTCTATTCCTATAAACTGGATTACTAACAACCGAAGCTGTGAAACAAGGACTTATCTTCTTTGGACTCTAAATCATTTGTATGTATGTGATTCACGTTGACCTCATAACATCTCTCATTTTGTTTCTTTCCTTTTTAAATTAAACCTTTAATGTAGTTGCTAAAGGATTGGCTGGCAGTGTGTTATTTTGGGTAAGATTCAAGCCTATATTGTTCTGTGTAATGTGGCTGACCTCTTGGGGTCAGAAGAACCTATTTCTTTAACAGACCGAGTGGCAGTACTGGGGACCAGTGACTGGAATGCAGTAAAGGGAGCTGGCTATACTATGTGGTGGCTTCTTGATATCCAGTGTGGGGGATCAGAAGCATTGTTTTTGACTGGTTGGGGGAGTTTATCTCCAGGTAACCCACCAGTACTCGGAGAATCTGCTCTCCTTTTTGCAGCTTGCCCTGATCTTTGCAGATTCAGGTGGTTATCCCAGGAGGCCTGGGTCACACCCCTTATCAGCCAGTCATCTAGGTATGAGAATATTTGAATCCTCTGCTTTCTCAAGTGGGCTGCTATGGCCACAATGCACTTTGTGAAGGCCCTTGGGACTAGCGAGAGGCCAAAGGGAAGTGCAGTGAACTGGATGTGTTCCCCATGCACCATGAAGTAGAGGAACTTTCTGTGCCTTCATCTTATCGAAATGTGAAAGTAGACGTCCTTCAAGTCAATGGCTGCGATCCAGTCCCCTGGATCTAGTGATGGAATAATCTGAGGCACAGCAGCCATTCAGAACTTTATTCGTTTTAAACATTTGTTGAGGGCCCTGAGGTCTAGGATGGGCCGCAAGCCTCTGCTTTACTTCGGGACCAGGAAGTATCAGGAGTAAAAGCCCCTCCCTCACTCCCTTGTGTGGAACTTTTCTTTAGCCCCCAAGTCCAGGAGTTCCTGGCACTCCAGCCCCAGTAGGGCCTCTTGGGAAGGGTCCCCATTTCTGTGTGGAGGGGACGGTTTTCAGTCCAGCAGTCTGATTCTGAATTGGATGGGATAACCTTCTGAGACCATGTCTAGGACCCAGCAGTCTGATGTTATTCTGGCCCATTGATGTTGGAAAGGGGCCAGGCAGTTCTCCTATGTTAGGGTCTTGTTCTGATTGTCATGGTGGCCCTCAGGTGAGAGGTCAAAACCTCTGCCTCTGTGTCGACGGGTGCGTATTATTGTAACTCTGCCAGGGAACTTAAGTGTTGCTTTGGGCCCAGGGCCCCCTTCTACCTCTGTTGCTTTCCCTGTCCCTGTTCCCATAAGAGCAGTGGGACGGTTGGAAGGGCCAGTGATGGGAACCCTGCTGCTGCTAGTGTTGCTGCTGCTGTTGGGGTTGCTGTTGCTGCTACTGCTGTGAGCAAAAGGACCGTCTGGCCATCTGAGGGGTGTACAAGCCCAGCGACCAGAGAGTGCACTGGGAGTCAGTCCTTCATGCCACACAATTTCATGTCTGTTGACTCAGCAAACAGCAGCGGGCCTTTGAAGGGCAGGCTCTGAACAGACTGTTCCATATGTGGGTATACCCCAAGCCCTGCAGCCAGGTGGCTCTGTGCATGGTGATTGAAGATGCCACCCCACGGCTCACCATGTCAGTGGTGTCCCACAACATCAGGAGCATATCATGGGCTTCCTCAACCAGTGTAGTGTAGTCCACTGTGCAGTCAGGGGGAATGAGGTCCTTGAACCTTTCCACAGACCTCCATGAGGGCCTGATGGCTGGCCATTTGAAGCTGCAGGGCTGTGGTAGAATATGTTTTTGATCTGAAGAGGTTGAGGTTTTTGGTCTCCTTGTTCTTCAGGGTGGCAGCTGATTGACCCTGCCTCTCACACTGGTTTACCATGTCCACTACCAATGACCTGGGTATAGGGAGGTTAAAGAGGAAGTCGAACCTGCTCACAGGGACAAAGTACTTCCTTTCTACTCCCTTAGAAAACTGAGGGAATCAATGAAGGAGTCTGCCACCTGGCCTGTGCAATCTTGAGGACTGTCTCATGTAAAGGGACCACTACCTGCCCTGGTGGGGCTATGTCTCTCATGTCAAAGAGGGGGTTGACGTACTCCTTGACAACCTCAATCTTTAATTTTGGGTTGGCAGCCATGCACTTTAGCAGGTCTTGATGGGCATGTGGGTTCACCCTAAAGGATAATAACCTCTGGTAGGCCACCTCATTGGAGAATGATGAAGATAGCACCCTTGAGGTGCTATGTGCTATGTCAGGAGCCTGAGGGCCCTGCTCCTGGGTTCAAGTCCTCATTGGAGTTTGCCACTTCCCGAGTCGCCCAGGGTGTGATCGCTTTTGATGATCCCCAAGATCTAGCGTCCCCATGGGAGGAATTATTGGAACCCTAGTAGGATCATTGTGTTGCCCAGTCCTTGAAAGTCCTCAGTGCCAAGTCCCACACCAAGTGGCATTTGAGCTCCCTGTGCCAGTTGGCGAGCAGCCTCTCTTATGTGCTGGCACCAAGAATGCCTCACATGGTGGTGAGTGCACTGGCATCAACGGTGCCAGAGCTCTGTCCATGAGTCTCTGTGCCATGGGGATGATGGGGAGCACTTTCTCCTGCACTTACCCACCAGCCAACTCGAGGCTGGGGCCAGTGCCTACAGAGTTGACAAACGCTGGCACTGGTGTCAAGCATCGGAGTCCCCAGAAATGCACGATTGGGACCTGGTACGGTGAGACCTTTGCAAGCGAGATGAGGAATGCTTTTGCAATTAAGTCTGGGGGAAGAACCCAATGTATGTCCCATCATCCCCAGGCTCTGACCCTGATGATAAGGGTGTAGAGACCCTTCTCAGGGGAGCGCTGCACAGAGAGGATCGATGCACCCATGGCGGTGTGGGGCTGTGCCAACTGTCCCCGGGTTGTTGCTTCAGGGAGCTAGGGGTCAGGGCTCAGTGCCACAGTATGTCATCCAGGTGCTGGTCTTGATCCCACACCATCTTCTTCTGTGTCAGTGGTCTGGGTTCATAGTCAGAAACGAAACAGGCCTTGGAGAGCAGTGCCAGTTTGCCCCTAGACCCCACCAGCCTAGGTGAGGTGGGGACTGGCAGCTACAGAAGGGCCTTAGCTGCCTCGAACACCTCTGGCATGGAGGGGACCATGATAGTCTCTGCCCCCTGTATCACAGACAAGGCCTGTGCTTGTAACCCAGACCTGTGCAAGTGCCATGGCTTTTCCTTAGGGCAGGCATCTCCAGTGGACTCCAAACCCAAGTGGCCTTTCTTAGGCTTTGTGGTCAGGGATCTGTGCCAAGGAGGAGCTGGCGCCAATTGGGCCCATGGTGTTGAGACCCTATCTCCTGATGAATGTGCACTCAGCACCAAGATGGAGCACAGGGCCTCTTCCAGCACCATGGAGCACAGGTGATGTTCCCGCTCCTCATTTTGAAGGACCAACACATTTGGTATTTACCGGCACTATGGGTCTCACCGAGGCATTTCAGGCACTTTTCATGCAGTTCATTGACCAAGAAGTCCGTCCTGCAGCCAACACAGGGCTTGAAACCTGGCATGGCTGGTACTGTGCCGGCACACATGGTACATCCAGATTGCGGCAGGTCAGTGGTTTCCTTGCTGCATCTAAGGCTTGGAGAGAAAATTGAGATGAAGAGGGATTCCAGGATGGAGTGTATCAAAGAGTAGACAGGTGCTTGCAGAATTGCAAGAGTGGGCATTTTCAGGACCATTGCTAATGGGTACAAAGAAGGAACTGAAGGGGGGGGCAGGGGCAGGAGACAGACAAGGGGAAAAAGGTTTCCAGCATCCGTGCACTGTGACACATAGACACCTAAATCTAAACGGATGAGAGCAGTACTCGAAGAAGAACAAGGGGTTTTCCCAGACTCAGCTTCCCACACCCACTGCAGTGGTATTCAAAGGAGACTCTGGAAAAGACTGTGTGAGCAAAAGAGAGAACAGCTACCCTTTGGGAAAACAAGGCTCCCCAGTCCCCACCCAGGATTACAGAACTGGTTTGCCTCCCTATGGTGACAAGTTTTATTACCATAAAGAACAACCTTGCTGACTGTGCCTGTTTTTCTGTTGAGTCACTCCATCATCTTACTAGACTGATTGCTCAGAAGTTTAGCAAGTTAATAGTGGGGTGCTGGAGAATGAATAGGGCTCCATGGTATTTCACGGTGATCTAGGTAAAGGGGCAATGAGCAGCTGCTGTTTATGCATGACGCTAAAGTTTTTAGGTTAGTATACATTACAGAAGACTAAGAATCTCCAAATCTCAGGCAGGTTAAATGTAACTCTGAGGAACACCACTTAAGGTGGGGATAATAGACTTATATAAACAGGTTTGCTCTTAATTAGTTTGATTGTCTCAAAAATATTTTGGTCCCGTACATAGCTCAATGAAGACATTTTGCAAGTCTGGGGATTGAGTTATAGCAGGGAATTGCACTATCATTACAAAGTGGTAGCAAGGCAAGGGAAATGGTTAGACACATGGACGGCTTTACACAGGGTGAAACTAAGACCTCCCAATGCATCTCTGGGGTGAAGCAAAAAATGACTAAACAGGATAGTGGAACTACAACTCCAATCTGACACTTAAAAAAACCCAAAACCCTCTTGTGACATAACAAAGGGACACACAAAACTGAAATCGATGAAGGTTTGCAAATGCCAACTGTTTGCTCATCTAGGGCAAACCATAACCTGGAATGGGCTGGGGGAAAAGGAGGAGTCTAAGTCCTGGCCTACACTGTGGTGAGATTTCAGCAGCAATCGAAGGGAGATACACAAAATACATAAAATATGTTGTGTATCTCCCTTCGATTGTGTACCGCCTACTTACTGCAGGGTCTCCACAGTGCTGATTTGACAGCAAATGCCTTCATGGGTCAGTCTTACTCAATCGACCTCCAGCTAATTCTGAGTTTGATGGAGCACATCTTATGGATACTTAATCAAACTCATTTAATTGATTCTATGCTGTTGGTGCTGCCACCAACAGTGTAGCGTTGCCCTGAATGAAGCCCCATTGCTCTTTTCCTCATGAGGAAATAGCGTAAACTAGTGGGAGCAGAGAGACAGGTGGAGTTGCAGCTGTTTTATCTGGAGGTGATGGGCTTGTGGAGGAGGAACTGGGAGCACAGTTACTCCAAATATGCCTCCTCTCCACTGATTTCCACTCTTCAACTTCTGCCCACCACTGGCATCTATTTTGTCAGTTGCTGGTGGTAGGCAGGGTGGTCAGGTAGAGTCATCTGCCTGAAGGCTGTGTAGGAGGTTCTCAGTTCCACTTCTTCCTTCTTTTGTTCTCTTTCCTAGTAAGGAGATGGGTCTGCTTAAGAGGAACTTGGACAGGCCCACTGGTAGGTGGGGAAACAGCAAGCTGCTACTCTGTGGAAGTGAAGAGAGCCTACTGGGAGAGAATTGCATGCAGGGTAGGATATTTATTTTTTTTCAAGAGGACTTGAAGGAAGGACATGATAGACTTTCACACAAACTGCTCGCCTTTATCCTCATGGAAGTCATTTTCAGGAAATTTTTTCATGTGATGAGCTCTAACTACCCAAATATAACAATTCCATATAGACTGTGCTCAGTCCATTAAACCTCCTGATAATTGACATTATTGAGGCAGATTCTTTATTAGAATCCAACAAAAGATTAGAGAAGCCTTTAAGCAGAAATGGAATTTGCACCTATATGAGCAAATGAATACAAGGGAAATTAAACCTCACCATGTTTTGGGACATAAACTGATCTTGTGAAATCAGGACCAACTCCCTTTCCCACTCCCCAGCATCTCATAATCACCAAGCTATGGTCAGGGGTTTTGATCACCCTCTGTAGAGCCATCGCTGGATGCTGCCAAAAGCAGAATACTGAGCTAGCTAAACCAATAGTCCATTTCTGTCTGGCAACCCTTTTATTCCTGTATTGGCAGAGTTACATGGGGAAGCTTTTGTTTCAGCTATACATGGTCCTAACCAACATTAGACTCATTTTCTTAAGCACTAAATTTATTCTTCAGTGCTAAAGCAATAAACAGAAAAATTTTCAGGAAAGTGTATTTATCAAAAAGGTGCAGACAACATTTGTCCCAGGTAAATATACAAATGCTTTTTAGAACCCTCGTAGGTCATTTTTTTTTTGGTGAGAAGTGAATTGCTGTTTATTACATTTTCAGCTACAAAGAAATCACTTGGCTTCCAGAGGGTTTTGTATTTTGATGTATATGTTGGTCCAAGGTAAGGTTTTGAATTACTAGCATTTCCTGACAAATTAAATGCAGGCGAGGACTAGTAACGCAGGTGACAGAGCATGCACTAACAAAGCCTTCCTCTCCATGCTGCCTCTTTGATGTAGCTCTTCTTTGCCCTAAAGGAATTTTATTATCCTATGGTGAGCCAGTAATGAAATCTGTACTCAAAATCAAGCCTGCACAGAAAATGATATCTTGACACTTTGTTCTGCATAGAGTAGCTGTGTGTGGTAGGAATGTGTTTCTATATGTGTGTGATCTGAGTGTTGTTTGAATGGTGATCCCAAGAGATAAAAAGGATAACGCTTTAATTTGACAAAATATTGAGTTCCTCTATTTTGCCTTATCTAATAAAATTCTAATGCTTGTTATGGTGATGAACATTTTGAATAATACTTTTAGCATTATGATCTTGTGAGGAAATCTCTCCATAAAAAGTTCAGTACAGTGTCAAAGACACCGACTTACAAACTGTAGTGAGATCTTCAGTATTATTTTTAAAACAATGCTACACACGATTTACACACACGGGGGATAAAACCCAATCTACAGTCACTTTAGAACAAAGTATTATTTCCGTGGATAGTAATGAAGTGCTTCCTGCTGTTTGTCATTGCTTTTTATGTAACTTGCTGTAGAGCATTTGCCCAATGTTCATTTTAACTTAACAAAAATAAAAATAAAAAAACCCAAAAAATGAAACACCTAGAATTGACCAAAATTTGTAAGCTAAAAACTAAAATAGATTGTATCAAGTATAAATTGCAGGTGGCAGGTCCATTCCTGAAAGACATACTCTCAGCTTAAAATCATATGCTATAAGCAAAAACACGTTGATGGCCTGTGCTATGTTAAATTATTGGAAGACTGAAAATTTAATTTCCTTGTCTCTATCTATGTGTGATTTTTGCTTACATTTTTAATTTCTCTCAGGTAGGCCATTAAGTATCACTAAAGTCAATTTCACTTTTCTTTTCCTTTTGTTTTGCTTTCAGGCTCTCACTGCTGCCCTATTTAGGTTTGAAACACTGCAGGTAGATTGCTGACAATTTGTTTTAATACCCTTTTGGTGGATTTTAATTTAAATGTAGAAACATTTCTATGGGTCTTAAATTATGTAAAAATATTTATGAAATCTAAGTGTAGACCAAACTGACAATTCCTTTAAAGATACTAGCGCTTTATCAGCTGTGGAATATTGTTTTTCTGTTGCTACAAATAGCCAAAGGCTTTTGTGTAAGGGGGAGAACTGAAAAATAAGTTATCTTTATTCTACACAAAGCCTTAATATTTTAGTCATATTGTAACTGACACTGAAAATTTGATGTGAAAATTCCTTATGTGGCAGACTAGGTCAAAATATAGACTTTCTAGTGTCTTGCATTGTGTTAAAGCATCTCCCCCCCCCCCGCCCCAAAGCCACTCAACATCTTTTTCCTGAGAAATCCATGTATTCGGAGTCTATAGCCTGCATTTGGGATGAATAGACTTGATTATCTACAGTGTCTTTTCCAGCTCTAGCTTCTATGAACCTAAAACAGAGATAGATAGTTCCAGCAAAGACCCATTTCTGTTCATACGTAATTCATGGCAGAACTTCATCATTCACAGCTTCAAGTTAACATAGCACAGATTGTTATTGCTCCAGTAAACAGGGGGCCAGTAGTATTTGCTGCAGCCACAGAAGCATCAAACACACAGAGATTTAAGACCATTTACACTCCAGCTCTACCTCTAACCCAAAACCATTGTAGAGGCTTTGACACCTGTCTTTAAGGGCCAAAGCTGCAGTCATGTCACATCATGATACAGAATGATACCATGATAATCAGAAAATACAGGGATATTAATAAAAGCTGGGTATGAAATGGACCATGTTCATAAACACAGAAAGAAGTATCCTGCTATAGATTGTAAAGAGGAATTGTGGTTTCTGAAAGGAACAAACCTAAGCCAGTGCTCTTGATTCCAAAACTTCACAATTTTTTATTAGAAAATGCTTGGTAAGATTTGTATGGAATAACTTGGGTCATGTAGCACTTTGCATGTAATATTTGTTGCTTGCCATCCAAGGACCCCGCTGCACTTTACTTCATCAAATTTGTCACAAAATGTCTTTTAGCTATAGTTAAATATTGTCCTCATTTTACACATCAGGAAAAAAAGACATGGAGCATCTAATCCTGCAAAGTGCTGAACAAACTTCACCTCCCATTGTAATTAATGAGGGCTCAACACCTTGTAGTACTTAAGGCTCAACACCTTCTAGGACTGGGCCAATAACAACATAATTTAGGGCTCAGGCTCTCTGAAAATCAGGCTGTAAAGGCCTTCCCCAGAGTTATCCAGGAAGATTCAAGAAGAGCTCAGAGATCCAGTCCCCCTCACTCTGTCTTCTGCTTTAGTTACAAGAATGTTCTGTTCTTAGAATAAACATCAGAAGCATCTAATGCAATAAAGTACTCTTTCTAAAAACAGAGCGAAAAGCCACAAAAGTGATGGCCTGTCTTGTAAGTGGGTTATTGTAAATAAATCTGAGGCAAAAAAGCATCTCACCTTTATAAAGACAAATATAATATTATTGAATTTTAGGCATGACTCTGAAATACATTTAGAATGACACTGTGTTTGAATCACACTCCAAGACATTCAGAATGATGTTTAAAAATTTAGATGACACACAGTTCAATAAGGAGGAATGACTCCAAATTAGACACACTAATAAAATACCATCATTCATTCATTTCTAGAGGTGGTACAAATTATTATTCTATTGCTATTACATATCATCTGTACTGAGTTAGTTCTCCTGTGATCCCTATTGTTTGCTTTCACTTCCTTCATGGCCTTCTCTGGCTTTTGTTTAAAGTGGAAAACCACTTGCAACTTCATTAAGCACAAGCATGTTTCAGCTGCATAAACCATACACTATCTCCCTTGCAGCTTCATTGTCCCCTTTCCTCACAGCTTCTTGTGCACACACCCACACACACCAGTGTCTCCAGTGAATTTACATTCCTGGCCTCTCTAAATTTTAGTGGCTTTTCGCACAACCCCGCTTCCATGCACCAACCTTCTATCTCAATCCCACTGGTATCTTGTGGCTTCACTTTTTCTACCATCTGCTACAGCTTGCATGACTCATCACTGAAACACAACAGAAATCCCTCCTCATGCTGAAGCAATAGAGTGCTAGCAAAGTACGTGTTCCCTTTCTTAAGCAAAGGCAGCACACCACTATCACAAAAGTAGTGCAGCATTAAGGATGAAGAGGGAGATTTTTCAAATTAGGCATTGAAGTCCAGAACTGCAAATAGTGTAGTGGCTAGCACATTTGCTCTATGTGCAGAAGGTCCTGGGCCCAAACCCTAGGGGGTAGGACTAGATGATCCATGAGGTCCCTTCCAACCCTATGATTCAGTTCTGTTCTATTCTATAACTTTCAAGGGATCTCAGAGTGTCATGACATCTATCTCCCAACTTCTACAATCAGAAAATTACAGGCTCAACACTGATTCACAAAACTTGAGTTAAGTGCCTAGGTTCCAACTGGGGCAACAAAGGGGAAGAGATACATGTGTTACAATGAGATCCACAAAGCCAGAATGCTAGGTAGGGAGCTGTCAGTGGAAAATGTTTCCTCACTGCTCTCTCAGAGTATGGCACCAAAGTATGGGCTGCCAGGAGGCACCTGTCTCTTCTTGTGATTCACAGATTGGGGAAAAAAGATAGGCAAGTGGGGCTTGGAACAAAACAGCTGGGCTGATAAGCAACCTTATGCCATTTAGCCTAGCGGTTAGGATACTTCCTGAGGATGCAGGAAACCTCTGATTCAGGATCCCCCTTCACCTGAGCAGGAGAAATGATTTGAATAGGGATTTACCACTTCTTAGGTGAGCACGTGAACCACTAGACTATAATCATTCTAACTCATTGGCCCAATTAATATTTATTCAATATTATTTAATTCAAGTATATCAAGTTCAGCAGGAAAAATCGAGGAAGCGCTGTTGTGAGTGCTGCAATCAGTAGGCCTCCAAATAGTCTGACGTAGAGCTTTCCTCAGGAAGAAAGGAATTTTGCGCCAGGGCATCTCCCCTAGCTGGGATGAGTACCCTATCCACAGGGCTAAAGGTCATAGGGAAGAGCAGAAGCCTTTTCCACCCTGAGTTTGTGTGAATTAACTTCAAGGGCTCTGTGCATGCTCAGCACATCAGGCCTTCCCCACATGACATAGGTAACAAAATGCCTCTTTTCTTCAGTTTGTGACTCACTCCGGGACTTTGGCAGGATACAAGGCTGCTGTGCACAGGTGTGAGTCTACGGGGATAGGTGGCAGCTGAGCAGGTGTTTTGTGAATTTGCAGAGGGCTTTAAAAAAGAGACTTAAGCACCTTTATGAGAGGTACCCCTAGTTCCCACTGACTTTCAACATTTGTGTCTTTGAGACTAAACCCCCTGAAACTTCTACGATGATAGCCTCATTCATGTCCTCTGTTTTTGTTGCTGTTTTACATCAGGAGGAAGACACAAATGAATCTTTCCATATGGGCTTTGATCCAGTGTCCTAAGGAAAGACGACTCATACATGCTTAAAATGTCAAGCTTTTTTTCAATACAATACCTTTTTAT
The DNA here is from genome assembly GCA_007922195.1 of Podocnemis expansa. Classification (NCBI taxonomy): domain Eukaryota; kingdom Metazoa; phylum Chordata; order Testudines; family Podocnemididae; genus Podocnemis; species Podocnemis expansa. The sequence goes on along the minus strand of ML681979.1, from coordinate 39,868,854 downwards.
GAATAATAATTACCTTCAGGCTTTTGCTCTAATTAATCATTTGGGTTTAGTCAGCCACAGATGAATGTGCATTAATTCCCATTGATGCTAAAGACTATGTAAAATAAGGTAAAAGGCTCTTTCAAAATAGTAGTTTCTTAGTGATAAGCAGATTTTCCCCCCATACCAAACCCCAAAGCTTTTATTTTTATTTACACTCCAGAATTAAATCTTACTGGGTAAATAATGTTTGTAGTAGGTCAGATCTAGGGCCTATACTGTTCAACAGTGTGTCTTTTATTTTTTTAGACAGACAGTATGGAGAACAAGACAGCTTTCTTTCTTAATTTAGATCCTTCCCCATGCTGGAAGGTGTTGTGTAGGGCACAAAAGGCTGTCCACCATCCTGTCACTTCTAGTATGCGCTTTCCATGTCCTCTGTGTTGTCAAATCCCACAAGTTTTCTCTCTCTGAATAGTGTTCAACACAGGGAATCTTTTGGTTGGCTCCTTTTGTGTGATTCTCCCAGGACCCAATGACATGACGGCCATCAGCGGGTGCTCTGGCTTTCTTCTCAAAACATCCCAAATATTTCTATCTTCTTAATCTTTACAGACAAACTTTAGAGATAGGAGGTTTTTGAACTCTCTAAAGAACCTCAGTATTTGTTATAAATGCATATGGTGTTTCTTTCTGAGGGTATTTAGACATTTGTCTGTTCTTTTCCCATAACGGAAAATAAAATACATGGAAAGATTCAAGTGCAAGCATACTTAATACACCTGCAGTGTGGCAAGGAAAGAAAATGGTTTCCAGTGCCCTTGAGCGAGGGTTCCTGGCAGACTGTTGGAAATGATTTAGCCAAGTCCAAATAGCACTTACAACAATTTCAGTGCTGGATTATCCATACTGGTTTGTCAGCAACAGGAATGGATAAATTAATGTTTACGTATATCATCGTAGATGGCTGTGTAGTTAGGTTATGCTCTAAATTTCCATCCTTAAAATTTCAGAATTGACACCCAATAGAGTTGATGGGGACAGAGGACTATGTTTGTAGTCAAATAGCCTAGAGACATTAATTTTAAGAAGGGGAGAAAGTCTAACACAATAAACAGAGTTGCAGCTAATTCTGTAGTTGCAGAAACAAGGAAGTCATGGGGCCTGGCCTACAGGATACATTTTATTGTAACTTATTCAACTTACGTGTCCATAGTTTTACGTCATATTATAAACTAAAAACATGTTAGTCAAAAAAAAAAGTACATTAAATATTCTTAGAACTGGATAATCCACAAAATAAAGCAATGGCTCAAGGATGGGAAATAGAAGGGCTAAAATTTCAGACATTCAACCCCTATGTACAGCCATTGTTGCATAAGATTTGAAGGTTCTTAGAACTTCTCAGGTAGCTTTGACATAGTAAGTTATATATTCCTTGCTATTCTCAATGCATTTTGTATTACATTACCCTCCCTTTTTCCCCCAAAAAGTCAGTGACTACAGTAAATATTTGTTACTGTTCTTTCTGTTTTGTTTCCTGACACTGCAGTTTTAATCCTTGCAGTGGTGATTTTTTAACACTTCAGGTTATTTCAAAAGGAACTGAATCTTAGTGTAACTTACGATCTGAACTCTCTACTTGTCTATTTCTCTTTCATAATTCTTGTGATGTTGTGTCAAGCCCTATTGTGAAGACATTACTTGTGGATCTTTGATGATGATTTCATCTTAGCCATCATGGTGACCAAGCCAGTGCACATTATTCATGCCATGTTAGTAGAAATATTATCTGAAATGTATATTAAAAAAAATAGTGCTTGTACTCCTACTAAAAGTCAACTGTTACTTCCCTAATCATTAAATTCAAAATAACTCAATTTTTTAAAAATTCCCTTCATTGTCTAGGGATTAATATTAATAAAATTTATCTACAAATTATCAATAGTAGGGTAGATCTGTGTGTGTGGTAAGGAAAGGTACAAACTCCATCAAAATTGTACTGACAAAAACTGCAGCTTTAGGAGAGCTTCAATTTTTGCAGAAACCCTGAAGTTCTCAAATGAGGAAAACCCTGACTGAAGTAAACAGGAGTTTTGCTCAGTTAAGGACTGTGGGATTTGACTCTTGTCTTCTTCCATTATCACTGAGATGTTTCACCATGACTATGTGGGATCTGTGTAAGATTTTTAATTCAGTTCTATTTTGCCTAATTGTCTGATCTTGAAGTCAGTTTGGTTTCATACACAGAGGAGTTGCAACAAGAGTAGCTTTGAACAATGTGTATGTGTACCTCTGGTCTCATAATTTATTAAATTGGAAGTTCTGGTTCATTTGCCATGAGGAATCTATTGTTTTTACATATTCATCTAATAACTGACATATACAGTCATTTGCTGAGGTCCCCAAGAAGTGGCACTGCTTAGACTATTCATGTTGCCTGACTCAATATGCAAATTAATTCTCAGAAAGGGCTGTTGGGATATTCTTTTTTACCCAGTTGTGTGGTATTTAAAATGACTTTAGTGTTTTAAATATGATCAAAAATAGATATTTATAATTGGGATATTATGGAAAGCTTTGTGTTATCATTTGGGAAAATGTTGAAAAGTAAAGTAGATCAGGTACCATGAGATTTAAGCAATAAAAATACTTTTAAGTAAAAGTACCAGTTTAGGTTTGTTTGGGTTTTTTTAGATTGTGATTTTTAAATACATTTAAGAAGGCAGTTTTGTCTCTGGTGTCTTGGGTGCCTTCTTCCTCTAAAATAGAGAGCCTGTAGATTGGCATTTATAATGTTTATGTTTTTCTAAGGATTTGTTCTAGTAAAATGTCTCCATTTTTAAGAGATTATTTGATAATGGCTTATCTTTAAAACTTACTGTTTTCCATGAACTTACTCTGCAATAAGCTCAAATGCTTTGGACCTATGGGAGACAAGTGGTTTAGAAATAATTAAAGATGCAAAAATTCAGTTGATTATAATGACAGTAGGACTGGGTTCTGAGATATATGTGGCAAAGTGATGGACAATTTTTAATGAATTAAGTTAAAACTAACTGAATCAAATTTAAGTATTTCATTGTATTAAAAATGCAGGTGTTTCTGTATTATTGTGGGGTTGTATGTAATTTGCCTATGTGGTAGCCATAACTAATGTCAGCCCTAGGAAGTGTTATGAGCTTCAGAGGGCTATTTGATAGAATGTGCCAGACAAGAATGAACATTTAAAGTTCCCACAAATTCTCTATGGGGAGGAGTATGCACATGTATCCCCTTCAGTTGTGCAAGAACTGAGCATCAACAGGCATGTATGTTCTTTCATTATTTTAATGTTTTTATTATAATGCTTTCACTTTAAGAATAAATATGCTTGCTCAGTAAAAGTTGTGTGGTACCTCAATACTGTAGTCAATTAAACTGTTTATAGCTTCTGCAGAGAAAAACAAACCACACCTATTTAGTCAATCTGACTTTGTGAGAAATTCACAGTATATGAAGGAACCGTGCAACTTGGAAATATTCCAGTCAGGAGGGAGAGAGAAACGTGCATCTCCACCCAAAAGAGGTGATAGCTGGAGAGTTGGAAGCCTGAGAGCGGATGTTTTTGTTATAACACAGACTTGGAATACCTGTGCAGTTTCCCTGAATTGTGATAGCTTCATTATTGGCATTTAAGTAGATTGAAAAATAAAGGCTGGTTCACACTACATATTTTTGTCAACCAAAGTCAGTTTTTTGTGCTGGAACAGTGATGGCATACACACTGCAATTCCCCAGCCCCGCCTCACTAAACTGACTCTCCTGATTTTGCAACAAAATAAACTACCTTGAAAGAGGAGTAAACTACCTTGAGAGAGTGTCAGTTTAGATTGATTATGTTACGTTAAATGGCCTCTAGGAGGTGTCCCACAATGCCCATCCTGACTGCTCTGGCCATCAGCTGCCCCCTGGGTCCCAAGGCAGTGACATCCCTGGAACAGAGTACCAACATGGGCTGGGAATTAGATAGAAATGTGTGGATGGAGCCACTACTCTGCAGCCCTGAAGCTCTGTCTTCCTCCCCTTTTAAAGTCTTGGGAATTTTTGAAATTCACATCCTGCTTGGTCAGTGTGGAGGGCTCACATCACATCGTCCTTGCTGACCATGGTGGTTCAATGCAACAAACACTCCCCTGCTTTGAGCACACTGGAACTTCTGGATCTCATCAGCATTTGGGTAGAGAAGACTGTGCAATCTCAGCTATTCTCCAGGCAAAGGAATTTAGATACGTATTGTTTAGCGTTCTCATGCCATGGTAGAGAAGGGCTATGAACAGGACATGCTGCAGTGCCATATGAAAATCAAGGAGTTGCGGCAGGGATACCAAAAGGCTAGAATCATGCTGTCATGCTAATGCACAGCCAAAGATCTGCTATTTCTAGAAGGAGCTGGAAGCCTTCCTCAGTGACAACTCCACCTCCACCACCAAGAAATCCAAGGATATCTCCAAAGGCCCAGAGACAGCAGATACCAGAATAAACCTCAACCAAGAAATCAAGGTTGAGGAGGTCAAGCTGGAGGACGATGCAGAGCACAGGACTGAGTCATTTGGTGATGCGGGGAAACAAGATACCTTCACAGTCCAGGAAGGTTTGAGCCCGTCCCAGCCCTCCAGCTCCTGGCATAAAAGATGCAGGAGAAGCAACCTCAGGTAAAGGATTTGGGGGGGGTTGATGCTGCTCAGTTACAGGACTACAACTGTCATTTGCTTTGCTGCATTACACAGTTAGTTGAAGGGTTAGGAATGCACAAAAATAGCTGTGTTTACATGTGCTTCTCATTTCCTTTGCAGCTAGGTAGCACACCAAAATCTCAAAGGAATTCTCCAGTAGGATCTCTAAGAAACATCCCTGGAGGTACTTGCCAATCGTCTACCAGAGATTCCTCAGCACAGTTGCTTTGTTTCTTCCTCCATTGTAGAAAACTTTCCTACATCAAACAGAAATCACTTGTGCAGGGACCAAGTGGCACAGAGGGGAGCAGTGTAGGGACCCAGTTTGAAGGTGATAGCATGGAGATGATGCACTCTAGCATTCCTGCTCATTCTCAGGAGTGAGCTGTCAGCTTCTATGGCCTTCACCTGGGGAAAGTGTTGGCAGAATTTGAACTACTGCCCCTATTTACCTGCATCAGTACCCCCAAACAACCACCCAGAACCATTTCTCTAGCTTGAGTACCCCTCCCCTCCAAACACAGCTCACCATGTTCCGGGTGATCACCAAGCTTTTCATCTGCCAGGGAACAGTGAGAGAAAAGTGTGTTTTACAAAGGTGAATCAATGCCTTGACTGCACTGATAATTCTTCTGTTCATTGTTTATTGTGCTTCTACAGATATGACCTTGATGGGAAACCCTTGCATACCTGCCAAATGGCTGCAGCTGATAAGAAAATGACCTCAGAGAAGCAAAGAGGAGATATTTCAAGAACTCTTCCAGTTCTATGAGGTGGAAAAAAGAAAGGCAAAAAAAGGGTATGGAGACATAGTGTGAGTGAAAATCATAAAACTGATAGGCAGAGGAGGGGAGGGAAGACCAGGAATGAGTGATAGCACATCATGAGCACATGATAAAAGGTATGGAGAAGCAGAGTTCGTAAAATCATTCGTAATGCTGCAGACTGAATTCACACATACTCTAACACTCACCTCACACCTCCATACTTTCCAAGCCTTCTTCAAACTCCATCCACACATTTCTACCTAATTCCCAGCCCATGTTGGTACTCTGTTCCAGGGATGTCACTGCCTTGGGACCCAGGGGGCATTAGCCCCCCTGAGCCTCAGGCCCAGCCCCACTAATTTTTGCCTAGCAGGTGCAGACACAGGGAGTCTGCTTGCTTGAGCTCTGTTGCTGCCCCACCTTGGAATGTGCAGCTGAGTCACGTAAGCCACGGCAGCAGCAGAGAGGGAATTTTAAATCGCTCTGCAGGCAGACACTGCCTGCAAGTGAGTGACTCCCTCTCCCCTGTCCTAGACTAGCAATGGGTAAGTACTGTACGTTGGGAGGCATGGAGGGGGGCAGGATTGGGAGGAGTAGGGGAAGCTGTGGGGCCCAAAGGGATTACCCCTGATGAGTGGGACTGGTAGAACCAGGCAGGGGCTGACTGTGGGGGACAGGCAGTGGATGGACCACACTGGGCCCCAGGTCAGGCCAGTGGTGGAATCGGGCCAGGGGATGGGTGGGGCAGAGGAACAGCCCCTTCCAGGGTCAGACTGGTGGGGGGCTGCAGGCAGCTCCCCCCAAGCCTAGGTGGCACAGCTTCAGGTGGTTCCTCCCAGGCCCAAGTGGAGCAGCTCAGGGGGCTGCAGGTGGCTCCTCCCTCAAGCCCAGACAGAGTGGTCCAGGGGGCTGCAGGAGGCTCTCCCCCCCAAGCCAAGGTGGCATGGCCCGGGAGGCTGCGGGTGACTCCCCCTGCCCCGAGTCCAGACAGTGTGTCCCAGGGGGCCGAATTGGGCCTAGGATACCTGCGGGCCAGTGGCAGCAGCCAGATCACGCCTGGTCTACTTGCCACTCGCCAGCAGTAGCTGGGACCAGATCTGGGCCAGGCTCCTGGTGGGAAAAGGCCAATCCGGCTCCCAGATTGGGCCCTTTTTTCAGGACAGCAAAGCCTCTGCCCTGTTCACTCCATCCCTTCAGCGAGAATCTAGAACAGTGTTTCCCAACCGGTGTGCCATGGCACACGGGTGTGCCCCCAGGCCTGAGCAGGTGTGGCATGGAATTTTTTGAAAAAAAAAAAACCTACTCAGACTGCTAGATTGGCTCATGAATATTCATGAGTTCATTTGGAGGCTGCCTGGTGGTGTGCCTCAAAATAATTGAAGGTATCGAAGTGTGCCACAGCAGAGAAAAGTTTGGGAACCACTAATCTAGAATGATAGCTGGACTTAAACCCAGTTGTTATAGCACACATTGCTCTCACTGCTTTCTCTCCTCTTGCCCAACTTTTTCTGTGTGTTGTGAATACCTGTCATAGACCTACTCTGTTCCTTGCATATAATGGTTGCAATTTACATTGATACCCAGTGCAAACTGGCTAGCAGTCATAGCATGGCACAGTTGTGTTTGCAAGGACACTTAAGTGGTGCTCATTATCCTCAAGGCCTCCCTGATTCAAATGGCCCCCATTGTGCCCCTCTAATATCCCTGACAGCTGATTGTTCATAGTCAGCTGCAAGGTGATCCACCTCTCTGCTCATGCAGGGAGAAACTTGTTTCACCCTTGGCTTCACAAATGTTATGTAGTACACAGCAGGTGACAATAAGCATAGGAACCTCATTTAGCTCTAATTTGCCATAAAGGAATCACTTGCGAGCTTTCAATCTGCCAAACTTCCATTCAGCAGTCAGTTCTGCACCAGCTCAACCTCTTTTTGAAGCACTCCTTCCTGCTATCCAGGTTTCCCATATAAGCCTTTATGAGCTATGGCAGTGAGGGATAAGCTAGGAATCATGGGATCACTATGAGCATTTCAACATCCCCCATTGGAATTGTTTAGTCTGGAAGGAGAGTCCCATCTCATAGCTTTATGTACATGCCTATGTTTCTGAAGATGTGCACATCATGCACCTTCCCTGACCACCTAGCACTGATGTCAGTGAAACATCCACAAGCACTTAGACTCATTTACCAGGTAATCTTCCTCTTTATCAGAACATCTTCTTCTCATCCTTATTTCCTAGGTTTAAAAAATTTCTATTCACTCATACTTGCGGTACTGTTGGCAGCTGTCATCTAGCAGTTCACATCAAATATTCTATTTTTTTCCCCTTTTGTCACTAACAACAGAAACAGTGCACCCTGAGCTAGGCCCCCGCAAGCCTGACACCACAGGGGGCGGCCTGGCCCTGAGCACAGCTCTGCAGGTGGAAACGTATGTTTGGTTATCATCAGTCCTAGCATATGGTGCAAAGTCAATGCCCCCTGTAGTTCCTATTGCACTCCTTCAGACCCAGGAGCTGGTGGCGCCTGTCTCCTTGGTGTGTGTTTTTTTTAAGGGTGGGGAGCCCATCCATGGGAGAGTCTTGTCTGGCTTCGCAACCATGAGTAGGCAGGGGTGTTGCTGGTACCTGGCACAGGGGGTACGTGCCCTGAGTCTTGGTGCTGGTACCCCAAGTGTCTGGGTTGCCCCACCTCAGACCAGGGACCCTGGCCGGGGCGCCCTCCACAGCGCCCGCCTCCCCTCTCCCAGCCCCAGCTCTGGCCTTGCCCTGGCCAGGCACTGGGGCTGGAAAATCCACAGCGGCGCCTGTCTTTCCTGGCTCTGAAACAGGCTGGAGGTGGCAGGAGCCCAATGAATTATTGGGCCTGGGCATGTGAACGTGGCCAAGGGGATGTGGCCTGGGCCCACGACCCGGGTCTTTTCTGGGGCCAGTGACGTTCCTGTGAGTAGGGCTACCAGATACCAAAGCATGGAAAGGAGGACAGAGAAGTATGAAAAAGGACATTGGTTGAGACATGGAGAAAATGTAGGATTAATGTAATATTCTTTTGTTTTTAGGGGGCCCTGGAACACTTGCCCCTAAAAAAGGGTGTTTCTGGGCATTCCAGCATACTTGAATCCCTGTAAGTAAAAAGCTAGACAAAATCATGTATTTTTAAATGCCTGCCAGACAGAGGACACACAGGTAAAAAGGAAATCCTGTCCTAGGGTTACCAATACCAAAACTTGGAAAGGAGGAGAGGGAAGTAGGACATTGGAGGACACATGGAAAACAATGTAGTATTAATGTAATGTTCTTCTGTTTTTAGGGGGGCCAGGCTGGAACGCTTTCCCCTAACAATAAGGTATTCTGTGGCACTCCAGCAGACTTTAAACCCTATAAGTAAAAAGCCAGAGGCAATCATGTATTTTAAAATGCCTGCCAGAGGGAGGATGTGAAGGTAGAAAGGAGGACCCGTCCTCCTTTTGCCCGACTCTGGTAACCCTAGCCACGAGCGCATCAATTCCCCCGCCTGCTGCTGCTACTGCCGCTGGCGGGCTACCTCGGCAGCCCGCAGCCGCCCGCCTACAGCACGGAGCGCCGTGACTACAACTCCCAGCGTGCCCCTCGGCCGCACGCCGGCGAAGCCTGGGAGGCCGCCGCGAGAAGTCGCTGGGCCGGAAGAGAGGCCGGCTGCCTGGCGGAGAGGGCGGGGGCGCGCATGCGCTGCGTAGCTGAGCGCGCGGGGATGCCGGCCGAGCGGCTATTCGCGGAGCGGCGCTACGCCTTTCTGTGCGCGAGGGCGTCCCGCCGCAGAGGGAGAGGGCGCTACGCGGTTTACGTAGCGGTTATTGTGAATGGGCCAGGCGGGCGGTGGAGGAGTAAGAGGAGGCGGGGGGGGGGGGAGATGATGTCAGCCTGCGAATGTCAACAATGTAGCGATTGAGGGGAGTAGGCGGCGTTCCATTGGGGAGAGCGCGAGCCGCGGCGCGAGTGCAACCAACAGGACGGGGGGAGCCGCCGCCGCCGCCGCCGCCGAGCAGCGTCGCGATTCCGTGCGACTCCCCCGCCCCACGCCCCCGCTGCTGCAGCCTCCCCTCCTCCTGCTCCCCGTCCCCTCCCTCTATTTGTCTCTGCAAGCAAGACTTTGGAGGCAGCCGCTTGCCAAGCCATCGCCATGTGAGGTGCGTCTCCGCGCCTGCAAAACTGCGAGCCGCGCAAAACCCCAGCCGCCCGCCCCTTCGGCAGCCCAGCCGGCCCGCGCCCCGGCGGCTGCAGCCAGAGGAGGAGGCTGGAAAGTTGCAAGCGAGGACGGTGAGTCAGTCAGTCCCCTTGACGCAGCGCTGCCCCGGCCGCTGATGGAGATGAAGTGGGGGGGGGGGGGGGCCCCCCCGGGGGGGGGGGGGTGGGATTTTCTCGGAGCCAGCTGCTGCCGGCGGGGAGGGGGAGGCTACTGAACCACCACCAGCCCGTGCTCGTGTTTGCAGGAGGGTGAACAGTCATTTCTAAAAGTGGGAACCACAGCCGCGTTGCGTAACCAGAAGTGTGTAAAAGGATCTGGAGAGTGAGTGACTCCAGCTCGGCTGTTTGCGGCTGGCCGGTACCAGCTTGGCTGTGTCTGGCTCGGGAGCTGCCTTTTATGGTGGGGTGTTGCAGGAGGCCGGGGCGGGGAGAAGGGGCCGGGCGCGCGCCGAGGGGAAAGCGGGGCTGGCGGGTCGGAGGCGGCGGGAGGAGGGGTCGGTCGCGCGCGGGCGGGGGGCTCTTGTTTTGCACAAGCGGCTGTCAGATGTCGAGGCCTTTTTAGCGAGCTGCAGAAGACCCTTTGGCTGCCCGCCCCATTTCTCCTTTGCATCTCTGCTTTGGCACTGGAGCTCTTCCGTGCTACGGCGACAACCTCAAAAACACACAAACAAAAAAAAGGCGCAGGGACACCCACCCGTGCAAAAGAGGGCTCGCTGGGGGCAAGCCGCCGGCGAGCGAAAGCTTCACACAAGGAGGGAGAGAAAAGCAATCGGATGGCATTTGCCTTGGGCTGCCTCGCACTCCTCTTCAACAATGTGATAGCAGGGCGATTTTTTTTGTCCAAGCCGGGTGGCCAAATACTTCCCGCCAGACCCTTCTTAAGGCCAGCCTCCATGTAAAGCCCTTCTCATCAGCCCCTTTCCTGTCATGGGGTTTTGTGCTGGGGATCTGATGTGCATGAAATTGCTCGATTCCCAAAGGAGAAGGTGGCAGAAATCCAGGCTGGTGGTCGCCTTCCGGCGTTGTGTGGAGGCCAGAGGTTTGGGGCGTGCGTGTGCACTGGCAAAGTTGCTGCCTCATGAAAGAGGGGTGACTGCTGTAGCCTCCTGGCTTTTGTGGAATGGCTCAGCAATTTCATGAGACACCTGCATGAGGAAGGCATTTGTCACACACGCTTGTAAAATGCCTGGCCGTGCTTGGGGTTCAAATCCTGGCGTCTGCTAGTTTGTAACTTGCTGCAAGTTGTTGCCAAATGAGAGCGTGGGTTGATCAGCGGGTATCACAGCCTTCAGAACCATTTAATTATTGGTGGTGGTCTCAAGTCCCCGTTTTAATGGTTTCTGGCAAGCGTCAGCTCATTTGTTCGGCACCGAGTGTGCATTTCTCAGATGACACCTTTTGCTTGAGAGTTTTTCTGTAAATTTGATCTGTCTAGTGTATTGAGCAGAAAAGCTGATTTCTTTCCTGCCTAATGGATCTCCAAAGAAAATAATGCTTAATGAGAAACATTGCTTCCTTCCTTCTGTTTGGAGTAAAATTAGAGAGCAAGGGTAACTTCGATAACAATTTTCTCAGATCATTAAAATATAACGTGTAGGCAAGGCAGTTGGCTGCAAAAGCTCTGGCTGTCATGAACGAAGCTAAGTGTGAAATCATGCCTCTCCTTTTGTGGAACAGGCTATTTTTATAATACAGCGGGTGTCTTGCTTAAAATGCTTTAGTTATTATGAGATCATCTGACCCTTATTACTGAAACCTTGGCAGTTCTGGAGTAAACTGTATTTTTCATTCTTTAAGGTGATCATAAATGTGAGGCAGAGGAGGCACTTTATTAGAATTAAGCTTTAGTATCTAAGAAAGGTTGCTACATTTTAGGATTGCTATTTTGCTGTGCTGTAGCTGAAGATTTGTCGATGTTCCAGTGATAAAAATCCATTTTCAAGACTTCATAATTATCATAAAACTTGTATGCATTTTAAATTTGATATTTAAGGTCTTGAGTTGAGTGCAAGTATTTTTTTTTTTGAGGATGTAGATTTGTATAGGGATTTTTGTTTTAGTTACGTGTAAAAGTATAGTATGAAGGTGAATATAGGGAAAATGAAATTTTGCTAGGAAGTGAAATAATGCTTTTAATAAATTAGAATAAAATGGCTAAGGACATGAGTTAAACATTTAACTGAAGGGCTTGTGTAGTGACAGTTTATTAACGCAACATTATGGAACGATCTATAGCCCATAAATGAAAAGCTAAATTCTGCTTAAGATGAGTACATATCCTTCTGAAATTCAAGATTGAGTTTGTATTCATGTGCATTGGCCTCATCACTGTAGTATTTCAGTGCCTGGATAGCAGGTAGACAGAGGTAATACCTCACTGCAGTGTAATGGATAAGTGATTTTAATTGCTGGTGGTTTTTCCACATTTAATCATCTATTTGTAAAGATTGATTTGAAGGTGCTGGACACTGTGCATCAAAATCAACTGTACAGACTGAAAGGAAATCTTGTCTAATAGTAAGAGCAGAGGACTGAGAATCAGGATTTCAAGTTTTTATTGCTAGCTTTTCCACTTGCCAGCTCTGTGTTATTGAGCAAGCCACTCACACACGAGGTGGGGTGCCTCCGTTGACCAAATTGTAAAATGAGCAGAATAGCAATGCTGTTAATGAACATTCCCATTGAAGCACAAGTTGTGTTAAGATGTAAAATTAAACATTAAATTTTTTAAAATGTTCACTAATATATTTTTAACCAGCAGACAGTGACTACTGGGGGGATGGTGTAGTTCAGTGGATCTCAAACCTTTTGTGGATTGCGACACACCTGGTGGTGCTGCACAGGATATACTAGCCCACCTGCCCTGGGTCAATTCCAGCCATTTCCCCTGCTTTCTGTGACATACTTACCACTGTGCGGTGACACAATAACATACCTTGACTTAGTGGCTGGGGACAACTGGTGTAGTCAACAGACTGATGGACGATATACACCAAAGTATGTGTTTAAGAAAATAAATATCCTGACTAGTCAATTGTCCACAATGGCTTATTTCAAGTAACTTTGAAAAGAGAGAAATTCAGTGACTTGGCTCATGTTCCTGGTTTCATCCTAACAAAGGCTATGTCTCCATTGGGGGGGCTCAATTAAGTCGACCTTGTTGAGTTGACTTAAGGGTATGTCTGTGCTGGTAGACGTATTCCAGGCCCTGATCTGTCCTGCCCCAGGCTCTGATCTGGCCCCTGCTGTCGTCAGCAGGCAGCTGGGAGTCTGATCCAGCTCTGAGTGGCAAGTGGCTTGGGGCTGGATTGGGCTCCCAGCCGCCTGCTGGTGGTGGCAGGAGCCAGCTCCGAGCTTCTTACTGCCTGTAGCAAGTGGCTCGGGGCCGGATTGGGCTCTCGGCCGCTTGCCGGCGGCAGCTGGGACTGGATCAAACGCTCGGAGACAGATTGGGACCCAGCAGCGGGTGGGGCCAGGGACCCTTCCTGCCCTGTAAAGTTGACTTAACGCTTAAGTTGACTTTCAGGGCAGGTGTTGTTAGGTTGACTGAAGCATGTGCTTAAGTCGACTTAATAAATTCTAAATTTGGCTGGGGAGTTCCTTAGGTTGACTTAAGGCAGGTTAAGTTGACCTAGGGCTCCAGTGTAGACATACCCATAGAGGTGGATGAAACAGCTGTACGAATTATGGAACTTCTGTATGTAATAGAATGGACCTCAGATAAATTGTTGGTAACACCTCTACCCTGCCACCCCTCATCCTAACTCTTTGCTTTCGGCCCCACTACCTTGGTATTGCGGAGAAAATTAGCAGTTAACTATAGTGTGTTTAGTGTTAGGAATAAAGTATATTGCTAGCTGAGAGTGATGGGCCAAATTCTGATAAATAGGAGTATCATGTTGATGGCAACTGTGCTTAATATGAGAAATTCTGGTAAATGTTTTGACATTGTAGAAGGCCTTGGAGACCTATTGACATTAATGAGATTTTGTACAAATCTCCATGCTACACAGGGGTCTGTACATCAATTCACGTACACATATAATTAATGACAGTGGGAGAGATGAAACCAGACACCTTTGTATGTGATAAAGTAGTATGGAATGTGTGTAATAGTAATTGCCTGTATTTAGTTATTTAAAAAAACTCAATAGTTTGGCTGTTAAAGGTTGTCTTGTAGTTAAGTAAAATAGCCATTCTTCTTTACAGGTTGTGATATTTGTCAGACTAGCTATCTTGTCATAACAATTGTCATACATCAGGTCAGACCAATGGTCCATTTAGCTCAGTACCCGGTTTTCCCAACAGTAGCCAATGCCTAATGCTTCAGAGGGAATAAACAGAACAGCACATTTTATCAAGTGATCTGTCTCCTTGTCCAGTCCCAGCTTCTGGCAGTCTGAGGTTTAGGGACACCCAGAGCATGGGATTGCATCCTTGACAATCTTGTTTGATAGCTATTGTGGTTTGCTTTACTACATGTGCAACCTTGAAAATCAGTGATAATGATTCCCTCATTTTTAAAATCCCATTCCCACAAGAGTAAAGAGGAGTATTTTCTCTTTCCATGTTCATTTATTTCAGTATGACATTACTCATTTTTAGAGTGAGAAAAGACCTCTAAAAGTGCATCTGGGATGAGAAGTAGCCTAGATACAGCTTGTTGAATGTCTGTTTAAAACATTTCAAAATGGGTAGTGCAAGTGCTATATTTACAGGTCTTAACTAGTCTCTTCAGTAGTGATTACATTTTTATGCAAGAGTGTTGAATGGATGATTTCTTAGAATTGCATATACTGTGTGTGTGGTGAGGGGAATCTTTTTCTAATTCAGATGGTTCAAAAACATTGTACACTGTCCTCAAATTGTATGCAGATCCCAGCTAACCTTATAAGAGTGCCCACTCTTATTCAACGATTCAATTGCACAATAACTTCTTCATTTATAAGCCTGACTTCTGTCTTTTGTGTGTTGCATATGTGACTTGAATTCTAATGAGTACATTGTCGTATCCTTCAACTTGAGATTTATATTCAACTTTTGGTTGTGCTGTATAATGTAGAGTTTGTAACTCTACATAATAACTTATTTCTGGATTGGTACAGTGGACGTATACAATGGATTTTATTGATGTAGTAAATGAAAATTGGACTAATTTCTGATGAGAAATATCAGCTTCCTTTAAAAATCCAAGTGGTTTGTTTCTCTACTATAGTCAATGTAGGAGAATGTGACAAAGATTTTTTGAAGAGATTGCACTTCTCTGCTAAGATTTGAATAGGTTTTAAATTGAATATATTAGGGTTGAATGAACAATGATTCCCTACCTCTAAATCTACCGGTGGTTGGCCAGAATAGTGTTAAATGCTTACTCAGCTTTCTATGAAAACTGGTCACCATTAGTCTAACCAAAAGATATTAACCTTGGCAGCTGTTTGAATAATAAGTACACATTTGACGTTTGCATCAAGAAAATATATGACTCTGCAGCCGGCAGAGTTGCAATGTGCTCGTTTTGCTTTTTGATTGGGCTGAAATGTCTTTGTAATGTGTTGAAAGTGTGATACTTATTCTGCCATTATTGAACTTGAAATTATAATGTAAACAAAATCGAGCTGTGGAATGCATACAAATTTCTGTGTGACCAGCAGTGAACTTAAATTGATACTGCTGGTTTAGTACAAAAACTACTAGCACTGATGGAAGATCAACCAGCATTCACGATATGGTAATAAAAAAGATTGACAGAATGAGTTTAGGAGATCCTGGAAAGGTTAATACTAATAAGTATCAGATCTTTGAGCTACCATAAAAAGGATGTCTCTGTGGACTTTTCTTCCATGTTCATTGAAGGTTACATACATAGGCCCACCAAAACAGTATGAAGATCAGAGTCTAGTTACTATACAGTTACAATTCATTGCAAAAGGGCAGGGGAGGGGAGTGTATTTGCTTTCCATACTACAATAAACAGAATGCCTGATTTGTCATAAGTTCCTCCCAAACAGACTCTCTACAGTAAATATACATAGCAAGCCAGTGTTTTATCTGACATTTAAGCAAGTGCCTCAGGGAGAAGTCACTACAGTCTACATTTCCTTGTCGCTGTTAGTGTGTGGAAGATGACCTGAAATTCTCTCGTCCTCTGAGGCCTATTTTATTAAATCTTTTATTTCATGAAACTAAGCTTATAATTTTTACATGACTCCAGAATATATCAGAGTGTTGCTTGAAGAATGCCTAGCAGCTGGAAAACCTAGGAATTTCAAGTTGTTTAAATCTGATGGGTTTCGAAATTAAGGCTATTGCTTATATTTTGGCTTTCTGGCTTCAAAATATTCATTGTGTTCCAGAAAACTAGGAACTTCTATATAGGTGTCCATCACCATGCAATTCTTGTCGGTTTGTAGAGCAATAATTTTGCTTTTTGCAGAGAGAGAAATGAGTTAAATTTTTTTGAATAAAAGCAGCTAAAACAGTGACTCTTGAGACTTAAATGTAGTTGCTTGTTACAGCTAACATTCAAGGTGTTTATTACTAATTGTTTTATGATTTAGATCTAAACTAGGAAAACAGGAACTGTAAGTGTGGAGGTGTTCCTGTGCACTAATTTGCATACACCCTGTTTTTGTTTAGTGGGTAGGTGTGTGCAGTGTATGAGAGAGTAATTCAGCATGTCAGCAGTTTCCTACAAGCAGCTCTTGCTGACTCACGTGTCTGCTGCAGCTCAGAGTCAGTGTTATCCTCACTATAAACTGTCCACAGTAAATAAGAGACACAGACGTAGAGGATGTGAGTGTTGACACATATTTTCAGTTCTCTGGCTGTTGCTTTGCTGTAATTTCTTCCCCCAGTAATATCAAAATACATTTTTCATTTGTTTTAGGCATATGAGGCAAAAAGTTGCCATTTGTTCCACTTCTGGTTAAACTGTGGCTGAAGTGCATCTGGTTTCTGCAAATGTTTAATAGGACCTAGAGTGTGTGTGCATCATGCACATGTGTGTTTTTGTTTGTTTGCTTGTTTTTTTTGTGAATGAGGGTGGTGGCTTTACAGAAAAGGAACTATTCATTGGGATATGGAGTTAAACATTAGAATGGTACTTTTCCTAGGTAATTTTGGGCTTTTTTTTTTTTTTTTTTAAACTGCAGAATTCCTCATTCCACTCAATGGAGAATCCACTTAAAACCCCAGAACATGTTATAGAAGATTGTTAGCTCCTGGATACTGTTTATGCTGTGTACCGCAGTGACTCCTGTTATTAACATTAACTGACTTCCTCACTTGTATGAGGATGAAGATTTGTATTCTAGTGCAACTGATTGTTGTTGTATTTATGGACTCTATTCTGATGATTTAGAAGGTTCCCAAAAGTGACAGTTTCTGCTGATTCCGAATATTTGTAATTGGTTTGTGTTTTGTTTAAATCTGTCGCAGTCATCATTGCAAAAGTGGAATATGTTACCCGTTTTCAGTGCTGCGTTTAATCTTGATTATTTAAAAGTTTAAATGTACTCACTTTTTTTTCTAAACGGGTCTCCTCTTCATTATGTGTAACCAAAAGTAGTTAGTGTAAGGAATCTCTAGAAGTATGGTAGGTGAATCAGCTGGTATTAAACAGGCATCGAGAGCAAAGGTGAGTTCTTGTCTCTTGTTTTGTTTTTAGTCAACTACTTTGACCGGTAATGAATAGAAAACCACAGTGAATGCTGTGTAACCCATGAAGAAGATGGGTGTTCTTGGTTTCCGCCAATACAAATGACTCATCAGTATCAGTAGAGTTCCTACTTCTAATAATATAACTGTGCAAGACCTTTAAAACATGTGGTTTTCACTCCTATGCTTAGTGAAAGGTTGGAAAATATTACTCAGTGCTTTTTTTAAACGTATGGAAGATTTCATGATTTGCTTTACAATGGTGAAAGGTCTTCCCTCTCCCCTACAAATAAAAATCAGTTGCATCATTAGTTGTGATACTTCTGGTTTTATTTGCACTGTGAAAAATGTCCTAACCTCCAGCCTTGTGTCCTGGGCTTTTTTGTACTAAGTATTGTACCTGTTGAGCTACATTACTGGAGAAATGTATGTGGAAAATCTAATCTCCTTTATTTTAGGAGGAAAAAATTGGCACACTGTCTTATTCTACTGAGCTATTGTTCTCTCATTTAATTCCATTCAGTTAAACCACTGTGGAGGATGGAAATATTGCTGAATAACCTATATTGCTATTTGAGTTGGTGTCAAAGGATCCTGAAAGGAAGGTTAATAGGAAATAAGAGTTGAAAAATAAATGGCAATGTGCAAACTGATTGTTCATTGTCCAAGAGGAAATTTGTCTTCTCATAGGTAATATGCAAAAAAGAAACTGATTTCTGCTAAACCTTTGTCCTTACAGACATTCTTCTTGGGTACTCCACCCCTCCCTTTATGTTGTGTATAGAAATTCAAACCTGATAAAGAATGGTTAGCTGAGAAGGAACTGTATACTCTGGCAACTCCATTTTCATTGTTCTTTGGATATGTTGTATTTTGCATGTGCTTTTATATATTTTATATAACACATTTTTAAAACTGGTATAGAACTGCCAACTCTTCACCCTGAAACAAAGGTCAAACATAATGATCATGCTAATATTACAGTTGAAATACATAGTATTTCAAAGCCCATATGCTAGATATTTCAGATGATGTACTAAGCCGTGAACGTTACATTCTTTGAAAGCACTTCTGATTTGTTCCAAAGAGGTAGCCATGTTTGTCCGATTCAGCAAAACAAACAAGGAGTCCTGTGGCATTTTCACAGACTATCAAATTTATTTATCATAGAAGCTTTTGTGGGAGAAAAGTCCCACTTTGTCAGATGCTTTGAAGATGGAGAAACTTACAGAGCGTCTGACAAAGTGTGATTTTTCTCCGACGAAAGCTCATGTGATGAATAAATTTATTAGTCTTTAAAAGTGCCAGAGTACTTCTGATTTGATCCCTTGATTTGTTTAGAGAGTGGTGCTGGGTTTTTTTCAGAATGGAAGTGTTGTTTAAAAATTTTCAGGCTATTACACATAAATAAAATAAAATAAATCTTTGGTCTAGTATTGATGTTGAACCTCAACATTTGTGCAGCTAGCTTCCAGATTTACTTCTATTGTTGCAGTACTTGCAACAGCGAGTCACCTTTTATTAGGATTTAGTGTTTCCGATCCGCTTATTGGATCATATTTAAAACAGTGGATTTTTTTTTTTTTTAAGATCAATGTTGAATATAGGAACAGGTAGTGCAGGTCGTCCTGAGCTCCATTGAATTCAACAGACAATTCACAGCACTTGAGGATCTGTGTTTGTATTTAGAGGTCATTCTGTGTAGAATAGTATGTTAAAACATCTATATTCTGTGAAATATTTTTGGCTTCTAATTTTCCCAGATTAATTCAGATACAAGATACAGGCAAGTGCATAACCCAAACTAGGGCAGAGAGTTTCTTTCCAATACTTTTTTACTGTGGAAAAAAACTTGCTGAATGCTATTGTACAAGCCTGTGGAAACCTTGCTATGATGAACATAAAACTTACAGTTGTTCAGTACTTGCAAAAATACAATGGTTCTGGTTTTATAAGACCATGATGGAACACAGGTCAACTCCTGTATTTATTTAAGGAGAACTGCTAGTGAAGTACATGAAATAATTTTGTGTGGGTAAAGACTACAGATGGGCTAGAGTAGATGTTGTCCAGAGCAAACACCTAATTCAGGTAGACACCTAAATTCCATTTTCACAAGCACATTAGTTAAGTGACTAGAAGCACAAGTCTCATTACTTTTGACAATTTTATCCAGATTGTATAACTTGTCAAACCCTTCTGATTCAACCCGGTGGTACAGAGCTTATTTTCAAACCCTTTATACATTCTTGTGTAAATACTTTAAAATGTGTGATGAGAAAAAAAGTAGTGCAGAATTCTTGTGATGAAGTCCAAATCATTCATCAATATTCAATAAATTGTGCAATATTTCATTGAACAAAATTTGTATATAGTTTTATATTCTCATCTTACTGTTTGTCATAGTTTGAAGTTCAAAGGTAAGGCAAGCATAAACACTTCTGCAGAGAATTCTTATGTTTATGTGCATTTTCCTTTTCCATTGTTTCCCTTTCTTGATCTTTTTCTTTATCTTTGTTAGATTAAAAGTGGAGTCAATGATTTATTTAAAAGTGAACTTCATGGACAGTTAGTCCTCTACTAGTTTGTTTACTTTCTGCTTAATTCATAATGAGAGTCATGCTTAATACAGTAGCCACCAAATTCCATTCTAAAAATCTGTAAACTTTACTAAAACAAAGTGTCCAGACTTCCCTCTTAAAAATATTACCACTCTGTGTGTTGGAAGCAAGTAGGATTTTGGCGTGCTGAATGGTAGTCACAGCATGATAGTTTTGTCTAGCCTTGATTGTTAATTCAGAATTCAAGGTTGCAGACTAACACACAAGTTCATTTGCACACTGACCTGTTCTATTTTTAATCAGTATAACATTTCCTGTTCTTCTTTTCAACTCCTCACCATCCAAAGCCACAGGCTAATATGCTCCACTAGTTGGTTTCCATTATTTGATTAAGCTTTGTCATTATCTGTGCCACTAAACTGTGAGTGCACTGAGGCATATGTAGTGAAAACTACCTGGTATTGTCATGAAAGACTATAGTTGAGTTTAAATAGTTGTATTGCTTTTCAACTTGTTGAAACAATTATATTGCTGCTGAAGCAGTATGTCTACAGAACTTAACACTATAAAACCTTCCTAGGAAGATTTGAGTTGATTGGCATCACCTCATAACCAAATATTTCTGAAGGTGAATAAAGTTGTTAAAGTGATTCAGACAACTTGTTCTTTCTCATGGGAATTGGAGTACTGTAAAGAGTAACAAGGTCAAGAATGTCACTGCAGAACGTTGCAGAACCAAAAGCCTTTTCAGACTGTTCTGAAATAACATGAAATGTCTGACTAAAAGCCTCAAAAGCAAAGAAATTCAAAGTTAAGGAGAGACTTCAAAACTGGCAGGGGGTAGGGGAAGAACACTGATACCCAAAGTAATTCACTTGGCTAGCAACTTTCTTTTTTCACTTTACAGGTATTTCAGATATTTTTCTCAACCCTGCTTCTCCATCTGGTTGATCCTGCAGTGAGATGATTACCTCATGTTTGACATTGGGATGTTGCTGTGGATATTAACGTGATGCTATCAATTCAGCATTGTGATTTCATTGTAAACTGAAGCAGCAGGGAGGTGCTGAGTTGTGAAAGGAGCATGTTCTTGTTAGTGTCTTTACTAGAACTGTCTTAATTGCTCCCAAGATAATATTGCTCTGGCATAGATTTTTCTTTTACTGGTGTAGTCATCTTAATGAAAAATTCTCTTGTGTAAGTTGGTATTTTTGAGGGGAAGGACATGCAAAAACTTTTAACCCATTTCAAGCACTGATCTTCAAGCACAACTTTCTGAAGCCTTCCAATATTATTGTTCACTTCTGGTTCTGAAATGCCACAAGAAATCTTGCACTTAGGTAATATTCAGCCCCACTTTGCACACTGTGGCACTTCGGTTAATTCAGCTAAGCTTTGGCTAAACATCTACAGTTTGCATGCTTATCTGAACACGTGATCTTTTGAGTTTAACATCCTGGTAACACAAAGACTTAGCAGTATAAATGATTTAAAATGCATTTACTTCTCAATACACTGATTATATACTGTTAGTTACAACAGTGACATGTTTGGGGTGGGTTTTTTCTGTTGTTTTGTCAAGATGGACATACCTGAAACCTGTATCAAGTACTTTACTCCTTTTAAAAATAATTTATAGATTTTTATTTCTATTTTTGTTTGTTTTTTTATTAAATTTGCTGTTGAACTGATGGGTATAAGCTGCATTCTAACCTGCCACTCTTTGACAGGAGCAAGGAGTTAATCAGTACTATTGCTTTTCCTGACCCTGTCCTGCCTCAAAGAAACTGAGTTAATTCCTTAGGACAGTATTTCACCCCGACTTTCTCCATACATTCTCATTTATTTCAGCAGCAGCTCTTGATATGATACAAGATCGGAGTGTGTCAGAGATCATAATGAAATATCTTGAGAAATCCTTACATAGCACTGTACGGCTACCAAAACATCCCTTTGCTATTAAGAAGCAGTATTTACATTTTAATAAATGGCCTGGAATCAGCTCAGTTAAGACAAGCATCTTGTCTCCCCCATGCAATACTGCACAGCTGTGATCAGTGTAGACACTTGTGTTGGTGGCTACTCTGTGTTGGAAAGGGTGTTTCAGGACAGGTGTTCTATGAGAGGGGCCAGAAATCAATTTTTGATCTGACTTCTCCAATCCTCTCACTACCCACCCACCCCACAACTCTGTGGTCCTGTACAACCCAAATTTAAACTTTCAGAGCATGCTATAAGACCTGCATCTTTTCCAGTGCTTTGATGAGGAAGCAGCTCAATAACAGGTTGATATCTGCAATACTTTGGGACTTATTGTTTCAGTGCTACGTTTGGCAGTTACTTCACACTCACACACAGTCTGACTTTTAATTTGATTATATTTTTTTAAATTCTGATAGGCACCTAAAGATGAAGATTGGTGCTTTTATGTATATTGTTATAAATCTAAGTATGTATGTTGTGAGGAATTTCTTAGTACTCACAGTGATTGGTTTTCAGTTCTTGAACGTGGGAGACAGATCTTCCAAGCTAACTGTTTGTTTTTTATTTTGTGAGATTTTTTCAATCCGGTAAGATGGCATGGTTGCCAGTCTTGAAATGTCAGGGACGCATGTTGGAAAGTTACACCAGATAATCTTAATGGTCCCTTCTGGTTTGATAATCAGTCAGATAATCTGTTCTTATACAGGTAGGTGATCTGTGTCAAATGGGGTGCTAAATGGAATTGCAGGTGCCTTAATTTGAGATGTTCAGGGAATTGGGGGATTCTGTGTTCAAAAAAAAATTGATCAAGAAGTCAAATGATTATGAAGTAATCTGAATGCTTTTTCTTTTGTGAAACTTTTTTCTTGTCTTCACTTTGCTTTAAAAGAAACCTTTTGTGGATGAAAGAAATTCATTTATCTCTCTCTCTCTCTCTCTCTCTCTCTCTCTCTCTCTCTCTCTCACACACACACACACACACACACACACACACACACACACACACACACACACACACACACACACACACGTGTCCATCCACAAAAATGAAATCTTACGGGTTTCATCTATGGATGAAATTCAAAATGTTGTTGAGAATGTGTAAACATATAACCTGGAAAGGATTCTCTTCTGTATTTATAGAACAGTGATTCATTTTGCAGGTGCAGATTTATTCAGTTAAAGAAACCACTACTTTAAATAATTGTTCAAGTGAAACACCGAGTTTACACATGGCTTTTAAATATTAGTTTTTATTTTTAATCCTTTTCCCCGCTCAAAATATTAACAAGTCTTAAGACAACTCACAGAGGGAAAATCACTGTTGCAGTATATGCAAATTTTGTCAAACAGCAGTTTCCAGAAGATGATTCTTGTTTTAATATATAAAATAAAAGCAGGCTGACCTTCTGTAGGCATGTGTGTTCTTGGGCTTTTCCTCCTAAACCTCAAGGAATCCCCTTTTTTATTTAGGACTCATCTAAAAACTCCTTACATGGGCATATAAGGCTAAATGACTTCTTAAATGTTACAGATCTTATTTTGTAGGGGTATTAAAACCAGCAGAAATCCAGCTGCTTTGTGGGTTCTGTAAAGAAAGACCCTGTAGATGGGTTTTGCTGTTGGGCTCAGGTCCCCAAAACTTAGTTACTGGTGAGTTTTTGTTTTTATTTTTTTTAATATGGTATGCCTCATTGATCTGCCGAAGAAGTCTTGCATCAGAACCAGTGGCATGATCTGTCCCATAATTCTAGTTTAAAGAAGAAACTGTCTGTCTGAGCCACATTGGTTAATGGCACTTAAAGGCCAAAAGGAAATGAAAACCCTTCAGTCCCCCTTTCTATCCACCCCCTTTCTTTCCCCGCCTCAACCACATTCAGTCATTAGTGGAAAATGCTGGTCAGAAGGGCAAAAACTTTCTGCTGAGCGCTAATCTCAACTGCAGCTCCCAGTAGTCAATAGAGGTTATGTCCTGCTTACCATAATTTTCCAGTCTTGTGTGGGTTTGATGGGGATCATTGCCCCTTCTGCGTTTCTGGTAGTTTTTTAAGTAGCGTAGGTTAATCATCACAAAGATTTCTGACACAGATGCTTCACATATATATTTTTACACATGTGCTGATAGCTACACGTGTACTTTGTGGCTGTTGCAGTGCAGCTGGAAAGTATGTGGGAGATTGTCTGCTTCCTCTGAGACTGCTACAGGTGGTCAAATGAGGTTGGGGGAAGGAGGAGAAGCAGTGAGAGAGGTAATACACCCACTTCCTTTGGCGTATATTGTGATGTACTGTAACCCACTACTTCAAGCTACATTTGCACTGCATCAGGTTTTGCTTGCGGTAGTTTTTCTTTCACTGTTACTGATTTGCTTCTTGTAGGTTTATGACTAAGGCTGCGGTTTAAATTTTCCCATTTTAGGTGTACGAAATCTTTAAAATTATCTAGTATTGCATTTCTTTTTGCTGTGCCCTTTTCTATCTTTAATATTTTCCACAACTTTTGGAGACCCAAAAGTTTAAAAAACTGTAACTCTTGTCTAATAATCGAAGATCAAAAAAGATACTTTCTATTATATAAAAAGCTCACCCATTCTGAAAGAGCTGAAAATAATTATTTTTAATACAAAAGTATGCTGATTCTTAAAATTAAAGGGCAGTAAGCACCTCAGAGTTGCACCTCATTTGGAACTGAAGTATGCAGTCAGGCAGCAAGAGAGGTGGAAAAAAAAAAGCAAATGCAGTACAGTAGTGTGTTTAAACTACTTAAAAAAAAAAAGAGGAAAGAGAGAGAGGAGCGTTTTATTTCTGCATAGTTAAGTTTCAAAGCTGTATTAACTTAGTGTTCTGTTGTAAACTTTTGAAAGAACAGCCATAATATTTTCTTTTAGAGTTACAAACATTTCAGAGTCATGAACAATCTCCATTCTCGAAGTGTTCAGGACTCTTGAGGTTTATTAAGTTGCAGTATTTGGAAGAATACAGGAGTATTCAAAGTAGATGTCTTTCCTGTTGCCCTACACCGCCCACAAGGAGCTTAATGTTAGCATTTGCAGGCACAGGTTTTTTAAAGTTCTAGTCAAGCTTCCCTTTATATTCTGCAGGGTCTGTAACTCCATTAATTATCTGCCTGCTGTTTGTTGCTCTAGACAGAATGTACCTACAACGCTGTTGAATGTATTGTGTGGGTTCATATTCCATTATGCCTGATGGAATGTTAATTGAGCATAATAATGCAGCAAGAGTGGTGCCAGGCTTGTCATGAAAGAGTTAATTATTAATAGGCATTGCATATTCTCACTGAGAAAGAAGTGGATGCATATGTGTATACAGATAAGAATATTATAATGCTTTTTTTCCTTCAGTAGGAATGTGCATCTCCCATTATCATTAATTCTTCCTATTGATATGGCATATCAACATGCCACTGAAATTTAATGGAATGAGAGAATGTATCTGCTACTTTTCTTAGCAGCGAAACAGGTATTTTCCACTTGGAGGTGTCTAGAATGCCTGGCATCAGTCAGCAGTTGATAGCAGTTAAAGTGTTCCACTTCAAGGGATTGGTGCATGGAACTGAAGATAGGAGTCAAGTTAATTGAATTTAATTATTAAATTAATTACAGCTGTGCCGAAGGACCTACTGGCATTCTAATAATAATTATGGTATCTTGTATCTTTTTGTTGATTCTGGCTGAAAGAAGGACACTGATATACTTGCTAGTGTGGAAAATGTTGAAACTTCTAGCTGTGGTTTGAAATATTAATTTGTGTGTGGTGTCACAGTTATGAACTAGCCATGCTTGATTTGTGTTTTTAAAAAATGGAAGCTAAAATAAAATGGAAAAATTAAAAGAAAATGCGACTCAGAGGCTTGCAGGCAAAAATAGCCAATTAGCAAAACAAGACAAAATTTCAGTTTTAATTGTGAAGATGCTGCTGTTCGTTTCCTAGCATGCTAGTCTGAGTTCATGTCCCATGGCAAGAGTATATGCCAGGCATGGCCAAACTGCGGCTTGTGAGCCACATGTGGCTCTTGAATGAAAAATTGTGGCTCCTGGAAGAATTCCAAAAGGGATAGCCGTCTTAGTCTAGTCCAGTGAAAAAAAAAA
This sequence comes from Podocnemis expansa, assembly GCA_007922195.1. Classification (NCBI taxonomy): domain Eukaryota; kingdom Metazoa; phylum Chordata; order Testudines; family Podocnemididae; genus Podocnemis; species Podocnemis expansa. The sequence goes on along the minus strand of ML681979.1, from coordinate 39,842,861 downwards.
AAACAAGGAGTTGTGTGGCACTTTAAGACTAACAGATTTATTTTTTGCATGAGCTTTCATGGGAGAGGATCCCACTTCCTCAGATGCTTCGAAGATGGGTGAACTTATAGAAAGGATAAATCTGTTAGTCTTAAAGTGCCACACAACTCCTGGAAGAATGTCAGCAAATCAATTTAGGAAACCAGCCCCAGCCTAGAACTTCAGGAGAGGGTTGGGACGGTGGGGAGAAGTGCAGCATGGTCAGGATTTTAAAAAACTTGCCACTAGCTTGCAGTCTTCTACACTGAGCAGCAGCTAAGTTTTTACTGTATAGAACTAATTTTCATGGTAACTTTAAGTAATTATTAGAATCTGACAGTAGGATCAATATTTGTCCTCTTTCTACGATAAAATTGAAGTGTGCAATGAATTTTGAACTTAGTGATTTTGGAGTAGGTAAATGCATATGGCTATATGCCTCAGTGCGGTTTTCGAAGGTTTAATCATCAACTTGTGTGGCTCTTGAATTCCATACGTTTGGCCACTGCTGCTATATGCCATGTGGTTTGAACGTTGCTTGTGACTGGGAGGAAGGGGCTTTAAAGTGAAAACCGCTGTAAGTGCATGTGCATGCACACAGGCTGAAACTTTTCAATTGCAATATAAATATGTATAAAAGATTGTATCAATGATGCAAAGCAATGAGATTTCTGAACAGATGTATTAGAAATTACACAAGAAGAGCCAAAAACAAAACCAAACCTCAAAACCTAGTAGATATCTCTGTTGTATGCCAAATCATGTGAATGTATAATTACATGCCCCTTGTTCATTTGGGTATTAGAGTAAATGGTAAAATTGAAATATGTACCTGTGCTAATTAAATCCTTTCCTTACTGTATCACTTCAAAAATACAGTTCACAAAGAAAAATGCAGCTTGCTTGCTTACAGGAAGCCATTTCTTTAAACTAGAACATACAGTAAAAAGGCTGGGTGGGGTGTGTTGGTCTCATAGTGTGAAAGCAAAAGAAAAAGAGCGAGTGTGCAGGGGGGATGGGTAGGGGCATCTTTAAATGAATGAATCCAAAGTACTTCTCTCTGTGCTTTTCAAAATCAGTTGGGCGTGTATAGCTCTGCTACTGTAAAACACTGATGCAGTGTAGACCCTCTAAAGATATCCAGAAACTAGAGCAGGGGTGGCCAAACTTGTGTGGCTCCTGAGTTCCACAGGTTGATTATTAAACCTTCAAGAGCCACACTGAAGGTTATAGCCATATCCTTTTACCTACTAAATTGATTTGCTGACATTCGGCTGCAAGCCACACTTTTTCATTCAAGAGCCACATGTGGCTCCTGAATCGCAGTTTGGCCATGCATGAACTAGAGAATGCTTTTGCTATCATGGTAGATCCCATGTTTTGCAGTGCTTTCGACCTCATTGCCTTTCTCCTGACTTGGCAAATAGTCAAAATGGTGGTGAAAAAGAGAGCCCGTCTGATCAATCTAACTCCAGCAGGCCCTATTCCCAAGGTTGCCTTTCAGAAGAGGCATCAGAAGAGGTTTCTGTTTTCATTACCTATTCTTCCCTTTGGCTATTGAGACCGTAGTACACACACACCTAGAATACTCTGTTTATACATAGATTGAGTTGTCTCCATTGAGTAAATATATTTTTGCCTTGGTCTAATCCATGTGCAGTGGATCTAGATATTAGTTCTATTTAATTAGATATTTAAATTATGGAAATTAAGTGAATGGAGGGTTCTAAATCAGTTGTATGAATGCAGGAAAGGCATTTGGGCACCTTTTCTGTTCTAAATAGATTTATACATTGCCCTTACCACTGCAACGTAGCACTTAGAATAGCTTAATGCACCCCCCAGTAGTGTATTAACTAGTGTGGTGAACATCTGTCACATATGATTCACTCTTCCTCCTCCTCCTACCCCTTGGGAGAGATGAATTCTCTGTCTATAGGGTTTTGTTTTTAAAATATATATGCTGCTATTTGTTTTTATCAGAGGAGGCAGATGGAAGTGTGCATTGCACTTGAAGTGGGAGGTGGTGAGATTTGTCATGATCATTAGTTCCTGTGGGGAATTTGCTCCATGGTCTTAGATTGATCCTAAATGAGTGCTGTCTTCTGTGTGGCTTTGCTGTACCCTTATAGTAAAAAGCTCCATAGTGCTTGAAGAGGAGTAGTTCCGACTCCTTCTTGGGAGTACTCAGGGCTGAGGGACTTCTCTACATCTGCTTTGGTTTGAGGAAGCTCTTTATCTGCCAGACCTCAGATCCAAACTCTGTTGGTCACAATCAACATGAGCACTCACCTCTGGGTTTGCATGGGCAAAGATAAGTGATATGCACACTCCAGTCCTCCAACCCCCCTCTGTTCATCTCCTTCGAGTGTACAGCCCTTGCTTTTTAGTACTCACACATCCATTACTTCCAAAACAAAAAGAGGATCCTGTACCACCTCGCTTACCAGTCACCTCTCAGATTACTGTTCTGATTAGCGTATACCAGTTAGAAGTGTTTATAGCAAAATATTAAATAAACGTATTCTTCAGAGCACAGAGATTCCCAGGCATAGCAAGTAGAAGTATTGATAACAAATTATTATTTAAAAAACAAATTTAAAACACATATTCCAGACAAGTGGTTCACAACCTTTTTGGCTCCAGGACCGCAGAAATAATTTTTACAACCCTGAAGGGCGACCCGTCTCTGTCATCAGGCCCCTACCCTGCAGCAAGACAGAAAGAGTTCAGCAAGGAGGCTGCCTCCTCACTGATCTTCCATCTCCTTGGCTGCAACAGGGAATATGCACATGTCCTGCAGCCCTGTGCACTCCATCTAGATCTCTAAGCTGTGGTTACTTTCTGCAACCAGAGGGATGGAAGATCAGTCTCCTCTCCCTTTGGACCCCCAAATCCTATGCAGAGCACTTCGTTGTGCTCCCTGTTACAGATGGGCGGAAGGAAACACTGATCTCCCATCCCCTTGGCTCCAGCAAGGAGCCTGCACCTGTCTTTTAGCCTTGCTCTGTCTGGACCCTGAGGCAATGGGTCTCTTCTGCAGCCAACAGGAGGAGAGTTGCAGGCCACTTTTGGCCCCTGGGCCATAGGTTGGGAACTATTGTTCTAGACCTTAGACTTAATTAACAAGATACTTTCATACAATATGGTGTTGCTCACCTGCAGTATACAGCCCTGGTAGCTCTGAGATGCTTTTTGTGAGGCAAATCGTGCTGTCAGCTTGTCGCCTTGTTAAAAGATCCTGTGTGTTTTCTTTGTATGCTGTAATATACCAAACTAATCCTTTGATCTTAGTCACAAACAGGACCCTTTTAGCATGAAGAGCTCCCTGAGTCACAATAGTTAACCACAGTCTCCATCCTAGAGTTTGAGGCAGTCTTCTAAATCCCAGTGGTCAAGACCATTGAGTGAGCACCTTGAAGACAAGGAAGACTACCTTGGATTTGAGTCATTATTCTATGGGAAGCCATATTTTGCAACAGAGGACTGACAACCGCATGCTTCAGAGTGCAAGCCACTTTCTGATTGTGAGGGATTAGGAGGACACTTAATGTGGAGGAAATTTTATCTCTCATCTGTGTAATGTGAAGCTTTTTGTACTGTCCTCTGATGCATCTGGTGCCAGCGGCTGTTGGAGGTAAGGTAGTGAACTAACTTGATCACAGATGTGATCCAATATGATTGTTCCTTATGTACAGAATAAAATAGCTCTCTACACTGGCCATGGCTAATAGATACATTTATTAGATGGAAATAATTGGGAGTTCTATAAAACACATTTGAGTCACAAACACTAATGCATAGTGAATAGCTTTTAAAGAAATTGAACAGAATAAGAGAAGTAATTTACATAGTCTTAGGCCAGGGCTTGACAAAATTTCTGTCAAGCTGGGTGCCCAGTTTCAAATTAAGACATCTATTTGGGATACCCGTGTTGCCAAAAGAGCACCAGCATGCAGCAGCACCAAAGCACTGCTGAATCCCCTAAGTGCTGCTGCAGGTTCCAGTGGCTCTTTTAGGTGCCAGGGGTGCTCTGCTATTGCAGCTCTGTGGCAGAGCTAGGTGCCATGCTGCAAACCCCAGGCACCATGGCAGCCTGGCACCCAGGGTTTGTCGAGCCCTGTCCTGGGCTGTATCACATAATATGGGATAATGGTTGCATTTACTTACTATAAAACCCATGGTTGCTGAAATCTGGAATATGTCATGGGTTTACTAGTTTGGCTGTTAAAGATAATAGTGTTGATGTAATATACTTGATTTCTGTAAGGTGTTTGACATAGTACTATAGAACATCTTTGTTAAAAAAGCCCCCTAGAGCAATATAAAAAGAACATGCCACACATTAATGGTTAAAAAAACACTGTGAAAGCTCAAAAGCTTGTCTCTCTCTCTCCAACAGAAGTTGGTCCATTGAAAGAAACTGCATCACCCACCTTGTTTCTCTCATATCTTGGGACTGGCATGGCTGCCACAACAACCGAATACAAGCAAATGATATGTATTTTAATATGGCTAAATGTCAATATATACCTCTAGGGAAAAAGAACACAGGCCTTACACCGTTGGGGACTCTATCCTGGGAAGCTGTGACTCTGAAAAAGATTTGAGATGGGGAGGGGGGGAGAGGAGGGGTCATGATGGATAATCAGCTGAACATGAACTCTCAGTATGATGCTTTGGCCAAAAGAGCTAATGTGATCCTGGGATGCATAAATGGGAATCTTGAGTAGGAGTAGAAAGGTTATTTGATGTCTGAATTTGACACCAGTGCAACTACTGCTGAAATACTATGGTTCTCATGCCTGCAATTAAGTAGGATGTTGATAAATTGGAGTGGGTTTAGAGAAGAGCCACGAGAATGATTACAGGATTAGAAACCAGGCCTCATAGTGACAAACTGGAGAAACATATCAATTTCCAAAGGGATAGCCATGTTAGTCTAATCCAGCAAAACAACCAAGGAGTTGTGTGGCACTTAAAGACCAACAGATTTATTTTTCACATGAGCTTTTGTGGGAGAAAATCCCACTTCGTCAGATAGTTCACACATCTTTGAAGCATCTGACGAAGTGGGATTTTCTCCTGCGAAAGCTCATGTGAAAAATAAATCTGTTAGTCTTTACATAAGTTTTTTTTTTTTTCCAGAAACTTAATCTAATTATCTCAACAAAGAAGAGGTCAAGGGGTGACTTGATTACCATCTGTAAGCACTTGCAGAGAGAACAAATATGTAATAATAGTCTTTTCAGTCTAACAGAAAAAGGTACTACCCAATTCGGTGGCTGGAAGCTGAAGTGAAACAAATGGCAGACTGGGAGTAAGGCATAAATCTTTCCCAATGAGCAAAATTAACCCCTGAAACAATTGACCAAGGGTCATGGTGGGATTCTCCATTCTGACAATTTTTAAAAATGTTTTTTTTTTCTAAAAAAATATGCTCTAGAAATTTATTTTGGGTTGACTTCTGTGGCCTGTGTTATACAGGAGGTCTCACTAACAATGTTCCCTTCTGGCCTTGGAATCCAGGAATCTGTGAAAACGATCAGCCTGTGTGGATGTGGGGAACCTGTTACTCTGTGGCTGTGGCTGCAGAGCGGCCATGTGCTCTCTACAGGAATAGACATTTCCACTTTCCCAAGTCTGAATGAAGCAAAGAATGTCTGGCAGAAGATTCTGGTGATTATGATGTGAATGGTGTAATTTGAAAGCTGTCCTCCTGTAAATGTGGTAGTTCAAACAGGGTTCTGTTAGCCTCAAAAGCCCTCAGCAAAGCTGTTCAAGGATTACTCATCTCTGATGTCACAATCTTACCAGCTCCTGCTTGAAAGGGGAGGATGTGATGAAAGCTCAGTCACCTACTGGGGAGAAATCAGGGGAGTGATGTCAGGAAATGCTTGTACTCAACTATGAGCTTTTATTAGGGGGATGGAAAGGCAGAAAAAGTCTGAGGCAAAGAATATAAGCTGGATTCAGGGACAATGAAGAGCAATAGCTGTCAGGGGCAGCCTAGGGCAAGGTAACAACTAATATATGTTGATTTTATTTATGTATAACAATCTGATCAAAACACGTGCAAGATTCACCTGGAAGAAATTAATATATAATTTATCGTTATATTTTGTTTTGATTCACAGCACCTTGTTGGTAACATCTGTATATAAACAGAAGTAATTTCTTTTTAATTTTTAAAGAAGTGCACATAGGCACCAACTGGACCAAGGATTTGGAGGGTAAATCTTAGCCCAGAATTAAAAATAAATGTATAACTATACAAAATGTGAATACAGTTTTGTATAGTGAATAATAAAATGCAAGTAGAAGAGTCTGGATTCTTTTGACAGTTTTTGTTTTTGATTTCTTTTTATATTTAAAGAAGACACTTGGTAGCCAATCTTCATCAGGTCTGTTAGGGAAAAATTTCAGATAATGCTTGAACATTTAACTAAAAAATTCTGTGCTGCATTTTAGAGTCCTTTGATCTTTGCTTCTGAACAAAAAAGAATTCTTTCTCGTTCCCTAAAAGCTACTTAAAGTCTAATAAGAAAGTTGATGTTCATTACGTAAGCAGTATGAAATAACCTTTCAATGTGAAACTTGTATATGAAGATTTTGGGGCCACTGTGTGTAATACTTATGGAACATGCACTATCTAGACTTGTCTCCTGAAAACTTATTATGGGGAAATGAAAGCAAACAAATATTGAGGATGAATGTTAATACTTCATGAGGCCAAAAGATATCTGAAGTGGGACGGCAAATTTTTAGTTGCTGTAAATTGTCATAGTTCTCTGGGATTTCAAATCCTACTACACACTTGCTGAGGTTCTGCATGGGGATTGTAAATACATATCCATCTGTCTAAGTCTGGGTGAGTGCTTCCACATTCCCATGAGCGGGCAATGTTTTCACCGCTTTAGAAGCAAGATCTGTTTGTGGACAAATGGAATGTGATCTTGAGCAGCATGAAAAAGAGAAATGAAGTATTACTTCCCATCTGGCCCTTTGACTCTTTAACAACGGTAGTGATACAAGATAGGCTGATATTTCATATTTTTCAACTGAAGAATCATTGGTAATGTTTTGTTGTCTTAACTTCTTGAGAGTCTTAGAAAGTACTTAAAATTTATCTTGCTGACAGAGAGCTTTCATCTATTTTTGTTTGAGCCTTTGTTTTTTCCAGCCAATCAATCCTGTCACTGAATAGAATTCTGCAAATAAGATTAATGTCAATAAATATTTGAAAAACTTGTGTATTACACAAAATCTTTAAATGAGATTATGTAGTGTTTACAATACGTATTCATATTTTGTAACAATATGGTTTAATGTTGAATCATGTTCACTAATTTCTCCGGCTTGTTTAATTTCATGCTTACACCATTAAGTTATAAATTCGCATGACTTCCCACTTATCATTACTTTCCGAATTATTGCATTAACTTGCTGTTCATAGACTCAGATAGCCATAGGGGGTCGACACTTGATATTTAAGCAAAAGCAGGCGTAATTGTTATCTAAAATATGTATTTATAGAAGATCTATAATTCACTATTTACTGTGTGATGTTAAGCTTAGGAAATATGATACTTAATAATTCCATCAATACACTACCTACCAAAATAAATTCTGATTTTTCCCATTCCATGCTATTTTCAAGAAACTGAAGGGCCATTCTTTATTGAATTGGTTTGTTTTTTAAGAACAGACATACGGTGAAGAGTCCAACGAGACACAAATTGATTGATAATGCATTGAAAACTATTGACATTTTACATAACATATCACTTCATATGAAGGACCCACATTCATGATAATTAAGCGTTGGAGAAATATGGTGTGTTTTTTCTTTTTCTTTCTGCACATAGTCTTGTAAGGAATTCTCCTTTTTCCAGTCCTTTTGTCCCAGCTAACATCAGTTTACATCTGTTCTGTACTGAGGCATGCATTTTAACCAGTTGGAGGAATCATAGCTGGGATTATATGAATTGGGCTGTTCACAACTCTTTTGCTTCATACACTTTACCTAACTTTCTGCACCCACAAATGAAGGGAAAAGTGTAGGATACATGGAGTGTGTTCCCATAGCATCCAGTTTTTGCATGTATTGTAGTTTACTTTATGGCACGTAAAGAAAATATCAGAGGATCTGGTATGGTGCGTTATCATTGATTCCTTCATTTACTATGTGCATCCTTTCACACATTGGTGGATTGCTGAGCAATAGGGGAGGTAATATCACATGCTGGAATGTATTTTAGATCTGGAAAGTAGTTAATGAGTAGGGGAGCTGTATGTGTGGTATATTTAAACTGGATATTTTAATGTGTGCCGTTGCCATTATCCCTAACAGCTGTGATGCATGTGTCATAAATTCTCTGCACTAACATAAGTTAAAAGAACCCTTTTAATAGACTTTTTTGTGCTTACTGTAGAAGTTTTTGTTAAGAGACGTAGATTCTAATAATGTTAACAGTATACACTAGACAAAATCTGTCAGCTTTTCTCTGTATGCAGTTTTGTTTTAGCTGTGTTGGTTCCAGGATATTACAGAGACATGGTGGGTGAGGTACAATCTTTTATTGGACCAGATTTTGTTTATGAGAGAGACAAGCTTTTGCGTTTACACAGAGCTTTCCTCTGTGAGATAGGATGTACTTTCATTGTAAACCCCCCCCCCCCCCCGAGAGCTGTTACTCAGTATTTGAGAAAACATTAACATTTCAAAACTAAAAAAGGATGTTCAGTTTTTGCTTTGGGATTGCTTTCTCAATTTCAGTGTCAAGCTGTTCTTCACTTTTTCATAAGCATTTGCAGAGGTTTTGTTTTGTAGCTTGTATTTGGAATCGGCTGGAAATCGGATCAGCAAACCAATTTGAGTATCTGGACTGAGCATATGTATTTCAACAGTAAAAAACCCACTTTTTCTTTATACTCTTTCCATGTCCTTTATTTCCTTTGAACATAGTTTTTAATCAAGGTGATCAAGTGTTACTTTCTTTCCTGATTATAGAGTGTGGTTGGAGGAGAAGTTGGAAGACCTTTTGTTGTCACTGTTTGAAATCGTTGCTCTGTTGTTACTAATTTATGACATATTATTTGTGTCCGCATCTTAGCTAAACTTTATCTGTTTCCCCTTTTTTAATGTCTGTACTCTTCTGCATGGAAAAAGTAGACTTTCATGACACATTATCTCTTTATACCATATATTTATAAACATCTGTTGGCCTGCATTGTCATGTTAGGTGATCGCTTACTATCTGCAACATTTTGTTGTAAACAATATTATTGTGTGTTGAATATAGAGGGATGCAATTCTGCATGTGTGTTAGAGGATTCTGGCTGTTTCATGTTTCAGCAACTGCATAAAGTATTTAGATTTTTATTTTTAATGCTGAGTACTTATTTTTACACGGATATTACACTGAACATACTGAAATATATTATGCTTGCGCATGCGTACACATAGGTATGATTTCTTGGGTACCAATAAAAGACGTGGGTGGTGACTGCATATGACTGGTTTTTAGCCAATTTATGATAGCTTTTGTTCTGAGGCAAAGCTTAAGTATGCTAGAACCAAGATTACCACCCACCTTAGATATTGTTATTGCTAACAGATTGCATTTGTGTTATAGTCTTTTAAAAATGTAACATTGCAAAATAGTTTAAAGATAGGATAGAAGTGGTGCTTTTAAAAAAAAATTCTATCTAGATAAAATGTTGTAACTTCTGACTACATTTAGTTCTTAGTAGGGTGTATAAATCTCTCAGGACATGCAGAAGGAAGTATAGAAAACCTCATGCACTGAAAAGCATCAGATGGCTATTGGACCAAGTAATGAGCATGACCTGAATATTGTACCTTCAGTCCATTTGGTATAATGTCCAGTTGTTTGCAATCTAGTTTTGAGACCTGAATATTGTAAGCATCCAAAAATGATGGGGAGAGACAAAGCCAAGCAAGCTAGTGTGTTCTGGGTGAGCTCTTTTGAATTACATTCAGTGAACCAATTCACTCTAGGAATACACCTGCTGGTCCATATGAGCTTACATCATCATGCATGTTAAAAGTGCAAAGGGTAATAACCCACAAGGAGCTGAGCTGTATTGTTAGCAACAAATTGAAGAAATGATGCAGAGCAGAAGCTTCAGTAGGTATCTCGTTGTGGTTGTCTACCTCATGTTTTGCAAACAAATGAAAATGCCATTATTACTACTCTTCTACCTCTTAGTACTGTATTAGACTGGAAGAAGATTGAATACATGGATGATATGATCTATGCCAAAATAGGGCATTCAGATTTTGCATACCAGTCTCAGTGATTCTTCTTGGATCCAGAATTATGGAGACTGTAGGTCTTAAATGCAGCATGTCGGGCATTGCCATGTTAAAATGAAACAGGAGGAATCCAAGTCATGCCACCTTAGTCATGTGAATCTTTCTGGAGGAAAGCAGTGTGATAGCATCATCTAGTGGATGGGTCATAGGAAAGAGACTTTTCTGGGTCTTGTTGTTGAACTGCTGTGACCTTGGGCAAGTCATTTGACCTCTGTGTTTGTCCTCCCATCTCTCTCTGTTTAGACTGTGAACTCTTCAGAATGAGAACTCGCTCTTACTTGGTGTTTGTAAATCCTCTAGCACAGTAGAGCCAAAGTCTCCCTTGAGGCCCCTAGGTGCTATGGTACTATAAATAGTACTGCTAGTGGGGGTTTAACTGTCTAAAGTGAGGCATCTGATGGAGTGGCTAATTTGGTTAAGTCCCATGATGGTGTCACTTGAGTAGATACCTGGGCAAAGTTGGCAACAGGGTTTGTTGCAGGGATAGGTATCTGGATTACTAACACTGTACCTACTGATATAAATGTAAACAAGCTAGAATCCTGGTCTTACAAAGTATTGAGGGGGAGGGAGAAGTCTGACAGTACTGAGAGCTAGGAAGTCCTGAATTCTAGCCCCGGTTCTGACATCTGCTGCTTCTGTGGTCTTTGGAAAGTTCTTTCCTTTCCCTTTTCTCAATTTTTCTCCATTCATAAAATGAAGAATACTACTTTCTAGAGGTTTGGGGAGGATTAGCTACTGTTTACAAATAGCTTTAGAGGTGGAAAGCCTTAAATCAGGTGAGTTTGTGATAACTGAAGTGCTTTTACCGTTGTGAATGGGGACAGGAAGGAGGAAGCAGTCATTGTAGTGTTTTTGGAGGCAGACCTATGTTACCCAGTAAGTGAACTGTTGTCAGCAGTGGGGTTTGGGTGGAAATAACATTTCAGCAGAGGATAAAGAGACGCAAAAGCTGCAGTCAGGCTAGACAGTCTCTCCTTTCAATTAAATTCTTGCAGCTTACTCTTACAGACAAAGGAATTGTAAAAATATCCTAGAAATAGAGCTACACTATCCAGAGCATTTCAATAGTTAATATAGGCCTGTTGATTGTAATCAGATTCGGTTTATTTTTTAAAACACTTAACAAATCAAATTAATTTCTCTTATACATAAGTGTCATGATTAAAGGGCAAACTGGTTTAAATATCTTGGTGTTCCTCTTAAGTACACCTCTGGGTCAAGTTTCATTCCCTTTAATCCTCTCTGGGTGGCACACTGCAGTTCAGCTTGTCATGGGCTGGATCTCTGGGCTGCAATCCCCAAACCTGATAAAGTGACAGGCCTTACTATGCATGGCTGATTACCAGCAGCTGATTAAAGTGATTCAAAAACACCTTCGACAAAACAAAGTTCATTTGTTTCACCCAAAGGTGCATCACATTCAGAGGCAAGAAGTAAAACTAATACAGGCCTGTATAAATAATAATAATAATTAATAATAGGTAATATTATTATCTGTTACATAACACTATCTGTAGTGCGTAAAGCAAAGGAGAACAGTGTCATTATCTCTATTTTACACCTGGCAAAACTATGTATTTCATTTTTTTCTTAAACCTTAATCTTTCCTTGCAACTTAGAACCACTCAACCCAGTTACCAGCATCTCTGAGGGGAAGAGACAGACAAGCCTCTACAGCCTTCTCAGTCTCTCTCAAAGACTCCTCAGCAGTTGCTCCTGCTTCCAGTTCATTCCCATCTTTCGTCTCTAGGCTAGTGATGTTTCCAACTTTTTTTTTTTCCTCAGGACCCACTTAAAAGGCATTTATACTTGTAGTCTCACCTTGGGCAATGTTTGCTGACCCTTTGCGGGTTCCTCCTCCCTACCCTCTCAAGATATGGTGGCCCCCTCCATGGAAACAAAGCAGCCACCACCTGAAAATTCAGTGGTGACAATGGCTGGGGGTTGAGGGTGGGGTCACGAGGAGAGAGGTCTTCAGGCTCGTGGCTGAAAGAAGACTGGAGAGCAGCTTTCTATGGTGTCCCTGGGGACCCGACTCCAGCTGCCACTGAAAGGAGCCAGTTTGGGTTGACTTCTTTTGGTTGGTGGGGGATCCCCAGACATGCTATGGAGATGGGCCATGATCTGGTACCTGAGGGTCTGCAACCCAGTATTGGGTCGCGACCTGTGGTTTGGAAACCACTGCTTTAGGCCAAGATTCTTAACCTTTTATGTATGGTCCCTGTGATTGTGTGATTGGGCTAGGAAAAAAAATAATCTGTCTGGAGCCACAAAGGTTGATATTTATTTCCCAATTAATAGCTTCCCCTTTGGCATTCTGTGGCAGTACCCTTTATTTGTGATTGTTTCATTTCCAGCCCCCCCCCCCCCCCAGATGCCTTTGAATTAACTCTGCTCAATAAGGCTGGAAAACATCAAGCAGATACATTGAAATGCATATGATGTTCAGCGAAATGAACAGATTACAAATAGACACTACAGAAAAATAAGTTCAGTCTTTTATAAGTGTTCTCATTTTCCTGCTTAAAAAGAAGAGGGTTCTTACTGTTAACTCAGTTACTTTGCTTTTTCTTCCTTGACACTCCCTTTCCAGACAGAGAGATAACCATTCCATAAGTTCAGGGAAACGTACCTAATTTCCTTAGCTAACTTAAAATCACCAATTTTTCTTAATTATTGTATGAGAACCAGTTCCAAATACAACATTTTGTAGATGAAATACAGTGAAAAATACCAAAGCTGTCCATGTTGTGAACTATCTGCACTGCACTGCAGATAGCTGGTTAGACCTATGATAGAAACGTACTTTATCATGCAGGAATAATGAGCACACTCCAACATTTTCAGTTTCAAACTGTGAGTGAACATCAAACAAGAACAAAAAAAACCCTCAGACTCATCAGCCAGAATCAGACTTGGATGAGAATACCAGACTTGTACAGTAAGTGTTGAGGCACTTCAAAGACCCTGCCAGTAGTTCAGTTATATACTTTATGAATTTTTTGTCTCCTGAAGTTTCAGTATGAAAATGCAAAGAAAAATGATCCTTTGGCATCTCTGTACAGTGTTGCACAAGGTTGGATAGCTGCTTTGTTACCTTGTGATTTTAGCCAGTCGGGAAACACAAACGTGGGTATTTTGTTCAATATGGCAGTTTCTAGAGCATGGTGGGAAACTGCATTATTTTAACGCTCTTGAAAGTCAAGGGAGTGGGGAAAAAAAAGCCAAGAGTTTCTCCTGATTATTGGGGTGGACTGGTCAGACTGCTAGGTTGTACATTTGACAAGATTTCAGTTCCAAAACACAGCATAAATTTATTTGAGTGTAGATTTGATCACTTTACTCAAGTTTGAAAGGTACTTCATTCCACAGGATGCAATTAACTTGCCTGATATGTAATTACTGCTAAGTGTAAAGATAATAGAATTCGCCGGTTAGTGATGAAATGTCTTCCCTCATAATTGTTTCCTTCCCACTAAGGGCTACTTTTCTTGATGTGAACAGTAGGTTCATCTGCATAGCTTTTACTATCTCTTACAGTATGTCTACATTGCTATGGAAGACCCACACCACAAAGACAGCTAGCCCAGGTCAGCAGCTCACAGGGCTTGGGTTACAGGGCTAAAAATGCAATATAGAGGTTTGGGCTGTGGCTGGAATCTGGGCTTTAATACCGACCCCTCTCTTGGCATATTAGAGCTCAGACTCCAGCCAAGCCTGAATATCTGCACATTTTTTATCCCTACATCTGGAGCCCTGGAAGTCTGTGTTGGCTGATCCAAGGCTCTGAACATCAAGGTGTGGTTGTTGTTTTTTTTTTTTGGTTTGGGTTTTTTTTTTTGGATTGTAGGTATATCCTCAGAGCTTTTCTTCTGGCCTCTCCCTTCTTTCCCCATAAAGCCGCTTCCACTCCCCCCCCTTCTTGCAACCACCTTCATTTTTTACCGTTCTCATACACAGAATGCTCCTTTCTTTATGCCTTATGAGTCATGGTGTTTCTTCTGAAAATGCCAGTAAGTCAAGTTGTAATAGTAGTTTGTGATGGACATTTCCTCACTGGAAGGAGACAGACCTTCAAACTTACTTCATACAAATCATCAAATATCTGTCAGATAGTAACAGCTTTTGATCACTGCCAATCTAAACTGAATTTAAGGTTCATGCCTGATTTGTTACTCTCTTGACAGCTTAAGGAAAGCATAGACACATGTTTGGTCTTCCCCTTTTCTTATGACCCCAAACTGACATTTTACAAGCAACTTAAAAAACAAAACAAAACCCTGCCTCTTTTGTTATGAATGGGGAAATAACTTTTAAAGCCTATAGATACGCAAAATCTGACAACTTGTTGTTGCTGAGTATTTAGATTTTCTTAAGCTATATTTAGGTGCTTGAGTGTGGCATAGAATCTTAACAGAATAAAGATATTGTCTGCTAATTCCAGGTTTCCACAGTTTAGTAATTCAAACACTTTCAACTTAATTTCCATTCCAGATGCCCTTTTCTTAAATCCATTGTGCCAGTTTTGATTGATTGGTTTCATTTTAAAACTTTTTGCCGTATAGGTAAAACTTCATTACATAAAGATTTGTTCTTATCACATTTTCTTAAAAGTAATAAACTCCCATTGAACCAAATGCAGAAGCTTGAGCATTTTATTGCAATGGAGACCATATATAATGCACACAAGATGAAAATACACTGCACTATAGCATGGAAAGTAACACCAGGCCAACCTACTTAAGTAAGAATTTTGAGGGGTTTGGTTCCTCTTCTCGTTCAGAGCTTTGTGTGTAATTTTTGGCTCACTTTTAACAGCTGTTAACAATCCCACTGTCTTAATACAAAGTTCCATTGGATGAATAGGATGTTTGCATTATTGATCTCACTTGATCTTAGCATTTATAAGTATTAATAATATTCAAATATATTGAGTGAAAGGTGTTGCTTTGTAAGCCTAATAGGTAAAATTCACTCTCTTGCAAAAAGTCCACATAAGTACGGTTGCATCGCTTAGTCCTGCAACATGGGGTTTATGTGGAGCCTAAGTGGTACAGAAGGTGCTTGTATTGACCATCTGCAGTGGAGTACCATGGGTATCTGTGTTCAGAATAACATAATTTTGGAGGATGGTGACAGAGGTCAGTCTCCACGTAAAACCTGGAATTTGTAAGGCACTCTCATGTTATGCTGACAAGCACAGAAAAAACACACAACTATTCATGACTTTTATTTGACTACAGTCTACGTAGAACATAGACACCACACACCATTAACAAAATAGTGGAGTTTTTTTTGAGTTTGCGATTTTACTGTCAGTCACTATCATAATAGAAACTATTGCTCTGCCACATTCATTTGTAGACTGAGTGATGGACTGACACAGGTTAGGAGTAGTACCACTAAAACACCTAGAGATTTCTCTTCTAATGGTAAAATGGTGTCAAAATAGAAGTTGCCATCTGAAACTGCATTTCCTGGTTTGTATCTGTGAATCCAGGTTCTGTTCTGCTTTTGTGGAGTAGGATTGAACTGGAGGAAGGAGGCATTTAGATTTAATTGAGGTGAACCTATAATCAAAGACTTGCGTGTGAGAGCAACAAATATTTTCTTAATTAAGTCCTACATGGTATTGTAATTAATGAATATTTAGAAAGCGTTTTCCCTCAGCATCCTGATATTTTGCTTTTAATGACCTTATTTTTCTTAAATTATAAGCTCAGTGGTACAGGAAGTGTCTATTTAGTATATGTTTGGACAGTGCCCCACATAAGAAGATGGAGTCTCTGTACTATCACAAAAATAAGTTTTGTTTTTGTTTTTGTTTTTTTTTACCATTAATTACTATCTCATAAATAAGGTTAACGGGAATATTTTTATACACTGATTTTCCTATTAAAATTTTTAAGATGATTTATGGGACAGTTCACATGCTGATGTTTGCGAATGTCTTTTTTTGTAAATTAATGTTCTGAAGGAGAATTAACAGCTTCATTCGATGCCCATGAATTGATCCAGGTGCTCGTTACTCAGTTAAACAGACAAAGCTCAGTCATGAGCGTAACCCAGAGAGGATGTAGTCAGTTAACTTTTTCTAAAACTGAAAAAAGTTTTTTTATTTTATTTTATTTTTTTAAATAAATGATTGAATAGGACATTGAACAAGAAAAATCAAGCAGCTGTTAATGTGGACATGTAAAAATGTGAAGTGCTGCTAGAATATTGGATTGTAATTTTTTTATCATTTGCTTTATTGTTCCTTGTCAAAGCAAATGGCTTGAAGGCACAGAAGGGAGAGATGATTACAGTGTTTTAGAAGATTCGGGCTTGTAACTCAAGACGTTGTGTTAAAAAGCTGTTGGTCGGATGTTTGCCTGTGTTAACGAGTGTAGGGCAAGCTATCAAAGAATCACTGGACCAAAGTAACTGGAGATTTAGCACTTTCAAAAGAATAAAGATAACTGAATGTACAGGTCTTGCATCTGCCTCTCCATGTTATCCCTTCTTAATAAAAAAAAACAAAAAAACAAAAAACACAAAACAAAACAAAAAAAACCCCTGAAACTCCCACATGAATAAATGGATACTTTGATTGTCCTGTCTTTAGAAATCCAGCTCCCACCTGGGAATGCATGGATTTGAAATATGAAACTGTGCAACCAGGCCTAAAAAACCACCTCTCTCTCTCGCGTACACACACACATCAGTTGATTTTAACAATTTCTAACTGAACTATTTATTGAAAAGATAAAACTCTTGGGATCGAGGGGTGTGTGTGTGTGTGTGTGTGTGTGTGTACATGTGCTCTTACTTTCTTGCATGCTTTGTCACGTGCGTTGTACGACTGTTTCTTACACACACCAGATAGTCAGTCATCTATTCAATCACCATTTATCATCTGTTTTTAGTTTCCCACCATTTATTGGCTTTTGTTCCCACAATTCATTAACTTTATTATCAATTAATTTTATTTTTCTCCTCCTTTGACTTATGCTCATTCATAAACCCTTTCACAGAGCAATCCTCTAGTAACAATAGAAAAGATATACGTAGGAATTACTAGAATCCAGTAACCTGTGTGCAACAGATGTTTCCGAGGAGCTCCATAATGGGCAGAATATTCAACATCTGCCTACTTATGAAGATAGAGGTTGGTGTTAAGACTGAAGCATGAAATTTTATATCCTTTTGTCATCTAACGATTGTTTGTATAAATGTCAAGTCTCTTCAAATCTTGCAAAGTTCTCGGCTTCAAGGATAGAGTGTAGAGTTCATTGCTTCAGGACAATTACACATGAAGAAGCATTTCCTATTTATTTATTTAATATACTTTTTAATTTGCCACCTTTCAGTGTCATTGAATTTTGCCTCCTTGTGTTATGAGAGAGGATGAACACAAGTTCCTCCTCTACGTTCTCTATGCAATTAACTATCTCTGTATGCTTTAAGGAAAGAGATTTCTATTAAGTGGTTTAAAAACTATTCTGCATTTGCATTTCTAATTTTTTTTTTGACACAGTACCAGAGCTTCTCTGACACAAGATTTAGCAGTTTCATTGAATGGAAGTGGATGTTTTCTTCCTATTTTTAAGATTATTATATGATATATTACAAAGCATATAATTTGGTTTTTCTTTTTTGCTTATAAAGTCTGAAGTCTGGTTCAGAGACAGGCAGTGTCATGTTTAAAGCATTAGGTTTTGTTTAGAAGTTTGTAAATGCACAATGATGTTATTTATTAACATTCAGGATGCATATCACAGTAACACCTGGAGATAGAGTTGGGGCCGCATTGTGCTAGGCACTGTACAAACATAGTACGGGGCTGTCCGTGGCCCAGAGGGCATATAAAGCAAGTCGTAACAAGTAGATTAGACAAACAAGTGCAGGGAATGAAAAGGGGTGGGAAAGTAAGACAGAACAAGGCTAAGGTGTTTTACACAGGTAGATGATGCAAGCACTTACCCAGTCAGTAATCTCAACTTGCTACCTTCCTAGTCATGTATTCATTGGATAAATGATTAAATACCACCCTGGCGATACTTAGCAGCTTTATCAGTTGTATTAAGTATTTGTGTGAAACTTCTGGTATTTTAGTCGAGGGAACTTTCCTCCCTCTCTTCTCACACTATTAATTACTATCCTAATAAGTACATATGTGATTTGTCAAGTTGTTAATATTTTTTAGTTATGCTTGTATTAAGTACCAGAGCAATACGTTATATGCTTATGAATGCATCTGCTGCCTACATATTCATTACTCTGGGACTTATCCAAACACCATAGCAACGTCAAACATCTATGCCGCTTGTGAGTGATATTGCCCCTCTCAAACTCATGCTGATAAAGTCTTTACAGCACACATTATTATATATTCATACAGAATACACGCTGTTACATTTTACAACTGTTTGTTTAATAAGCCAACTAACTAAGCAAACTATTTCCCTGAATAGTCAGTGAAGTAGAATTGTGCCTTCCTCTGTTGTATTGGAATTTGTTTCTATCCTTATCTTTGAAAGCTTTACGGATTATACTTCTAGATCTTTCTATTACTTTACAATGGAAAAACTCACTTTCTGTTGCTGTTCTTGTATTTAAAGCTATGTAAAACAGAAAGTTACAGAGAGCATAAACAGGCAGACATACATGTCACAGAAAATACATTCTAAAAAGATTCCACTGTTTAACCACACCAAAGAAAAGAAAAATGCAAGTTTTTTTTCAAATCAGTGTTTTATACAGGAAATGGCATATCTTATTCCTTTTTAAATTAAAATTCAGACTGCTTACCATTTTCCTTTTGAAAGTATAGAACATCTTTTCCGTTTGCTGTAATGTTTTGAAAACTCTTTAAGAATAGGATTTTTTATTTAAGATAATATAGGTGGGCTTGCAACCATTTAAAGTACCACAAGATACTAAATTTATTTGCTTTCTGAGAGTCCATGTCACAGGAGGTTAGAAAAATAGTAGAGCTATCATTTCCTTACCCCGTGTGCATTTGATGTATTAAAAAAAAAAATGCATTGTTTAATTCTTGGAAGAAAATGAGATGTTTTATTTTTTGCTTTGCTTTTGTGGCCAACTTTTCTGGATTTCATTACTTGGGATTATGAGGGGAAACACACATTTTGGGGGCTTCATCATTGGACCTTAAGGTTTTTATGCTCAGATTTTCCCTTTGTCCCTCATATGGAAGCCTCATTATTTTGAGCTTCCAGTAGTTAGTGGGGTTTTTTTGTATCCTGCTTGCAAATAAAAGCTGCACACTGTTTCAGCTCTGACTGAGATCAAGATCAGTGCCATTATAGACATCCAACCTTAGGAGCTGTGAAATTCGGGTTCTGTCCTAATATTCACAGCTGGATCAAAGCCCCTACTGCAAATCAAATTCAGGAGCTTGTCAACAGTGCAGCAGAAGCTATACCAGCTTAATTCCTTTGTGTAGATCCTGCCTATGATGATGGAGAGGATTTTCTGTCACTGTAGGAACACCACGTCATCAAATTATTATAGGTAGATCAGTGGAAGTATTTTTGTACTGACATATCTGCACTACTGGTGAGAGTTATGTTGGCACACCTGCATGAGTCGGAGGTTTGGATTTTTTCTAGCTGCGACTGATGTATGATTGTCCACCAACCATTTAAATGTAAACCAGGCCCAGGACACTGGTGATTCAATGTGCCATCAAACAAATCTACATCATTTTCCCAGTATAAAAATTTTATTTCACATCTTGGTTATTAAGGAATGCAGTGGAACATATGTATTTCCTCTCTGTTTGAGTTGCTGAGCTTTTGCATGTTGATTACTGCGGCAAATTTACTAAAGCTTTTGTTGTTTCTCTTGTCTGAAGGCTGAAAGTGCATTACATCTGTTTTTCAAATGCCTGCATGAAATATTAAAGAAAAGTGAGGAGTCAAGACATTACCTCATCCCTCTTAAATTCTACACTTAACATACAGTATTCTATTCCTATGATTTTAAAAAAAGAAAAAGAGAGAGAATAAATTCCTGAAAATAAGCATTCTTTCAAAAGAAGTATAAATATTAGGTACACTTTTAATTAGCAAAATGATAATGGTTAGTTGGTAATATTTTATCATTACTGTTGCATTGTTATCTAAGCAACTTAAATTTGTTTTGCATTTGTTACATTTCTTCATCCTGGAGTAGTTGTAAATATCTCAGTCACAAATCTTCCTTATCCTCTCCCTTCAACTCAAAGGGCCCCTTTGGTATTTTGGAAGTACTGAATTTTAAAAAGCGGCCTTTTAAAATAGATTGTTCAGTAGACTTAAAAAAAAATCAAATCCTGTTTTGTTGAATACTGAAGATATTTTAGGCTTTATCAGGATTGGAAGTGATCTTCCTATAATATACATATGCAGAGACTGTAAGAAGTTGAATATAGTATAGCAATGGATAACTCTGAAAACCTAAGTCTACAGTCTTGTTTCTATGGTAACAAATATAGAAATATGTCTAGCCACCACTGGCTTTTCTTTAATTTCTGTCTAAGGGTTCTAGGAATTCATTAAAACAGTAGAATCCTTCTTACATTGATATATTCTGTTGTAAAATTCCCCAGATTAATGTTAAACATAACTTTATATTTTAACATCACTATTTCTTTGTTTAACAAGGAGACTGCCCAGCAAGCAAGGAATTAGGTGAGGTTTTTATGGTATTTGATTAAAAAAAAAAGGGTGGGGGTACATTAACTGTTCAGGCATTTTCTGTTTCTCTCTGGCAAGGTGTGTGTGTGTGAGTGGTGTTTTGTTTTTTTTTTTGTTTTTTTTTTTGTTTTTTTTGTTTTTTAAATAACTGACTAGAAAACAGGGTTTTGAGATGTGGATTCTGTTGAACTTGTTAGACTTCTTTACTGAAGAAGCCTGTCCAGCAAACATGAGTGGCTTGTGTTCTTCCTACAGAAAATAAAAAGCTGTTAGTCAGGACCTGCTGTTCTTGTTATGCATCCTTCAGATGAAAAAAACAACAAGGAGTTGTGTGGCACTTTAAGACTAACAGATTTATTTTTTGCATGAGCTTTCGTGGGGGAAGATCCCACTTCCTCAGATGCTTCAAAGATGGGTGAACTTACAGAAAGGAATGAAACTAAATGCAAGAGGGTGTAAGACATAGGATCAGGTCATATAGTAACAGCAAATCAGAGCAGTTTTCAGGTTCAAACCATGGGAAGCCTGCTCTGATTTGCTGTTACTGCATGACCTGATCCTATGTTTTACACCCTCTTGCATTTAGTTTCATTCCTTTCTGTAAGTTCACCCATCTTCGAAGCATCTGAGGAAGTGGGATCTTCCCCCACGAAAGCTCATGCAAAAAATAAATCTGTTAGTCTTAAAGTGCCACACAACTCCTTGTTGTATTTTTACTGGACTAGACTAACATGGCTATCCCTTTTGAAATCCTTCAGATAGCCAGTGGCTATTGGGAATCCATCCTCTTTTTTAAAATAGTGACTTAGTTGGACTTCAGTTTCTGTTAACTTCAAGATTAATCAAGAATATTTTCAGCACCTGACCTAAGGAGTTTCAAGTCCGCCTTCTTCCTTTTGAGGATTGTGCTGCAATATCAGGTGTATGTTTGAAGTACTGATGATGAACTTCCAAGTTCCCCTTCTGGTGCTTCAGGCCATAGAGGACTAATGTACAACCAAGGAAAGATCTTTGAGACCCTGAACTAAAATGTCAGATCAATGGAAGGTATCCACATAAGTGACCAGGAAAATTGGAAGCATCAGGAAGCACAAAACGTTCCTTATCCTGATGTATTCCGTTCCCTGTTAGAATAGTGTAATAATAATGAGAACAAACGAATGAGATCTGTGCTGCACAAGTTCTTTTGTAAACACCTTTTGGTTTCTTCCATTTCTGTTTACTCTCTAAGTAAACAGGGCTATGGTATTTAACAACTTTTCCTGAAGCCACTTGTAAGCCGAGCCCTACCAAATTCACATCCATCAGAACACATCATGGAGCATGGAGCTGTTTCTCAGGTGAAATGTGATCTTTTGTGTACTTTCAACTAATACTATACAGATTTCAAGAGGGGAGACCAGCATTTTTCAAACTTGTGTCCTGACCCAATGGGGAGTTATGGGAGAGATTGAGGGCTATTGTAGGAAGGTTGTAGCTACTCTTACTTTTGTGCTGCCTTTAGAGCTGTGCACCTGGAGAGTGGTGGCAGTTGATAAGTGCCATGCCAGAAATAGTGCAGAAATAAGGATGGAAATACCAAACCATGCCACCCTCATTTCTGGTGCTTCTTGCTGCTAGTGTGTTGCTGTCTTCAGAGCTGGGTTTCTAGCCAGCATTCACGGAGCTTCCAGCATCAGCGTAAGGTTCCCAGAGGTGGGTCTGAGCCAGCCCCAGGAGCAGCCCCTGCAGGGGAGGAGCAAGTTCTGTCTTTCCCCATCTTGGCTGGGTGTAGCCGCTGGAGTCTTGTGCACAGAAAGAGCACCCAGGTACTAACAAGGCCTTACGCTGGCTGTGTGCAGAGGGCAGGGGTGACAGCTACACCCCCCCAATAGTGGCATCCTGGACAAATACTCACTTGTAAAGCCGTCCCTGCCCTCCATGAAAAAGTGATTTACTCCTCTCCCATACCATGCCACCCTTACTCCTATGCTGCTTCCTTGAGAGCTGGGTGGCTGGAGAGTAGTAGCTGTTGGTCACACACTCAGCTCTGAAGGCAGCACCCTTTGCAGCAGCAGAGAAGTAAGGGAGGTAATATCACAGCCCTCCGTCAGCAGCCTTTGATGCCCCCTCTGCCTCCATAGCCCCCTTTTTGAATCATGGCGCCCATGGTTACAGCACTGACGTTTCAGACATAAATATATGAAACCATGAAATTTATAATTTTTTAAAAATCCTGTGACTGTAAAACTGGTCAAAATGGATATGAATATGGTAGGTCCCTAGTTACAATTAAGGCCATAGAATTCAGACAGCTAGTCAAAGCTGTTTCTTCCCATACCAACTCCCTCTCTTTTTGTATCTGAATAAGGTGGTTGCTGAGTGTTTCACTCAACCAGGAAGTAGATGAGTCAGCAGAAAGAAAAATCATTCCTTTGCATCATTACTGGACTGTTAAGGAAGAAAATGAAAAGTTTAATGGACGGAGGTTATCGCCGTAATCCCATCAACAAAGACAGTGTAGGAATGACTGTTTTCTATCCAGGTCATGCTGAACTAGATCTGGTGGGACAAGAGATAATTGTAAATATTTAATTCAACAAGAAATAGATTATCTGGGATCCTTCCCTTCAGCCTCTGTCCTTGCAGACTTTGTGGATGGTTCAAATTATTTCTGGAAGAACAAAATAATATATTGGACAAGTGGTTATAGAAAATATTGCTTGATCAATTCTAGCATTCCCATATGGCATGTACAATCTGACACACCAAGTCGTACTTTGATTTAGTGATACAGTACAAAAATACTACACAGATGGTTCTTGATGAATTACTAACTGAAATTCTAGCGAATGAGCGGGTCCAGAGAAGTAAAAGTTAAAAACATTGGTGTGTTTATATTAGAAGCTAAAACTAGCATTTGAGCTGCAATTGCAATCCTTTATCTTGGGTAAGCATTTCAAAATATTTTTTTTTAACAGGTGATACCCTTAAAACAAATATAGAAGGAGAAAAGTAATTGTGAGCACATCTGCATGCCTGGAAAAGCCACTTTTGATAAGGAAACTTGTCAATTTCCTAAAAGAGGTATAAAACTTAGGTGGTGTGGGGCTGGGTAAAAGGGAGGGAGAGAGGAACAAGGGGTCTGTGGGGAAAAAATGAGTTTTGTTTCTAGCCTTGTAATCACTTGGTGCTGTCTTTGAATTATAGCAGAAAAACATTACTGATCTTATGAAGTAAGAATGGCTGTACTGGGTGAGACCAATGATTCATATGGTCCTGTATCCTGTCATCTGTTAGTGCCCAGTGCCAGGTGCTTAGAAGGAATGAACAAAACAGGGCAATTTCAAATGATCCATCATTGTGGATATGTTGTAGCCTACCATTCAGAATGTGTGTTTCGTATTATAATGTAGTGACACCTACCCATAATGGCAGTTGAAATGTCTATTCCCAGGTCCCTACCAAATAAAAATTCATTCTACTTGGTATTTATGACCTTCAGGGGCAAAGGTCAGACAGATCACTCTTTTCTTCCTCTGCTCTTGCTGACAACCTGCACTGTTGCAGCTTCTTGCCTGCACATGGCACTCTCAGCTACATGGCAAGGTGATGGTTAAGGTTGATGTGGACTCTGATGCTTGGACCCTAGGATTGCTCACAACCTTTAGCTGGCTTTACACAATCTTTAAGATGTATCTTCCCCCCCAGTGGTAATGTGGGGGCAGGAATGGAGTGTGGGGGAGAAGGGTAGACGTGAATGTGGTTAGCGTCCATACTCATCCTATATCACTGTTTTCCTAGTATCCACTTGGTAGTAGCACCCATGAGAGCCCAGAAGCATTTTGTTAAGAGTTTTCTTATTTTATAAATATAGATAAAGCACAGTTTTATGCAAAATAGAAATTTTCAGCCTCAAAGGCTTAAGAGTGCGGGGTTATGGCCAAAATAATGATTGATTTTTTTTTTTTTTTTGTGGGTTTGTGGGTGGAGAATGGATGAGAAACTCTGAGTTCAAGTATAAGGTTCAGAAGCAATGGGCCACACTATATTTTCCGAGCTGCCCAATGGATCTCAACTCTAATATTCTGTTCTCTTTTCATGCAAGAGTAACTGATGTCAGTGGGAAATCTGCACATGTGAAAAGAGCAAAATATCCAACTCAAAATGTGCTGTGCAGCTCTGAGAGCAGAACTTGCCCTAAGCATTTTATTTTAAGGGAGCTATTCCATCTCTTGAGCATTTTATTTTTTAATACAATATCAACCTCTTTTTCTGTTTTGAACACTCAGCAAAAAGAAAACTGTTTCTTTTGAAAGAGAGAGGCTAGCAACAAGGCTATTAATTTCTCCTCTTCTGAGTTGTATTGAATATTTCCACCATTCTTCTTGTGAACTGTTTTTCTGCACATATTTTCTAATTTTTCCCATGACGTTTTAGCCCAGTTCTGAAGTTGTATGGACTGAAAGAGACTATTGTTTCTGCAAGAGTACAAGCATGTGCACATTTGCTAATCTGGCTGGTACAGGATTTCAAGAGTGGGTGGTGTTTAGCTGAGGAACAGAGTTTGGATGTGTAAAAATGGATTCACAGTTTTATTTTGTAAACAATACAGCATTTTACTCTTTCTAGGCAGAAAGATTCTATACATGCATTTTCACCAAATGTTGAACTCTAATATCAAGAGGCATAATATGGAAATACGGTCAACAAATGGAAATATAAAAGCTTCAAACAGTATAGGCTTGAAGGTTTGAGTCCAGAGTCTAGATAGATTTAAATTACTTGTCTCATGCCTGGAGAGGTTTAAGCCAGCTTTTTTGTTTCATATAACTTGGAGGATAGCTAACGTAACACCAATTTTTAAAAAAATGCTCCAGAAGTGATCCTGAGAATTACGGGCCAGTGTACCTAACTTTGGTATCAGGCAAGTTAGTTGAAAATATACTAAACAGCAGAATTATCAGACACACAGGTGAGTACACTTGCTGGGGAAGAGTCAGCATAGCTTTTCTAACTGGAAATTCACCACTTCTCTGGAATTCTCTTAGGAGGTCAACAAGCATGTAGACAAAGGAGAGCCAGTGGACAAGGTGTACTTAGATTTTCAGAAAATCTTTGAAAAGGTCCCTCACCAAAGGCTCTTATAGTAAGCTGTTATAGGATAAGAAGGAAGGTCCTCTCCTGGATCAGTAACTGGTTTAAAAGATTGGAAACAAAGGGTAAGAATAAATGGTTAGTTTTCAGAATTGAGAGAGGTAAATAGAGGTAGGGAAGTGTGGTCTAGATGAAATTACTCTAAGGTGAGTACACAAGTGGTTGAAAGACTGTAGTCCTAGTAGTTATCAATGGCTCACTGTTGAGTAGGGAGGGTACATCTACTGGGTTTCACAGGGGTCAGGCCTGCATCCAGTACTACTCAATATTTTTATAAAGTACTTGGATAATGGAATGGAGAAGCTGCTTGTAAAATCTGGAAGAACCAAGCTGGGAGGAGTTGCCAGCACTTTTGAGGATCAGATTAGAATTCAAAAGACCTTGACTAATTGGATAATTGGTGTGAATCAAAAAGATGACATTCAGTAAAGACAAGTACAATGTACTTCACTTTGGAAGGAAAAAGCAAACGCACAGCTGCAAAATGAGGAATAGCTAGGTAAGTGGCAGTACTTCTGGAAAGGATCTGAGGGTTATAGTGAATCAGGCTGAATACAAGTCAGCAATATGATGCACTTGAGAAAAGGGCTGGGGTATATTAAGAGTGTTTATGTAAGATTTGGCAGATAATTGCCCAGCTCAACATAGCACTGGGGGAACCTCAGCTGGAGTACTGTGTGCAGTTCTGAGAGTCCTACTATAAGAAAAATATAGGAAAATTTGAGAGAATCCGGAGGAAAGCAACAAGAAATGATAAAAGGTTTAGAAAATGTGACCTGTGTGGAAGGTTAAAAAAATTGGGCAAATTGTGTCTTGAGAAAAGAAATCTTGGGGATGGGGAAGGATGATGTGATAAGTCTTATAACATGACTGTTACAAAGAGGACAGTGATCAATTGTTCTCTGTGCCCACTGAAGACAGGACAAGAAGTAATGGGCTTAATTTGCAGAAGAGGCGACTTAGATATTGTAAATATTAGTCTAGTAGTACTTTGTAACTATATACTGGAATAAGTTACTGGGGAAGGTTTTGGAATCCCTGTCATTTGATGTTTTTAAGTACATGTTGGACAAACACTTGTCAGGGATGGTCTGGATTCAGAGGGTCCTGCATCAGTGTGTGTGTATGTGGGGGGGACTGAACTTAACACCTTAAGATTCCTTCTGACCCTGTATTTCTATAATTGTATGTCTCCCCTTCCGCACACACCCCCAGTTCCTCTTGTTCAGCCAGTCCCAGTATCCCTCTCCCACCACAGCTCCTTGTCTGATCTCAGTGCCCCACCCCAGCCAGATGACTCCTTGGCTTCCTTGCCACTGCCATATCTCTAACTGGCTTCCAGTCCTGTTCTTTCCTCCCTCTTGCTTGCTCCCTAGCCCAACCAGTTGCTCTCTTCCTTTTAGCCCTTCTTCATTCAAACTGTACGGAGTTCTCCTCCACACTACCTAGGTACCACTTGGGGGAGAGAGGGAGGAATCAGTAAGAACACAAACACAGATTATTTGTTCTGATTTCCAGTGCCTGATCCCACCCATTTTAGGCGGCTGGGAACAACCATTTTATGGCAAAAGGCTGGCTGTGCCCCTCCAGTTCTGGACTGGAGCATACAGAGTCGCTCTGAGGATGACACATGAGCTGTGAGAGACTCAGCAATACTTAAAGAGAAAATTGTTTGGAGATTTTAGCTGCTAAACTCTAGCTGCGTTTCTGAGTACATGCAAATTGTGATTTTCTGCCTCCCCCCACCTGGCTTATAACTTGGCTAAGTGTGGTCTGACTTTCATGGGGAGAGCAAAAAGTGCATTTGTAATGAAAAGGCAACTCTTGCACAATTTTTAAGTCTGTAGGGACTTGAATTGTTCAAAAAAAAAAATATTGACATTTAACATGGGCTAATTCAGTGTGAGGCAAACACCCAGGCTGGAAAAGTTCAACCCAAATGGTCATTTTGTCAAAGTCATAAGCAACTAAAAATATGGTCTTAGAGTGGGAAGCATTGGACGGTCCTTAAGTTGTGGCATGACCAGCTCCACCGTTAATGTGCTATTGTATTATAAAACATACAAATAATGGACTAATACTGCTGGATTGAAAGTGTGGTTTGGTTGGGGGTGGGGTGGGGGGATTGTTTCTTGTTTCTTTTTCTGTGCTCTCTCGTTTTTTAAGACAGCAACCAGAACAGTGAAGCTAGTGGCATTTCCAGAATTTAAGCCCTAAAATAACACTCTCTTCATTTAACTCTTGCAGCCTGGCATGATTTTTTTTTTTTTTTTTAATTAAATAACACCATCAGTTGGGTACTTGTCCTTCAGGTCTGCTTTCTCACTAAACTCAGGATGGTATATGTAGATGAGACATTGTATACTGGCCTATCAGTGGGAGAATTTGATTCCTAAAGGTAGAGCTAATAGCTTCTAAGATGAGGGCAGTGCAGTGAGAACCTCTATGGAATTTCATGTGGAAACTCTTAAATATGATAGGCATATTTCAAAGAATCTTTACTGTTAAAAGAGCATTTGATTTAAAAAAAAATATCACTTGTGTAATTAAATAGAAGCTATTGTGAAATTATATCTGTTACAGGTAAAAATAGCACTTATTTTCTGGTGAAGCTGAAATAAATTTGGAGAGGTTTTTAGGCATTTTTTCCAGTTTTGGTTAGTGTTTAACAGCATTTTGCATCTAGTACATTGTCTTAGTTCTGGGAGAAAGGGTAGTTTAATGGAAAAGTGAGTGGATTGGAACTTGAGACCCTGATCCTCTTCCCTTGTCTGCAACTGACGTGCCATGTGACTTTGGAGAAAGTCACTGTTATTTCTTCTTCCCTCACTGCTGGTCTTTTCTCTTTGATTTGTGATCCATTCATAGCAAAGACTGTCTTGCTGTTTATTTGTGTCATACCTAGCAAAAAGGAGTCCTGATTTCATTTGGGGCCTCAATATTCTAAGGTAATACAAATAATAAAATAATCCTGTGTAGTTTGTTTTGTTTGTGTGGTTTTTACACAGAATAACAGGATGGAAGAAATTTTTTAAAAATAAAAGGCGATTGCAAAAGTACTGTTATTGGGAAGGCAGTTCAGTGGATTGAAGTATACCTGACACTACTTTGAACTCACATTTAAGAATCTGTCCCAATGTAAATTAATTAATGAGGTGGCCCATTGTTGGGGATTTGAACAGTAGATGATGCTGGCATGGATTAACAAGATTCTATGGTTGGAAGTTTTAGATAGATTTTAGACTAGAAACAAGGTGCAGATTTTTACCAGTGAGGGTAATGAATTATTTGGGCTGGTTTACCAACAGCTGTAATGAGTTCTTAATCATTGGAAATTTTTAAATCAAGATCATTTGCTTTTCTAAAAGATATGCTCTCGTTCAACCACAGCTAGTAGACTTGAATTCATTCAGAGAAGTCTTGTGCCATGCAGAAGATTCTAGATGGGCACAGTGAGTCCTTCTGGCCTCAAAAATCTATAATCTTACATTACTGTTAAATCCTTCCCCCACCACCACTACTGGTGATCAGGGAACACACTAGTCTTCTCCATTCCTATTTGGTTTTAACCTTTTCATTTCATATTTTCTCATACTTTTCTTAAATATCATGGTTCATGTCAGAAGCAAGACTGTCCTCTCTTTCCTGAATGCTGTATCAAAGTTGGGGGTTTTGGTTAATCTTATGCTGTAAGCATACAATTTGAGTTTTTGTGTTTAAAAAATAATTTTAACAAACCTAGAATGGGACTAAATACACCCAGAAGAGTTTTTGCTACATTATATCTTAAATGACATACCCAAACCAGTTTACACCCCTTTTTGTAAAGATGTGCTTTCCTGCATGGTGTGGTGAAGCACTCTATAGGAGTGTGATTTCTAAAGTATACTAGTATGATGAATGTTAATTGGTCCACAGAGACCCTGCTGCAGTGGACTTAATGTTCCCTGCTAGTGCATAGCCAGAAGTAAAGTGCACCATGGAATATCTAATGCAGGGCAGGAGTGTCTACAGGCACTCATAGTGCACATTACCCCAATGTGTAGACAAGCCAGAAGAGGCCTACAAGTTGTATGCTTTGTGCTTTCAACCTATAGGATTTTTAATGGTTGAGGATATTATATTCCCGCAGTAGGAGTTGACAGTAATAACTGTGAAGGAGCCCAAAACCTGGAACTGGGTCTTCATGGACACTTACTTATGCTTGTGGGTAGCCTCAGTGAAGTTGCTGTGGCTCCTCCTGGGTGCCAGGTTTTCGCCATGAGGATCTCATTGCAGGATTAGGGTTAGGAGTGCCTGTTTTGTAATCTATTCTTTTACATTTTACAGGACACTTTTGAAGAAATTATACCTCTTTCATTGTTGGCTTTTAGTGACTGTTAAAAGCAATTAGTAATCCTTACCAATAAACTAAAATGCACAGCAAGGCTGTTAAATCAAGACTTTCTGAACTAGTAATTCTCATGCATTTCCTTTCAAATAGATTGTCAGTTCTGTCTTGGTGGTGAGGTGGGAGCCAGCTTTGCACCTGTAGGTTCATGACAGAGCACAACACCTGAAAACACCAGAGTTGGTAGGAACTGTTCTATCATGAGATTCCTGAAAGCTTTTGTCCTGATTGCTATGAAGCAACGTACAGTAGCAGTATAGTTGTTCATTTACATTGGTAGAAAAGCTCTTTTAAAAAAACAAAAATCAATTTCCAAACATAGAAATGTGTGTGATATGTTTATAGTCACAATGCATGCACATATGCAAATACAGTACCTCCCTCCCTCTTTTTTTGATAGTCCTGGTAACTTGAATAAACACTGTGCAGTGTGTAAACTTTCTTTTAGAGGAAACATGGATAGCGTGTGCTGAATTGCCTATTGCTTGCATCATGAATATTTTACATTACGGTAGGTCCTAACTAATTCTAAACCACCCAAACTGGGGGAAAAAATTATTGTTGATCTCCCATGGGTCACTTTAGGAACAAGAGTAGGATAAAAATCACTTTAAAATGTAAATGCTAGTTAAAATCCTTAGGATCATAAAACAGACATATGGTGCAAGCCTTTTTTGAAAAACGTAATGAAATACAATAAGGCTTTTTATAGTTGTGAAAAGAAGCTTATTAAGTAGTCGGGAAGGGAGACATTTTCATTTCCTTTTCACAAACTCTTTCTACTAATTTTTTTTAAAGTTCCTTTGTGTTATGAAAAATAGATGTGACTATGAAGCTGTTTTGGGGATGGGGCATATATTATTTACCATATTTTGGTTTTGAATTCATTGTTGAAATCTTACTGCTGTGTAGTAATGAAGCTGATGTAATCCGGATTGAATGCAAAGGGGTGGGAGGCAACAATATGGTTCCCAGAAAGTGGAGCAAGTGTGAAGGGCGCCCCAGCTACTCCTGGATCCGTGAAGAATGCTCCTATTTTTAACATAATGTATCAAGTGTTGCCATAGCTAGCTTTAATTCATGTGTGTCTGTGTGGGTGTGTGCACACGTGTGAGCTCTTGTATATACAGTCTACAAACTGGAATGCCGTTCCTTGCCTTGTTTACAATGTAGCAGTACATTCCTGAATAATTATAGTAAAGGTCTTGGTGGCACTGTATGAGGTAAACTTTGCTTTGAAAGTGGTGAATGAGAAGGAACGCTTGCTGGGAGGAAGTTGGGGGGGGGGGGGGGGAAGAGAGAGACAGAAAGAAACATGCAGCTCCAGAGGGAAATATTCTGTGCTTTACAGTTGCTTGTGTGGATAGGAACCAGATGGTAAGCTGGAACACCCGCTCAGATAGCTGAGGAGCCAAACATATGGTTAATGGTTAGGAGAAATAGCTTTCAGAGCCAGGGCTTTGCTGACTGCTTCACATTACAGATTGTTACAGTGTGTCATTACATTGCCAAGCTAAGTGCTTAATACCCATTGCGGGCTCTGGGCATACATTTACACAAACGACTTTTAGCTATTTGCTGGCATAGACTGAGGAGTTGACATCATATGTAGCTTTAAAATGTCTTTCCCCTCTTCCCTCCTCCCCCCAATGGAAATGCTGTATCTCTTGCAGTTTACAAGCTAAGAACCTACATCGTTCGACTTTCTTGTGCGCGCGCACTCTCTAATCTGTTTTCAACAACTTTTTCCAAAAAAAAAAAAAACCCCCAACCAACAACACTGAAGTTTGCTTGGACTGCAACATTGCACTTACATGCCCAGCATTTGAAGTTTCTGTTGTGGGAGCTTTGGGCAACACCAGGCCTATGTTATCTAAGGAACTGCTGAGCTCATTCATCTGCTTTTCATGGCCTGCTTCCTTTTATTTTTAGCCAAATCCGTCAGGCCTGACAGGCGGGTAATTTGATCCAGAGAAAGGGCAAGGCTCCAGGTCCTTTCCACAAAGCATTTCTTCTCCTCCCTCCTGGGAAGGCTCCAAACTTGGCCTGCTTCAGGCAGATGGATTTGTTGAGTCATGTGAGATCATTTACACAAAAACACAGCGAGGCAGTGAAAAGAAAAGGGGGGAGGGAGTGAGGAGGAGGAGGAGAAAGGGGGTGGGAGAGTGTTGCTGTTGATTCTGCTGGTGAACGTAGGAAATCTGCTGTGAGGCAGCTAGACAGAGGAATGCAGCAGATTCATTCTTGTATACGGTAATGTCTAGTTTACAGTACAGGGTGGAGTCCGTGCAGAGACTCCCTTGAAAATAGATTATTCGTTTAAAAAACACTTCTTAAAGAAAATACACGCACACAACACAGGGCGCGCTCTTGACAGTGTAGGATTACAGTAGCAGTAAACTACTAACTGGAAGGTTTATATAAAATGAGTTGGCTCTGTGATACAGTATGAGTTTGCCTTGTCTTGATGCCAGCATGACTGGGGTCGCCGGAGATGGGAAACAGGGAGAATTGGAATTAAAGCCAACTGAGTTCATTCTTTCCAAAGACTGTTTAACAGAAAAGTGGAGAGAGAGGAGATGTGCACATTTCTAAGTAAGTGTACTGGAACTTCAGCACCGTTAGTTACAGCAAAGTGTTTGTTTCCTTTTGAAATCAGTTACAGCGTGATCTGCATTACATCAGAAAATAGACTATACTTTTTCACTTGAGTTGGTTTGCTACTCAGAATAACCAGAATGCTCTTAGTAATTTTTTTTTAAAGGCCGATTTGGGAGTGTGTTGAATTTATGGTATTTTATATTTTAGTAACAAGCATTGGAAAATGAGGTTGATTTAATAGATACAGTTGTCTGGTATGAAAGCTTGTGTGAGGTTTTAAATAGTCTTTTAAACATCATCTGTTATCTTACATTTTCTTTAAAAAAAAAATACACTGAAAGCAGCAGCTTTGCTATTACGCCTGACTTCCTTTATATTGGAATACTGCACAAAAGGTATTTTTGGTAGCATAATTGAAAATTTAAAGAGGAATGCAAGCTCAAATTAGGAATTATTTGAATGTATATGCAATAAAATGAGTTTGATGCAAAACACTGAACTAAAAATGAATCTTAAACTCTTAACTCTGGTTAAGATACCTACCCTGGGACTGTTGAACTTGCTTCTCCAGCTACTCCTGACCCTTGCAGCATTGTGATTTCTACAAAGAGAGCTAAGCTCTATAACTAAGGTGGTTTCGTTTTGGACTTTTGTGTTTCTCTTCATCCTTGGTGTGCCTGAGCTCTTTCCCTTGTTTGGTTTCTGTCCTTTCCCTCCTCATGCTCATCCTGAACTGCTGCAGGGTTGTGGGGGAAAAGGGCTGGTTATTGTATTGTTTGTTCAGTGGAGAAATAGTTGCTTGGAGTAGGAAGACTGGGTGCTTGGATTTCTGAGTGTGTTCTTAGCTCTGACACAGAGAGTTTTTTATGCTGGAAGTGTTTTGTCCTCTCTAAGATGCCGCTTTACCCATTTGTAAAATAGAGGTAGTATGCCCACTTAAACTTTGCTTTTGTTGTAGGGTTGTTGTTTATTTGTATTGCAGTAGTATTTGAATTCCCTGTCCTTAAAGCAGGACACCATCATGCCATATCCAATTGAAGTTCAGTAAGATTTTGGCACCTCTCTCCTTTAAGCTCCGTTAAAATACAGAATAACTCCTAGTATGGAATGTTAACTATACAATGACAGGAGAAAAATCCCAGTAATGTGTTTCCTATCCCCCTAAAAAGTAGTCCAGTTTTTAAAAACAAAAGTGGTCATTTCTCTGCTTTGACAATGTAGAGCAGATATTCTCTTTCTATTTGCTCCTTAGCTTTGGACAGCCAGCCAGCCTAGACATGTCTCAGGAACTATTAATTCTTTTGCTCTTGAGAACAGCATCCCCCCCCCCCTTTGATCTGCTCTCCTTTTTTCTTTACCCTTTCTTTCACTGCAGTTTGTCTTCCTCTACTCCATTTTATAATTTCATTCTCAATGAGGTGTGCCCATAAGCAGGCTCATTCTCAGCTCATATCTGCTCTTTCATACTTCTTGGTCCATGCTCTTGATTTAGACCAGCAATTTCTGTGCCACTGTCTTCTTCCATCCTTGTGTTTACACTGGTGTGGTCTCCTCCTTTAGCTTAGGACTGTAGAAGAAAAATATTCATTGTTCACTTCAGTCTACACAACATACACAAGGTAGAGGGTATCTATTAAAGTCATTTTTCTTCATTGCTGCTATAAGCAACTTTTCTCTTCTGGGTATTTTCTTTGACAGATACATTTTAGGTTTTATAGGATGCCTTGATATAGTGCCTGCTCTGTATCTATACCTCCAGTTCAATGGGAAGCATTTACTTCTTACCTGTGACATCAGCAGGCAGCTGAGTGCCAGTCACAGCAACATATCACTTTTTCTTGTGTTGCTGTTGCTTCATTTTCCTTGTGCTGCTTCTGCACAGCGGTTCCATATGGTTTTCATGTGTTCATCTCCGGTGATCTTGCAGCTTGGTTTTTCTGTCATGTGAGTAGTTGAACGTAGGCCTTTTAAGGCCAAGAAGTGATTGTTAGAACCTTATAGGTGTACATGGGGTATGCCACCATAACAGAACAAAGTTTGGTGGCATGCTTAAATGGTAAACAAGATGTCATCCACATGGCAATCAGCCAGGTGAAAAGATGGAGCACAGGCTCCATGAGGTTCTCTGCACCCAGGAATGGTTAATTTATCAGCAAGGCCATGGAATTTAGGTTGTTGTTTGAGCCTGTCCAGTCTATATCTCTTCATAAAGCTGGGCAATCCCCAAAGGGATTTCCAGGGTTCAGCACTTAGGTGCAACAAGGCTATTGTGTTCACTTTGACTGAGACTCGAGAAGGGGAAGAACTGTCTTGCATCTTTGCTTCAAGATGAGATATCTTCAGTTCTTCCCAAAGATCTAGGACAACCCATCTGGTGGGTGGCATAGCTGCAGATCCATCCTGAATCTGAAAATACGAAAAGAATGTGTTGTTATGAGCCAGGTTAAGGTAATCTGGCTCATTTACTTGAAGCTCAGATCATTTATGGAGTCATGCTGAGAGATCTCAAGATGCCAAATGCTCTCCAGCAGGAAGCTTGAACAAACTTTATAAACTCCTCATTGGGAGATCAGAGGCTGGCAGATAATTCCCAGCTGGCCCTGGCAGCAACCTCATGTTACAAGTGTTCATTTATACTATTAACAAGCACACTTTTCCCTCAAAATTCCCTAGACAGAAAAACAGAGGGAGCTCTTATGAAGACATATGAGCTGGCTAAAAGTGTTGGGTGTGGCACTGTGTGTGTGTGTGTGTGTGTGTGTGTGTGTGTGTGTGTGTGTGTGT
>ML681979.1:39768252-39806892 GCA_007922195.1 Podocnemis expansa | reverse complement strand
TGTGTGTGTGTGTGTGTGTGTGTGTGTGTGTGTGTGTGTGTGTGTGTCTCTATCCTCAGGGCAGCTCAGCAATAGAAACTGGGAATTCACTCTAAATAGAGGCTCTAATCTAAATTTTCTAGGCATTTTCCTAAGGGGTTAAAAAATGCAAACTCTTTGTATCCAGAGATCTAAGCTGGCACAGTGTTAAAGTGCAAGATTCTTTTAAAATGTCAGTAAAACAGTTCTGATTTATTCCTTTTTAGTTAAGGGGGTTTGGTTACAACCGGAGGAGCTGTGATTTCCGTTCCCTCTCCTTTCTTCATGTAGAGCCTCCTGGTTTAGCCATCCTGTTAACTGCTTGAAGTAGTTTATCCATTCTTAAATAAATCCCTGAACAGAGCCATTCCCTTCTTCTCGAGCCAGCAAAACTCTGGGACCAGCTTATCATCTAGGAATCAGCAAACTTGAATTTTTAGGGGAAAAATAGAAGTCCCTAGAGCTAGAAGACAGAAGTCCTTATTTGGCTAGAGACCCAACAAGCTTAAAATTCTTTCCCATCTTTTTCACAGAATATAGAAGCATAAGACTTTTTCAGAGATTAAATTTTGCTTATCATATCAGTATAGTCAGGCATCAGTTCAAAAGAACAACTCAGGACACACAGGAATGTCTTTCTGAATTTTTAAATATGACTTGGCAAAGTCTCGCTAAAGGAATACTCATGAGACTATTCTGATAATGACCAAGAAGCCTATTTTGGTAGTTCTACCATTGCAGGTTTTTCAGTCTAGATGTCAAACTTTCTAATCATTTGTCTGAATAGTCCATTAGCTTCTTGTTTGTGTTTTGCATGTGGTGTTACGAGCTGACTGCTAAAACTATCAATTGGTTTTTGCTTGAATATTTTTTCCTTAAATGAAATTTGCTTCAAACAAGAGTCTTCTTGAACTATGCACTGAAGAGGTCTGTTTTCGCCAATGTTGCAGACTGCTTACTCGTTTCCTACCTTTCTGTTTAATGGCATAGTGTGTTTGTTCTTTTCACATCATGGCTCCTTCCTCAGTCTCCTGTTATCTAAATAAACTTCCTGTCTGTTTAATGTTTTGTTTGAATTTGTTTATCCAAAGAGTGAATCTTTGCATTTAGAAGGGCCCTGAAAAAGGGTCTGGCTGGAATGTAAGTAATGAAATACCTTCCATCAGTTTTCTTTTTGAGGCTTCATTACATAGTCTGTCTTAAACTGTGATACACACAAAGCTTTCTGAACTCTAATATCTGATATTCTGCAGCTGGAGTTTTTAGCATTCTGTACTGCAGCCAGGTTTGAACTCCTTTCACCTTTACACAGCAGATCAATATCTTCACATAAAAGTCAAAGCTGAAATCTAACCATTTCTACCTTCTTTCAATGACTTTCTTAACTATTTGTGAGACAAGGTGGGGAAGGCTATCTTATTGGAACAACTCAGAAGCTTGTGTGTCTCACCAACACAAGCTAGTCCAATAAAAGATAATACCTTACCCACCTTGTCTCTCTAATATCTTGGGACTGACATGGGTACAACATTCCATTAGCTATTTGTCTCATTCACAAAAATGATGAACTGACTGATTTTTTTGTTCTGTGCGTTAAATTTATTGCAAACAGTTGTGAGTGAAAGTTGAACTGAATTTGAAATAGCTAGAAAACAAAGTTTAAACATAGAGGCTATGTCCACACATACATGGTTAAATCGATTTAACAAAATCAATAAAAAAAATCATTAAATCAATTTAAGTTAAATTGATTTAACAGGTCCACACAAAAAAACCTAAATCAAACTAGCATGTCCGGACACAGGACATGCTAGTTCAATTCTGGGGAGAAGCAACATGGGAGGTGTGGCAACATGGCCCCCTCGCTGGGCCATGTTGGCAACCAATTGCATGAAAGCAGGAATGTACCTCAGCTCACTGTCCATTCTGGCTGGCAGGAGACTGTGAGAAACACAGGTATGGACGCTCCCCAGCTCTCATACCATTGATGTGCAGCAACTAGGCCCTCTGCCAGCCTGCAGGATGCCCTCCAGCATTGGGACACACTGTTCTTGGACTATGATGACACTGAGCCTTAGGCCATTAACATCCTTTTGCTGGGCTTCAGAGTGACCGCTCCTGAGTCCTACAGGTCCGTTGGCAGGTCCACTGTCGGGGAGGCTGTGCTCCAGGTTGCCAGCATCATCAATGTGGTCCTGCAGCCATGCCTTGTCACCCCAGGTGAGCTGTGGGACACCATCGCTGTCCTAGGGTTCCTGAACTGTGCTGGGATCCTAGATGCCAACCACATCCCTGTGTGAGCTTTGGAGCACCATGCTGCCAAGTACTGAAACTTCAAGTGGTATCACTCCATCATCCTTCAGGCCCTTGTGGACCACCCCGGTGTCTTCCAGAACAGCTATGTTGGACGGCCAGGGTAGGGTTCATGATGCCAGGGTTCTCTGAAACTCCACTGTGTACCGGGGCATGGAGGCGGACACCTCCCTCCCACCCATAACATCACTGTTGGGGAAGTGGAGGTGCCCATCCTCATCGTTGCCGATGCAGCTCACCCCCTTCACCCATGGCTCATGCACCCCTACTGGGGACCTCTCAATGCCAGCCGTCAGCTGTTTAACCGCCACCTGACCCACTAACGCCAGGTGGTCGAGCAGGCATTTGAGAGACTGAAGGCCTGGTGGAGGTGCCTGCTTACGTGCCTCCACCTCGCGGAGGACACCACAGTGGGAGATAATTAGTGCGTGTGTGGCCCTGCACCATCTTTGTGAGCTCCAGGGGGAGACAGTATCTGCGACGTGGGAGGTCGAAGCAGAGCTTATCGGCAGACAGTTCCAGCAGCCAGAAGCTGTGCCCCTACGAGAGCATGCACCAATGACGTCTATTGTGGTGCATGAGGCAGTCTAGGACCTGATCCTCAGTGAAGACCTCTGAGGGCCAGGCCCACCCTAACAACCCCCCATTCCCTCTTCTGCCACAGATGACTCCCACCCTGAACTGTACCCAAATCAAACGTAAACTATTTTTTATTTACAATGGTGAGAGGGGGCAGGGCAAAGATGGGCTTGGGAGTCAGTAAGGAGATTCAGAACTTTTGGGGGAAGAACTGGGGAGGTGGTGGTTGTCCAACTGGCGAGGAGGGATGTGGGTGGGCGTTTGTAAACATTGGAAGGTTAGTGGGGGGCTGTACTGGGCATGTGGCCTGCCATGCTGTGGCCTTCCCCAAGGCTGCCTCAGGTCTGGGGGCACCTGCGGCGAGGGAAACCAGGCTCCCTCTGGGGGACTCCTTTGGCTCATGGGGGTGCCAGGTATCCCACAGTGTGCTACAGGCTTGCTGCAATGTCCTGCAGGGCAACGCTAAGGGCGTGCATCGCATTGCTCTGCTGCTCCAGTGCTGTGACCACTTGCTTGTCAGCATCAGCTGCCCCCTGAAACTGCTGGATGGCAGCATCCTGGTGGTGGGCTAGCTGCTCCTGCCATGCCAGGCTGGACTTCTCTGCTCCCTGGCTGAGATTGTGAGGAGCCTCCGAAGGACCTCGTCCCAGGTCCAGTGGGCCCTCCTCCTCTTTCAGGCAGTGTCTTGCAGGATCCCAGGGCAGGGCAACGGATGGCTCTGTGAGCTGCTGGAGGGAAGGTGAAACTAGTGTTAGCCCCTTCAGTCTGCTGAACTTGTCTGTGTGCAGCTTGTTAGCTGCAAATACCTCCGCCCCCACTGTTCACAGTGTTCTGTGGGACAGTACCCTAAACGTGCATATGGCCTCATGGTGGGCAGCAGTGGGGCTGGTCTTGTCATAGGGAGTCTCCCAAGGCCACATGCCAGCAATGTGGGCAGCACGCTGTCTGCCCTTGATGCTGCCACATGCAGTCACTACCATCTCCATGATCTGCAACCAGACGTCCCGGGGTGTGGGGCCCCCTCCACCCGCCCCACACTGGAGGCGGGGCTGGCTGGCCTAGGGGAGGGGCAAACCCCTGCACTGGCCCCCCCCCAAGCGGGAGCCAGGTGAGTGGGCAAAAGGGTGGTCTGCCACCACAGTGCTGCCAGTCCGCTCCCCCCCGCCACGTGCGCTGCTCTGGGCTCCTTGCCAGCGCAGCAGGGAGGAGGTGGGGGGGGGCAGCAATACCAGCTCTGTGCTGCCTCCAGCCTCCTCCCCACTGCTCCAGCACGAAGCCCAGAGCAGTGCGCGTGGGGGGGGGTGTGTGACGGACCGGCCATTTGCCTGGTCCCCAGCATGGGGGGAGGTGACTGCACGGGGCCCCCAAAAGCACAGGGCCTAGGGTGGCTGCCCCTTCTGCCACCCCCTAAGGATGGCCCTGTCTGCAACCCCTGCCCTGCATGGGTCTGGGACCCTAGCGCCACATGTCCCTCGCCTGGTGGGAGGGCCTCTGCGCCTCCCCAGCCCTGTGCCCTGCATCTCCCTGGGCTGTGCCCCCCTCAGCACCCATGCCACAGGAAGGCTTGGCCCAGTCTGCATGGAGCGGGGAGGAACGCTCACTAACAGGCGCTGTGGATCTTCTCCTGGCTGTTCTCTCCTCGGGATCCGGCTCCATGCCAGGGGGTGGGGGGAGGCTCTGGTGTCTCCCACCTTCCTCCTCCTCCTCCTTCTCGGGGGTGGCTGTCCTGTGCTCCCACGCAGGGAACAGCTCTGGGCTGGATGGCTGGGCTTCTGTGGGTGGTGCACTTCTGGGCCAGCTGGTATTGCCCAAGTCCAGCAATGCCTCACTGTCTGAGGGGTGTCGCTTGGGGGATGTGGCTCTTGGGATGTGCTCTGCTGAGTCCATGGCCTTTGATGGGAGGTCGCTGGGCTCCTCCCCCCAGGTATGTGTGCAGCTCCTGAAAAAAGATGCAGGTGGCTGTGTTGCGTTCTCCCTGGAGCTGCCTTGGTTCTATGGTCTAGGCATAGTCCTGCCGCAGGACTTTGCCCGCACCTGCTCCATGCTGCAGTGGTACCCTTGGGCTGACATTGCTATGGCCATATCAGCATATGTGACATGGCTCTGGTGCCATGCCCAGGCAGTGCACCCTGGGAGAAGGAAGGTCAAAATAACGTTATTTCGATTTGACCATTAAATCGAAATAACGTGTCCAAACAGCGTCATTTTGATTCAACAGTATCGAAATGACAGTCATATCTATCTTAAAGCTGGTTTTGTAAGATCTGTATAATGACCCTTAGATTGAAATGATGAGGCTCGTCATTTCAGTCTAGGAAAACATCATCTGGACATAACACTGGTTATATTGATTCAACAACTGCCTGTGGACATACCCAAATAAAACTTCAAAATTAGGAAAGAATTTGACTACACATATCTAAATGCATATTTTTAATACAGAAGCCTTAATCCATTCATTTCAGGGTGGTGATAACTTTTTAATTCAGGGTTGCGTGTATGATTGATTTGGCCTTTTATGATTTTTAAAGTTATCTAGTTTTCTGCTGCCATGATGAAAAACCAGAACTACAGCTTATAGCAAGAATGTCTTTTTGCAGGGGAGATCGGTGTGTCTCTTATATCTGCTTTTCCATTTGCATCCTGAAAAACCTGTGCTTAAGAAAACTGCCAGTAAAGGTTCTTTTTGCTCCTCTCTATTGATGAGAAATATTAGCTCAGAATTCACTGCATTGCTATTTAAACCAGTGCTTAATTGAATGGCTCTTGATTGTTGTGGTCACATCTTTAGTAAATGAATCTTTTAACTTACTTACTTATGCAAATGCTGAAAATCTTCCTCCATTTGAATGTTTGTTTTCATCAGCAGCCTTCATATAGTTCCAGTCAGTTGTGTGGTCAGTAAAAGGAAAAACTGTCTGTGAGGAAAATGAGCAGCTAAGTCTTGTGTGCACTGGCTTAAACAAAAATCAAATTCTGAGAATGTTTTAGTGAATTTTACTTAGTAGTTTTTAAATTTGAATATGTGATTAAAATTCTCACTATAGTTTGTCAAGGCATCACTTTTAGAAAACATGGGATATAGTGATACTCAAGGAGCTTGATCTGTTTACGGTAGCTTAACAAAGGGAAGGTTATGGACTGACTTGGTCAGTCAGTAAATACTGCATGGAGAACCAATATTTGATAATGGGTTCTTCAGTTTAGCAAATAAAGGAATAACATGATCCAATGGTTGAAAGTTAAATCTAGGCAAACTCAAAGTGGAAATAAGATGTAAATTTTTAAAACACCAAGGGTAATTAACCATTGGACCCACTTAGCAAAGGTCCTGATGGAGTCTCCATCACTGGCAATGTTTAAAATGAGATTGGGTGGTTCTTCTAAGAGATATGCTATCAGAATTATATCCCGGGTGCAAGGGTAGGGTTTCTGTGGCCTGCTTTTATATGAAAGGTCAGGGGTAGATGATCACAATAATCTCTTCTGGCCTACAAATGGGTATCACTGTCGCTTACTTTGTCATCCCAACATTTTACAACATGTGGTTGGATGCCAAGCTACAGATACTTTTCAGAAGTTGGGTTCTTCCTGTTGTCACACTCTATGTCCAGTATCTCCTTCTGTCACAACAGTTCAGCATCTTTTCTGCATTACATGATTTTAGAGTGCTACATGTACAAACACCACCCCTTTAAAGGGGGTTTTGCTAGTCACGCACTGCATATATTTGGTGTTCATTGCTTGTTAAACTGTATTTGAGCATGAAAGGATAAAATGACAGAATTAACCAGGGCCTAAAGTTGTCTTCTGCAGCCAGGTCTGCTGTTGCCTGACATTGGTTAACTTGCTTGGTTTGCTAGTTTGAAATTCAGATAATTTCTCCATGTTCACAAATTGACCTTAGACCTATCTTAGAGCTCTGTTCCTGTTGGGTCAGCTATCTCTTTTAAGCTCTGGAATTAACAGTGAGCTAGGTAAATATGAACTCAAATGCTCTGATGATGAGACCACTGTGTGTGTTTATACCAGGACTCAAAAAATGTAGCAGTGTGCTAAATGGCATCCCAAAAATTAAGGCGCCCCATACCACCAGAAAAATTGTTTCTCAGGGTGCTTTTGGTGGTAGGAGCAGTGCTGCTGAAACTGTTGGTGCAAGTGGCTTTTTTCTTAAGGCACCAGGGGGTGCTCTGCCTCTGAAGTAGTACAGGTCAGTCTGGTGCCCGGGGGTTATTGAGCCCTGGTTTGTACGTTTGCGAGGCGAGTGTGATGGAAGTAAGGGGTTGTCTGTGAGTTAAAACTACTTTGGAGGAATTTTGATATTTAACCCTAATATTGGCAGAGAAGAAATTCAGTTAGCTAAACATAGCTACAAAGATGCCACATTTAGCCTTGGTCAGGAAATATTTGGAGATGTAACTGACTTGACTGCAA
Organism: Podocnemis expansa; assembly: GCA_007922195.1. NCBI lineage: Eukaryota > Metazoa > Chordata > Testudines > Podocnemididae > Podocnemis > Podocnemis expansa. The sequence goes on along the minus strand of ML681979.1, from coordinate 39,799,548 downwards.
TAAGTAAAGCTCCCTCTTCCCAGCTGAGATCACTGCCTTTGGTAGAATCAGAGTGTGGTATTTTTAGTGTATATGGAGACCACTGCATTTAATGACACATTTGTGAATTTCAGCACTGTAGGCAAAGAGACTGATGGGCAGAAGTAGCTGCTTGCTCTGCATATGTAAAGGTGTAAATATAAAGCTACATCACAAATTTTACATCAGGTGAATCTTAATACCATTTGTCAGGTTACAGCTGGACTCTCATATCTCTGTCATGTGCTGTGACTGGTGCCAAGATGCTCGTGTAAGAGAAGACGAGGGGGATATTTTCGAGAGACATGTTATAGTACCTTTTAAATATAGGAGCATTGCACACTAGACTGGGGATTTTTATATTGTAGTTCTGACCTTGTAAGAGTATCAATACTTGAGTTAGCCTACAACGGTCTTTGCACCTCCAGTTTATTTCTCCATTTCATGATTGTGACAAGACTCTGATTTAGCGTTTCTACCTTCTTCCAAGTCTGTGTGTAGTATTTGTTGGGTTTATATCTAAATGCTGAATGCACTTTTGTTCTGCAGTGGGATCTTAAGATAAGCTTACTAATATCATGATAGATAAGTAAACAAACACACCCTTTCTGAAAATATTATTGCTCTTCCTGAGCAGGGGGTTTGGTATCATAATTTTTTTTGCTGGTCTACAGCAGAAACAAACAAACAGATTACAGGTTTCACTTCTTTTAGCTATAGTCTTCCTAGCCCCTTCCTCTTATCTAAAAATATATCTCATTTCTATGTGTGTTTTTCTTTAGGTAAACTACACACATTTTCTTTCCTGTAACTTATGGAAAATATTGGCCTTCTATAAATAACTGAGAGGATAAGTTTTGTTCTGTACCACATGTAAATCCAGTAGAAGAATAGGAGTTGCACTTGTGTAACTGAGAATGTTATTTGGCAATGGTTTGTAATTTGAGAAAGGAAGTGTGTTTTGTGCATTGAGTTACAGGATATTAACGTATAGCTCAAAAATGTCCACCCATTTGTAGTACTTTTTTTGAGTTTCTCTCTGAACTATTACAAAGACATCTCTGGTTTCAATGGAAATCTCATCACTGCACAGCCCTGTCTGAGGTCTTGAACTTCTCTCAGAGCCTGTATAAGTGGACAAGATTTGGTTCCTCCTTGTCATGGATGAACTTGCAGTGTACATATAAGATGAGGAAGGAGTCCAGTGGCACTTAGACTAAGAGATTTATCTCATGTAAGTTACCTTTGGAAAAAAGACAACTTTTAAGATTAAATTATAGCTTGATCCTCCTTTTCATGATTATTTGGGTACTGGACTACCAAAATTGTTCTATATCAGGGGTCTCAAACACATGGCCTGTGGGCCGCATGAAGCCCCTCAGGGTATTTCCTGTGGCCCTCAATGACACTGTTTACAATATAGTTGTATGAAAAGGTTTCCGTGATGCAGCCCTCGGGCTAAGGTACTAGTCCTTATGCGGCCCTCTACCAGTCCTCATGCAGCCCTCGTGGTGACTTGAGTTTGAGACCCCTGTTCTATATATTCTTTTTTCTACATTCTGCATATTCCTGTGTTTGAGGAAAAATAGGCAAGCAACAAAATTGAGCCTCATCACATTGCTACTTAATGCTTTATGGCACAGGATGGGTCACTGGTATCTTATTTCTATGCATGTTTAGTGTCACACCTTTTTATCGTCTGCCTACTGGGTGTAATAACTGTTTCTTTTTACAGCTATAGTATAATTGAATTTTGAACTGGTAGTGAGATTGTGCTGGTGGCTTGATGGAAAGCGAAGCTATTTATTCATCTGCTTGGGTACTTTCATAATTCTTATCACTGTTGTACCTGAGAGCCTCAATGGTGCAAATGAATTTACCTATCAGTATTTCTGTGAGGTAAGAAAGTATTATCCCCATTGTACTGATGGAGGACTGAGGCACAGAGAGTGGATAGGAATTGCTAAAGTCTGACAGATCTGAATCCACATATCAAAGTGCCAGTAACTTAATAAAACACCATTCTTTTTTTATAATAAAGTTTTATCATTTCTGCTAAGAAACCAAAAGCCTTACCAATAGAACTGGTGCTGCTGTGTAGTTACACATTTAAATGAGTTAACAAAATTTAAATTTTAATATTGCATTGAAATCTACCACAGTTTGGAAGAATATGAGTAACTATGACTTGCAGCATGTGGAAACGGAATGATCAGAAGAATAACTTGTCTTAAATCATATATTCTTTCCTTACCATTCAGATAACTTACTTTTGAACCCCAAAGATCCTTGTACACAGCAAGCAGCAGCTGGTGGCATCAAGTTTCAGAACCTGGGCCTACAGATCCAGGCTCATACTACAGTGCTAAAAATATCTGTTGAGACAGATGCGTAGACTGTAAGGTCAAAAGGGACCAGTGTGATCATCTGATGTGACCACCTGCACAGTGCAGGCCACAGAACCTCACTGCTGTAATAAATCTCTAACCTATGACTGATTTAATAAAGTCCTCAATTCGTGAGTTAAAGACTTTAAAGCAATGTTCCCTCTAATTACTCATGAACTGTGTGTGCAGACAGTTTCTTTGTGTGCGCAAAAACATTTCTTTGTGAGCACCAGTATTAGCACTATTGAATTTTTTTGTGCACACTTTATTTTGTTGTGTGCGCAGGTTTCATGACCTGTGTGCGCATGCACACATGCACAGCTTAGAGGGAACAGTGCTTTAAAGTAAGGAGAATTCACTAGCGAATGAACTGTGCCTCGTGCTACAGAGGAAGGTAAAAACCCCCACGACCCTTGCCAGTCTTCCCTGAGTGAAAATTCCTTCCCAACCCCAAATATGGCAATGAGTTAAACCCTGAGCATGTGGGCAAGCCTCACTAGCCATACATCCAAGAAAGGATTCTCTGTAATAGCTCAGAATACACCCCATTTACCCCCCCTTCCCAGGTGAATGGTGGGGGCCCCCCCCCCGTAGTCCAAAAATCGGTCAGTTCCCCAACTAGGCCATCCCGTCATGTTGGATCTCTGGCTGGAGCTCAGGCTCTGAAGCTGAAGGAAGGAGTGCATTTGATGGCTGCTTATAGTCAGACCCTAATCAAAATCATTTAGGTCTGTACAAGTTCAGTGTTCTTCCTCTACTAAGCCAAGTGTAGTAATGGGGCCTAAAGTCAGCTGTATACAGTGTTCAGCATCGACAATTTTTGTTTTCAAAAAAAAAAAAATCTGAATTTTTTTAGTATTTGTTTGCCAGACATTAAAACTGGTAGGAAACTGAGTTAATGATAAAAAAGCATTAAAAATTGCTAAGCATTTTTTGAAGATTTTAAATATTTTTGTTGTTTTCTTGTGTTTTGGGGTGGGAAGGATTTACAGAAACATATGTGTTTTCTCTCTTTATGTTTCTCTTGCAGCTTTTGTGCTCAGTTCAGCTGAGACTTTGGTTCTCAGGACCTGGTTAACATTTGTACTGGAAAACGTGTTGGCAGTAATTAGAGAAAACTTCAGTGTTTTCTGTGTGTCACAACATGATTCCAGATTTTCAATAATGAACACTACCTTGATGCACAGAATTTGGTGGTCATTTTGGTTATTTGCCTGGTTCTTCAGTGTTTCTTCTTTAGAAGTAACACACTGAGGGTGAGCTAGGAGATCCATTAGCACAGTGCATACATTATTTACATGGCAGGCAATGAAATACAAACTCATCCACTGCTGTGGCACAGCAGGTGTAGGTAATCAGTAGTTCACTCTGCAGTCATCTTGCACTGTGTAAAACAAAGTTTTTAGCTTGTTCACATGCTTGAAAACAGCCCTAAATCCCATGATGCAAGATTTCACATCTTTCATTTCTTCTGTAACTGTAGCTGCTGCTAGTGCAACATTAATTGAATGAGCAGAACAGTTAATATGTAGCAGCTCCAGTTTCTGATTGAGTGTAGTACCCTGTGCAAACTTAGGCATGTAGGAAGCAAAATCTGTGTTAGTTGTGGCCACTTTTTCCCAAGTTTGTTGGTACATCTCAAGCATGTCAGTTATTACAGTGTTGACAAAACAGCTGTCAGCAGATAAGATGAATATGACATCAGCATAAGTTCCAGCAGGGTAGCCATGTTAATCTAGTTCAGCAAAACAAACAAGGAGTCCTGTAGTACGTTAAAAAGTTAACAGATTTATTTATCATATCCGTTTTAAAAAAGCCAAGAATCTCACTCCAAAACATCAGGAATTTCATTAAAAAAATCAGGTTGGACATTACATTTTCATGTATTTGTTCATCAGGTTAGACACTAAAGCATTGTTTTCTTTCAGATACAGAGTGAGGATGTCTGCACTGGGAAGGGTTTTTGCTGCAGAACAGTATTGTCACACCAAGTCACCTCTTGCTATTAGCAGTAGTTGTCTAGCAAAATAAAGAGCATGCACAAATGAATTGAAACAATGCTGCTGTGTCTTCCCTTCATTAAAACTTTGTTAAAAGTGCCTGATATTGACTGTTTACTCCAGAGCTCATATTCTATTTTGAGTTTCTTGTGTCACCTCCTTTCAGCAGCAAGCACGCTGCCCTCACTGCTGCAGAACTTTTATCACAATACATCTTGCTCTTTTCTTCCATCTTAACTTATCTTGAAAATTTCAAAGTGCTGATTTTCTTCTTCATATTCAGGCATAGTTTTGCATCTTCATCTCATGTTTATCTTTTTGCTTTCTCTGTCTATAAGCGCCAAGGAGCTTTCCTAGGTTCCTGGGCCTGTGTTACAATAGTTCAGGGAGAGGCATGCAGTCCCTTCTAAGAGTAGGGAGCCAGGGGCAGATTCAATCTGGTAAGCAACCCAGTGGGAGAGACATGAGGTACAGTCTAGAACAAGAGGGCCCCCTGATGGTTTGTGGAAGGATTGCAGGTGGCCTGCTCAGAGGAAGTGGCAAAGTCAACGACTGAGAAAGGAAAGACCAAGAAATAGTGCTGGCCTTGCCAGTAGGGAGTGAGATGCTCTCCCCTGGGATTTTTAGGGTAGTCTGAAGCCACCCACAGAAAGAGCAGGACTTGACGAGTGGGGGACTCAGAAGAATCCAGGCCCGTCTATCCAAACCCATTAGGAGATTGGCGCTAAAGGAGGTAAACGGGTGTATAGGGGGCGTTACAGCTCTTTATTTGTGGAAGACATTGTTTACATTCAGCACCACATTAAACAGATGCAAAGAAATAGGTGGGCACCATCTCCTTGTGAGTGAATCATATCATGGTATTAACACTGCTTGATCTCTTCTTCTGACCTCCATGTGTTTGTGGTGGGTGCCGTATCTGCTTCAGCCTCAGCTGTAGGATCCAACAGCCACATAAAGCTTTAGTGTTCAGCAAAAATAAGTACCAGAAAAACTACTGAGTAGATTGATAAATGGGTGTAAATCAGTAAAATATGAACTCCTTTAATGAAAAGAAGTATTTTATTAGTGAAAATGGGCAAAAACTGAGACTATGGAACACTGATTATATAGATTAGTGCTTCCCAGACTACGTATACTGAAACGTGACTACTTTCGATAGATGAGCACCAGTGATAACTTACTGTTGAATCTAGCCACAGCAACGAAGTGCGGTGTTAGTCATGGAGGGGCAGGTGTTATTCTAGGACACTAGCAACCTATAATATTAATTCTGAAGATGTTGCTTTAAAATAAGTTTCTGAAGGGTAACTCTATTAGTCTGTATATAGCAAAACAATGAAAGTCCTGTGGCACCTTAAAGACTGGCTGATGAGTCTGACAAAGCGGTTTGCAGCCCATGAAAGCTTATGCTGGAGGAAATTTGTTAGTCTTTAAAGTGCCACAAGACTTTCGTTGTTTTTATGTTGAAATAGTCATTCTTATTTTTTCAAATACATGACCAAAAGCACTTGATGTTACAGAAGTAGGAAAGAAAAAGAATTATGCCATTCTGGATGTAGTTTGGCTTCAACTTAAAGTAGATATCTGGATTGATTATTAAGAGAGCATATTAACTGGAATTTAAATATTGGTGCTACTTCATTGTAGTAATTTCCCTATAGGCAGACTAGTAAAGCTGCTAAATAAAGAGTTTAATAGACTTTAATCGTGTGTACTTTAGAGACCGTATACACAAAGGAATTATGTATAAAACATTCATTATGGTAAATTGCTACCTTTTTATTTAAACTAGAAATCTGTTGAAACAAACGATTGCACTGCAGATGACAACATGTTGTGTGATGTTAACAAACAATAATTGATGTTGCTTTCTATTTTATTTCACCTATTCTAACAAAAGTTGCAATCATACAGTTATTTTGTGAAAAGATTAATTATAACGTTGAGAAATTGTAAATTACACCTCTCTTTGTTTGAAAACTTCTCTAACTGGCGCTCAGATGTTGCTCTCTCAAATTTAATAGATTAGAAGCAAAATTCGTTTTTTTTCCCCAGTCAGGGATACACCCACCCAGTGTCTAAACCCAGAAGCACCGTTTTAGAAAAGCGGAAAAATCTAATTAAAAAGAAGACTTAGTAAGCAACTCAGTAAACAAGTTTTGCATTGGATTTCAATTTGATTTCAGTGTGCTTGCTGCTGAGAGCCCTGCTGGAGTGTGTGAGTGAGAAAAAAGAAGCAGATGCTTTTGGTAGAACAGTAGGGCATTTTTCTTTTTTAATGAGATAAGATCATTAGTGCTGACAAAGTGCTGCAAATCAATACATGTAATGGACTGCTGCTATCTTTCAATACTACACAGATTGTCGTACTTCAGAACATTAGAATCTGCTGAATCACAAGTTCAAGCTTTATCTGTAATTCCAGTCCTTGGCTTTAATCTTGCAAAAACAGGGACATACCTCAGAGATATACACAGGAGAGTCATAAATGCATTGATTCTATGAATCTGGAACTATGGAGATTGCTTATTAACAGTGCAAAACTGCTGTGGTACAAGAACCTTATTTTAATTGGGCGGTTGCAGTTTTTACTCAGTTTGCTGATGTATATTTTAGCCTTACTCCTTCTTCCTAAAATGGCTGCAATTTTTTTCCTGCCCTCTGCCTGCTTCCCTTGGAATACTGGTGTAATGTCAGCAACACTAATCATGTCAGACTGTGACACTGATGACCCTGACATTCAGCAACAAAGAGCTGTAGAAGAAAGGAGAGTGAGGTGGCTGGTTTGAGGGGTGAAGAAAAGCAGCAGGAAGGAAAAAATAAGCTGTCCATAAAGCATTTTTTTGAATACAAAATCCATAGGTGTAGAATCGGAGATATTTTAGTGATCAGTGTATGCAAGGTGAATTCTGATGGAGACGTAAAACAGGATGGGCATGTTTTCCTTTTTTTCTTCCCTTTTCAAATGGTAAATAGCAGGCATTAATGGTGGAGATTTTTGTTTTTTGTTTGTTTTTAAATCTTAATAAAAATATCGGGCACTCAGATACTATGGTGATGTGAATGGTGAAAGAACATATGCAGAATAGAATACTAAAATACTTAAAATCCCCTAACTTTTCTCATCCTACAAAATCATGAAAACGCTCACCTAAAAATGTATAATCTAAATCTGGTGTATGTATCATCAGGGAACCCTGTAGCCACATTTTGAGCATCAATATTCATCCCAGGAAAGAAACTGAATCTGAATTGGTCCAATATATTTTTCTGTGATTCTTTTATTTATTCATTATTAAATTCCAGGTCATTTTTACTTCCCAAAGGCTGCGGTGGTGATTGAGTATAAGTAGTGTTCCAAGATTTCTCAGTGTTAACTATTGTTTGGCAATTTAGCTGATTTCTTCAAGGTCACCACATCCTTTGCAGTCTTCTCATTTGATATTTTCTTAAGTGACTGACCTCCCAGATTTGCTGTCATCACCTGGAAGCTCAATATTTGTTGAATTTCAGATATTTTTGAGTTCAGATTCTCTACTTTCTGACTGAATTTACAGATTAGAGTAATCCGTCCAAAGAACTTCCACAACACATGGTTTTTATTGCCGGCTCATCTGTTTTATCTAGCCTGTTGTACTGTGTCCATCATTGTGGTCCATGCAGTTCCTGAATGAGAATTCAGTTGTTCTAAGACAGTGGTTTTTTTTCTTAACTTTTTTCCCCTCAGGACTAAGTTGAAAGTCATTTATGCCCATGACTCAAGCATTACATCTTTCAGCAATGTATTCCAGTCTTCTGGCGTTGGCAGCAGGGAGTGCTGCGACTCAGTGCCTTAAGGTCTGTGACCCAGTACTGGGTCCCAACCCTGAGTTTGAAAACCACTGTTCTAAGATATCCCTTCTCTCCCCCGCATCACCACATAGGATGGAAATGGAAGCAGGGATTAAGGGGCAAGGGCTTTTTCGTGTTTTTTTTGTTTTAAGATTGTATAATAAGGCCCCATAGTATGACTGCCTAGCTGGTGTTTGTTTTTTTTCCTGAGCACCTTGTTGATATAGTTTTAAAATTTATCTGAGCTTATGGTATGCTGCTTCACTGTGTTAGAACAATATGCAGTATCTACAGTTCATTATTAGTGCTGTTATATAGTATACATAGTTTATCAGCAGGTTTAGGGATGGTCCTTCATACACTATTGACTTTAGGGCTGGGTGAAATGTCATTGGTACTGTAGTATGTGTCGATGGGGTAGAACCCTTTGTACTGGATTGATGAAGGGCCGAATCCTGCTCCCTTACTTTTATTGGTACTCTCACTGCTGTTATGCAGCACATGTCAATCGATTTTTTTTAGGTCTATGCTGGCTGCAGATTTTGATGGCAATCAGCGAGAGATATGTAAGTTATGTACAGTAACATGAGTATCTCTCATTGACTTCCTAATGTCTACTTACAGTGGTGTCTCCACAGTGCTGTACCAATAGGAAATGTGCAGCACTGTTGCCTGGAGGGCTACTTTACACGGTGGATTAAGAAAATTGACCTCTGAGTACAATTGAGCAAGTATTCACTGCCACTCAGTTGAATCCACAAACTCAGTCCTCCACTGCTGATACTGCTGTCTTCAGTGAAGACATACCCTCTGAGTGTGAAAATGTCTTTGTGGGATATATGTGCAAGTGGGGTATTTTTTGATTGACATGTGTTAAGGAAACGGGGAGTAACAAGAGCAAAGATTATGTAACCCGTCTGCTGTGCTTACTTCACATGGCCAGACTCTTGCATTTAATTAAAAAAAAAAAACAACCAAAAAATTCCATCTCTTATCACATTAGTCATCATTTCTAAAATTGAACCATGGGGTTTGGTAAATGTCTGAATGTGTCATCTCTCTGTAAATTCATCTTCAATTAAGATAGCAAAATAAGTCATGATGTTTCCACAGTCAAGAGAAGCTAAATTTATTTAGTTGTATCTGACTCTGCAGCCTACAGGATGCCCCTGTTGTAGGTAGGTTTATTAGGTCCCCAGTATCCAGCTGTGATGGTCATGAGAGTGGAATTTTTTAATAATGGTATAGTAATTCTTTAAAGCAGCTTTAGGATGTAGTAGCCGTCATTCAAACACACAAATTGCTGCAGAATTATACCAGGTGAGGAAGGATCCATATAAGAGAGTCATTTCTATGTATAGAAAAAGCCAGCAAGGGAGTGGAGCAGGAAGCAGTGGCTGCTGTTGCTGAAGTAGCAGCCCTGGGAAGGGGGAGGAGGTGTGCAGGCATGGGAGCAGTGCAGGTGCAGCCTCAGTATGATTCCTCCTCCTTCAAATTCAAGCACATAACTTGGAAGAAGGAAAAGGCGACTTACACATGAAAAGAGGTAATTTCAGGTCAAAATGGGGAGTTCTTAATTCAAGAACCTGCCATCAGAAAAGCTGTTGCCTCAGGTTGTGGAACTTTGAAAATGAGAAGAGGCCTGAGGAGAAACTGTGAACATTTGGGATAAGCAGTTATAGCAGTAAAGTGAAGAGCATGTGAATGTATGAGAGAAGCCTGATTTATTTCAAGTAGTGTGTTGTAGGGTCATGGTTGTAAGTCAGGAGATCTGGGCCCTAGTCACATTGCGGCAAGTGGGTTCTGTTCCCTCTTTGCTCAAGTCATTTAACTTTTGTGTCATAATTTCCCCAACCGGAAAGTCAGGTATAATACCTAGTAAGTCATTCATGTGTGTAAAATGCTTTGAGATTCTTTATGAAAAGCACTATAAAAGTCTGATGTGTTACCATCTCTGAAATGTCTTTCAAATTGAACATCTTATTGTTTCAGTAAATAATATAGTTACAAGGGCTCCCTTTCTTGGTTTTTTAGCAACTCAGTTCGGTGGTGTTGAACCCCGGGTTCGCGATGTGACTGGGATGGACCAGCGACACCCACCAATGAGACAGACACCAGTTCAATTAAACAAAAAAAACTACTTTTATAGTGACACCTTAAACACCTTCAACCCCTTAACAGTGTAAAACAAGGAGATCTGTGCAAAACCACTTGTAATCAACTAACAATATGAAGCAAAAATCTATATAGGACACTTATAACCAACTAATAACATAAAGCAAAATCTAAATGAACACTTATAACTAAAATGACAATATAAAGCTAAAAACCTATGCAAAGCACTTATAACCAAGTAACAGTGTGGAACAAGAGTCTATATAAAGCACCTGTAAAACAGCTCCAGCCAAACAACATGATAAAGCATGTAAGTCTATGCAAAACACTTACAACCTACCAAAGTACTTATAGTTAAATAACAGTATGGATTAATGACCTACAAGAGGGTGGCCATAATAATTCAAGGACTTTTCTGGCCTTTTACTGCCTCAACATCGGTATAGGCACTGACCAGCCCACCCGACGCGTATTTACCAATGGCTGGAAGCCATTCCTCCTTGCTAGCCAAGAAGGGTGGGCGGCAGAATAAAAAAAAGTCAGATGAGAGAAAATAAACCCCCACACTCCCCCCGTGTACACGGGGGAAGTTTGGGGCCAGCAGTTTAGAGCAGAAGCAGGGTAATGAACAATTATACAATAAGAAGGATGCAAAATACAAATGACTAACAAAACACCTGGCAAATTAACAACATAAAACTATGCTAGACCTTAAACAACTATATCATAAAAAGACTATGCAGGATACAGAGAAAATAACAACAACTACACAAACTATGCAAAACTCAGGTGAAGAAGCTACAATCACAGACTATATATAAATGGTACCAAGTAGAAGGATTAAGAGAAGGTAGGAGGCCTATATCGATTTATAATACCTGTCCCAGGACCGCAGTAGAACCCAAAGCAAGGAGGCAGACCAGCTGCAGCATCTCAGTACTTAATCGTTCAGCCGGCAATCCGTGTACACCCCCCAAAAAAAAGGAGGGTCTCGGGGGCGGGTACTCCCTGTCTCAGTCGGGGGATCAGTCCGACCGGGTCACGACGTGCCCTTTAGCATTCGAGGGTGGGAGAACAACAAGCTAGCTGAGACAGGGGGGTTTAATAGAATTTTGCCCAGCCAGAGTAAAAATAGCCAATTAGGAGTGGGATCCTGGTCAGGACCAATGATAAAACTGGGACCCCAGACAATGACCCCTCCTTCGTGGTGACGGGGGTGCCGAGAAACTGTTCGGGGGGGATAGGAACTCACCCCCCTCCTTGTTGACACAAAGCTAGGGAGGAAGAAACTCACACAGGAGATTGAGAGCCATCAGGGGAGATTGATACTTAACACTTTGTTCTTTCCCCTTGTGCTGGATGGCCCGGAGATGGAAGCCCATCAGGGAGCATAATCCAGGGGGCTACGTGTGGGGCGGGGTGGCCATCATGGCTGCCACCTCCGCTGACAGGTGGTTCCTGGACGTTCGCAATTTTTGGCTTTATCTAAACATCATGTGAAGGCATTTTATAATTGCAGGAGCGTACAGGTAGGGAAGCCCTTCATGAGCTTGTTGAGGAGTTAATGGCACTTTTTTCCACTTACTGTCTTCAGAAAATGACTATAAGATGTTTTTCATTAGGTTGCAGCATTCAGTTGAAAAGTCATTATATTAATCCTTTCAGGAGAATGAGGTACTTCCCCATTTTCCTCCAGGAGACTGAGAGGTATACACTTAATTGCTTCATGAATGATGTGAAGTCTTGGAATGCAATTGAGTCATTGCTCATTAACTAGCTGAACCTATTAAACCTGGACAGCCAGCAGAACTGAGTCAGCGGTCCTTCATTGTAGGCAGCTGATGGAGCTCTGGGAGCAAACTGTGATTGTAGAGTGGAATTGGCAGTGGGCCCTCATCACCTTCCTCTGGGAGCAAACTGTGATTGTAGAGTGGAATTAGCAGTGGGCCCTCATCACCTTCCTCTGTTTGAACTAGCTGTACTCTTCGTTTAGACTTCTGGCATTAAGAAATATGATTTTAGAGTGGGGAGAAGGAAGAGAAGAAAACACGATAGCAAAGGTAACATAACTAAGAAGACAAAGTTTAAAAATATCATGAAATTCTAGTGATACTGGTAATTTGACGTAGAAGCCACAAAAGGAAAAAAGGTTTGTGAGATTGTCATTTTGGCTGTCTCTCACTCTGCTTATTGATTAGTTTTGTGCAAAGGATTCCAGGAGGTATTTGTAAAATTAAGGAAGATGTCAAAATAATGATAGTTGGTGTCCGTACCAGTTTTAACTCTGAGGAAACAAAAACAAAACGAAAAACAAACAAACAAAAACCACTTTGCAGGTTGCATACAGCGTGACTCGCTTACCACTGATAAATGCCTAATCCTGGGGAGGAATATAGCAATCATTTTTCATTTCCTAGCATGATACTAATGGTGATAGGAAGTTAAAAATAATTAATTTAAACTACCGGGATACTTTTCGTAGCAAGAGCGAAATTACTGAAGTTTTGAACTTGTCTAGGAAATATGAGTTATAACACCCTTAATGTTGCAAGAAGTGTGTCATAGGATATTTATTCATCACAAATAATGAAGCCCTTGTTTGTATGTCTCATCCAGATAACAGCACCTCCACTATTCATGCTGGGGCAATTGGTTCAGAGAAATATGTACCATTCACTAGACTAGAGTGCCAGAAGAGTGTAGCGTTCATCTGTGTTCCACCCAGTTACACTGTACGTCCACTCCTGCTTACCGTATGATTTCTGCCCGGATCAGAGCCAAAGGTGGTAAGGTTGCAGTCCATAAACATGTGTAGTCAAATGTTTCCTTGATAAGAAAGGAGTGTTTGGTCCTATCCCCTGAAGAAGGAAGTAATCAAAATGCTTTAAAGCCCATGCTTTATTTATTTGTTTAATCATTGAAACCACTATTTTCATCTCTTCTCCTGACTTAATTTCAATAACTGCAGAGAGATCTGGCCATTTGTAGTCTGTGTTTTTACATTTTGTATTTGTGCCTCTGATTATCTTGGAAGAGAATGATCTACCTCTCTTTTGGAAGAAAAAACTCCAATGGAGTCCTATACTACTGACTTGCTTTTACAATGTTTCATATGTCAGAAATGCTGCATAAAAATACTGTTACCCAGTATGTTGTAGGAATCTGGTAATTGTTGCATTTGTATAGCATCATTCCCTTTGAGAGATCTCAAAGTGGTGTAGGGGAGGAGAGGAGGAATTGAGAGAGAGAGAGTGGTTCCTCTGGGATTGAGGGAAGTAATTAGATGTGACTATCAGTGTGAACATACTATACAATAAATGAAGGCAACTTTTTCAGAAGATGCCAGCATAAACTGTATTATGACAGAAATACGTTACAGAGATCTTTAGTGTTCATTTAAGACAGCCAGAACACTGTTTAAGGTCTTGTCTGGGATTGAGTAATTGTAACCTACAACATATTCATACCTGTTAAAAGATCTCATATAATTTCCAACATGGTGGTCTGCATTTAACCCAAATTACTGTAGTAGTGACCTTTGTCAGAAAGTTTGCTAGCATCTACGGGAATCTGTCAATTCTCCACTGAGAATCAAAGAGAGAATCAGTTCTCATGATGCTAGATTTGCTTTCAGACTGCCACTTCTGTAACTTTCAGGCAAAGCAAGTTAAAAGGAACCAAATCATAAAATCTAGCAGTGTGTTTTAGAATCTTAACTGTATCAATATTGCTGACTGCTGCTTGGGGGTGGTGTAGAGGGCTTGAATTTCAGGTGTACTACAGCCATTTTGTGCTGTACCTCTGTCAGAATCTGGCCATTGAGGTGACAGCCAACTGCACCCGGATGATTTCATTGTAGGAGGACCTCCAATGGCATAGAGCCTGCCTATGTGTTTTATACCCTTCCCACATCAGCATTTTGCTTTACTATGGGGGGTGGACATGTCCGGAACTTCCCTGTACCTCATTAAGCGCTCATTGACTCCTGGAGCGGTTGGCAGCAAGCAGGAGCTGGCCAACCATGTGAGCTTTACGCCACCTTCACACGTCACTCCTTCTTTAGCCTGTGCTGTTTTTCTCACAGGTAGTCTGCAGTGCAAGTTTGGGGTGTAACTGTGGCTTGTGTAGACATACCCAAGCTCACTCTGAGCTCACTTTTATCTCGCAAGCGGTGAAGCCTCAGTAGCACAGGCTTTGCAGGCCTGCACAGAACTCTGGGGCTGACTACTAATGTGGCTGGCCTGTGCTGAAGATGAAAGCTACTGCAGATACCTCTCTACGTAAGCTACAGTCACGTCTCATGAGTAGAATAGCATAGTGGTGGCCTCGGCCATAGCTAAGGATCTAGAAATTCATACCTAGACTTTAAATTGTAGAACTAAAATTTAGTATTTTTATTATAGAATGTTTGGCAAAGCTAAATTTTCTGGTCATTATTCCAAAATGCCAATGAAAATTTTATTTGACTGTTCCCATGCGATGTTAAAAACATCACAGAACAGTATTGGTGCAGAACCAGCGAAGTGCATTACACGTCTTGAGTAAAATGCAAAAAGCATAAATTAAAGATAAGCAGTTAAGTAAACCACATTTTTGGTGGTGGTTGTTTTTAAATAAATCTGAAATGGTGTTGGTAACATGGCTGAAGGAAATGGCTTTTTTGGAAGCAATAATTTGTAACTTGTCACTGTCTCTTTAGGACAGACATAGTCTTCATATATGTTTGAGCAAAAGATACAATTAACTTTCAATATCTTTTGGAGAGCAAGATAAGGCAGAATATTAACATGGAGCAGACTGTTAACATGACCTTTCAATCCATACAGGAAAACCAATTTTGCTTCAGTTACAGCACTGAGACCCTCAATGACATAATAGCATTACATAGAAATGAGAACAAGTTGGTCCAGTTTTCAGTGTTTTATCTGTAAAAGAAGGTTGTAGAACACGTCATTTTTAACTTAGGAATTGGGGCTGTTTTATGTGCTGCCACGTCACTGGTGAGATCTGCACAATCTGTGAATAGTGTGTAGTTGCTGCTGCTGTTGCTGCAAAGCCAACAGATGGAGCACAGAACATTTTTGATTTTTTTTTTAAAGTCCTGTGAAGTATGTGCTGCTGGTTTGTTTTAATTTCCTGTCAATGAAGTAGTAGATTCAAAAGCAAACAAAACACCTAGCTTTTTTTTTTTTTTTTTAATTTAGAGGCTTTTTCACATCACACTATGCTAGTTTTAAAGTAGTTGAAGTCTAGAGGCTTTTAAAACTTTGTGAGATTTTTAACAGGTGCAAAGTATTGATCTACCCTGCTCCCATTTAAGTCAGAGGTCTGGTCTATACTGCAACGCTGGACTGAAGGGAGATACACAGTGTACTATGCAATGCGTATCTCCTGTTGATTGACTTATCGTCCCTTACCACAGCATCTTCGCTGGGCTGCACTGATGCGAAATGCTCTGTTTCATGCAGCATTACTCTTTTTGGGAGGGGAGAGTTACTGCATCAGATGGAGAGCACTTCTGGGATCAACTGAGCAGGTCTCCACTGGCCACTCAGTTGATCTTGGGGCGTTGATCTGTGGAGCTCAACACAGCAGTTCATTGTAGGAAAGCCCAAAAGGCAAAAACTCCCATTGACTTGGTAGAAGCGGAGTTAAATCACTGATGAGCACATTTCAGAATTGACAGTAAAGTATTTGGCTTTTTGTTTTGTTTTGTTTTTTAATTGTAACCTAGATGAGTTCTTGGGAGGGAGGGGAGAGGGAGGAGTACTTCCAGTCTGACATTGTGTGTCAGGCTTCCACCTGGAGTGTGTTTTTATGGAGAGCACACTTACAACACACTTCAGATCTTTCTGTCTATTGACCACTGAAATAAAAGCAAGAACAATGGCAGCCAGGTATTAACCCTTTGGATGCTTTCAACACAGATATCAAATATTAAAACATAAATTTTAATAAAGCATCCACAACTCTACTTGAATTCTTTTAGAAAACATGGAAATAAACTCTTAAGAAGCTAGGATACTACCGCTTTATTAATTCTAAAGGGGCAGCCATGTTAGTCTAGTAAAGCAAAAAAAAGCAAGGAGTCTTGTGGTACTTAAAGACTAACAGATTTATTTATCGCATGGCAAAAGTGGGATTTTTCTCTCACGAAAGCTCATGCAATAAATAAATCTGTTAGTCTTTAAGTGGCACAAGACTCCTTGCTTTTTTACTGCTTCATTACTGTATCTATGCAGATTCAGAGTGGTAGTGTAAGATGAACTTTATGTAGGCCAGTATTTTGCATTTATCAAACAAGTGGGGTAGAGGGGAACTTTCCTGTCCGCAGGAGATTGGAATATCAAAACTGTTGGAAACTTTGGTATGACATTCTTGATAAAAGATACATTTTGTGGATCGTGGCTCCTAAAGCAAGTTGTAGAGCACTGAAGATAAATAGAGTTTTGTGTGGTATTCAACTGTAATTCTATGCAGCCAATGAGGAACTGTAATTTTTAATCAGCATTATGTATTTAGAAAAATATTTTTCTACACTAAGTTCTTTTTCAAATGCAGTGTTTACATTCTACTTGTTTCCAGCCTGATGGTGCATCGAACAATGGCGATCCCTTCTATCATAAAGAAAACGAGAAAAGAATGTTTGAGAAGATTGGAATTTAGAGCAACTCTAGCTAAAGCATATTTAAACAGTATCCCACCAACTGTGTCTCAAACAAGATTGTAGCTAGCACAGTTGTGATTCCTGTGTGAGCGTGGGTGTTACGTCGGTGAGACTGAGTCTCCAGGGAGAAAGAACATTGGCATTCTGTCTTTCATGAAACCCACGTGTGCTCCTCCACATCAGTATGCACTGCTATAACCCATCCATTAGCTAAAAGGTAAAATCAAAAGATGTTCTGAGATCCAGTCTTTGTCTGCATGAGTCTCCCAAGTGACTTATTTTGAGAGCTCTTTTGCTAGGGATTGCATCTTCTGTGTCTGTCTTATACAAATGTAAGTACACTGTCTGCTCTTAACAAATGATTAATAATTACAACCATCCTGCAGGAAGCTTTCAGTCTTCCTGGCTGCAGTGCAGGTGTTGAAATAAAGGAGAATAGAATTACAAGCATGGCAAAACATATTGAGGGGGAAATAAACCTGCAAGCCCACTGGACTTTCCATGTATCCCAAATCATTACTTTTGGAAATGAAAGAGCACTTGGGAAAATCTGATCAGGGTGAGAGAGGGAGAACCTACAGTGCTTTCATGCTTTCCCTCCTATGCTTCCATACTCTTTCACTTCAAGAATATTAAACTTGTAAATTAATCTGTTCTTTAAATTATATTGCATCCTAGCAGCAAGCTTGCTTATCTCTAATTTTTTTGTTCTCTAAGATTTCAAGCACAAGAAATATTAAAACATACTGTGCAAAAACTATTTGTCTGGATGCATCCGTGAGCATGCACTCAGTGCCATGCATTTGTTGCCTGGCTATTGTTAATGATCCAAAACAAATGACTGTATTACAGAATGTAAACCAGTGTTGTAATATGAACGCTATAAGATCATTTTTTTGTAACCCAAAGGCTGTTGCAATCTGAAATATTTGGCTTTTTTCCTCCATTTTTTATATATATTATCCCGCAAATTTCTGCTCCTCTTTGGATTCTGATAAACTGCACATATTTTAGAACCTGTACTTATTCAGATGCTTGATCTTGTTGAGAGGCGATATAATACCCATAGCTTCTTCACTAGAAAACTGCACTGGCAGTCCTCCAGGGACTGGTGTAAATTAATGCAGACAGGCAACAGCTATGTTGACTGATCTTAACTCTGATGCACTTTTTGAAGGAGAAAACCCTCAAAAACTTAAGGTCTTGTTTCAGAAAACTAGACTTTTTTTTTTTTTTTTTTGCTTGTTTCATTTTGAATTCTTGACCTCAGCAGTTGATCGACTAGCTATGTTTCAGACGCAGAAATAAATGAGCACATTTATGCTCCTTGTAAATTAAACTAAGCTCTGGTTTACTGGAGGAAAATCATATACTGCAAATGGAAAAATCTAGTTTTGTGGTTCATCTCACATAATTTTATACTCAAAGTACATTGTAGGCACTAAATTTAATTAAACTTCACAACATCTCTATCATGCCTATTAGCAGGCAGCTATTCTGTATATTATACAGGTGTAAACTGAGGCATGAGAAGATTATGAATTACCCAAGGTCACATAGTGAATCAGGAACAGAGCTGTTAATAAAAGCATATCTGTTGACTCACTTGCCTTACTCTCTCTGATAATGTAATTTTGTTACAGAAGATTGAGAGAAGAGAGGTAATGGAAAATGATTTTATGGGAGGTTATACGTTAGTTTGAATGCTACGATTTTTGTGAATTTTCTACTCTTTTACCTATAAAGTTAAGCAGTCATTGAGAGAAGTTGTTGGAACATTTACATTTACACCATAACAATTTGACTTCAACAATTGGTTATTTTTTTTAAGTGAAGCTTAGATCCTGAAGTTCCGAAGGGGTAGCCATGTTAATTTAGTTTAGCAAAATGAACAAGGGGTCCTGTGACGCTTAAAGATTAACAACTTTATTTATTGCTTGAGCTTTCATGGGAGAAGATTTGATACTAAAGGGTAGAACAGCAGAAAGCAATCCCATAGTGAACTATGGGAATGTTCTTGGTTATTAAGCTCCTCTTTTGCTTTTTTTATTCTGTTTTGTATTTGACCCCAAGAAAAGACTGACATTGAACTCAGGACATCTTCTGTAGTGTTTTGGGAATTTTTAATTTTTTTATTAATATTTATTTATTTGCCACACTGTGGCAAGATCATCTTGACCCCAAACTTTTTGATCCTTGTTTCTGTAGATCTAGCTATTGACCCCAAGCTTTTTGATCCTTGTTTCTGTAGACCTAGCTATTGACAAGCATTGTCCTATTGCCTCTGTTGAAAACTTCATCCCATCTCCTCTCACCTTGACTACTGGGGAAGTGCAGTGGGTGTTGACTTGCTCTCCAGTGGTTCTTTTCCATCTCTAATCATGACTGAGGTCTCGTCTATGCTGCAGGGCTTAATCAAAGGGAGATATGCATTTTGCGGCACACAGATAGCATATCTGCCACTGACTTAGTTACTTACCATGGTGTCTTTACTCAGCTGCGTTGATTTTGAAGTGCTCTCTCCCTTCGATGCACTTCCACAGCAACCTGGCGGACTGGATGGGACTGAAAGGGACTTGCCTGTTTGTATACCCAGATTTTCACTTGGTGAATAGGTTTTTCAAACACTGTCTTAGTTCATTATTGTAGTCAAGCAGACTTTTTGAGTGATTCAGACCATCATGTTAAAAGCTATTTGAAAATCTCCAGTGTTGCTCACATTTAGCTATTTCTCCTTCATACTCTCAAAACAATAAGAATAATGTTAAAAGATCACCCAGCATCTAAGGTGTAGGTTGCTTCAGCAAATGGATATATTTTGGCTTGATTTTCACCATTTAAAGGCCAGTCTCTTATGTGATGAGGTACTGCTCTTTTCCGTTCAAATGGATTAGCTTTTTTTTGCCCTTTTTGTTGTTGTCAGGATATGGTTGTCAGGATATGGTGTCATTTGACTCTGGCAGTATTTGTGAAGTGTTCCTGAGCTGGTACTGAAGTTTGAAGATATTTAACTTAACCAGGCTATTACTGACTTTTTTGTACTTTGAAACTACCTTTTTGAAGGTTAATATAGTAGTACTGCCCCTTCCACATAGCCATGGTGCTACAATTTTATCTATGGCCTAGTAAGGGATTTTCATCTGGCTCTTCTTGAACCCAAAAGTCCCATGAGCCTAGAAGAACATGAACTGGGCTGGGCCAGGAGGTCCTGAGTCCAATTTCTTTGAGTCTCAGTTCTCTGCACTTCAACATCTTTAGTGAATTCTCACTCTGTCTTCCAAAAGTTAGGCAGAGAGAGTTATTGGTATTTTAATGGAATGGAGTGGGATGAGTGATGCACAATAAATTAAAACAAGCAAGGAGTCCTGTGGCACTTAAAGACTAACACATTTATTTATTACCTGCTTGTTTTGCTGGACTGGACTAACATGGCTACCCCTTTGGAACTTGGCAACAATAAATTAAGTAACTTGCTCAAGGCTATATAGCCAGTTTGTGGCTTAATAAACCCATGTCTCATCCTATCTGTCATAGATGCTTATCTGGTATTTATGCTCATTGTAGCACATCACAATCTTAAGTGGGTTTTGTCTTCACAGAACCTCTGTGATGTAGGAAAAGTTCCAGATGAGATCAATGACACTCAGTAAAACTGCTTCAGATCTGTGTGCTCTATTATCCTGGTTATAGTTGGTCTACTCCTGTTTCCATGCTTTTTCAAACTCTGTGAAAGTTACAGATGAACGCACTATAAAGGATTTATTTATTAATCTTGTATTGAGGAAGGGAAGCTGAACTGCCCAGTGATTGCCTTACCTAGGCATCACTGCATTGTGGAAGAGTGGATTAGATGTACAAGTCAGAAGTTATTGGTTCATTTTTGGACTAATATTACTTTGCTGTCTGTCCTTGGACAAGTCACTCAGCTTCTTTGTATCTCCTGTGAAATGGATCTATCAAGACCTACTTCACCACAGGGCTCCAGGAATTTAATTAGGAATATTTGAACGGCCTGAAAGGCAACAAATGTCTTTTCTTCTCGGTCTTCTGCCTTCTACAAAGCCCATGAAATGAAGCGAAATTTTCTTTATTAGAAGCAGAAAATCATTGAGGAGAAAAGTCTTGTTTGTCAGACACCTTCTGTTTGGGAAGAGACACGGGTATAGATTAGGCCTTGACAAATGTATGTTTATGGTCACCATAATGACTAGTTTTAGTGCCTGTCACTTAGCTCAACTGCAGAAATGTAATGGAGGAGTGATCTCCGGTGACCAAAGGTAATATTGCTGGTGCCTAGCTATGAACCAATTTTGTCTACCACTGGTATAGATCTATTTTAAACTAGCATGTGAGGTAATGGAGTCACGTGTATTGAGCACACTTTCAGAAGGTTTTATGGGCAACTTTAACATTGGCATTTGATGATACTTGGATGTTGTCTTTAAAATTCCATACAAAAAGCCATTACGGTTGTTATAGTAAGAAATCATTTGAGGTAGCTTCTCTTGTCTTTGTCAATGAGCACATTGGTTTAGATTGCTTTTTGTGATGTAAGGCTATCAATAAATCCCTCACTGTTTTGTTAGTATTTTTATTACCTGGGCTTTGTTTATACAAACTATACCACGATCTTCCTCACACTAAGTTGCTCTTTCTTTGATTCATTGTGTCTTTTATGTATTGTTGCTGCTTCCTTTTTATTCTGTACTGTGTACCCAGAGTTATCATGTCCTATTGATAATCAAGCACCCCACCACTTCCTGCCTACATATGAATTGTAGTTAAAATAGATGAGTTCTTCTTCCCATTCTAGCTTACACATTTCAGTTTTTCAGCTTCTCAAGTTTCTGTACAGATAGCCATTATTTTTATTTCTAGTGGTGATGCCATTATTAGCTTGATGACTATAAAGTTATTTTTTCAGAAGAGTAGAAATTAGAGCTGGGAAAGTCCTATCACATCATCTACTTCAGTGCTTTTCAGTGACTGGTCTGTAGACAGGCGCTGGTCCTTGAGATCTCCCTGACACAGTTGAGGAAGGCAAAAAAGACTGGTCCCTAGTATCAAAAACACTGATCTGCTCCATCTCCCTGTCTGTGTAGTAGTAGTCCCTGATCAGCCTAGTTTTAAAAGACTCAGGGAAGAGGGTTTCAACCACTAGCTTTGGGAAGAGTATTCCACAGTATAAACCAAACTTTCTATCCACGGAATTAGTCCAAATAGTGATCTTAACTTTCTTCTGCTCTGAATTCAGTTCTCTGATTCTTAATTATACCCCTTCACTTGCACATACCATATGAACGCTTTTCTTTTTGATGGTTACATCTTTTATATTTGTGGACTGCTACTGTATCCTGGCCCTAGTCCTCGAGCTGTACATACTTAGCCCTTATAATCTTCCCTCCAAAATCAATCTTGTTAGCTTTCTGATTGTTGTTATGACTCCTCTTTGAGTTGCCTCTTGTTTGTCAACAGTGCCTATCTGGTCATGAGATTCCCATGATTGAATGCCCTTTTCCATGGACTAAATTCTGTCCTGACGTGAACTCGGTAAAACTCCAGGGAAGCAGGGCACATTATGGTGTTAGTACAGTCAAAGCTATGTAACTATGTGTACTTCAAGCTCAATCAACTTTGTGTTTAAAGTTATTTGATACTGAAGCTTGTTCTTTTATTTGTCTGCCAAGACCGAAGTTCAGGGTCATGTGTTTTCCTTGCAAAAGCTGATAACATCACAAGCGGCTAAAATAGTGCATTTTCCTGCAACGCTCTAGGTGTGAGTTATATCATCCTCTACTGCAGGGGAAGAGCAGTATACCAAAGTCAGGTTGGAGCCTAGCAAAGGAGTGAGTTTTCAAATATAGTAAATCCAGTTTATCTGAAAATGATTTTGATATCCTTGAAATGTTTTTGCTAAATGGAACTTTGGATAATAGGGGCAGTTACTAAATTCATGAATCCTATGACATGAATCATCTGACTCAACGTTTAAGAGAATGAAGAGGGTTCAGATAGACGTGATGTTGTTGTATTTAATTTGCCTGAAATTTTGAGATCTACATATTTGTCCAAAATCCTGCATATCCTATAGGTATGCAGAGCCCCTAACTTACCAGACATGCTGAACTTCCATTGTGAGCACTGGGGACATGGAGAAGAGAGCTTATCCAAAGGGTGTGGCATGCTGCAGAGCTTAGCTCTGTTGTACAAATATGTGCCAGAAGGCAGAAGACAGCCAGTGTTGGAAGTGTGCCCATTATGCCTGCTGTTCATCCCCATATCTTCCACATATTTGTAATACTAATACACTAGAATCTGCCATGGGTTTCCAGGGGGAGCTGATGTTGATCCTTACCTGTGAAGACTTAAATAGCTTGGAACCTGGTCTGCCACAGAAATTGCTTCTTTCTGCAGTACTACCATGGGTCGCAGCCTGCAGAGAAGCTTTAGGTGACATTTTTCTGGCAATGACAGAAAAGGGGTGTGGCAGGGTGTTTGCTGGGGGGACAGCTAGACTTGGGAGTTCACTCCCTTTTCCTGCCCCTCTTTCTTCTTTGAAATATTCTCCATTTGTTTACCCTCTGGGCATACTGCAAACCCTATCTGCTAGGAGAGAATTTGGAGGTGTGGACTTTTATTGGGGGACTTGAGATAGGGACATTTCAGTGCTGCAGATTATCATCTTCTGTGAAGAGAAGTGCAGAGTATCCTGGCATAGTGTCAGTGACCTGACTGCAAAGAAACATGGGCCAGTTTAGGACTGAGCTCCATGCTTCAGCTCTGTGACCTGCTTGTGCGCGGCAACATGTTTGAGTGAGCTTCCTTCCGAGTTGTCTTGTCCTGATGTGGGATTTTAAAACAGCTATTACAAAAAACAGCCATCACCTAAAACATGGGCATGTTGGAACCAATCCAGCCAATATACACATGAGTAAATATACTCTTATAAATAATCCTATGAAAGCCAGTTGAGCTACTGACTTGGGGGAAGTTACATGTGTATCTGTGAGAAAAGGCCCTAGATTAGGTTAATTATGACAGCAGGTAAAGAGGTCAGACAGAGATGAAGTTAAAAAAATTATTTAAGTGTATGTACTGTGTGTATCCAGAACTAAGGGCAGATTCACAGTCTGGCATATGGAGTGATGCACAGCGGATGTAACCCGGTTGCAAATGCCTAGCAGAAAATTTCCCTACTGGATTGAGTACCCATCTGTGTTTAGTGCAGGCTCTGTGGCTAACCTGGAGGGCTTTGCCATAGCAGTGCTACACAGGCACAGGGTCTGCTAAGGACTCCGAACCAACTGAGACCTTGCTGGGGAGAATCTGAGAATCAGGAAGCTTGACTAGCTCTTTCCTCTCCCCAGAAGCTTTGTTTCCATTTAGCTAAGCCTCTGAGTCACACAGCTACACAGTGTTAAGGGGCACTTAAGCACATAGATTAATAATAGTTGGCAAAGTTGGATAAAAATCTGGTGTTTTTGATTAGCTCATATGCTGTGTTCCATATGCAAGTATGTTTATAACTAGGAAGAGGGAGATGTTGAAACAGTTGTAGATGAAGTAATGAGCAGATCCTCCACTGGTATGTGTCTGCATAGTCCCATTAACTTCAGTGGAGGTATGCTGATTTACACCATTATTTTGTGAGTAACCGTAGATTAATAGCTTATAAAGTTTCCTAGAAAAACTGTTTTCTAGGTAGATACACTGAAAAAAACGGTCAAGTTACTTTCATATCAGCCTTGTTGGCATTTTTCTGAAGCCTCTATACATAAGACTCGTAAAAGATAACAAAGGGATGCTGTCAAATCAAACATGGTAGAAAATTTAGGCTTTGTTAAACTAGTTATTACAAAATCTAAGGCCAGTAAAAATGTTCCTATTCTATTTTTTTTAAAAATCCACTGTAAGCAATTGTTTTTAAACAAATACTTGCAGAATTTGCTGCCTGTAATGTTGCAGTATTTGGAATCTGAAATCAAAATATACAATAACTGGTGAAACTCCATTGATATTTTTTTTCCATTGTCCTGTCTGAAAAGAATGCTAAAAAACAAGTAACCCAAATGAAAGTGCCAGATTTTACAACCTCTATTTCCATGGAGTTGTAGTTTACTTCTCAAGTTAGTCCCATTGATTTCAGTATATTTAGTCACTGAGAAATGTGTTAGTTTTCCTTGGTGCTTCCAAATAGGCTTACCTTTCCAGTTGTGAGGAGCACCACTGAGTAGTAACGTTAAGCATGTGTGTAATTGTTAGTAGGATTGGTGACCTGCTTAGTGAATAAATGTGATTAAGGGTAGCAAACTCTGGTCTTCATATATGAAAAAAGGTGGTTTGGATTTCTTTTTTTATTTTTAATAAAGTAAGATGACATCAAGTGTGAGTGAAGAAATGTTAGTTTACAGTAGGGACGTCAAACTCATTTGCTGTGGTGGGCCACATTTGAGGTAAATGAACTTCAAGTAGGCTGTACATTCCATAAATCAAAATATTAGGGCATTTTCATGCCCTGGCTGAGCACTTTGTATGCAAGACTGCACTCTGCAGTGTGTCTCGCTCTCTTTCTCTCAGGGAAAGAGTCTGGTCTCATGGAGCTCATTTTCACATACCTATTGCTCTGTGATGTCACGAGACATAACTCTTGCAATGTCATGGAGCACTGGTTATGCGAGATCCCCTTCCTCCTCCCCCAAGAGAGAATGAGGTCCCGCAGAGCACAGTTATGGGCCAGATGGAAGAGGTGGACAGGCCGCATCCAGCCTGTGGGCTACGTGTTTGACACCCCTGGTTTGCACTGTGTGATTCTTCAATTGACATTTCTTTACATATTTGAATTGATTAGATGCAAAATGAAAGCCTTCATTAGAGATGATAAAGAATTATGTGAATGTACCTAGTCCAATGACCAAGTTGCTTGCCAGAGTCTGTGGGTGTGGCAGAATAAAAACATGACTTAATTATAGTGTATCTATCTCTATTTTCACAGCTGCATCATGCGGAAAATATATGCAACTAGCTGTAACTTGTCAAAAATGATGGGGGAAAATCAAAAGGGAATTTATGAAATACTTATTTATTTTAGTTAATTAATAGCTCTTTTTAATTACAACATTTTTTGCAAAAGTTCTATGGTTAGCTAAAACTTTTCCTTGGTAGTTAGTATCCTTCATGTAAGCTTTCAGTTTTTCACGGTTTCTTCCCTGAGTGAGTGCCACATACAACTGTCTTAAGAGTCAGTGTGATATACTGGAAACAGCTGAAAGCATAGCTGAGAGCTTTATAATTTTGACAAGTTCCAAAAGGGCAGCTGTGTCAGCAGAGTGAACCATCCCTGGGTTTCAGTCACTGATATTGTCCAGTTTTTAAATCCTCAGCCATTTTTGCCTTTATGAATTACAATGAGGTATGCAGCTACAATAAGGTATATATCTGTGGCATGCCAAGACTCCTAAGCCAAGGAGTCCCAAGGAGCAATTGGCTGAGTCACCTCTGACATTACAATGGCCTGTCACATGGTACACCACATCACGCTCAAACATAGCAAATTAGGAGAGTTGATAGACATCAACGTTCGACTGTATGAGGTACATATGTGCTGCATTTGCCAGTCCTGCTACCCGAATGCTAATTGTGGCTGGGGTGTGTTTGGAGGTGGGGTCATGTGCGTGCTCACAAAAACAAGCAACACAGAAGGACTACGCAAGGTTTATATTCTTTGAAATAGATTAGTGTAGTGTACCAGGAAAATGATGTGCCAGTGCCTGCAGAACACAGAATCACCTTCTGTCTCCTTTCTTTATCATAGATAACAGTAGTAGCATGGGAAAGAGATTTATACTGTGCTCATTTGAAGCTGACCAAGCAATTTATAGGAGATGAAATATGGATTTATTTCTGGAGAGGAGAATTTGCTCTGGCTAAAATGCCATTAATTGCTTTATTATTTAAGGCACAAATTATAGTTGGCAATTAGTCTTTTTATATTTTTTTTCCAGTTGATGTAATTCACCATAGACAGATTTTTCTGTCAGACTGAGAATGATGTACCTGCTAAGCAAATAAATTAACTGAAAGTAGTTGGTCTTTCAATTCTCTATACTCTCTATACTCTCTCTCTCTCTCGCACTCACACATGCGCGTGCCCACCCCCACCCACCCACCCCCAGAGTAAATAGTATCTGTCCCTTACCTTGCAGTAGCACCCAAACACCCCAATCATTATCAGAACGTCAGTCCTATAAAACCCAGGTAAAGACAACTCTTTGACTGCATCTAGCCAAGTTCCAAAGGGGCAGCCGTGTTAGTCTAGTAAAGCAAAAAAAGCAAGGAGTCTTGTGACACTTAAAGACTAACAGATTTATTTATTGCATGAGCTCCCACGAAAGCTCATGCAATAAATAAATCTGTTAGTCTTTAAGTGCCACAAGACTCCTTGCTTTTTTTGACGGTAAGAGCTCAAAATCTAATGATGACAGACTGATCCACTGGCCTAAAGAGCCAGTAATTTCAAGATTGGGTTCAAAATTCCACTTCTTGATCCTGCTTTTATTTTTAAAACCCTTTATAACCTTGACGTAAGCTTCTTCTTGAGCATGGTCTCAGTTTTCTGAGCTCTTCTCCTTGCACTAGTCTTGCATCATCTCTTTACTCTGGCTCCTCGATTTCATCACCTTCCCCTCTGCAATTCCTATAAAACTCTGTCCCATGGATTGTCACATTTCAAATATCATCTCAAACTGCATCTTTTCTCCCTCACCTGTCTTTATTTTTCTGTTCTGGTGTTATTTGACTAACAACTGTCTACTTTAATTTGTTCACCTTGAAGGACCAAACTTAGATACCTGAATAGTATGCCTTTGCACATAATAGACTTGAAAATGCAAGTGTTATTTGCAAGGCTAATTGTTCATTTTGTGTGTACCAAAAGATCATGTTTGTATGTGTAGCTTTGCTGTTAACTTGTAGTTAAAATTAAGAAAATTTGAGCCCCTCATCTCCCTACCCTGTAGTGATTGCCTCACACCTCCCTTTTGCAGCGGCACATTTCATGGTTAAAGTGAGTAAGATGCAACATCCTTCTTGCAGTTATTTCTGTCATTGATTATGGTCACTTCATGTTTTCAAGATTTTTTTTTTTTTTTAACCCAAAACGGCTAGGAAAAAATGAACTGGTAAATGGAAGCTAAGATTCAAATCTCATCATGTCACTTCAAGAGGTGGGTCATTAGAAACTGGCCTATGTTGCCTGTGCTTTAATTCAGCCATTTGAAATTGCCATTAGGCCACTTTTTGGGTATGCTATGTTCAGATTTTTTCATTACTTTGAATTTAATTCTGAAAAGCATTTTGGGCTATAGTTTGTTAGGGACACCTGATGTAATTTAGGTGCATTACAATGGAGACTTATATATGCATAATATTTGGCTACCATTTATTGCTAATAGTGTGTGAACTGAGGAATGTTCATGGTAAACTAGTTGTTCTTGTTTCTAGTTGAATTGCAAGGAAAAGGGTTAGGGATGTGGCATCTTACTTCATTTTTCTATGTGTGTATTTCATTCTGGTAAGAGAGAACTTTATTTCTTGTGTTTTCTGATTAGTACATGTGCACAGAATGGTCTGGAGAATAGAAATTTGACAGTTGGGCCATTGTTCTTTGCTCATTCTTAGCTCTACATGACTCTCACTTGGTATCTGTGGCTCTGGTAAAGATTACTGAAGCACCACTGACCTTGAGTCAGTTAATTTCCATTTATGGAGAGAAATAATAGCATTTAATAGTCTATTTGGTCTTGCATATTATAGGGGTGGCATTGGGTATTGGTCAGACTTTGAAGAGAGAATCTGTAAAGATGAGATAGAAGGCAGTGAGAGAGTACATGGGAGTGCAGGCCATGTCTATGGAGGAAACTGCATGAGAACAGGGAACATCTAAAAATGGACATGAGGAGGCTGAAGTTTCAAGGAACATCACGTTTAAAAAAAAAAAAAATCCATGTAACACCATTAGTTTCTCGTCTGTCCAGTTACTTCATTCATTATCATCTAGTTTTCTTGTTCCTTTCGCTCTCCTTATTCAGAACATGTCCTTTGAAATGAATCCTTATGGCTTGAGAGCACTTTCCCAAACTCTACTCTCTGTTTGTGTCTTGCAACACACACGCACTGTTCTTTTTGGCAGAACTCCCAGTCCAAAATATGCCCCCTTCCATGCAGTTTTCAGTTGAATTGACAAGTAAAGATTTTATTGTGATGCTGCATTATTTCTATTATTTTATGTATTTGTTATTTCAGTTTATCCATTTTTAACCTGTTAGGGATCTAACTGACTCAATCTCTTATCATAACCTAAATCTTAAGAAATTCATTTGCTGACATTGTTCTGTTCCTGTGCATTTCACTCTTTCGGGAAGGATTATTGTTCTTGCTTGAGTTGATACAAGTTCAATCATACTTGCATGGGAATAACATGACCTCATTTGACTTGCCTTGATTTACTACAGCAATGTCATTTAAACAATATCCTAGTTTTTGATGCCACCACTATGCCTACATATTGCTGTGGAGGGTTTAGAGTGCGTGCGTGCGTGCGTGCGTGCGTGCGCGCACTTGCACATGTGCATGCAGGTAAGCCTACATCTTTCCTTGGTCAGTATGCTGCAGCACTTTTTCAAAGAGCTTCCAGATTTTAGTCTGTGTTCCAAATGCCATTAGTCTTAATTTCAGCCTCTCATCTTGTAGTTGCAGTTGGGAAATTCTTGTCTGGAACACCAAGAAAAGAAACCCTTTTAAATTGTAGGTTGTGCTCCAACTGAGTATTAGAGTTACATTTATGCATTTCTGAGTGACTTCCTCTGTGAAACCTAAACCTACCTGAATGTCCGGAAAACTTGACTGTAAAGCTAAAGAATGAAGCATAACCTCATTGTTAGCAAGGATTGCAGATTTTCAGTTGCATGGAAACCACAGTCCCTGTGTCTGTCAAGCTGTCTTATTTTTTTGTTGCTATAATAAAGGGGGCCAATCCTAAAATCTAGATTTTTTTGTACACCTAAAGCAAGAGTGTGTGAACTTGTTGGGGGTGTTGGTAAAAAGGTGGTTGTTTGAGTGCTTGCTGATGTGTGTGTGTCCTTGTGCACAGCTGTCTTTTTTTGCCTCAGTGGTGCACAGAGGGCTGCCTCAGGTGCCCTCAGAAGCCTGTGCTTATGCAGAGGTATATGAAGCATCTCTACCCCTGCTCCACTTCAGTTCCTTCTTTGTGCCTGTGACAGATGTAACAGCTTTCTCTCTTGGGTTTCCAAGGATTCTCTCATTAGATAATTGTTCATAGTTCTTGTAAAAAGTTCATTGGTTGGTTAGTCAGTAAGGGATCATTGTCCTTCTGGGAACATTTGCCCAGCAACAAGGCATGCCTCAGTCCCCTGACTTGAACCCTTGTTCTGTTGCCACCAAGCCTTTCTTGCTTTGTGACCCTCACAACAGTTGTTTAAAATGAGGTTTGCAAAGGCTTCAGGCCACAGAATAAGAAAGACTGGGACCTTCACCTGACAGCCCCATTAATGGAGGCATGGAGGCAGCGGTCAGACCAGCCTCAGAACCCTTCCACTTGGACTTGCTGATGAGCACTGTAGCATTGGAGCAACACGCCCCACCACCCCTGCACCCTTTCTTGACTCTGTTTGCCATCAGCGGTGCTGAAGAAGTGTCTAAAGAAAAAGTGCACCAATCAAGGCTGCTCCACCCCAGAGCTAGGAAGGTGGGGTCAAGCAAAGAATGCCTGTCTGGCTAATCACCTACTCTGGTGAAAGCCTTTTGGTGGAGTCACCCCAGCTCCTGAGATTCAAGGGGGTCCCTCCAGCTAGCAGTACCCAAAATCTTTCAAATGGCCAGGGTCTTAATGGCTCTCCCAGTGCGTCCCACGCTACTGGCCTTACCCTTGTCATCAGAGCTGGTAAAGGCAGCCATTTCCAAAGGTAAATCCATTATGGGACCACTGCAGTGGTCAGTCTACCAGCACCTTCCTCATCTTTGCATCAGTCCACAAGACCTTGGCCAAGATTGCTGGTGCCATATCAAAGGCAGTTCCAGTCGCTGGCGCCATGCTTCTGGTCTCCAACCCAGAGAGGAGAGTCACCAGCTCTGTACCCCTGGTTCTGGTCTCCATTGTACCAACCATTGCCCTCATAGCATAGGTCACTGGTAGCGTAGTGATGGTTGAAAGACCCTCGCACTATGCAGCCCAGACTGATCCCTCGCACTATGCAGCCCA
>ML681979.1:39533740-39768242 GCA_007922195.1 Podocnemis expansa | reverse complement strand
CCCTCGCACTATGCAGCCCAGACTGATCCCTCGCACTATGCAGCCCAGCATGTTGTTATACACTGCTGTTCTGGCACCACTTCCCCTCCAACATGGCATTACTCAGGAAAATCCCCTTGTCAGTCACCATCTTTCCAGCATAGCTTCCCAATTCTGCACTGAAGCTGACAGGAGGAGCCTCCCTCAGTTCCACTGTGATCCCTGCAGGAGGAACTGTCCTCTTCAGAGTTGGAGAGAGAGCCAAGTCACCAGCCTCAAAAATGCAAGTCCATGGGCATGCCACTTTTCACTACAGGGCCGGCAGCAGGTGTCTGACCTCAAGGACAATGACCTATCCAGTGGCCATGATAGAACTCATGGAGGATCCTTGTGGCACCAGAACCCTACTCACATCAATCCTAGGCAGCTGCATCTGGAAAATGATCCATAGCACCGAACAGCCCAGTGTGGGACCCGAGCTCGGGATCCAATATCAGCACTGATTAACACATCATGAAGATAGAGACGGAGGAGGTACCACCCCCTCTTCTGGGTTCAGGGAGATTTAGACAAATTGGAGTTCTGGGCCAAACGAAATCTCATTAGGTTCAATAAGAACAAGTGCACAGTCCTGCACTTAGGACAGAAAAATCCCATGTACTGCTAACGACTGGATGGGGACCAATCAGCTAAGTGGCAGCTCTGTAGAAAAGGACCTGGGGTTATGGTGGACAGGAAGCTAGATATAAGTCAACAATGTGCTCTTGTTGCTGAAAAGGCCAGTGGCATGTTGGGCTGCATCAGCAGGAATATTGCCAGAAAATCAAGGGATGTGATTATTCCCCTGTATTTGGCTCTGGTGAGGCCACATCTGGAATACTGTGTCCATTTTTGGGTTCCGCACTACAGAAAGGATGTGGACAAATTAGAAAGTTCAGCAGAGGGCAATGAAAATGACTAGGGGGTTGTAGCACATGACTTATGAGGAGATACTGAAGGAACTAGGCTTATTTAGTCTGCAGAAGAGAAGACGGGGTGAGGGGGGTATTTGATAGAAGCCTTCATCTATTTGAAGGGGTACTCCAGAGAGGAGGGAGCTAGGCTATTCTCAGTAGTAACAAAGGACAGAATAAGGAGCAGTGGTTTCAAGTTGCAAGTGGGGAAGTTGAGGTTGGATATTGGGAAAAACTTTCTCACTAGGAGGGTGATGAAGCATTGTAATGGGTTACCTAGGTAGGTGGTGGAATCATTTGGAAACACTTAAGGCCCAGTTAGACAAAACCCTGCTGGGGATGATTTAGAGGGAGTGGTCCTGCTTTTAGCAGGGGGTTGAAATAGATGACCTCATGAAGTCCCTTCCAACCCTATCATTCTGTGATCTTGTAGTTTTGTTCGGTACCCCTCCTTCCACTCCCCTACCCCTCTCTCTGGTGGGACCCTTTTCACAAACAACTTCTCATACAGGAGGTGGAAACTACTCTTTGGGTAGGGGCTGTGGAGGAAGTTCCTCAAGACATAAGAAGGAAAGTGGTTTACTCCCAATGCTTTCATATACCCAAGGCCCAATGAGGCCTCAGACCCATCTTTGACCTGTGTCACCTCAACAGATATCTTAAGCAGCTGAAATTTCCTACAGTTTCCCTAGTTTCCATGATTCCTTCTCTAGATCCAGGGGACTGGTATACCACTCTCAATTTAAAGGACATATATTTCTATTTCTGTTTTCTAAGGTTATGGGAGTTTCCATCAGTTTGTGGTTGACCAATTCATGGTCCTACCCTTCAGCTTCTCTTCTGTCACTAGGGTTTTCACACAATGTGTGGCAGCAGTGGTTGCTTTCTTGAGGGGTTGAGATGTGCAGTTTGCAGCTCATCAAGGACAACTCACAGTTTCAGGTCCAGTGTAACCTCAGTGTTCTGAGATCCACCTGTCAAAATTGGTGCCTGCCAGTGAATGAGTATAAATCAGCTGTCCCCTGTTCAATGGATAGAAGTCATAGGCGCAGCTTTCAGCTTCACATATGCCAGAGCCTTCATTTCAGAATCCCAGTTCCCAGTCATGTCTGGTCTCATTACAGACATACAGTCCCTCCCAATCACAATTTCTCAGTAAGATTGCAGACTGTTGGGGCACACGACAGAGTGCACATACATGGATCAGCATCTTTGTGTAATTCTCTGACGCCTACTGTTGCAGCTAGCGTTGATCTGCACTTCCACTGGCACATTCTAGACCTTTTTCTCACAGTACCAATGCATGTCCTATCCACTCTAACTTAGTGGAGAAACCCTCACTCAGTGTTTACATAAAGTGTTCTTAGGTCAGCTTTCCCCTTCAGTGACTCTGGCTTCTTATGTTTAGGTTCTGGGTTGGGGAGCCCACTTCAATGACCTCAGTATGCAGGGACTCTGAATGTAGGAGGGTCATGTCCTCCAAATTAGCATATGGGAGCTCAAGGTGGTATTTTTGTCAATTTCCAAAGGGATAGCTGTGTTAGTCTAGTCGAGGAAAAAAAAAGAAAAAACAAAACAAGGAGTCATGTGGCACTTTAAGACTAACAGATTTATTTTTTGCATGAGCTTTTGTGGGAGAAAATCCCACTTTGTCAGATGCTTTGTGGGATTTTCTCCTGCAAAAACTCATTTGAAAAATAAATCTGTTAGTCTCAAGGTGGTATTCCTGACTTTTTGGGCATTCCTGCCTTACCTGACTAGCAAGGTAGTCCAAATTTTGACAGACATACTGCCACAATGTTTTACATCATCAGTCAAGGCAGTACTCAGTCATCACCCTGTGCCAAGAGGTTATCCACTTATGGGACTTTTGCATGCAGAATGCCGTCTACCCTCATAGCTTCATGTCTCCTAGGCATCAGGAATGTGCTAGTGGATCTCCTCAGCAGGTCTGTTTCCTCGTACCACTAATGATCATTCCACCCAGGAGTTGCCAACATGATTTTCCAAAGGTGGACTTCTCCAAATGCATCTGTTCATGTCCAGACAGAACAGAAAGTGCCACCAGTGCTGCTTCATCTGTGGGTTCACCAGATGTTCTCCATCTGATGTCTGCTTGCTCTCATGGGCAGGGATGCTGCTATAAGCCTTCCTGCCAATACTGTTGGTCGACAGGGTCCTCTTAAAGACTACACAGGACAAAGCCCAAGTGATATTGATGGTTCCAGTGTAGCCATGACAGTAGTGGTTCAGCACCTTGCCACAGCTCTTAACAGCACCCCCCTTGGAACTGCCACTTTGGTCAAACCTTCTGTCTGAGGAGCATGGCCATCTATTGAAGCTGGACCTAGCATCTTTGCACCTGATAGAGTGGCTGCTGCATGATTGGATTCAGAGAAACAGGCTTGCTCAGTGCAAGTTCAGCAGGTTCTCATGGACAGCAGAAAACCTTCTACCAGAGCAACATACTGACCAAAGGGAAGAGGTTGTTCTATTGGGCTCTGGACCAGAACCCTTCTCCTCCCTGAACTTCAGTACAGTCCACGTTGGACTACAAGTTACATCTCAAGCATCTAGGCCTAATCTTTTCATCATTTAAAGTTCACCTTGCAGCTATGTTGGCCTTTCATTCCCCGGTTCATGATTAAATAGCTTGTTTAATGGTTTTGAACCTCTAATTTAAGTTACCATAAATATTTCCTCCCTCCCCTAAATCTTTCTGTTAATTTTTGTGTGTTAAAAGTGAAATGTGTTTCTTCAAAGAAATTTACAGAGGTAGTTTATCCATTTGTGGTGTTATAGGCTCTTCAGGAGTAGGAAACTAATCAATAAGTAAAAATTGTTTGGTCAACTTTCTGTATTATAACAGTGGTGTTTGCACCGCATTTTAATAAGTTTTCTCTTGATGCAGCCCTGAGGATCTGACATAGATCTATGATAACCATCCACCTTACTTTCTGATGTGGGGGTGTTGCAGCCCCCCTTTGGAATAGAAACAGCTGAATTTGCATAGTGTAGCTGCCTCAGACCCAAGAATGAACAGATGGCATGCAAAATGATGATGGATATTCTACCTGGTTGTACAGTATGTTTATATTGGGGTAGTGACTTAAGGCCGCCACGGTGACTGAGGTTTCAGGGCACTAGGCCCTGCATAATCAAAAGAGTGGGAGAAAAGAAGTAAGATCTCCATTTTAGAGATGGGAAACTGAGGCACAGCATTTAGGTGCTTTGCCCAGGGTCACACAGGGAGTCTATAGCATGGCTAGTTATTGGGCCCTTATCCTCTGAGTCCTAGGTCAGAGCTTTACCAACAGAAGAGTTGTGCTTTGCTCTCTCATTAGACTGACACTTGTTTTTGTCACATTGTCACTTCAGTTACCCTGAGACAATTTGGGAGCTTTGTCCAATCTGCACTGCATTGAGGCACTGGTTATATATTGCTAAAGGTTGTTTTAAAAGTTATCTTTTCATTTACTTTTCAACATAACTGGAAGCACTGCGAAAAAAGCATCTGACCTAGGCTTTATTTTAAGGGAAAAAGGCCTCTCAGTTATAGTAGTAGATCGTCAGGCTGTCTGTACATGGCCAGTAAGTGAATATAGGTGGCTCTTTCTTTGATTTCCAAAGGGATAGCCATGTTAGTCTAGTCCAGCAAAAAAAACAAGGAGTCATGTGGCGCTTAAAGACTAACGAAAATCCCACTTCGTCAGATGCTTTGAAGATGTGTGAACTTACAGAATGGAATGAAAATAAATGCAAGGGGGTGTAAAACATAGGATCAGGTCATACAGTAACAGCAAATCAATCGATAAATGATTTGTTAGCAACTGTTGTCAGAGATGTGACTGGGGCATCAAGACTTCAGAGAGAAACAGCTGAACTTGAATTAATATGCAAATTAAATTCTGTAACAGTAGGACTGAAGCGAGATTATGGGTTTCTTTTCTCATTACAAAAGGTAATTTGACTTCAGGCTTCTCAGGGTTTGAACCTTAACAACTGCTCTGATTTTCTGTTACTGTATGACCTGATCCTGTGTTTTACACCCCCTTGCATTTATTTTCATTCCATTCTGTAAGTTCACCCATCTTTGAAGCATCTGACGAAGTGGGATTTTCTCCCACGAAAGCTCATGAGAAAAATAAATCTGTTAGTCTTTAAGTGCTACTCTTGTTTTTTTTTGCTGGACTAGACTAACACGGCTATCCCTTTGGAAACTGACAAGATGCAATGCACTAAATACAGCCATTTGAAGTGGAAATCCATCAATTTAGAGAAACAACTCGCTCAGATTCAGACAGACATCATCTTCCTTTCTAAATGCAAACAACCGGACATCATACCTAATGGATTGAAGATAAAAAATTCTTTACAATCGACATATTACGCAGACTACAGTGAGAGATTATACCATACACTCTCACAGAAACTCAGAAACTACCTGATCAGCATCTTGTACAGCAAGCAGAGGAAAATTAAAAATGAACTCTCAAAACTGGATTCCCTCATAGAAAATCAACCTACAACACATTCTTCTACATGGCTAGACTTCACAGCAAAGAGAAAGTCCATCTACGACACACACTTTGCTTTCCTACAGAAGAAAAAAGATACCATACGGTCTAAACTATACACCACTACAGAAAACAAGAGTGACACCTTCAACCCAGCCAGCAATATTGTTAATCTCTCAAGATACACACTTACTCCAGCAGAGGAATCTGTGCTATCTCAAGGACTTTTCTTCTGCCCCACAACTGCCACACATACGATAAAATTCTGCGGTGACCTAGAGGCCTACTTTCGCTGTCTAAGACTCAAAGAATATTTCCATAATGCTACCAATCAAAGCACTGACACACAGCTACCTTCTGCCAAACACTACAAGAAGCAATATTCTTCGTGGACTCCTCCAGAGGGTTGAAACAAGAGACTAGAGTTCTACACTGATTGTTTCCGCCCCTGTGCCAAGGCTGAAATCGTGGACAGATGACATCCTTTACGTCATAACCTCAGCCCTGCAGAACGCAATGCCATCCACAGCCTCAGAAACAACTCTGACATTGCCATTAAGGAGGCTAACAAAGGAGGTGCAGTTGTCATCATGAATAAATTGGATTATGACCGGGAGGCTTATAAACAACTCTCCAACACAACATTCTACAGACCACTTTCCTCTGATGTCACTGAGGAATACCAAAAGGAATTACGACGCCTACTCAAGAAACTCCCTGAGACAGCACAGGAACATATAAAGACAGAAACACCACCAGAACTGTGGCCAGGGATGTTCTATCTACTACCTAAAATCCATAAAAAAGGAAACCCTGGATGCCGCATCATCTCAGGCATTTGCACTCTTAGCGCTGGCCTATCTGGCTATGTGGACTTCCTCCTCAGACCCTCTGTTATCAACACTCCTAGCTATCTTTGAGATACCACGGACTTCCTGAGGAAAATACAGTCCATTGGTGAGCTTCCAGAAAACACCATTCTGGCCACTGTGGATGTAGAAGCTCTTAACACCAACATCCCACACAAGGATGGATTACAAGCTATTAGAAGAACCATCCCAGATGATGCCACAGCACAGCTTGTGACTGAACTTTGTGACTTTGTGCTCACCCACAACCACTTTAGGTTGGAGGATCATTTATATCTCCAAGTCAGTGGCACTGCTGTGGGCACCCGCATGGCCCCACAATATGCCAACATCTTTATGGGTGACTTGGAAGAACGTTTCCTCAAGTCTCATCCCAAAACACCTCTTCTTTACCTATGCTGCACTGATGACATCTTCATCATCTGGACCCATGGCAGGGATGTTCTTGAAGATTTTCACAGAAATTTCAACAGTTTCCACTCCACAATCAAAATGAGCCTGGAACACTCCACACAGGAGATCCACTTTCTCGCCACTACTGTACAAGTCAGGGATAGAGACATCAACACCACCCTGTACCGAAAACCTATTGATCGGTATAGTTACCTTCATCCCTCGAGCTTCCATCCTAAACACACCACACGATCCATTGTCTACAGCCAAGCCCTAAGATATAACCGCATTTGCTCTGCTCCTTCAGATAGAGACAGTCATCTTGAGGATCTCTATCAAGTGTTCTTGAAACTACAGTACCAACCCGAGGAAGTAAGATGATAAATTGACAGAGCTGGACCCCAAAGTCATGTACTACAGGAGAGGCCCAAGAAAGAAAACAACAGAACACCACTAGTCACCACATATAACCCTGAAGTCAGACCTCTGTAACAGATCATTAAGGACTTACAGCCTATTCTAAAAGATGATCCCTCTCTCTCTCAAGCCTTGGGAGACAGACCTCTCCTTGCCTACAGACAGCCACCCAATCTTAAACAGATACTCACCAGCAACCACAGATCTAACAACAGAAACTTTAAAGCAGGCACACATCCCTGCAACAAACCAAGCTGCCAAGTCTGCCCACATATCTGTACAATAGATACCATCATAGGTCCTAATCAAGCATGCTACTCCATCAAAGGCTCATTTACCTGCTCATCTACTAATGTGATCTATGCCATCATGTACCAGAAATGCCCCAACACCTTATACATTGGGCAAACAGGACGATCCCTGCGCAAAAGAATAAATGAACATAGAACTGATATCAGAAATCACAAAACCAAAAAGCCAGTCACTGAGCACTTCCATCTTTGTAATCACTCAATAAATGATTTGTTAATGACTGTTCTCAGAGATGTGACTGGGACATCAAGACTTCAGAGAGAAACAGCTGAACTCGAATTAATGTGCAAATTAAATTCTGTGAAAGCAGGCTTGAATCAAGACTATGGGTTCTTTTCCCATTACAAAAGGTAATTTGACTTCAGTTTTCCCAGGGTTTGAACCTTAACAACTGCTCTGATTTGCTGTTACTGTATGACCTGATCCTATGTTTTACACCCCCTTGCATTTATTTTCATTCCATTCTGTAAGTTCACCCATCTTTGAAGCATCTGATGAAGTGGGATTTTCTCCCACAAAAGCTCGTGAAACATAAATGTTAGTCTTTAAGTGCCACATGACTCCTTGTCTTTCTTTGATGTTTACTTTGGAAAGAAGCATCCTAGTGTTTCGTTTCCTGTCTGTCCACGGCTGTCCCCTCCGAACATGTAGGAGTCTTTGTTGTATAGCACAGTGTTTCTCAACCCCTGTTCCATGGAACACTGGTGCTCCTCAGACACTGTGCAGGTGTTCTGTGACCCACCCCAATCCCTCCCCATCTGGGGACGGGGGGCTGATTCGGGAGAGGGAAGAAGCAATTTAATGCCTCAACCACAGCAAAGTTTCCAGGCACAGCATTGCATGTTGACACACACCTGGAAGCTTTGTTGCAACAGGGGCATTTTAAAACTCCCGCCACTGTTACC
Organism: Podocnemis expansa; assembly: GCA_007922195.1. Lineage (NCBI taxonomy): Eukaryota > Metazoa > Chordata > Testudines > Podocnemididae > Podocnemis > Podocnemis expansa. The sequence continues at coordinate 39,759,897 of ML681979.1, read as the reverse complement.
AACTTTTTAGAGAATGTTTTCATCGGGTGTTCCTCGTGAAGTGATTAATTCCTATGGGTGTTCCCTGGTCCACAGAAGGCTGAGAAACACTGATGTAGCATTTCACAACATGTGATCAGATCAGTAGCTACTTAGAATGATTTAAGCAGATGCACATTTTACCTGTACATTTTTTTAAATCAGTAGGCTGTATGTCTTGATCCCATAACTCATTTCTGTGGCTGCATTTTTGGTATTTCCAGACCAGCAGAGAAAAGCATCTGTATGTCTGTAGTTGGTATAAGGCTAGTATTGGTATTAGTGTACTGTAAGAAAGATTTCAGGAAAGAACATGTAGTGACAGCATAAACTTGGGTCTTTTCTTCTTTTTTTTTTTCAAATCTAACATGGATATTTTTAAAAGAATAAGCAGACTGAGGAAGAGGGCCCTGAGTCAGGCTATGCAATATCTTACCCTGACAGAGCATCAGTCAAACCTCCAAGCTGGTTTAGAAGCCTGATTGAAGTTTTTTGTGGTTTGTTGAGAGTGGCCCTTTAATTTGAAAAAAAAAAAATGTTTTGTGTACAGCACTAGCAAATGAACTCCACTGGATCAGAAAGTAGGTCAGTCAATGACCTCCTGGTAGTATGAAGCAGCAGTTTATAGTGTAACTGACAGCTCAGCAGCAGTAAACCTCACTGTCTCCAGGCAGCCTGTCATGACAAATGTAAACTCATTATATCCTGTATTCCTCTAATTTATTTATTTTCATTGCCACACTAGAAACCACAAACGGTTATTGTGCATCCCCTTTCTTTACCTCGTCTAGTCTGCAAATGGAAATGCCTCGTAACATATCTAATCATTTTTACAAGACTCCCTGATGAGTAAGGCATTCCAGCAAAATTTTTGACAGCTGAAATTAAACACTTTGGATTTCTTTCAGCTCTGATCCAACCAAGAACCCTGGTATCCCTGAGAAAGATAGGAAGTGAATTACCTAGAGAACCTGGCATCCTGGCCTTGCATCTTCTTAAGAGGCACAAGACCCACTTGATTTGTCTGCTGGTGTTGACAACACCTATAGGTAAATTGCTAAGTAGATACAGCTGTTTAAATGTCACAATTAGCATTTTTTTGGGAATTACCTTATTGAGTTTTCCTCATAACTTTCCATGTAGACAGTTTACTTCAAAAATGGGAGGGGATGTATCCTCCTTTAAGATTACTCTAAATTCATATTTGCATTTGCTAGGATGTGATACAGTCTTGCAATTTTAATTATTTGATTTGGATTATACCTATATTACTATGAAAATCAAAGTGGATTGAGGGGTCAGGAAAGTATTGGGCCAATAAAATTTGCATGTTGGCATTTCTAGTTAAAGTATTGCATTTCAGTAGGCACTGTGTGTGCCTGAAAGTTCAGATAACTCTGAAGGCCAAAGAGCTGATACTTTCCCTTGGTTTGAAATCAAGCTTGAGGTAAGCCTGTTGCTCTTAAAGAAGAAAATGATCTAGTTTAAATATTCTCCCTAAAAGCCTCATAAGTTCTATGGGTCACTAAGTAGTTGGCATCCTTAGAGATGTTTAACCATAGAGATCAGAACACTAGCAACAAAGGGATGTTTATCAGGAGACAAGGTTAATATATTAACTTTTCTTAATAAGTGCTTTTAATAGGTTTTTTTCGTGTTGTTTTCCAAATTCTATCCAGTTTGTTGTTTACTTTCTAGTGTTGAGTGACCCAGAAATGTATACAGAATTCTCAATTTTTTTTTCACCAGAGCCCTACAGAGAGGTATTTTTGTGATGTGATGCCTCCAAAACTCTAGATGATATCTTTATGTGACCGAATTTCACCTGGAAGACTGATACTGAACTGAGTCTTAAAATCAACTTTCACAGTAGAGCAAAAATACAGATAGCCATGTGACATTTCTAACAGTTAACTGGTGGTGATAAGACTGGAAATTCCTTTGTGCCTTGTCATCAATTTTTAAATTATTTACCCTCATTGATACATATTAGGTTAAACTGCCTGACATTGCTCATGCCACGTGTAGGGCTTGGGTTTGAAAGCACCCTGGAATTCTACTTGTTCATCTCTTTAAAATCCAAACACTTTATGAAATCGAGATGATTTTAATTGGTTTGAACACTGCAGACAGAAATTCAGCAGGAGATTGAACAGGTTTAAATAGCCCAACAGGGTTAGCATTGTCTTCTGGATATTCTCAGCCAGCTTCATTATTGATGTGTCCCACATAATTAATGCTGCATGTAAATAAAATATTTTGTTAGTATTAGTTACATTATATGGGATTGGTATATAAATCTATCTCGTATAGAGGTCAAAGCTAACGATTTTGAATGATACATTGGTTTAAACTAAAACATAAAGTTCAGTCTCCTGCTGTAAAGGATTGGAAGGAGATCTGATGTGAGGAGAGGACAGATTATCCCACATCTTTCTGTTGTAGGATCCTTAAACCTTCCTCTGAATCGTGCTGCAGGCCATTGTCAGAGACCAGATACTGGACTAGACAGACCACGGATCTGATCCTACTAGCTATTCCGGTGTTACCAATCAGAAAACACAGAAGAACTCATCTGAGGGTTTTGCTAGAACACATAAAGGGAAAATAAAGCTACTATCTTTCTACTGCATAGAGGTTTTGCAAACCTGTCTAGTTTCTTCAACTTTAAAAGGTACTGAAGTTGAAGCACAGCTAAACAGAAACTTGAACTAAAACCTGTTTTGCCACCACTAGCCCTTCATGCACAGGGATTCCAGCCTTCCCTTCACGTAGCTTTTTGTCTGTGGCAGAATGCTTTATCAGACTCATAGAGGTGAGGGGGATGATTGTCGTTAGCTCCATTTCTTCCCAGTGGTTTCCAGATGTGAAGAAGTAAAGGCTGAGATTGTTTCAGCTCAGCTTGAGCATCTCACAGTCCCTTTAATGGTTAAGAAATGAAAGAGGTTTTTGAAGCCTCTACTCAGTTGAAAACAAATAACTTCCCCCCCTCTCTGTTAGAAAATAGCTCTACCAGAATATCTAAATTAACTGCTTTTCTATTTGCTGGTGGGTAGAATGTCTCACTGCTACCACTTGTGACAATGGTGACCTTTAAATAACATGAGGCTAAATATACAACATAAATAGGGAAATTACTCACTTTCTTTTTAGCCATTGATGTCATTTGCCTTGAGAGAGAGAAAACTTTAATAAACCTATTAATACTGCAGTGTTTGGATTATAGTCAAGCACCAGCTCCTGTTGTATTGATAAAGTGATACCCAGAGAGTAGTAATACTGAGTCCCATTCACTTGTTTCAACTTTGGGACATTTGATTTTTTTATAATTGTAAACATCAAATCCAGGCAGTGTTTCGCTATATGTCTTACAGTATATTGTCTGTTACCACCTTAAATATGAATGTCATGAGGAATGCAGAATAAGGATTCAAAATGTTCCCTTTTGATTCTAGGATCTAGGTTGTAGGGCTACAGAAATGACTGTCTTCTTTGGCAGGATGCCCTTGACCCTGTGGAAAATGGCCAGAATGGTAGGAAGATGTGAGACTGTGGAGTCAGCTAACTTTCTACCAGATTCTTTCCATCCCTCAACCTGCAGGGAAGAACAGAAGAGCTACTCCACACTGAACCTCTAGTAGTTTACTTAGTTTCCACTCCCATGCTGATGAACTACCACATCACAAGCTTTGGTGATAGGCATCCCCTCTTCCTGCAGAAGTTAAAAGTGCGGAGTTGGGAGGAGCAAGCAATGGTCCAAACAAGGGGTCTACACTTATAAACACCTGGCTTTCAGTGGATCCGTGAGTACTCACAGGAAGAAATCTGGTTTAAGAAAAAACCCCTACATTTCAAAATCTTTTGATTAAAAAACAGGGACAAATGTTGCACTAAAAACTATTAAGAAGTCCATTCCATTTGGAGTTCTCTTCCTCCCCCCTTTTCCCCTCCTCTGCATGTAGGAATAAGGTGCATAGGAGAGACAGAGGCCTGTAATTTGGATAATCCGGGTAATTTTCAGCATATTTAATTTAGATTTTGAGTTTTCCTCTGGTAGGAAGAAAAATAGTGTTACCATCTGTGTAAAACAGAAGTTCTAGCAAACCGCTAAAGTAGTCTAGTTAATACTTGAACAGTTTCAATCTTATGGCTGGATGGCATGGGCCCAGTTGAATAGTATAGTCATGTTGTGCATTCTGAGTACAGCGTGGATCAGTTTACTCGTGAATTCAGTTAATGCGTGCTATCATCATGTCCCCCAAAGCTACCAGTTTAACACACGGAACTCGTTAATGCATGGTATCTAAAACAAGAAGTTGACCTAAAAATGGAAACATGTTTCATTATGGTCCAGGAGCATCGCTGCCCTGAGGAAGGACCTGGTGCACTGGCCCAGGCCCTGCTCCCTGGCTGCAGGCCACACCCCCAGCCCCAATTCTGTGCTGGGGCCCAACCTGGCCTTGGGCACCTGCTGCCGCCAACCTGGCCCCAGGTCCCTGGCCAGGGACAGGGCAGGGAGTGGCAGCCACGGCCACGTGCAGCCCAGCCTAGGACAGGGCCAGAAACGGCCATTGCCACTGCGGGTGGCTGGGCCCCAGATCTCCTGCTGGAGACCAGGAAAGGCAGGGGCCGTGCCAGCACTTAGGGCACTGGCACTGGGATTCAGGGCACAAGCCCCGTGTACCAAGCCTCAGCAACGCCCCTGCCATGGTCCCGTTTACACATGGTCCATTTTACATATGGTCATGTCAGCTTGTCTCTCGACACCCGCACGTTGACAGATCCATGCTGTGTTTATAACTGTCTGTTAGTTGGTGGGGTTTTTTTTTTACTTGATTGCTGCGTCTTTAGAAAAGCAATCTAAACTAATTGAGCCTGGATGATATCATTTCAGTCAGCAACACAGATAATGTCTAACTTGCTCACGTGATATAAATGGGTAATGCTTAGGAGTAGTCTCAGTGTCTGTTTCCATTAGATTTAGAAAAGTAATCAATTTTACTTGTTAGAGTAAAGTCTCAGGCGGTGAAGAAATTCTTTACTTGAGCATAGTGCAAGTAGTGGCTGTGCGAATCAACTTTAGGCATGCATGCAATACATGTTTTGTGCAGTGGCAATGTGAAATTAAGCACTCAAAAAACAGGCGTTAGGGCTTCTACAGTAGTGCTCAAATACCTTGTATGTAAGGTAATATTAGTTGAAAGTTTAAATATTTCAAGTGACAAAGTTTAGGGGAATGCCAGTCACTCCTTCTCCCTTAGGATCAGAGGGAGGCCATGCCACCTCCTTCACTTGGTGTTTATTGACAGGGGGAAATTACCCAATAATCCAGGTAGCAGTTTATTGTCCTCAGGCAGGGCTCAGCTGGGAAGCAGTTTGTAGGTCGAGGAGGTTTACAGGTTGGGGTGAGGCTGCCACCACATGGGTGGGGTGTCAAGGTGGAGAGGGGGATGTGGGTCCTCCCGACTCCACTGTGTCCCAGCTCAGGGCCCTAAGAGTGCACATTCCTCCGCAGCATCAGCAGGGCTTCAGTCAAAACTTGCTGACCTGGCTGCAGGCCAGAACACAACCAGAGAATGGTCTGGCTCTCCGGGGCTCCTATTTCCTCTCCTTCCTTACAGTACCTCAGTGTCAGGGTCATCATCAGTCTTCCTGGGGTAAACTTCAAGGGTCAGCCACAGCAGACCCTCAGCATCGCAGGTGTCTGGCAGCTCTGCCAGGTTGCACTGATCAGGCTTGAACCTCAGTAACCCCAGAGACATATATCCTTCTCCAGCTACTCTCTCCCATCTGAGTTAGAGGCTGTGCCTTTTGTACTTTCTGTCCTCCTGCCCACCTGCTTCCAGTGGGAGAGGCAGAGATTTTCTGTCTTCACCTTCTTGGGTAGAGAGGCTTGGTCCTCCCCCCAGGTCAGAGGGAGGCCATAAAACCTCACTAAAAATGGATATAGACACACTGTATGCAGTATAATCAAATTATCAGATCTGTAGAAATTTCGTTCTAGTTAACATTTTAGTAGGTGTATAATAGTAGTAGCGTGGACTCAAGGTTGCAGGTATCAGCTTTTGAAGAAATCTTGCCTAGATTGCTGCAGCACCAGTCCAGCTGTATGTTGAGCAAGCCATTTGTGCAGTGCTGTGCAGTTACTTGTGTAAGCAGGGGGATGAACCCACTATTGTGGGGAACTTTCTAGGCTTGTATGCCACTCTGGTGAAATGGGTAGCAAAAGGATCTCTGTCTGCTCTCACTTTACCCAGAGGCCTGCCTGACCTGAAAGGCTCCCCTCCCAATCTCCTGTATGGAGGAGTCCCTATAACCCCAGATGAGGCTGGGCCCCAGAATTCCTAGGGGCTCAACCCCCAGTCTTATCGTGGTCACTTTAAGACAGGGCTAGGGTGTCCCCACTCTGAAGTGCTAACTGCACTGAGCACTCTTCTGGCCCACCTGTCACTACATCCACTTCTCAGTAATACAGTTTACTTAAGCACACAAAGATGAAAAAATAACCTAATAAAAAAAAAATAGAGAAAAGCAGAGAAAGGTGAAAGGTAAACCCTCAGTGACACCCCCTAGCATGGGGGCACTATGCGTAGTATCTCTGGGGTCTAAAGGAGAATCTCTCAGTCTGTTTTCCACAGTGCAGGCCCTCTGTCCATACCTGGCTGCAATGAAATGATCTAGGGCAAGGGTCTCGAACATGCAGCCCCTAAAGCTATACCTTGAGGCCTGCATTGACAGTATCGTTACCAATATTTGCAATATCGTTGTATGAAAAGGTTTCATTGGTACAGCCCTTGGACTAACATACTAGGCATCATGCAGCCCTTGTGGTGATTTGTGTTTGAGACCACTGATCTACGGGGTCAGACAGGCTCAGACAGTGGCCACACATCCCCAGGCTCCAGGGGCAGAGCCCTTCTCCCCAGCGTCAGCCCCCCTTCACTGTTCCCCAGCTGCTCATTGTCCCCAGCTCCAGATGGCTCACTGCCTCCCAGCCCTGCTCTGCTTCAGTGTGACTCTTTAGGGTGCTCCTCAGGCCCTGCTGGTTCTCCTGCTGTGGGTCTGCACAGATTAGATCAGCACCTTGGGCTCCTTCTCTGACCACCTGCATCCAACTCTAGATGACTCCATCTCCATCTCCAGCTTTGCTCTGTTCAGCTCATCTTGGCTCTCTGCTGATTCAGCTGCTTTGGGTCTGTTTTGCACAAATCAGCTCAGACCAGTTGCCTTGCCTGGGTTCTCTGTCCCCCAGCTGCTGGCTGCTCAGTGCTTCCTCCTTAGCTCAGCCCCACATGTTCTTTGGCTTGCTCACTTATGTCCAGACTGCAGTTTCAGCTCAGAGGTGGGGGAGCACTTTCCTGGCTCCCTCTTTGGCCTATCTACCCAGTCAATAAGACTGTCTTAGAAAACTGGGCTCTCCTACCAGCCCTGGGGCTGCCCATTTCAGGGTCCTGCTTCCAGAATAGAGTGGCCAATCAGAAAGTCCCATTCAGTTGCAGTGAGGGGCTGGCAGTCCCCTTGCACTTGCATTAACCACTTTGAGATATTGTGAGTTGTCCATCTGAATACAGGAGAGCAGAAACAAAACAGTGTATGCACTCACTTGATGTTGCAGATTTAATGTTTTCATGACCCCTCCCCTCCGGCCTGTCTTAAGTGTTTTTCTGAATGGGTGTTAGCACAGCAGATACAAATTGTTTCCAGAAAATCTGAAATATCTTGGATATTGAAGATGATCCATGTTGCATTTATGGATGAGTAGACCGTTCGTTGAAGGTGATTTGGCTAATGAAGAGAATGGTCATTTGACTATGGTGTACTGTGGTTAACTACTTCTGGCATTAGAGTTTTGCCACATGAAGTACCCATCCTGAGTTTTTGGTTTGTTTATTGCTTTAGGGTCCCTTGCATTTGCATGTACTGAGGAGCAAAGCATTTCAGTGCATAAAGTACTTAAGCCTCAGTAAAAGAAGTGGCATATTGGGCTGCATCAGTAGAAGTGTTGCCAGCAGATCGAGAGATGTGATTATTTCCCTCTGTTTGGCACTGGTGAGGCCACATCTGGAATACAGTGTCCAGTTTTGGGCTCCGCACTACAAAAAGGATGTTGACAAATTAGAGTCCAGCAGAGGGCAACGAAAATGATTAGGGGGCTGGAGCACATGACTTATGAGGAGAAACTAAAGGAACTAGGCTTATTTAGTCTGCAGAAGAGAACACTGAGGGGGAATTTGATAGCAACCTTCAACTACTAGAAGGGGTGTTCCTAAGCAGAGGGAGCGAGGCTGTTCTCAGTAGTAACAGAAGACACAACAAGGACAGTGGTTTCAAACTGCAGCTCGGGTGATCAAGGTTGGATGTGAGGAAAAGCTTTCTCACTAGGAGGGTGGTGAAGCACTGGAAAGAGTTTCCTAGGGAAGTGGTGGAATCTCCATCCTTGGAAACATTTAAGGCCCAGTTAGACAAAACCATGGCTGGGATGATTTAGTGGAAGTGGTCCTGCTTTTAGCAGGGGGTTGGACTAGGTGACCTCATAAGGTCCCTTCCAAATGTATGATTCTGTTTAGTTCTCCTGGCATTGCTTCTTGTGTCTCCCTTGGTGGCTTACCTTACTGTTGTTTGGAGCAAATTAAGAACCTTAGTTAGTGTTCCATTAATTGTACATTTCTCACATTTCAAGGAAGAGCAGCCTTACCTCATTACTAATCCAAATGTGTAAACAAGACAGATTTATCCAACTATAAACAAGATGGATTAGTTATAATCTGCTACAGTATATTAGGTACTGATTATGATAAACATCTTAAATACAGATTAATCAATTTGTACAATAGTATTTTTTCCATATGGAACCTTACAGAAATATTGTTGATAAGAGAATGTTTTCACTTGTGATATCACAGACCCGCTAGACTGTGATTAGAAACAATAAAATCCTGTCTTATAAGACTTATTGTTCCATTTGAAATGGATGGCTAGGTGGTTTCCATGGCCATGAACAGTTAATATAGGTTATTTTTCACTGGTCAGGTCTAAATGTGCTCAGAAGAGGGAGACTGAGCATCACACAAGGTTATTTTTCATAGCTTTCTTCATTGTTTACATATCACAGGCTTTGTGGAAGGTAGTAAAGAATTTTTTTTTAATGGGATCTTAATGAAATAACTGCCAGAGAAGTAAGTTTCAAAGTTCAGCTTGTTTAGTGGAGCCCAGATATTTGTGGAGTTTACAAACCCTGAAGTTTTGCTTGCTACACCCATCCCTAATGTTAACTATGAGGTGGCTGATGAGAGACGTGTAACTTTTTTTAAAAAATAACAATTTATGGCTGTCAACACATGACACAGTTTGTCAAAGCTTTCTGCAGCTGCTGCTGCTGTGAGTTAATTTTGAGCATCAGTGATGAGTGGCAAACACTTTCTGCAGTGTGTACAACTCTTTAGACAGCAAGCTGCTGACAACTCACACTGGCCAGCTCCAGAAAAATAAGAGGAGGGAAAACTCATTGACAATTAAAGATGGATTAGAGGCAGAATGACGGAAATAGCCAAACCAATCAGTTAACCCAGATCCTAAGCATCAGGGCCTTTCTTCACACAGTCAGGTACCTCATCTTAAGTCAGCAGGTGGGACTAGTGTTGGGCAGGGGCGTCGCTGGCACCGGGCACTCCAGGGCACATGCCCCGAACCCCGGCACCAGTGCCGCGGCGGCCACAGTGGCCTCGTCCCCAGTCGGGGATGCGGGGCCTGGCCGCCCGTGGTGGTGCGGCAGCCTCTGGCCCTGTCCCCGGCCAGGGGGCGGGGTCTGCAGTCTGGTGGTGGGGCCTGGGCCCATGCCCCGGGTCCCTCCTTCAGCCAGTGACGCCCCTGGTTTTGGGAAGTCTTGACTTGCAGACTCAAGGCCCTAAAAACTGACATACGAAGAGTGTCTGATGCCTGGGAGGCCAAGCCCACGTTTGTGTCCCCACCCCCATAGGTCAGGAGGGTCACAGCCCCACCCCCCCAGTTGCCCTGGGGTGGTGAAAGAAGGGATGAAGGGTGAGGCTGCAGAAGCTTTAAGACTAACAGATTTATTTTTTGCATGAGCTTTCGTGGGAGAAGATCCCACTTCCTCAGATGCTTCGAAGGTGGGTGAACTGCAGAAGCTTTGCAGCCCAGCCCTGGCTGCAAATGGCAGCACCCTGAGGATGAGAGGGGGGCTGGGTCAGCCTTATGCCACATGTGGGGGAGCCAGGGAGGGGGCACTGAGGAATGCCCCACAGCAACTCCTGAATTCCCTGCCTCCCCTGGGACCAGCCTTGCACACCCAGCATTTATCCTCCATTGCTCCAGCTCAGCCCTGCCTGGGACAAGAACTCCTCACCTCACCCCACCTGAGGAATGAAGGGATGTCACAACATGCAGGGGGCACTGAAGGGCACCTCTTAGCATCTCCTGCATCCACCACCCTCTGGGAAGGGTCAGCCTAGCCTGGACCAGCACCTCCAGCACTTACCTGCCACTGCTCCAGTCCAGCTCTGGCTCTGTTGGGAGTAGGGAGGCTTCTCCCCAAACTTGTTGAGGGGAACTGGGCTGGCCCTTCACAACACAGGAGGGCTGTGGCAGGCTCTGCACTTCTCAACCTCCTACACCTTTTGGAGGGCCAGGCGGCCTGACCCCCATACAAGTACGTCACTGCCTGAAAGTGTGTGCTAGGAAGCTACAGACCCAGGATGAAATAGGGTCAACCTTATTTTTTTAGATTCTGGAACTTACCTCTATTTATTGATCCCTTGTTTTCAGTGTGCTATAGATATGATGGCCTTTGTTTCTGATTCAGCTAAGGGAGTAAGGAATCTTAATAAAAGTTCTTGGGTCTTACAGATTCAGCTGAAACAATTGGAAAACTAAGACATCACCTTTTCTCCTTTAAGTATGGAATATGGGGTGGGCTGGTTTCCAAGGTGGTAACTAACTCCCTTTTGAGAACTTTCAGACTTTCATTTGCAGTCACATGCACTGAGACCAGATCTGCATTTCCATTGTGGGATCCAGTAACTTAATTTTAAAAAGGACTTAAAACATTTAAGTGTTTGCAGCCACAGACAAACTGGTTGGCTGAAAAAATAATATGGCAAAGGACTGTGCTGTTGTGCCTCTTTCCTTGGCTCATTATAGAAGTAGTATTCTCAGCAGCAGTCCGGCGAGGGGAGTTGGTCTGAGGCAGGTGGAATGAGAAGCTTCATTACAGTTCAAGATGGCCAGGAAACAAGAGGGTGCCTGTCTGACCTGGACTTTGTGTATTGCTGCTAGCCTTGTTAAGATTGAACAAGGAACAGGAAGGAGGAACTGCACAGAATATAGTGTTAGATACAGGCTATTCTGAAGACAGAAAGCAAAGGACAAATATATTGCTCATGGCTCAGGAGCTGAAATGGGAGCTGATGGCAGAGATTCCTGTGAGAGGACAGCAAAAGTCCCAGTGTTAGGCAAATATTTTATCGTGTATGCAGTATTTAAAAACTCAAGACATTTGAGCAAAATATTGCTGTGTAAATATAGAAAAACCTCTTCAGTCTTGGTGTGAGTAGAAGTTCTGTGTAGGTTCAAATCTGCTGAAGCTCGTTCAGGATTTTCAGTTTGAAATGCCTGATAAAATCATCCTTTGCCTTTTAACATTTTTCTGCTGAGTCATGAAGCATCTCAGTATTTCTTGAGTTCAGTTTCTGCGGAAACAGCTTCAAGGACTATGATGCACCCCATGAATGAATATTTTGTCAGTTCGTGTAATTAATCACCGTGACTACCAGAAATTTGGTTAGTGCCTGCTCTTCCAAAATTACAGGAAGAATGTTATGACGCAGAGGTGGCCATGGGATTTTTTATTCTTTATTTTTTTGGCTTCTCAGTTTGAAAGTAGCTTTATCAAAAAATATTTTCAGTTTGATTTGGTAATTCCATAGCAAGTACCTTTGTAAGAATTCACATTAATTTCATAGATCTGACTGAAAGCAATTATTCAGACATAAACTAACAGATTCAAATTGGTTTTAAAAAACTGAGCAACAGTAACCTCCCAACATAGTGATCATATATGTTTGCATTAATTTGTCTAATCACTGAATTGCTAATACACCTACCAATTTAAAAAAATACCTTTAAAAAAACCCTTTCTGCCTCTTATCAACAGCAATATCTCCTTTTTTCAGTGTATTCTAATCTCAATATCACTCATAAAATCCTGGCCTCACTGAAGTCAGTGGGAGTTTTGCCACTGATTGTAATGGCGTCTGGATTTCACCCTACATTTTCAGAGTGTTTTAGGCTGATTTGGCTGAAAATAGTAAAAATGTTCTTGTAATTTTCAATATAATTTTAATTTGGATTTTTAATGTTTGAATAAAAAACTTAACCTTACCTGTGTGAAACGGTTAGAAAATAGCAAATATTTTTCACCAAAAAAAATAATCAATTTTAGAAATTCAAAGAATTTCAACTCTCCTATTCAAAGCAAAACTCTCGCTCAGCATTTATGTTCTTTGCAGTAGCTGATGGGACTTTTGGTAGTTTGTTAGCTTCTTTAATGCGTATCATACTTTTTTTTTGTTCCTGGATGTAATTATGTAGATTTGTCTTCATGTTGTTGGCTAGACCTCAGTTGTGTGTGTTGTAAAAGAAGGCTTGAGAATTTTATAAATTTCCCCATCAAGTTGCTTTTGGTCCATTGTGCTGAACAAAAAGACTACTAGATTTGCATTTTTTTTACAAAAAATTTTGGTTTTATTTCCTTTTCTAGGTATAACTACAGGCGTTTCTTACATGAAAAGAGTTGAGCCACACAACATCCAGTTTGAGATAGTAAGCTGCCTACAACAGAAGTTTGTTTGCCTGAAAAGTGGTGCCAGGGGCTGTCTGTTGGGTAAGTAGTTTTGCACAAATAGTATACAAGGGTTTGGTTTTTAGAATCTTGCAAAGTTTTATAATTTAATATACTGTCTCTTTAACTGTAGCAATGTACATTTAAAAAATGGTGCAGCTATGGCACTTACCTACAACTTGTCAGACAGATGCATTACAGGAGCTTTGCAGGCTAATTCCGAAGCTCCTTGGTACAGAATATTATTGTAGAAACAAGGGCCAACAATTATTTCTACAGACAAATATAAAGAAAAACCCAAAAGGATTTCTTTTCCGGTTCAAGTTTTCTCCTCAGTGTGTTTGTTAGGTACATAGTGATGGTGGTGTACTTAGTGGATTGTGCACTTTTTGTATTTGTTTTGAGCAATATGTGACAGTATACTCCCCCTCACAAAAACATGCAGTGCAGGTGTAAACTGTGATTTGCTTATCTCAATTCCATACAGTTCATTCACCGGTAGATTTTTAGGGTCACAAGGGGCCATTAGATCATCTTGTCTGACCTCCTGTATGTTAAAGGATAGAGTATTTAAATTAGTTGTAAATGAGGGACTCTATTACCAATGCTGATGATGCATGAACCAAAAACAACGTAGTTCCCCTTTCAAGTTTCAGGCTGAATAAATGGGTGTGGTAGTGTAAAAAGCAAATTTTTTCTTATAAACTCAGCAAAATTGCTCTGGAAGTCATTGAGGCGCACGCACGCAAAAACACAAAGCCATTTCCTAGTGCTATTTGTAAACTCACTTTCCCAATATAACCAATTTTGTTGTGGCTATGGCTTTAGTTAAAAAATACTTTGCCCTCTCTTTTGTGGTTATTGTGCATACAATGCATATTCATAACTCTTTCACTACTTGTGTACAGCAGTTGTCTCCTGTCAGTCAAAGGGGAGGGGTTAAGTGACCCCAGGCGTAAGCCTATCAAGTGCAGATCTCACACTTAAAGCTAAGCTTATGCTGAAGTGTTTTGCTGGATTAGACTGGAGCACTCAGCCCTGGCAAGAGTCTTAGATTAAAAAGTTAGAATCACAGCATGGTTCACTGACTCCTTCATCCTCATGATAAATTAAATCAATTCAGTCTTCTTTTTCTGGAATAGATCTTTAAAAGGAAAATCCTTCTCCTCTATGTAAACAGTGGACATTTCGCGTAAGATCTGAGTTTGTCCTGATGAGCCTGATTTTAAATTTCCAGTTCTGCATTGGGCTGTGTCTACCAGCTGTTCGTCAGGCAGCTGTTTCATTGAATTGTTTTATCTACAGAGTACCTAGGCGTAGCCATGCCAAGCTTGACTCTGTATCTGTGTGGGGAAGGTGTAATTGGCAATGATGAATAATATTGGCTGAGGTGCCTTGAGGAGGAAAAGAGTGGGGGGATTGTTTATGGAGAATAGTAGTTAAAATAAAACCTACTCGGATATGTACTTTGGCATTTGCTTTTGTGACAAGATGGACTGAATTTGGTGGCCCCCTGCTGGAGGCCTTGTGGCCCTGCCACATTCCACCCCAGAAAAGGGCAGTAGAAAGGTAGTCCAAGCTGTTTAGAGCAGCTGTGGGGGATGCAGCCAGTCAGTGTGAAGCAGGCTAGTATAAGAAGAGCTGCAGAGCCAGACTTCAGTTCCTTCGTAGAGCTGGAGGACCATTGGTGGTGGGCCTAGGGTTACCAGATGTCAGGCAAAAGGAGGGCATGTCCTACTTTTTACCTTCATGTCCTCCTTTTTACCTTCACATCCTCCATCTGGCAGGCATTTTAAAATACATGATTTTGTCTTGCTTCTTACTTATAGGGGTTAAAGCATGCTGGAATGCCATGGAATACCTTATTTTTAGGGGAAAGCATTCCAGGGCCCCCTAAAAACAGAAGAATATCACATTAACACTACATTTTCTCCATGTGTCCTCCAGTGTCCTCCTTTTTGTACTTCCCTGGCATCCTTTCCAGGCTTTGGTATCTGGTAGCCCTAGGTGGGCCTGGCCTGCTGAGGGGAAAAACTGCAGGACCTTGGACAGAGCAGTGCTGGCAGAGACCAGGGGGAATAAGGACCTTTGGACATGCTGTTGGGATTCACTTCTGGGGCTTTGTCCTGGCTAAGGGTCAAGAATGTGCTGGGACTTTGGGGAAATGACACAAGGAATCATAGCAGCAATGCTGAATTTAAAGGATTACAATGGACACTTGCTATCTTTAGGGTCCCTGGGCTGGGACCTGGAGTGGAGGGCAGGCTGTCATTCTTCCTCTCTCCCCATCCTCTCTTAAACCACAGGACAACTGAACTCTTTTAGGGGCGCAGTAGGAGAGCATAGACCAGAAAGGCTCTGAATGATTTAAGACATTGCCTCCAAGGAGGGAGCCTTGGGGTATCACTCTATATCAGAGCAGAAACAATTTGAGAGAGCCTAAAAGGGGCTGAGAGACAATTTGAACCAATGCATTGTATTAGGCTCTGCTGCACTGATTGAAGAACACTTCCAGAGACAGAGCTGCAGATAAAAAGACATGAAAGGACACTGACTGTTGGACTTGCACCCATGAAAGGGTTTGCTCCCCTCCCCCCCACAGTGTGTGACTCAGCTAGATGGCTGAGTCACTGAAGTCTCTGTAAACTGAGAGTGTAACTGTGCAGGCACACTCACTTGAACAGAGGGCACTCACAAGAGGTGAGCTCGAAGCTCTTACACTTACAAATTCTGTCTTGTCTATTAGGAGTGTAATCTCTCTGGTCTTGTGTTGCTAAATCTCTTCACAGAAGGAGGCCTCAATCCTAAATGGCCATATGAGATTTACAGTACAAATACTAAATAATTATGACTGATTTTTATATAGAAGTTGATTTACTGCTTTTATATTTTTATTATATTTAAGTCTTATGGTCACTTGCAGTAAAAGCTGGGACAAGTTTTGGATCCAGTTATTTATATAACTCAAGCTGAAATAGTCACAACTCTTATCTTAAACCATATTCAGACCAGGTGGCTCAGAGGAAGTGCTGCTGTAACATTTCTATGAAATCTCAACTTGCAAATGCCCTGGATTCTCACTTGCAATACAGCCTTGCATCTCATATCTTTGAATTGAGCAATATGTCCATTCAAGAATATGAAATGATTGTTTGTCCAGCCTCTTAGTAATCTGAAATGTTAGTTACATACAGTTTTTAAGGAGCTGAGTTAATTGTTTCACAAGTAGATTTTCACACTGTTGAGTAATACCAAATGTTGAGTGTCTTCTATAAGCAGTTGTTTTTCCCACTGCTGAGGAGTAAATATTAAATATTTTAGGTAATTTTTGCAGCTGCTCAGCTGGTTGAAACATTTTAAATTTCCTGGCTTTTTTTTTTTGTTTTGATGGTTCTGCACACACAAGCTAGTGAAAGACTGTAATAGAAGAGCAGCACATGTGTTCTCCTGATGCAACCATATCTGTTGTAGATGGTTTTAGCTACAAGCCAATAAGCAGATACTAGTACATGGAATTTGTGAAATTGGTGGGTTTGTAGCATTTAAAACTTTCTCAGTGTTTATATGCTGCACACAGTCAACAGTGACACATTTTTTCCCCTCCCTGGCTACATCCACACTGAAGGGCTCTGTTAAGTTGACTTAAGTTGATTTAACAAAGCCTATAGTGTAGACAACCCTTTCTACAATGTGTTAAGTTGACTTAATAAAGTTGACTTTAATGCTTAAGTTGACTTTAAGGGCTGGAGTTATTAAGTCAACTTCAGCAAGTGCTTAAGTTGACTTAACAAAAGTCCAGTGTGGACATGTCTTTCCTTAAGTCAACTTAACCTTCCTTAAGTTAACTTAAGGCTCCGGTGTAGATGTACCCCCTGAGGCTACAGCAAAGGGATTCAGCCTGTGGGAATTGTTTCTTTTAAGTATTGTCAGCTTGGTGTGAATGAACAATTTATTCGTTATAAACTTTGACTTGTTAACATTGCACTGTGAGGTTATAATAAAACCACCTTTCATTAGAGGGTCTTAAAACATGTTCCAATGTGTACTTACCCACTATTAAGTTTAATAAACTAAGGCATAGGAAGGTTAAATGACTTGCCCAAAATAATAGAACTAGGAATACATTGCAGGTGTTCTATCTCCTTGGTCTAATCCCAGTACTTTCCCCAGCTTGTTGCACATACATAGAGGTCTTAGTCCTATTTATGTGGACAGCAGCTTGGAAGTCTGTTTAAAAATTCAAGACTCTGGTCCTGATTAAGAAAAGGATTCCTGTCTAGAACATTAGCTAAGCATCTCCTAGGTCCCGTTAAAGTCAACAGGGACTCAAGCACACGCGTAAAATTAAAGAAACCACTTGCACTTGCTGTAACTGAGAACTCTTTTTGCAAGTCAGAGTTCTAGTTTGCTCTATTTATCTGTTTTTATTCAATCTATTGCCTTATAAATGTATGTATATTTATAATTACTTTTTATTGCAGGCATGTCAAACTTGAAATAAAACTACTACTAAATGTCACTGAAATACCAGAATGGAGTTATTGTTATAAAGAAGGGAGAGATGCTGATAAAAGTAAATATGAAACTGACAGCAAAAGAGGCTGATTAGAGACTAATATAAGCAAAGGAAAATAAAATAGTGAAGGTTAAATCTTGATTAATATTAGTTAGGGGTGTTTTAAACAAAGACATGGAATAAGCAGAATAAAAATAAATGTCAGTAAAGCAAAAGAGTAAGAAAGACAACATAAACAGGTATTGTGCATAAATAAAGAGGAAACCACATGAATTAACAAAAACCTAAAATCAGAACCCAGAGTAGGACAGATGGTCCAGTGGCTGAGGCATTTATACTGGGACTTGAGACCTGGGCTCAGTTTCCCACTCAATCACAAACTTTTTATGTAGCCTTAGGCAAGCCACTTAATCTTCCCTATGTCTTCCTTCCCCATTTGTAAAATGGGGAAATACCTCCCACATGGGTGTGGTGAAGATAAACTCTCCTGAGGTCTGTGAAATACTCAGGTACTATGGTGATGAAGGCAGTGTAGGTATCTAAAAGAGATGTCTGCTTTCTCTCTTGAGAGAATCCTCTTGCTGCATCTTCCACTAGTGGCCCCGGATGTTCTCCATCCCAGGAATGCATGTGTGACTGTGTATTCTTGATTAGAGATTTTTGTCAGCAATGTTTGCTTGTACCCTAGAAACCTTTGTCCTACAGTATGAGCGTATATAATGAGGGTCACACCTGCCACCATTCTTGAGCCTTCTCAACCATCTCCAGCTTAAGATGGAGCATCGTGATGTCTTGTTCTGTTTCATGCTTGCTTTTCCTTATTCTTTAGTATTTCCCTTTATTTTAATTATTTTGCAAATTTTCTGCTGTTTAGCATAGTTTATGCTTGCAGGAGGTCACCCTTCTCTTTTTTCTGTGCCTGATCTAGCCCTTTGGTATTTTTTGGGCCTCTGTCCCCAGTACAGGTTATGCCCAAGACCCTGGGCTTCAAACCCTTCATCAGACTTTTCCTTACATTGATGAACATTCAACCTGCTTGAGTGAGACCTATGTCTCCTCCAAGTGTAAGAACTACTCAGGATTTAAAAGCAGGAACCAAGAAGCTGAGGAGATTATGCTTAAACTCCTATTAATGGAGCACTCCTGAGCTGCTTACATCGGTTCTGCCAATGACCTTTGCTTTGGTGATAAGCAGAGACTCAGATGGGCCAGCCGGGTACCATCCAGACCATCAAAGGAAAGAGTCCATTCTCCTAAATGAGATAAAAGAGGGTCGTAACTCCCACCCCTGGACCTGGGCCTCAGGAGAACTTGCATCTCAATATGGGTACCTTGGAAGATCTCGTTTCTTCTGGTATAAACACCACTGCATCAGCTGAAAAGTCACCTAGAGCAGTTTTCTCAAAGATGAGCTCCAATAATTCAGGAAGGAAATAATGAAGGAGGCCAGGTTATCTTATTCAAGACCTTCTGGCAGGCCATCCCACTTGCAAACTTTTGTGACTGCCATGGATTTTGTGACCCTTTTAATAGCAATCATCAGAGCTTGAAACTTATTTTAAATAGAAATCAACTGTCTTAGCTGGCTTTAGAACCTCCCTGCTCCTCAGTTCAGCTCCTGTTAAGAAGTACTCATTTTGGAGATTGTGATATGAATGTAACAAAGTTCTCATGCTAATTCTCATCAGAGTGAGAAATGACATGTAAAGTGCCTTTGATATCCAGTTTTACCTGAAGCACATCTGTTAGTGACAGTTCTCGGCAAGTGCTTGAGTGCTTTCTCTTTCAGAAGAGAGTACAGAATGCTTCATTCTCCAAAGTACTGGGAAGACTTTTTTACAGTCTGACAAGGCCCAGGGTTGTGGGCAGGCACAGACTCATGCCCTGGTTGGAGAGACTTTTCTGTTTGACCTCCAGCACAACAGTTCTTTCCCTTGTTGCATGTTCTTTATTCCCCCCCCCCATCTCCTCTTTTCTTTGTAATCTCTCTTTCTAGCTTTTTCCCCTTCATCACCCAATCTCTGCTCTTTATTAACTGTCTTTCTGTCCTCCCACTTTCTGAGAGTCCATGAGTCTATTTCTATTGCCTTCCCTTCTTCCCTGTTCCAGAACTTCTACTAATCTGCTCCTCTGAAAGTTTCTTCTACTTGTTGGTGATAGGTGTCCTTCTAATCTTAATCCTGGTTCCCAGCATGGACCCACACTGTTCTGTCCGTGCCACTCTCCCTTACTTTCCTACCAATCAGGTGCTAGTCTTTTTTTAAATTTCTATCTCTTACTGTGCTTCTGTCCTTCATCCTCCTCCCTCCCACATTCCCAGTTTACCTCTTGTAAAGACAATACATGATAAACAGCTTGTATCTCCATCTTCTCAGCCTCTCTGAATCTCAGCTGTCTTCTGCTAACTTTCTGTCACTTCCCTTTTCTTCAGAGTTCTCTCCTTTCCCCATGCACTGAATCTTGTCTCTAGGAATTGTGGCATGGGAATCATTCCTTGTCTCTTTCCCCTTCAGGCTCCTCCTACTTTGTATTTGTCCCCTATCTCTGAACTGCAAGCTGTCTGGCTCTTCCTGCCTCACTGTGTGACCATGATTTCTGCACACTCTTGTCAGATCACCAACTTGTCTTTTCCTTCAGCCTCCTTTTTTTAAGGCACTGCAGAATTCTCCCCCATCAAGTATCCCTGTTGTCCTCACCTTGCTCATTGCACCCCATCCTCCCATCTCGTACTATGTAAACATTTTTGTTTTATTGCTCCCTTGAGCCTCAATTCAATAGAGCACTTCAATGAATGCACATATCCCACTGAAGAACAAGGGAAAGAAACTTTGTCACTAGTTCATTTATGTTGAGTTACTCCTGGTACACTAATAAAGAATCAGACCCAGGGAGGAAGAAATGAAAGCTTGTTGCAGGCAACTGGATCTTGATCCATTTGTCTTCTCTAAATCTCCAATCTGAAGGGAATTTTCAGGTAAGAGGAAAAGACGTGTTTCTGTTTTTAAAAAAATTGGTTTGTAGCTATGTTAAGATTCCTCACTATTTGAATAGGTATTTACCAGTGCTGGCACTTTTGTCACTAGCTTTCTTCTGTCCTGTCCTCTGTATGGTTTTGAACTATGCTTTTCATCTTGTATCTAAGCATCTTTACCTTAATAGCTTAATAGGCAGTGTGACTACACTTCAGTCACATGTTGTTTGTTCTGTCATCCTCTCTCTGCCTGAATTATGAGTCACTTGTCTAGCCTCTGTATATCAGTGCTACTAGTTTTCACAGGAGTGGGGGTTTTGGAGCAGCGTGTGTTACAGTGTGAACAACTGAGTGGGAAGCAGGGGAGAGTTAGAGGGGAAGAAGAGATCTTAGTCTGGTTAAGCTCAGATTAATTGGTGTTTAGAACCACTGTACTAAATTAGTTGTCCGTTAGTGTTTCTGTATCACACACTTACTGTAAATAACCAGTTAAGTCATTTAGGACTTGTTTACATGGAGCAGCAACACACAGTATAGGAGTGGGTTTTCAAACCTTTTTTCTTGGGACCCAGTTAAAAAAAATAATTTATGCCCATGTCCCAACAACTACATCTTTGAGCAATTCATTCCAGTCTTTTGACATTGGATGCTGCAACACAATACCTGAGAGTCTATGACCCAGTACTGTGTTCTGACCCATGATTTGAAAATCACTGCACTATGGGGTTTCAATTTCTGAAGTGTATGAATGTGTTGTATATGAAGTGGTTCATGTAGATGCTGCTGACATGCACTAATGGTTCCATGTGTGTTTTTAGTGTAGTGCCGTTTCAGACAGTCCTATGCTAAAGGGCACTTGAGAACCTTTAGAGCACACCAGCAGGATCTGCACAGACCTGTTAATGGGCAATAGAGTATTGCATTTAGAAATCATATCTGTGTAAGGCACATTATCTCGTTGTGTAAACAAGTCATCATCTGCATATTGAAAAAGTAATTTTCCTCTGTAAATCAGGAAGAGAACTTGGGGGTAACATGGGGTAACTGGCAGCCAAGATGACATATTTATCCAGAGTTGGAGATCAATAATGTTTCATCCTGCTGGAGAGCAAAAAGAATAGCAGAAGTGGGTGGGGAATGGGATGGGTTTTTGTGCTTTTTCAGTAATGAACATAATCTGATGTTGGCTAATTTTTGGTTAAATAGCCACATGACATGCTCATCATGCCTCCAAATGCAACTATTACTGCTTCCTTTCAAATATAACCATTTTACATGGAGGTGGAGATTGGTGACTGAAACGTGTTGTTTAATATTCTTAAGTCAGCGATACGTGACTAACTGTCATTTCAGTACGCCCTTAAGGTGATAGGAAAATAAAAGGAGAAGTTAACTATGTCTGGTTTCATTATGATGACAACAGAAGCCACAATGCATCTATGAGATCAGAAGACCTTGTTATGTTATGGACCAAATTATGCACAGAGGACAAACTCTAAAATCAGTTTAATTGTTAAACATCCTTTTGTCTTACCTAAGCATGAGTAGAAAAAAATAAATATGGGAGAACAAAATTTATTCAGAACTTCCTCTTACTGTTTACCAAATAGGAAGCTTTCTTATGCCGATTTCTGCATATATCATTTGTTGACAGATTTACACCTCCTTTTTTTAGCCATGTATACAGTAATCAAGTAGGTCATCTTTCATTATTCATTAGTTTTCCTTAATCTACACAGATGTCCAGCGGGGGGTTTCATTTAAAGTTAAACAGAGCAGTGGATAAGTGTTTGCCATATAAAACTTAAGGGAAATGATGGGATTTTCAATGTAATTAATAGTGGGTACAAAAATGCTGTTGTGAATAATGAGTAATTTTAGATTATTGATGATCAGATTTATGCTGTAGATAATATTGTAGGTCCCCAATGTGTGAATATCTTCTATTGCACATACTGTGGCTGCCAGCCCCGTCAAGATTGGTTGAAGAGATGTGTGCTAAGGTGGCACAATTGGAGTCCTCCTGAGATTACACAGGAAAAGTAACTATAAGAACATTGAGTTCTGTGGTATCTTAAAGACTTGAGATCTTTTTGGGCATAAGCTTTCGTGGACTCCAGCCCTCTTCATTGTTTGCATCTGACAAAATGGACTAAAGCCCACGAAAGCTTACGCCCAAAGAAATCTGTTAATCTTTAAGGTGCCACAGGGCTCTCATTGTTCTTGCTGTACCCAGACTAACATGGCTACCCCTCTGTAAATTTTCACAAGAACATATTTTTCTGGTGAGATTTCACCCAATAATATGGCAAATGGTTCTTTATTTTTTACCAAATCTGTCATCTGGAAAGGAAACTTTTATGCCTGGTAATGCAGTGTTCGTGAACACTAGCTCCATGGACAGTAATACTATACAACATTGCTTTGTGTAACATCCACCATACAAACTATATCCCAAACATCTTTACATAATTAAAAACCCCAGGTACAATGATAAGTAATAACAGAATGAAAAGAAAATTTAAGGGTAGATTTTCAGACAAGAATTGAGAAGAGTTTGAGAATTAAAAAGGAAGGGAGAAGCCCTCAGTTTCTTTTCATGTGGAAGAAGCAAACTTTTTGGGTTAAAGAATATATTTTTTGTCACTAGTGACTCATGCCTGGCATTTTTTAGGCACTGCCACAATAATAAATAATTATTTAAAATAGAGAGCGAAAGGTTCTTTCCCCAACAGTAGTGAGGCAAAGCAAATCTTTTAATTTGAGAATTTCCAGTGGAAGAAAAAAATATTTTAGAACATATTTTGACACTGGATTAATCCATATTGGTGTTTAGTGAGCCACTTGAAAGTATTAGAAGACTTCACCACCATGGTGGATGTGTGCATAAATATATCCTCCTTTTGGAGCAAACTGAGAAGAAAAATAAAATCTGTTTGTTTGAATTGCATTGGCATAGAGAAGCAGAGAGAAATTAGGTAGCATTAATTATTTTTAATTGTCTTTATGTATTCTCATCTTTATGTGGAATATCTTGTTTTGTTTTTTATATAATCGTATTTAGGAGTTGTTGCAAGATTAACTAAACAGGAACCACAACAGACACAATTACTCACCTCAGATTTTGCCTACCTCTCCTACAGCACAGCTGATGTCTGTCTGTACACTACCTACTGGTATGCAGCACCAGGCTGCAAAGGTTTTGTTAGTACATGTCTATTGACAATATATTCCTTAAGCCAGCTGCTAATCCTGTATTGCATGCCTGCTTGACTTCCAAAGTTGTCATACCTCTTCCTTAAACTGTATTCATTTTCTAACTCCAGCCTTCTGTTTCATTAACCTTGTATCGTGGGGGAGCAGTTTATGGAAGTCAGGATCAAATAGCCCTGTTGCTTTGGGTTTTATTAAACCCTTTTTGTCCATACCAGTTCAGGGAATGATTAGATGCACAGACCATTTTCTGCTATGGCCAGCATGATATGTCTTCCATCTGCAGTATGGGAATGTCTCTAGCCATTGCTTTTCAAATTTAGTTGAAAATAAGGTAACTATTGTAATGTCTTCAGGAAAGATGTGCAAGATCCTTTTTAGGAATCCTAGAGCAATAGTTAGAAGGTCAGAGCTGCCCACTGGATTTTACATTGGTCTAAATAAATATGTGGTTCCGAACATAATTTTTTAAATTGAGTTGATGTGAGAACTAGTTTTATAATCTTGTCCTAGTTTTTTTCACTTAGCAGTTTTACTTTTTAGTTATTTGCTGTATTAAAGAGCTTGAATAGGAGCTTTCATTAAGATGCTTTCCCATCACACATACTCATTACAACAATTTTTTATTCAAATACCCTTGTGTTCCCATCCAAGCAGTTTTCAGAAAGAAGCCACAGAAAGATCATTACACCAGCTCTCAGTATTAGCACCATGGTGTTACTGTGCCTGTTTAGGACAAAAGCACTTTCCTAGGAAGCATCACAAATTGAACGTAAGAATTTCAGTTCAAAGCTGACTGTGAAGAGTTACAAAAGGATCTCACAGAACTGGCTGATCTGGGCCAAAAAAAATTACAGATTGAATTCAGTGTTGAGTTAAAAGAAGTACATTTTGTAAAACATAATCCCAGCTATAAATACAAAATAATGGGATCTAAATTAGTTACCACTCAAGAAGATGATCTGGGAATCATTGGAGATAATTTTCTAAAACATTTGCTCAATAAACAGTGACAAACAGAAAAGCTAACAGAATGTTAGGAGCTATTAAGAAAGGGATATACAGTGAGACAGAAAATATCATGATGCTGATATATAAATCCATGGTGCACCCACACCCTGAATACTGTATACAGTTCTGCCCTCCCCCATCTCAAAAAAGATAGAATTAGGACAAGTACAGGGAAGCAATAAAAATGGTTAGTGGTATGGAACAGGTTTCTTGCAAAGAGAGATGAAAAATTACAGGGACTGTACAATTTTGAGGAGAGATGACTAAGGGGGAATACGATAGAGGTCTATAAATGCATGAATGATGTGGAGAAAGTGAATAAGGAAGTGTTATCTTCCCCTTCACATAACACAAGAACCGTGGTTCTCTAAATGAAATAGACAGCAGGCTTAAAACAAATATAAGGAAGAACTTCACACAATGTAGTCACTCTGGAACTTGTTGCCACAAGGTGCTGTGAAGGCCAAAATTGTAACTGGGTCAAAAAAAAAAAATTAGATGTGTTCAGGCATATAAGGTTAATCAATAGCTGTTAGCCAAGGTGGTCAGGGGCATACACCCTGCCACCGCCACTCCTACTATGTAGGTTTCCCTGAATATCTTGACTGTCAGAAGCTGGGAATGGATGGTAGCAGATGGATCACTTGATAAAATGTCCTCTTTAATTCATTCCGTCTGAAGCATCTAGCACAGACCACTGTCAAAAGACAGGATACTGGGCTAGAAATACCATTGATTTTGACCCTCTTAGGAACAGCTTCTGTAACTCCCTGCAGACCCCCTATGAGCTGCTTTCCAGAGGAGCTCCTGGATGGAGATTCTAAATCTAGTCTTAATCCTCTGTCCACAGAAAGTATAGCAAGATCATGCTAGTAATACTGTGAGGTGTTGGCATAATCTTACTGTAATAATAGATCTGTTTTGGGTTGCTGGGTTTTTTTTTGTACCACAGTTCAAATCTGATTCAGAATATGCAAGGTTGACTGAGGACAGCAATATCTGTTTTTGACAGATGTTCTACATGATCCCACAAATGTAACCATGTCTGCAAGATGATGGAGCGCTTGTTTACACAGGAAAGCTCTTAAAAATACAAACACAAAGTAGCGTTCAGATCAGTCATTCTGATCAAAGCGCCGATGATTATTAGGGTGTAAAGGCAACTGATGACTCAACTTAGACACAACACTGCGGCGGTCTCCGAATTTCAGTTTCGTAGCAGATTCTTTTCAGGAATCTTTATCGTTCTTACACAATTCAGATTTGTTTCTGGAGTCGACATATTATTTTATATTTCTTAACCAAGAAAGTAGAAGCAGCTTTTGGGAAAAGGCTACCAAACATTTGTGTATCACACTAGACGCTTCACTGTTCTTCCACTGAAAAGCTGGACTTGTGGAAAATGATTCTGTATTTTATCCCTGCTTTCTCCATGGCTGTATCTGCACAAAACTAATTTGTCTGTCAGGCACCACATAAAAAGTTCATGTGT
The DNA here is from genome assembly GCA_007922195.1 of Podocnemis expansa. Classification (NCBI taxonomy): domain Eukaryota; kingdom Metazoa; phylum Chordata; order Testudines; family Podocnemididae; genus Podocnemis; species Podocnemis expansa. The sequence continues at coordinate 39,733,820 of ML681979.1, read as the reverse complement.
TGCAATTGAAAAGAACTTTTTGAATCAAACTGCAGTGTTTTGATCAGCTCCATTCTTAGTAATTCCAGGCAGTGCACTTACTCAAACTGGTGACTCAGAAACTGAAATGCAAAATATTTCTTTGAACAGTGGCCGGAAATTAGCTTTGAAACCTGAAACAAAGTGCAGACCGCAGTTTTATCTATTTATTGTATGTGTAAATACTGTATCTTCAGCAGTCATTTAGATTCCTTTTAGTGGACCCTGTGTGATCCTTAGGCTATATGATAAACCATGTCAGAAGTGTCTGGCACATCTAATTTTTGGATTAAAAAATGAATTCCTAGTGAATGATTTCATTGCCTGTAGTGCTGTCTGATTCTGTCATAGCATTTGATAGAACTTGTTAGAAGTATTAGGAAAGACAGGATCTTAGTGTGTTTGAGATCATCTGATACTTTAAAAAAAAAAAAAGGAAGAATGTGTTCTATGGTAGTGGAATTGAACTAAATGGCTTAGTGGTTTTTATACAGTACCCCAACATATTTACGATGTGCTGTGACAGGTGTTGGTCACATTCTTATTGTGGAGAATCTACAGTTCTGACATTGTTCTGTAAAGGGGTGCTCATCTGCCAATGGAAAAAAGGATGAATATGAACCTTTTTGACGAAAACTCATGCAAAAAATAAATCTGTTAGTCTTGAAGTGCCACATAACTCCTTGTTGTTTTTTCACTGGACTAGACTAACACGGCTATCCCTTTTAAAATTGACTCGTTTACACTGAAATTCCTGCTTCAGTCTCCCTGGATCAGCACAGCAGGATCGATTGAGCAGCCAGTTGAGATCCACTCAGTCAATCCCAGAAGTGTTCTCTGTTGGACTCAGTAGCTCCACCCTCTTTTTTTACACTAAACGCTGCATCAAACGGAGAGCATTTCCTGTCATTGGAGTCCAATGATGCCACTGCAGCATGAGGGGAGTAAGTCAGTCAAAAGGAGATATGCAGACTAAAGTAAGTAGATTTCATATTTCCCATGGCCTTCCTGTGGGGTGAGGATAAATTGAGCAATATGGCTGCAAGAAGTCTCAAAGTAGCATTTAAGCAAAGAATATAAAAGGTACAGACAGTCCTTTAGCAGCTAACTTTTGAAAGAGGCTGCTATGCATACTCTAGAGCAGTGGTTCTCAAACTTTTCTTTATGTGGACTACTACCTCATCATCAAAAGCTTTTGTGGACCATCATGTAATCAAGCATTTTGAACATTTTTAACCTAGCCTACAGCTGACAGGAGTCATGCTTGTATATCAAGAAGTATAAAAAATGCAGCTATTACACAAGGATGTTTGTGAAGCATATTACACTGTGAGTAATAATATAACGTCAAATATGATACATAAACGATACACAGGATAATAATATTACATTATCTTCCCCTCCTCCCGCAGACCACCTGCATTACCTTTGCAGGCCACCAGTGGTCCCCAGACCACAATTTGGGAACCACTGCTCTAGAGGCTCTGGGAGATAAAACTTAGATTTATTTCTTCTTTTGTCCCTAGGCATTTGTGCTGATGTCATCACCATGCTATCTAAAGTTTTTGAATTAGCCAATGAAACTAAGCCACGGCAAGCTTCTGTGCTTTCACTGCATGATCATGGGCATGTCACTGTTGGCTTACCATATCTGTAAAATGGGGCTTGTATGCACTTTATAAAGCATTTTGTGATCCACACATGAAAATTACTACAGTAGAACCTTATAGTTATGAACTGACTTGTCTGCCACACATCTCATTTGGAACTGGAAGTACACAATAAGGCAGCAGCAGAGACTAAATATATACACACACAGAGAGGGTACTTTTAAACATAAATTATTGAAGGAATAAAGGGAAGGCAGTATTTTTCTTCTGCATGGTTAAAGTTTCAGAGCTTTACTAAGTCAATATTCAGTTAGACTTTGGAAAGAACACCCGTAACATTTTGTTCAGAGTTATAAACATTTCAGAGTTACGAACAACTTCCTTTCTGGAAGTTTACTACACCAGAGAATATTTATTTTCATGCTGTGTGAGTGGATAATGTATAGAGTTTAATAATAATAAAACATAGAGAAGATTGTAGAATGTTTCCATTAGAATAATAAATATTATATTGTTAATAAAAGCAGGTGGTATAGACATGGAATAATTTTAAAGAAACAAATGACATATGGGCAACATACTGAATTGAAGTGTTTGGTAGAAGTATTTGTTGCTTGGTTATACAAAAAAGTTCCAAATGGCTTCTTTGACCGTAGATTTTGGTCTGGATTTTATGTGTAGTACTATGGTCAATATCTTCTGTAGATTCTCTGTGAGCTGTAGACTGGAAATACATATTTTGGCACACATGCATTTGTATGGCAGATGTAGGACCCATTAGTACTGCTTGGTCTATTGCATGTTGCTGTGTAAGCCAAATGACAATTTGGCAGAATATTTTGTCTGGCAAAGCAATAAAACTTTTCATTTGCTGCGGTACTGTGAAAGGGACTTACTCTGTTCCTCCAGGTTGAACTTGGACTCCTCTTCATGTGTTTTAACCATGGTCACTTACCCAATGGATCAGTTCAGTGGAAGTCAGTAATGTCTTCAAAAACTTGCTTCATATCACCTGGCAGAATGTTTAAAGACTCATAATAACAGTTTAACACTAAATGCAGATTGGCCCTTGAGTCTGATGTTTGCTACCAAGTAGGGCATCTGAATTCTGGACTTAAGCGTTGTTCCTCAACCCCATGCTAGCAGAGCTAAGAAATGCTGTGGAAATCAGCGTGTTCTGCACCTTGTTAATTTCTCACATGATCCCTCAGGCCAAAAGGGCAAAGTGATTGACTGACGCCTGCTTTACACTGCTGGCAAAATTCAGTGGCAGTCGATAGGAATTACGTAAGCTACACAGAGTAGCCAGTGTAACTCTTTTTGACTTGGTAACTCCCCTCTAGCAAACTGTCTTCACTGCGCTGTGCTGGTGGGAAATGCATTCCCATCGATGCAACACTACTCCACTCGAGGGGGTGGTTTTATTACGCTGATTTCCAAATCGACTGATCATGTCTTTACTTACCACTCAGACAAGCTGGAAGAATCAATCTGATTTTTGCTTCCATCAGTGTAGACATACCTTGAGCCTCCATTATAGTTGGTCTTGCTTGGGGTGAAGCAGAATGAGCGGAAAGTAGGAAAAAAGTAAGCAAACACAACATTTGTAGTGCACTGGGACCATAGACAGCAGAAAGCAGTCTGCACTGCTGCTAGCCTACAGCAGCTCCTCTGATCTCTTGAGCCACTTAGCAACAAAACTGACCATAATTTAAGGGATTGGTTCCTCATTAGCCCACACTGCCTAAAGCAACATTTTGCTGTTGTTTGACTTCTTCTTTCCTAGTTGAAGAACCTGTGACCTTACTCAGATGCTCAGGGAACTTGGAATGACCTTGTGCTGAATTCATACCGAATACAAGGGTTGGATTCTCCACAGCTGACTAAACTTCTGTTAGCGAGGGAAGAATTTTAAAGGGACCAAGTTGCTGCCTTGACGATTCTGTCCTTAACTTCAGCTGGGAAAGAGACAGTCCTTTTGGGGTGAAGATTTCCAGATCTGCTATGCCTCAAAATCAAATAATTGTCTTTACATAAAATGTTAGTGTCCTGGACGCTTGCAGAGAGGCAGTGTCACCAATGGGGGATACTCTGATCAACAGGTGCTTTCAAATAATACCATGCAGAAACAGATTTCCCAAACTCTCTCTCCTGTCTAGTTATTATGGTTAGTAGAGAACCTCTCGCATCTACCTATAACTGAGGTATTTATCATTTAAAAACAAAATCAGAGGATGTCCGTGCACAGGACATGGGAGGCTTCTTTCTTCAGACCATGTGGAAAACTCTCAACATGAATTCTCTTGCCCCTAGGGAGCTCTGCAACATCTAATTGCTGAATTGTTTCTCATGCTTCTATTTGGGCTTGCTTAGCAGGCCAGCCTTTCCCTGGGATGAGACAGGCTGCTATGCAGTCAGTATCTGCGTTCTTTGGTGGTTTGCACATCCAATGAGGCATGGCTATTTTCTTCTGGATTATGCTTGTAGCCTGTCTTCTGTTTTATTCATTCTTCCACGTAGCAGAAATGACTTTATGAGCACAGTGCTGTCAGCATGTTTTCTTCTTTGAAAATCTTTCTCAGTCTTCTTGGAAGAATTTCATTACTTGCTTTGTGGCACTAAAATATCCGTCTGCACCTAACATTTTTTTAATAGCAGTTTATGGGGATTTCAACCATGCATCTCTCAGTTAAGTTAGTGGGAGTTTAATGCTAAAACCTCACAATACTTTAAACGTTTGGGAAGCAACACACAGTCAGCGCTACAAACACAAAATACACAGTACAGTAAACCCGACCTTGGCTCATAACTAATTATCTGTTTATAAAAATTCCCCTGCTTGCCGTTTTGTCATTTAGTCTGGTCTGTAAGATTTGAAACGAAGTACCATTTCCTTTTTCTCAGCATTAGTGTGTATGGTCTTATTCACTTTTCTTTTTAAGTTGACACAACAGGGAATTATTTTTGAGCCCCTTTCTCTCATGATTCTAATATTCATTGCACCAGAATGAAAAATAACCCACAAACTGGCATCTTAATTTTTTAAAACTTCCCCAGCTTAATTTGAGAGTAAAGATGGAGAAATGAAAAAGCAGTTTTTTTCATACATGTCACTGTTCTATCATACCCAGTGACTATGGTCTCCAGAGAGCATTCCAGGAAGTGATTTAATAACACTTATCCTGATTCTGAATTTGCACCTGTTTTTTAAACATGGATAACTACACTGACTTCAAGTAAAATTACTCTTGGATTAACAGTGATATAAATGAAATCAGAATCCAAACCATTGGGCAAAATCTATTCTTACAGTCATTGTAACCGATTGGCAGGTCTGGCTTTTCACTAAAGAAAAGATCAGCATTTGGATGACCTGAATTGACATGATTGGCAGATGAGTAAAGCAATATGCAAAGATTATCTTAAGATCTCCTGTAATGTCTGTTTAATTAAACATCACTCAACAGTGAAGTGTCTCAAACCTAGACTATCTCTGTACTGTAGTTTGCTGCACATCCATTTCCTTAGGTGTATTCTTAAACTAAATCATAAATCCTTAACACTGTTCTAGTCAGATGTGTGCAATGGGGTAGAATTTCACTCCATATAAAACCATTGCAAAATTTTACAACTTTTTCTTTCAACCTATTTTTAATTTTACCTGCCCTAATTTTAAGTACATCTGTAGGCATTCGGTTGATATGCTAATGAAAGTTGTGTACAGCTAATTGTATAACTTTTTGGATTTGCAAATGTTTGTGTGTGTTGGAAACTTATCAGATTTCACTCAAATTTGAAATTATCTGAAATTCAACTCCGTTTTAGTTATAAACATGTTGGGCACAGCCCTCTTTCCTGCTTATGTTTAAATAGTTGTTTTTGTAGTCGAGTTAAATTTTTAGAGAAGACTAACAAATGTCTTAGAACAAACATTTTAAAAAGAAAATGCTAAGGTCTATGTTTAATAGTTATTTAAAAGTTTTTCATCTCCCATGACATTTACAACACGTCTTTCATGTATTGAAGTTTACGAGGGAGGCATATTGGCTTACCACGCGGCCCATTTCTTTTTGTAGAGTACTTTTAAAAGAAATAGTGGTAAATGATCAGGTACATTATGACAAAAAATATTCAGCCTGCAATAGTATTTCAAGTAAATTCATGTGGTCTGCGTGTGTCACAGAGTAAGTCCCAAATCATTAGCCCAGTGGGCTGCCATTTAGTATTGGGTTGAAAACTATATAATGTCACAACTTCAGAGACTAAACACTGTCAGATCTCACAATAGACCCTGGGACTCAAGATTTGATAACGAGATTCTGTGGTAGTGTTAAGTAATCTCAGTTTAGTCTCCAATCCATTTTACTTTGGCATGTTAAGCACTTTTATTAACTGAACTCTCAAAGTTTAAGGAGAATATATCACACAATTCATATCATTTGCTAAATGTAGTATTTTTTGTGTGTGTATTGGCATGCTGAGTACCTTACTGCATAGGATGCAAATAGTTAACCTGTTTATCATTTAGAGGGGGGTCACTTACAGAATCATTTTCCTTTTTAAACCTAGTAATTTCTCCTAGATCATGCTGCCAAGAGGATATAGTATTACAATGGTGGGTTCTGTTTTTATTTCAAATATATTTCTATGGTAAAATGTCCTAGGTTATAGAATCACAGACACTGGAAGGGACCATGAGAGGTCATCAAGTCCAGTCCACTGCACTCATGGCAGGACCAAGTACCATCTTACATCATCCTTGACAGATACTTGTCTGACCTGCTCTTAAACACTTCCAATGATGGAGATTCCACAACCTTCCTAGGCAACTTCTTCCAGTGGTTAATCACCCTAACAGTTAGGTATTTTTTTTTGTTTTTAAACGTTCAACCTAAACCTCCCATTGCTTCTTGTCCTATCATCAGCAGTTAAGGAGAACAATTTTTTTCCCCTCCTCTTTCATGACAACCTTTTGGATGCTTGAAAACTATTATCATGTCCCCTCTCGGTCTCCTCTTTTCCAAATTAAACAAACCCAGTTATCTCAATCTTTCCTCATAAGTCACGTGTTCCAGACCTCTGATCATTCGTGTTGCTCTTCTCTGGACTTTCTCGATTTGTCCACATCTTTCCTGAACTGAGGTGCCCAGAACTGAACACAGTACTCTAGTTGAGGCTTAATCAGGGCTGAGTACAGTGGAAGAATTACTTCTTGTGGCTTATGTGCAGTACTCCTGTTAATACATGCCAGAATGTTGTTTCCTTTTTTATGCAACAGTGTTACACTGTTGACTCACATTTAGTGTGTGGTCCACTATGACATCCAGATCTCTTTCCACAGTACTCCTTCCTAGGCTGTCATTCCCAATTTTGTATATGTGCAATGGATTGTTCTTTTTTAAGTGGAGTGCTTTGTGCTTGTCTTTATTGAATTTTATTCTGTTTACCTAAGACCATTTCACCAGTTGTCCAAATCATTTTGAATTGTGATCCTATCCTCCAAAGCACTTGCAACCCCTCACGGCTTGGTTTCATTACCAGACTTTATAAGTGTACCCTCTATGCCATCATCTAAATCATTGATGAAAATATTGAACAGAACCAATCACTGTGGTATGCTGCTCATTATGCCCTTCCAGCATGACTGTGAACCGTTAATAACTACTCTCGGGGAGCAGTTATTCCACCAGTTTTTCACTCATCTTATAGCAGCTCCATCCAGGTTATACTTCCTTTGTCTGTTAATGAGAAAGTGATGCAAGACAATATCAAAAGCTGTACAAAAGCCTTATTTACCTACACCACATCTACCGCTTCCTCTCTGTCCACAAGGCCTGTTATCACATCACAGAAAGCTATCAGGTTGGTTTGACATGATTTATTCTTGACAAATCCATGCTGACTCTTACTTAACTCATTTTCTTCCAGATGCTTGCTCATGGATTTGTTAATTGTTTGCTCCATTATTTTTCCAGGTACAGAAGTTAAACTGACTGGTCTATAATTCCCTGGGTTATCCGTATTTCCCTTTTTATAGATGGGCACTATATTTGCTCTTTTCCAGTCCTCTGGGACCTCCTTCAGTCTTCCATGATTTTTCAAAGATAATAGCCAATGGCTCAGATCTCTCCTAAGTCAGTTTCTTGAGTATTCTAGGGTTCATATCATTAGGCCCTCATGACTTGAAGTCATCTAACTTGTCTAGGTAATTTTTAACTTGTTCTTTCCCTGTTTTTAGCTTCTGATCCCATCCCATTTTTACTGCCCTCACCTGCATCAGGCATCCAGTCACCACCAACTTTCTCAGTAAAGAAAACTATATATACTTATAAGTTTTGGGTCATGTTTACCAAAGGTAAATCCCACTTCCCTTGCCCATGTCTGGCTGGTGGATCCCAGAAGGAATTCACTGTGGGTGAGAACAGATGGTGGAAAACCTGCCTCTTTCCTTTAGAATTTTCTGCTGTATCCTTTTGAACTGTTCTGTCGGAAGAATCCAATTAGCTAACATGATGCTATACACAACTTAGCAGTAAGTGTAGACCACCAAACATTGTTTTTCATCATCAGATCAACTGACAATACAGTTCTGAGCAGTTTAATCATGGTTAGATGGGCTGACTCTGAACACAACTTGGCTCTGGTCTGTAATAACAGCTAATATTGCTTGACATCATCTTTTCTAACTCAGCTGTTCATAACAGTTGTCTTGGTAGAGTAAAACATTGCAGTGTGGAACAGGCTAATTGTGGGGTGTTTTAATGTGCCGTCAGTGCTCTCTGCCAGCTGAGGCTAGTGAGAGGATTCACTGAATCAGTTCATCTTGTAGCTGACCCCCACATGGCCTCTGCCCTTGCCTTTGGTCTAAACTAGTCTCTTGGATGTCCCACCTTGCTAGAGAGGAAGTTGTAGCCATTCTCTGATGTTGAAAGTTCCCACCATTCAGACTTTCAACCAGGGATGTCCTCTTCCATGGGCTAATATATACCAAAGTATGTTCTCATTGAATTTGCCCCTTTGAATATAAATATAAGGAGAATATAACAGATTGTTATATGTACATGAAATTTTCTTTAACTACAAAAAAAAAAGTAAGATTATTTATCTCCACTGAAATGGGATGTCCACATTATTTCAGATTTTCCTGCAGGGTGGACTCTGTACTTGCTAGAAATGAGGGAAATTATTGGAACAGTTTCCCAATTGTAATGCCAGATTTTCGTCTATCACTGGAAATTGTTAAATCAAGATTGGAAGCTTTTTCTAAACCATGTACTTGAGGAATTGTATTGTGGAAACTTTATGACCTGTGTCCAAAGGGGCAGCAGTGTTAGTCTAGTTCAGTAAAACAAACAAGGAGTCCCATGGCACTTGAAGGCTAACCAATTTATTTATTGCATGAGCTTGGGATTTTCCTCCTATGAAAGCCCATGCAATAAATAAATTTAAGTCTTTAAGTGTCACAAGACTCGTTGTCTGTTTTTCTTATGACCTGTGTTATACAGAGGTCATATGATTGCAATGGTTCCTTCTGCTCTTGAAATCTGGAGGAATGGATAACAAACCAGTGCTGTTAGTGTCTTCGGAGCCCAAATAATCCTTTTAGTCTTTTCAACCAGAAATAAATATTCTTACTTTTTCATGAAAGGCTCACAGAGTATGTTAACAATGTTTTCTTGTGTCTGTATGGCACTTAGCAGGACGGGGCTCTACTCCTAGCTGAGACCACTTGATTCTATTGCTGTAAATATTAAATAACATCAGTTGCAACACAGAGCTTTGGAAACCTCTGCTTCTCCTCACACCTTTGTGATAATTGCTACCTTGCCCATTCCAATCTTTGGTCTCTTCCCTCTGCTGAGTCAGCTAGCCATGCCTCTCAGAAACTTGCGGACATGGGTGTGGGTTTGCTTGTCATACTTTGCTATTTATCTATAACTGTATATTTATTGCTGTACTTTTCCCTACTCACTGTATGTCTAGAAGTCACTTTAACTGTGGACAAACTAAGCAGCTATGTAAGGTGGCAGGGGCGCTACTATGCCACTTGGTCCACCCTGCTTGTGTCATAGCCACCAAACTATCAGAAGGATCAACATCACATCCCCCTCAAAAGTCCAGTGCATCCCCGCCCTCCCCAGCCCCAGCTGAAAATCCCACCTGGGTGGGGAAGTATTGAAGTTCTGCCTAAGATGACAGACTGTCTGGAGCATCCTCTGTCTGTCTTCAGTCCAAGCAGGTTGAAACAAGAATCATACTGTCTCCTATGTTCAGAAAAGTATTCCGCAAACTCTGGATATGACCAGCATGTAATAAAATATAATGACAATCTACCTCAGAAAGAAATCTTAAAACCCTGTTTTAACATGATGCTTCATCATGCTAGTGTATGGTGTGTTATTTTACTGCATTCTTCAGTACAAAATCAAAACCCAAGCCATACTGCTAGCCTCAAGTGTTCAAAACAATTGTGAGTCAGGCCCTAAAACTCATGAGGTTACCAGGAGGTGGGGGACCCTGCTTTTTTAAGATGATAAATTTGTTTCGTTTCACTTGCTTTCTGAGCCTATAAAATACACGCATCTGACGAAGATTGTTGGAGCCAAGGAAAGCTTATGCCTGAAGAAATCTGTGGGTCTCTAAGGTGCCACAGGACTTTCATTGTTTTTTCTATAAAATACATATGGGTCATACATTCAAGTTTTCCTCTGCATCCAGGAGAACAAGAAACCTTTTCTCAATGAAAGCTGAGATTCTTTTGTACTCACATGACTACAGGACCTGAAGCTTTATGGAAAGCTCCAAGTATTATGAAAATTGGCAACATTGCCCAATCTTGTCACTATATCCCCACAGGGACCAGGGATTGCTCAAGCAAATCTGAGTGCAAAGATTGAGGCCACACTATAGAATACTTGGGGGCTCGTATACTGGATTGTTCTCTGTGTGCCGGACTGCTCTAGGCACACTGATTTAACTCAGAAAATAATGGAAAATGGTTGGAAACTTTTAACTAGATCATTTTTGGTCCTGGCTCTTCATTTCATGTAAGCCCTTCTTTTCTGTGTTTTCTGTTTAAGTTATGTGTTTTAGGGAAGGCTTTGCTATAATCATTCCTTACTTTCACAAAAAAAAAAAATCCTATATAAGATGGAAACATGCAATAGAATAGGTATTGAACAAAGCATAGTGGAACATTTGGTTTCACCCTTCCCTAGTCTGACCCCTGGGCAGAGATTCCTGCTTTCATGTTGTAGATCATGTCACCGTAAAACTTGATGCTTTCTGGCTCACACAGCGTAGTGTAAAGCTATCTCAGGAACACAGAGGGAAACTGAGTGAGACGTTTGCAGAAGGGAATGAAATGTTTGGGATGCGGTCCTATGCTTTTTACAGCAGTGAACATCAATCACACCTTCCAAGAACAGTGTAGCACTGAAAATCCCTTCTCTTTTCCTTTCCCATTCCTTATCTCCAACTCCCCCTCCTCCTTTCCTGATATACCATACCAAGTGTAATTTTAGCTTGAAAGTGTAGTTTGCTTTTGAAAAAGCAGAGACCTCCATTCAGTTATCCAGTTTTATTTCTTCATGCACAAAGTCAATGAGTTTCCTTTTTTTTTGTATTATATTTCCATGATTTGAGAGTCCATATGTGGTATTAAAGATTTCCACTCTCTTCCCCTGCTTCCCTGTCCTGTGTCAAGTTATCCTCCTTGCAATGAAATGAGAGGAAAAATTTATAAATTAGAGAGGGAACATCATTTTATTTTTACCCTTGTTAAGAATATCTGTTCAAAAATAGCAGGGCAGAGCATCTTGACAAATCCTCCAATAATTGCTAGCCAGAAGATTTGGCCTACTTCCAATGAACACTTGTACCATGTACACTGTTTGGATTTGAGTGTGTCAATTATTTTTTAATTTTGAATTTCCAAAAATAATTATTCAATTTTTGTCCAACTCTGAAATTTCTGAGAAATTTTGATTAATTTTTGAGACCAGCTTAGAAAGTTGGTCAAATTGTTTTCCAAATTTCCAACAGATTTAAAAAAACAAACAAAAAACTTCATGCAGCATTGTTTAGTGACTTTGGATTTTTTATTGTTGTTTGGGGTAGGCAAACAAATGCTACCAATGGGAAATGATAGGAACGTACATCCACATCTCTTACTATCTATCCTATTGAGGTCCCCTTCGATCTAGTAACAATTCATGTAGATTTTCACTGGTATACCCTCCATAACTTTATTCATGAAGTTCTATTTGTTAGAAGGTGGAATGAAGACAGCTGAACCTCCAGCTGTAGATTTACCTGGAGTAGAACGTAAAATGAGGATTTAGCGAAAAGCTAGCCTAACAATTTTCCATTTTTAGTGAGCTTTCTAAATCTGAAATTTCAGAGATAACTTCCCTTCGTATTCATGCTCAGTTCAGAGGTCCTTTACAGGTGGGTAGCAGAGGACAGTGCACACCGTGTGCATCAATTCTACTCAAAAGAGGTTCCAGCTCCATGAGGATTCCTTGCATACAGCTGTGCATCTACTTACGTAGGTGCAGTGGCAATTGATCAGTACTAACCAACATGCCATTCTTACCCACACCTGATACAATGGCTACCCTAGCTATAAAGTTAGTGTAGAGTGGATGTAGGGGAAGGATTCCTTCTTCCTCCCAGCCTAATTGTTTGGGCTAATCTTGTAAGGCCAAGATTTGGGTTGTAGTTAATTCTCTTGCATTTTATTCAGGGTGTCTGTCTGTGTGTTCAGAGAGCAATGTGGCATTGGTTTATATTCAGTTCACATTCATAACATTCAAATTCTGTACAAATCAATAAATAAGTCACTTACTCATCAGTGAGTTTTCTGTTTTCATAGGCGAAGTGGATTTGTGACAAACCCTCCTATAAAATCACTTTTTGCTGGATACTGACTTGCATAGTCCAGATTTTTTTCGGACATATTTTTTATTCAGCCTTAACATTTAGTGTCTCAGATGACAAGGAATTAAGTGAATAATTAATTCAGCTTCCCCCCCTTGAAGTCTTCTAGAACAACGTTTTAACAAAGGTGCAAACTTCAATGGCAGTTTACAATACAAATAAAATCCAGGCTAAAATTGTGGCAAACTTTAATATTAACAGTTGTTTAAGTCTTCCCTGATCCGCATATTATAGAGATTATTTAAAAAAATACTACTGCTTGTGTAATATGTAGTTTTCTTATTTGATATAAAACTGATTTATCAGCAGAATAAGAGATGGCAGTAGTAGTCAATGTCTACTTTCTAACTCTTGCTGCTTGTGCTTATAATGATGTAAGAAAATTTGTTGATTTTTCAGACGGCCGTATTTCTATATTGAACATTGCAGAAAACAAATTATTTTTATTGCAGTTGCACTGAGGTACCAGTCACAGACCCTGGTCTGTTAGGCACTGTACAAACAGAACAAAAAGATTGTCCCTGCCATAAGAAGCTTACAATCTAAGTGAGGAAAAAGAGTATGCAGGACAGGCACATGGTCTGATGGGGCCAACATGGGTTGAGAAATATGCCAGTGATACTGGCCTACCTTAAATACCATGGTTCCTTCTGCTGCTGCTGCTGATCAGTAGATATGAACCCTGATGTGTGAAGATTCTCTGGGCAGAAAAATGAAAAAGTAAAAGAAAAAAGTAAATTGTAAATTTCATACCTGAATTTTCATGATTGACCTCGTTTTGTTTTAGGTTTGTATCAACCAAGCTGCCAGAAATTTGCCTCATTAAAGCTTTAGTGGTCCACATCTTAATGGATTGCTGTAGCCTCTTAATTTCTCCAATCATCCAGTTCCCTGCATCGTGAGACGATTAGCCAGCACAGAACCTAGAAAAATTACATGTAAGTCTTGATTCTAACTCCTTTTCCATAAAATAAAGACATATTAAACAAATTAAAGACAAAAAAGCAAATATGTATTATTATTTTCAGTGTCATAAAACATTAGCTTGTGAATATATGGCTACTGAAGTCATGTGACTACATTTTAAAGTGAACTGTGGCTGTCATTTGTCATTTTGAAGAATTTCTAGCTGCTCTGCTTCCATTGTTGACATTGGCAAAAATGGTTTAAAAGTAGCTTAAATATTTGTCTGAAAAGTGTGCTTAGGTTTTTGCCACTTAAACATAACTTCAGTGGTGTGTATACATTTTTCTTATGTAAGGGTTTCAATCCTGCCATATATATACTTTCCTAAAGCAAGTGCAAACTGTTCCTCAGAGAGGCTAATTTCATGAGCATTTCCTAGCTTCTACATGGTGGAACTGCAGGTATTCTTTCTGTGCTGTGCTTTCCCTCTTTCTTGCCTTCTGTTCTCATTTTTTATTGACCAATGGAAGGTGCCTACATAGTTCCTTTGTAACCTCCTTCTCTTATCTCTCTTACAGCTTTTCCTTCTTTCTTACTGAGGATCTCACTGGGGCACAGACTAGTTAAGTGACTTTCCTAAGATTAGGCGCTTAGGTTTTTTCTGTAGTGCCTAGCAGAGTAGATCACACAAATCAGTGAAAGAATCAGGCAGGAATAAAAACCTGGAGCCCTGAATTCCAATCCTACTTCTGATTGCTGGACCATACTCCCTCCCTGATGCATGCTCATGATGTAAACGGTAGAGATTGTGCATTAGCAATGAGTGTGCACAAAATGAATATGATTGGTGTTTTCTGTGGGTTGCTGTAGATAGTGTAATGGGGCAGACAAACCTCCCTAGGACCAGGTCAGGAAGGGTTTGGAGTTCTGCCCTGGAGATAGGGACTGAAATTCTGCAGGGAAGGTCCCCCAGGTGGAGGAAATGGGCTGTGGAGTTCTGCTACCTGACCAAGGATGTTAAGGTTGTAGGAGGGAGCATATATGATATGGGCCAGTGGTTCCAAGGGTGGAACCTAGGAGCAGCCAACCTTGGGAGAAGACTGGAGTTAAACTTTATTCTGTTAACATTTTTGTTAATAAAACCAAATCCTAGGGAGAGCTGTGAGTTTTGTCTTTTGCTAATATTGGCTAGTGTTTTAGTGCAACTTGAAGAAAGGTACACACTTTCCAGAGACACAGAATTGTACATCAGATCTGTGCATTTTTTACCAATTCCCTGCATCAGTTACTCATTGGAATCTTGTATGAATGAACAAAAAGGGAATAAGAAGAAATGCACTGGCTAACGAAGTACATTGTCCACCTTAGTACACAGCTAAAAACATTTTAGGGTGTTTCATACCTGTTAAATTTCCAGAGGGGTAGCCGTGTTAGTTTGCGTACAACAAGATCAAGAAGAGTCCCGTGTCACCTTAAAAACTAACAGATTTCTTCGGCCATAAGCTTTTGTGGGCTCCAACCCACTTTGTCAGATATCTGCTAAAACACTCCCATTTTTGCCCATCCACACTTTTGGGCACAACAATGCAGCTCCTTTTGATAAGGCTGGATCCTCCATTGCTCGTGATCCATACCCCTCCCTGCACAAACGTGACAACTAGCAGCTAGTCAAATAACGCCACCAGAAAAACCTTAAGAGAATTCATGGAATGAAAAGTCCATACTGGTCCCAAGATCTGGGACTTGCTGCAGTCTGTATAAAGAGATCTGCTATCCTTGCTGCTAGTGTTCCTCATCAAGAGACTTCAAGTCTCATTCTGTTCTTTCCAGTATTCATGCTGTATGGCACTGAATATATCAATGTACTAAGTATAAAGTTAGCTAAAGGCACAAACATGAATTTTAGTATGATGTGTGGCAAAAGAATATCTGGAAAAAATCAAAGTAGAAATGTACACATTTATTTTTCCTAAGGGACCAAGAGCAGACATGTTGATTGTGGAGGCTGGCATCCTGCCCTTGTATTTGCATTGGTATAACACACTTGCATTATAGAGTTTGATACTAAGACAATCTGCATAGATTTGGTATTTTTCACTGTAATAAAATGTTAAAAAAGATAACCAGAGCACATGTATTGGCCACTATTAGTTACCCATTTTCTTTGCTCTTTTCAAAGTGTTCCTTAAGTGTCTGATACCTTGTTTTTATTAAAAGTGGAATATTATAAACATGGTGTTTATGGTATCGTGGGAGTCACTGGAATCAGAAAAAATTGACACTTATCATTATGTAGGTAAAAAGTATAAATGCAGCTGAGTACTTTTTACTGTCCTGTGACAGCACACAAAAATAAAGCTTTTTGTCGAAAAAAACCCCAAAAAACCAAAACCCCACAACACCGCTTAGGTTTTTCAAATATGTAGCTACTGTTGTAAAAAATTAAAATCTGGAAGGCGAGCTTGTGTGTATAGAGATACCTAGTATGTGTTTGTCAGTATTTCCCAGAATCTAGGAGAGCAGTCACTTAAGTCAAAATAAAGGATTGATTATATAAAAAAGCCCCACAGAATTAGGAAAACGACAGAAGGTGCAGAATGGCTGAAAGCGTTGATCAATAGGACTTTCTCCTGTAGTCTCAGAATTCTAGCTAATAGCGTGTGGAAGTCATTATCATCAGACAGATACCAAGTGGCCTGTGCAAAATGAGGTGGTGATTGGTTCGTTTTCTAGTGGATGAAAACTATTTCCAATTTTGCAATTTTGTTACGGGTTTCACAATATTTGGTGTTTTCATAAATCCCCAGTACCTGCGGTCATGTGATTATGAGCATCTCAACTTTTTTTTTTTTTTGAATAAGTTTCTGCCCCTTATGGCTACAGAGTAAAAGCTTGAAGACTTGAACACTGCAGGATTTAAAGATATGAGGCAAAAGTAAAGAATCCAGATTTAGTTACTTCTAAATCTCTCATGATTCTGTGGGCTTTGCTCATGGTTGTTGAACCCTCAGGGTTAGCAAAGCTGCAGGTCTGTATCAGAGAAAATGAACTTTAAAATGGCACCTTTAAGTGCCAGATTTTAGAAAGCAGCCGGGAACTGAATGGACATAACTGAGGAATACTTATAATGCTGCATGGGTAATCAGTCTTCTCCTTTCTAACATTGTAGCAGTGTTGAAGCATTAAATTTAAATTGAAAAATGAGGCATGGGTTTGAAAAATGTTGTAAATTTTTGTTTGTTTGTTTGCATGCCTACAATGTGTTCATGGTCATGCAAAACTTGGAAGAAGACATGGGCCCTGTCCAAAGAAGTATGGCTAATTGCAGTGTCATGAAGCAGCTGGCTACTTGCTTAGGCTCAAACCTGCATCTGGATCCATACTAGCAGATTCTGGTGCAGAGTCAAAGCTTTAGTTGATTGATGAATGTACATTTGTAAATGATGCTGTGACATTAAGCGATGGAGTAGGGAGGTTGGGAAAGGCTGTTTTCATGCATAAACAACTCAGACTTCGTTGCATAACATTATCTGATAGCACTGTACAAATGTGTAAAATAAAAGGGCTTTGATCAGATGATACTAGAATTGCCATATTAGGATCTAGCTATGCAGCTGTCCTGTTGACATCACCACGGAACTATGCTGCATTCTGAACTGTAATTTAAATGCTAAGTTTACTTTTTTGTTTTGATTTTTCATTATTTTTTTTTTTTAAAAAGAGGCAAAATAATATGCCAATCAATGGTATTCTGAGAAAGAATAGTGTGTGAATTTTAACTACTTATGCAAATTTGTGTCATGAGAGTTCATTGAGTCTCTTAAAGGGTTTGAGCCAAACACAATCACATAAGAAATCATTTCTCTAATATGTAAGTAATAGAATTTACTTGAAGTATTTTTTTTGTGAAAATCTAAATATGTAGATTTCTAAAACCTGCCCATCAGCAATGCATGGGCAGATGTAATTTAATTTAAAAGTTTGAAGTATGCTAATCGATAACTGAATGCCCTCTACCTGCCTACCCCCAGCCAAATCGTGAGAAAACAGTTAGGCTTTACTGTCTGTCTCCAGGTAAAAAAAAACTCATGCTTCACTGGAACAACAGGGAAATCAAATTTCCAAAAGTGACATCCCAGCCACTGGAACACTTAGCTGGGAGACATTCATATCCTCTCTGTACTGTTATCAAGAGAAGTCCAGCTGATGTCCACTGTCATAATGGTAGTTGACAAGAGGGGTGGTCTTTGTGCTACTGAGCATATGGGGTCAGATTCTAATTTCAGATATGCTGTATATACCATCAGATTATTCGTGGAAAAAGCAGTCTCCTTGATTGCTTGTGTTTTAGATGATTATAGAACTAGTCTATTCACATCAGGCCAGTGACTTCAGAGCACCATTTAAAGCTGGTGGAGAGCAGGCAGGGGCCTATATATGTAATTTTTATTCCTCCCTGACCATCCTCTTGCCCCTCCCAGGCATCCAGTCTTACCCAGGAGCATCAGTCTTTGAGAAAACCCAGTGCTATCCCCTTCTATAAGCCCTTGCCTCATCCACCTCTTTTCTTTACCTCTCCCTGCTGGTGAACCTCACTCTTGGGTGATGGGTCCAGGTAGTTCTGAGTGCTGAGGAGCTGCTACAGTTTTGGCAGCTGGTAGATGATAGCCCAGTCTGCAGGAGAGGACCTGGGTGTCTGTTGTGACACCCTCCCAGCTGTCATGTGCATGGCCATTAGTTACAAGATCACTGCTTATTCATGCAGCAACCCCCCCTCACCTCCCCGGCAAACTGAATCTAATGACCAGCAAGAAAATAGAAAAACCATGCAAGCTGGTCAAAAGGGAGGCAGGTGGCAGTGCTTAAAGGGATCAGACCATGACCTAGGTGGGCCTTCACTTCCCCATTCTCATAGACTCATAGACTTTAAGGTCTGAAGGGACCAGTACGATCATCTAGTCTGACCCTCCTGCACACTGTAGGCCACAAAACTTCACCCACCCACTCCTATAATGAACCTCAAACCCAGAACTAACCTATTAAAGTCCTCAAATCATGATTTAAAGACTTTAATACAGAGAATCAACCAGCAAGTGAGCCATGCCCAGTGCTACAGAGGAAGGCAAAAAAACCCCAGCGCCCAAGCCAGTCTGCCCTGGGGGAAAATTCCTTCCTGACCCCAGATATGGCGATCAGTTAAACTCTGAGCACAAGGGCAAGTCCACAACAGCTAGTCAAGAAGAACTTCTCTGTAATAACTCAGAACCCACTCGATCCAATGCCCCTTCCCAGGTCACTATCATACCCATCACCAGTAGTAAAAGACAGACAGTGGCCAAGCTACACTGTCCATCATATCATTCCCTCCATAAACTTATCAAGCTCAGTTTTGAAGGCATGTAAGGTTTTTGCCCCCACCACTTTCCTTGGTAGACTATTCCAGAACTTTACTCCTCTGATGGTTAGGAATCTGCGTCTAATTTCAAGCCTATATTTTCTAAAGGACAGTTTGCATCCATTTGTTCTTGTGTCCACATTGGCGCTGTATTCAAATTATTCCTCTCCCTCCCTTGTATTTATCCCTCTAATGTATTTATAAAGAGCAGTCATATCTCCTTTCAGCCTTCTTTTGCTCAGACTAAACAAACCAAGCTCTTTAAGTCATCTCTCATAGGAAAGATTTTCCATTCCACGAATCATCCTTGTAGCCCTTCTTTGCACCTGTTCCAGTTTGACTTCATCTTTCTTAAACATGAGTGACCAGAACTGTACACAATACTCCAAGTGAGGTTGCACCAGCGCCTTGTATAATGGTACTAACACCTCCCTATCTCTACTGGAAATACCCCTTCTGATGCACCCCAGGACTGCATTAGCTTTTTTCACTGCCACATTGCATTGGCTACTCATTGTCATTCTGTGATCAACCAGTATGCCCAGGTCCTTCTCCTCCCCCATCACTTCCAGCTGATGCATTCCCAACTTATAAGAAAAATTCCTATTTGTCCCTAAGTGCATGACCTTGCACTTGCCGTTGTTGAATTTCATCCTATTTCTAATGCTCCCTTTACAAGGTCATCCAAATCATTCTGTATACTATCCCGATCCTCCTCCGTATTGGCAATACCTCCCAGCTTGGTGTCGTCTGCAAACTTAATTAGCACATTCCCACTTTTTGTGCTAAGGTCAGTAACGATAAGGTTGAGTAAGATGGGTCCCAGAACCGATCCTTGGGGAACTCCACTAGTAACCTCCTTCCAGCTAGACAGTTCACCTTTCACTGTGACACTCTGTAGTCTCCCCTGTAACCAGTTCTTTATCCACCTTTCTATTTTCATATTAATCCCCATCTGCTCCGATTTAACTAATAATTCCCTGTGTGGAACTGTATCAGATGCCTTGCTGAAATCTAAGTAAATTAGGTCTACCGCATTCCCTTTAAGCAATAAATCTGTTATCTTCTCAAAAAAGGAGATCAGGTTGGTCAGGCATGATCTACCTTTTGTAAAGCTGTGTTGTATTTTATCACAGTTACCATTTTCCTCAATATCCTGAAGTACTTTCTCCTTCAAAATTTTCTCCAAGACCTTGCATACTGCTGAGGTCAAACTGACAGACCTGTAGTTACCTGGATCACTTTTACTCCCTTTCTTGAAAATAGGGACTACATTAGCAATTCTCCGGTCATAAGCTACAACCCCTGTGTTCACTGATACTTTAAAAATCCTTGCTAAAGAGCTGGCAATTTCATGTGCGAGTTCCTTCAATATTCTTGGATGAAGATTATCTGGACCCCCTGATTTAGTTCCATTAAGCTGCTGAAGCTTGGCTTCCACCTCAGATATGGTAATTTCCACTGCTGCATTCTCATTAGCTGCCCTACCTCTGTCCCCAATCTCACCATCACCCTCATTAAAGACAGAGGGAAAGTACTTATTTAGATATTCAGCCATGCCTAGATTATCCTTGATCTGTACCCCATCCTCAGTGTATAGTGGTCTAACTTCATTCCTTCTGTGTTTTCTTTCTATTTATATGGCTGAAGAACCTTATACGATTGGTTTTGATTCCCTTTGCAAGGTCTAACTCTGCTTGGCTTTTGGCCTTCCTCACTTGATCCCTACATGCTCTGACTTGAAAAAGGTAGCCTTCCTTTCCTATCCCTCCCATCTTCCACTCCTTGTAGGCCTTGTGTTTCCTCCTAATCACCTGTTTAAGATGTACATTCATCCAGCTTGGTTTAGAACCCATGCCTGAAAATTTTTTCCTCTTCTTTGGAATGCAGGCTTCAGATAGTTCCTGCAGCTTTGTCTTGAAGCAGTTCCAAGCATCCTCAATGTTTGTATCCATGAATTCTTTGGTCCAGTCCACTTCCTTAGCTAATTCCCTTAATTTTTTGAAGTTAGCCCTTTTGAAGTCAAAGACTCTGGTCACAGATGTATTTTTGTTTTGTTCTCCAGAATCAGGTTCAGGTCTTCAAAAGTGCACACACCAGACATGCATGTACTTGCCACAGTTTTCAGCAGCAGTTGACAAGAGATGCACAGGTATGTAAAATACCTTGCGTATCTACCACTGACTTATTATTATCCCGCTTACCTCCCCCAATACACTGCACTAAGGTGAATGGAAAACCAGTCCTGTCACCTTAGCACTATATGCTGCTTCTGGGGCTGGAGTTATTGATGCAAAATCCAGAGTGATTGCGCGCATCCTGACAGACCACTCAGTCGAACCCAGAAGAGCGCACTGACTAGGGGTTTGTACACTTACATATCTGTGCATACCCATAAACCCAGCTGGGGCACACAGATCAGGTGTTCTCAATGCACAAGTCAGACACACAAGTGTTCATGCACTTTTGACAATTTGGGTCATCATATTTGAAGCAGATGGCCACGTATTCTCACACACTTATTTTCATATGAATGAGAAGTCTTTTCTAGCAGAGAATACTGCCCGCTCTCTCCCTGTTTTATACTGTTTGTTTGCCATCCTTGTAGTATGTGAACATCTTCCACATAAAATCAATAGCAAACCCCTCGTGGGCTTAATGGAATCTCTGATATTTCTGCCTTGTGGGGGTCAAAATTCTGCTTGGGATAAGGATGTATGTTTGTTAGATTTTATTAAACTTCTCCTTTTTGAGACGTGGATGGTTTGCTGGAGGTTTAAGGTTAGAAGCCTATGTCAGTTTTGAGAGCCTTTCTTAAGGTAGAAAAGATTTTTTCCACTGTTTTTTCCCTCCTGCTTGTCTATTACACAGCAATAATATGGGAACCAGCATGTTGCTGGCCACTCAGACAAAGCTGGAAATATTAGTAATACGTTTGCTTTTGTTGATCATTTGAAAAATACATTTGCAGCAAATCTTTTAATCCTTACTACTATCTGGAAAACATTAAGTATATACCCCCAGGCAGCATCGTGCATTAAATTATAATGTGCACATGCATCTGTCTGTGAGAACATCATCTAAGATAGGATTTGTAGAGGGCATAAATGTCACGTGAAGGTGTTTGTTCTTTGTACATAATACTCAGAAAGGCTTGTTAGAGAACTCCGCTGCTGAAAATATGAATGGATAGTTGGAAGAAAGAGCTGTTTTATCTCTTTATTTGATGGCTGTTTGTTTTAAAAAAAGTACTATAAAGCCATTCAATTAAGGCAAATACAGTTTACACTCTTCCTAGAGGTAATTGCTAGGCTTGAGAAGAACGGTTTTGTATATATATGATATGATATGACATGCCAAAATTGAATTATTTTGACACCTCTTCCCTTTGTACCATTAATTAATGTTCGTGTCTCGTTTCCAAGGTATGAAGTGCTACGTATATGCAAAATATTATTGACTTATTTACTTTCTATTTGTCTATGGCTATGGTGTTGTGACGAAGATTTTCTTCTTGGTGTTGCAGGTGGCAGTCTCTCTGTGTCAGCCTGCCTGAGTCAGAGCTCTCGGTTCAACCCTGGTAAAGCTTCATTTTACCACAGGGACTCCGATAACTAGCATTTACCCGTAGGTGGGACAGTACCTCTGCCAGATCTTGAGTGTCCCACAGATTGTCATACCTGCCTGTGCTTCTCATTTATTTTTAAGAAAATACTGAAAGACAGTGACAGTGAAATCAACTTTCTCTAACCTAAACCAGTGAAAACTAAAATACATCTTACCACATGAAAGTTTTGTTTTCACTGCTGCTGAAATCCATCCCTCCCTTTTTGCAGCACAGTGTACAGTCATCTAGTGCCCGACTTGGGGGTGGTGTGGTTGAGACTCAGTGGTGTATGACCCACTTTTCACAATGCTTAGATACCTGTGCTTTTACAGCACATATCAGAAGTTCCTACGACATAAAGTCACCAGAAAAGTGTGTGTGTAATTTCAACAGTATTGTGTAAACTGTGGTACAGTACATTCAGAGCAGCTGGATATGTAGTAGGTTCCATGTAAATTACTAGACGATGACGGGCAGTTTTGTCTTGTGTGTCATTAATGAGCGAGCACAGGTACTCTCATTTTCTGTAGTTTACGCATTGTCTTACATTATTTCGCTGAAATAATGATCGCTAGCCAGCTTGCACGTGTTTCCTGTTATGATTTGCTGAGAGTTCGGGCAAGGGTATTCTAATTGATGCTTAGCCATAATAACTTTGCATTTTCATGAAATGAGGTAATTAATGAAAACAGACTGGCAGCTTTCATTCCCATGTTCCCAGACCTCCTTGAATGATCCTCTATTGCAGTCTGCTCTGTGTGGTCTTATTTTACTTTGTTTAAACATATTACATCAGTCAGCTGGGCTAGTCCTGTGCAGCTTTTCACATGATAATTGTGCTCATGTTCATATCACTTCAAAATGTGTGCAGGGCTAACAGAAAAAATGTCAGGTGTGGCAGAGAATGGTGACTGGAACCAGCAATAACTGCTAGCAATATTTGTGTCATGTAAAAAATTACAACGTAATTTGCAAGCATGTTTAAATAAAGTGGAATTTTTAAGCATGATGAAATCATCCTTGACAGCAGGCTTTCTAGTTCTTCTAAAATTTCTATTATGAGTATGAAGGGATTTTTTTTTCATTACCACTTTCTGAAGTAAAATAATCAGGATAATTTCTCACTGGTAAGCCCATCAGTAACTCCTTTATAAATCACAAGTTTGAAAAAGCTAGTAAAGGATGCATGCCTTTGTTACCTGACTGTGTGCTCATTAATGACTTTAAAATTGTCATTGGTTAGCCATCCTGAATTCGAGAACCTGTTTGCTACTCAGTGAACAGGAACAAAGAATGGAAGATGTGCTAAATGAATGAAAGTTCCATTTGTGTCCTGTTTCAGTTTATCTGCATTATAATCTGGGTCCTCACTGTTAAAATGGCACAATGAAACCATAAATATAAACTGGAAAAATATGCAACAGATTTTTAGCTACTTTGCATCCCTTGTTAAGATGAGCCATCAGTGCGGGTTTTTTGAATTTGTATACTTGGGCTGTAGGTGTTGGAAGTGTGGGTGGCCAAGAAAAAGCAGTGGTTACAATAAGATTTTCCATTTATTGCCCTTTGTGTACAGCTAAAAATAAGACTCAGGCAATTCAGAATCTGTAGAGCAAGCAGAATCATTCTGTTAGCTCTGATGACTGGCTTGCATTCAGCTTTGCTTCTGTCTGGTAAGTTCTACATTTGAGTACTTGTAAATGTGTCTGTTGAAATGAGAGAGAGACAGACAAGTTACTTGCACTGTTACTTGTAATGTAATGCTCATCAGAATTTTCTCTTTCTAAAAAGCAAAGTATGGCTAATATGTAAATAAGAGATGGTGATGAAAGGATTTTGGAAGCAGAGTTGTTCCTGTATCTGAAAAAAGCAGCTGTGGAATGCTCACAGATTTTTTAAAATCAGCCATCCAAAAGTATAACTGTAGAACTTGAGCTGTTGATCTACAGCTTCATCTTTTTTTAATCAATGGAATTTTTTTTCAGCTTTCTGAACAAGTAAAGGCGTTCTTAATGCTGACCTTTGCCATATAAAACTCCTTTGTTTGCATTATGGAATGATAACTTGGGTGGAGGTGCTTGGCAACTTTTCCAGGTAGCCCCAGCAGTTAAAGGGTCTGCTAACTTAGTTTAAAATGTACCTTTTATTGAACTGCTAAATGTACTGTGACCACATTAATTGATAGTGTGTCAGCTTGTGGCCAACAAAAACATGAAAGAGAAATGTTGTCGGCATTTACAGGGAAATTCATAACTTTATGGTCTCTGCTCTGGTGCTGTCCCTGTTTCACTCATTAAGTAGCTGTGGCATTTCCAGAGAAGGAGTGTGTATCTGCATTTTGAGCTTTTCAGTTTGATATGATTCTTGAAATGGATGAGTAAAGAGGCCAAACACTCAGGAGCATCTTTATGAAGCCTCAAGAGCCAAAGGTACAAAGGATGAAAAACTTATTTTTCATTGTTTCTCAGCTTCTTCTTTATATCCTTTTCTCACTTCAGAAGCACCCCCAGGGCATTTTGGGTTTTACAGATTGTTAGAAATGCTAATTTGTTGGTAATCTAAAAGCAGGCTAAATAAGAAAATCAACCTTCCATTCCGTTTAACTCTGTCCAGTAAAGAGAATGGGGCATAGTGCATGCACATAAAGCCACACATAGTTGTTCTGTGGATTATTGATCCTGTCTGTGGTGGCTTTTTTATTAGTCAATATTAAATCCCATTAAATTAGCTCAGTGTAAACCCTCCTTCTTATATTAGGAGCAGAACGCTTGTGTATCATTATCGCTGTATACTTATTTCCTCATTTCTACCATTTTATTTACATGCATATTTCTGTTCTAACATCTGGATGCATCCATTGTAGTGCCAGCTGATATACAATACAAAAGGCAAGAGAGTTGATGTGGTAATCAAGGTTTTAAATATTTCAGGTGGGAATGGGCAAAACTTCAGGAGTAATTAGCTTCTGTGATGGTGGTGCTTTCTGCAGGGAATTACATTACATCTGTTATAAGTATCTGAGTGTCTTAATCCTGGAGGTGACCAGATGCTGACAAGTGGGGAAACATTTGTTGTCATTTTTGTTAAAGAGTCTCCCTATTTGATGCAGATGTAGAAATGTTTTCTTTCTGCTGCTAACCCTGGTACGGATGAATTCATATCTAATTGCTTTGAAGAAAATGTCAGGATAGTCTGTATCATATGTCGAGTACTCTCAGACTTCATTCAGTGCTTTCCAGTGAGCAAAATATAATATTTACTTCTCTGTGGATATTACTCAGGTTGTATTTTTAGTAGTGGTAGGTAGGATGCTTTGTATAAGAATCAGTAAATAAGTTTTTTTTAATTTTTTAAAAATGTAATAATACTGTATTTTCTCATATGAATTAGGAAATCTCCCTTTGTAGTCTTTCCACTTCTCTGTTTAATCTGCTCACTTTTTGTTGTACCTCCTATCCAAATTCAGTCTTGGGAGAAGGAGTTGAATTGCAGTTGCTGTAAGTGTGTGGTAGAGTTCTTCAGTTGAAGACCAATAACTTGTTTGGATGTACTACTGGTCACCTGCATCAGGAAATCAGATAGACTTGCTATTTAAATCTCCCTTTCCTCCCATTGCTAACACACTGCAATAGGGAATTTTTACAACCATACTTTTTCAAAAATTAATTAAATTTGTGCTTCAGTTCCTCCTACGCAAGCCACGCTGAAGTGCCCCAAGGATGATCTTCTAGTGCACGAAGATTTACTTAACATAACCACCTCTGCTTTGTTGTTATCTTCTGATGGTCTGGAGTTGCTGTGAAAAAGTGCCAAAGGGGAAGGTAACCGATCATACTGAGCCTGTTCTGCCCCTCCCACACATTGGTGTAGAATGAATGGCCAGGCTTAGAAATGCTGCCCAGTGATACAGTGTTCAGACTCCAACACATCAGTTGATTATTAGCTCACTTCTTTTCATGTTCTGGAAGAACAGAACTGGCCAGTCATGTGCTCATAACTACATTACTTGAATAATACAAAACATTAGCAGTAGAGATTTACTATAATGATGTATTTTAAGTGTATCTCTGCTTTGTTGGTTTTGCTTCTAATGCATTCTGTTAAGAAATGCTTTAGAGGTTATTGCTAATGGATGAATCTTCAGGAAAATTAGAATTTTCAAATAAGATTGACATTTGGAGTGAGACATATAAATCTAATGAGGGTACTTCAGCAGAGGTTTGTAATTAGGGGTGAATGGAGTAAATTTGTACATACACTCTACAAAGGGACACAATGGAAGGTGAAATTGCACACTCTGCAGTGAATGAAGGATGAAAGCCAATGTATCAGTGTCATAGCATGACAGCGTAGAGTATAAATGATACTGTCACTGAGTGCTGCAGAAGGTATCAAGGGAATTCCACTCCAGTAAATTACATTACTTAGACAGACCTGAAGGCATTGTGTCTGAATGAGTGGAGAGAAAAAAAGGTTGTCAGCACAAAGCAGAAGATTTTACAGAACAACTGGCTGCAGGGTTGAAAAATCAGTGTTTTTTCTGATGCTTATCATGTTAAGCTCTTTAGTTTCTTTTCTTTGTTTGTTTTTGTTAATTTTTTTTAATTACAAGTTTATTGGTGAGGAAATAACATTTTTGGATGTTTAGCTTTTAGGTAGTACATAAGTGTGTAATGAATCTGACTTTCCAAGGTGCTAAGCATCCACAGTTCCCATTAACTTGGGTGGGAATTGTGAGTTCCCTACCTTTCCAAAAGTCTGACTGAAAATTGGTGTGGTGATCTTTTTAAATGTCTTTATTTGGGTAGACCCTAGCAGGTCT
Source organism: Podocnemis expansa (assembly GCA_007922195.1). Lineage (NCBI taxonomy): Eukaryota > Metazoa > Chordata > Testudines > Podocnemididae > Podocnemis > Podocnemis expansa. The sequence goes on along the minus strand of ML681979.1, from coordinate 39,706,521 downwards.
TGTTTCTATGGTTTCAGGATATCAGGTAGTGGAATTTTTAGGCATTCAGATGTTGTGGTGATGAACAGTGTAAGTACCAGGATTGATTGATTAGCAAAGGAAGTCCCTCCACAATGCTAAAGGTTTCATCAACCCAAATGTATGCTGTACAGACCACTTTTCCTCTCTCTAATCTACACAAACATCTAGCTGCTGCTGCTTCACTGCCTTACCTTAGACTAAGAAAACATACTTCCCAACTTTCTCCAAAATTGTCTTTTAATACAGTTTCTTGAATAAGTTGACAGAGCTGCTTTAAGATAAGGCCAACACATTCCCAAAGATCATTTGTAGCACTTTTGTGGCATGGAAGTCTGCCTGAGGCTTCTGGTAGAATTTTGATAACTTTGTATTGCTTAATTCTCTCTTCCTCCTGCCCGCTCATTAAAACACTCATTGAATATTTCAAGATATATGAATATATCAATATATATGAAAGAGAAGGGAGCACAATCAGTAACTCCTCTCCAGAATTCTGATGCACATGCTACCTCTGATGCAAAGCGAGCCTCCCAAATAGCACAGCACAAGTCAGCTAGGTCTTCCATTGATTACTGGATGAGGATTGTCATTCTTCACCTGTAATTATTGTTCTAAGCTTTGTAAATAATTAGCCAAGTAATTTCACAAAACTGAACTGCAGTATCATTTGTAAGAATAGGGTTTAGGAAGCAGATGAGAAAAAAAGGAATAAGCTTTTAAGTTTAATAATACACTCTGTTAAATGGCATGAAAACACCCACTCTGTTATTTATGGTATGGTACAATTAAGCACAAGTGAGTGCATACTTAGAACAAATCCAAACATCACACAATTTGTACAGGAAATGTGTTCAGCATTATTTGACCATCTCAAATGATAAGGATCTGATTTCTCATCTGTATTCATGTAAACCCCATTGGCTTTTATGGAGTTTGTATGACTGTGACTGAAAGCAGAATTCTTCCCTAAAAATTTGTCCATAAAAGCACAACATAAAAACCACAGAATATGTTAAAGAAAAAGCAATGGAGCATCATTAGTGAACAAGGCATCTTACATGAATCATAGAATCATAGAATCATAGGGTTGGAAGGGACCCCACGAGGTCATCTAGTCCAACCCCCTGCCAAAAAAAGCAGGACCACTCCCATTAGATCATCCCAGTCAGTGTTTTGTCCAGCTGGGACTTGAACACCTCCAGAGATGGAGATTCCACCACCTCCCTAGGCAACTTATTCCACTGCTTCACCACTCGCCTAGTAAGGAAGTTTTTCCTAATATCCAGCCTGGACCGCCCCAGCTGTAACTTGAAACCATTGCTTCTCGTTCTGCCCTCTGTTACTACCGAGAACAGTCGAGCTCCCTCCTCCTTGGAGCAACCCTTCAAGTAGTTGAAGGTTGCTATCAAATCCCCCCTCAGTCTTCTCTTCTGCAGGCTAAATAAGCCTAGTTCCTTCAGTCTTTCTTCATAGGGCTTGTGCTCCAGCCCTTTGATCATTTTGGTTGCCCTCCTCTGGACTCTCTCTAATTTGTCCATGTCCTTTTTGTAGTGGGGAGCCCAAAACTGGACACAGTATTCCAGATGTGGCCTCACTAGTGCAGAATAGAGGGGAATGATCACATCCCTCGATCTGCTGGTAACACTTCTTCTGATGCAGCCCAGTATGCCATTGGCCTTTTTGGCAGCAAGAGCACACTGCTGACTCATATCCAGCTTCCCATCCACCATGACTCCCAGGTCCTTTTCTCCAGTGCTGCTATTTAGCTGATCACTCCCCAGCCTGTAGCAGTACATGGGATTTTTTCGTCCCAAGTGCAGGATTTTACACTTATCCTTGTTGAACCTCATGAGATTCCTCTTGGCCCACTGCTCCAGTTTGTCTAGGTCTCCCTGAATCCTGTCTCTGCCCTCTAGGGTGTCTACCGTTCCCCCCAGTTTGGTATCATCCGCAAACTTACTAAGTGTGCAATCTATCCCATCATCCAGATCATTAATGAAAACATTGAACAGAACTGGCCCCAGGACCAACCCCTGGGGCACACCACTCGTTACTGCCTGCCAACTTGACATGGCGCCATTGATTCCTACACGCTGAAACCGTTGTTCTAGCCAGTTTTCTATCCACCTTACAGTCCATGCATCTAACCCATACTTCCTTAATTTGCCAATGAGAATGCTGTGGGAAACCGTATCAAAAGCCTTGCTAAAGTCAAGGTATATCACATCAACGGCTCTTCCCGCATCCACAAATCCAGTCATCTCATCATAGAAGGCGATGAGGTTGGTCAGGCATGATTTACCCTTGGTAAATCCATGCTGACTATTCCTGATTACTCTATTTTCCTCCAAGTGTTTCAGGATGGATTCTTTGAGAAGCTGCTCCATGATTTTTCCAGGGATTGAGGTGAGGCTGACAGGTCTGTAATTCCCTGGATCGTCCTTTTTGCCTTTCTTGAAGATAGGTACTATATTTGCTTTTTTCCAGTCCTCTGGCACCTCCCCCGTTCGCCACGAGTTTTCAAAGATAATGGCCAACGGTACTGCTATCTCATCAGCCAGCTCCCTCAGCACCCTCGGATGCAGTTCATCCGGCCCCATGGACTTGTGCACATCTAGTTTCTTTAAGCAGTCCCTAACCTGACCTACTGTCACCAAGGGCCTCTCTTCTTCTCCCCAGTCCCCCGTACCTAGTGTAGTGGGCTGGGAGCTGACCTTGCTTGTGAAAACTGAAGTAAAAAAAGCATTGAGCACTTCAGCTTTTTCCTCATCCTCTGTCACGAGGATGCCTGCCCCATTCAGTAAGGGACCTACACCATCCCTGATCCTCTTCTTGTTATTGATATACTTGTAGAACCCCTTCCTGCTATCCTTCACATCCCTTGCTAGTCGCAACTCCATTTGCCCTTTGGCCTTTCTGATTTTATCCCTGCAGTCCCGAGCAATGTCTTTATATGCCTCCTTAGTCATCTGTCCTAGCTTCCACTTCCTGTAAGCGTCCTTTTTATGCTTCAGCTCAGTGCAGAGCTCTCTGTTAAGCCACAGTGGGCGCCTTCCACATTTGCTGTGCTTTCTCCTTATCGGAATTGTATCTTGCTGTGCCCTTAGCAGGGTTTCTTTAAAATGCACCCAACTCTCTTGGACACCTTTCCCCTTCAGATCAGCCTCCCAAGGGATCCTGCCCATCAGTTCCCTGAGGGAGACAAAATCTGCTTTTCTGAAGTCCAGGGTCTGTGTTTTGCTTCTTTCCTTCTTTCCTTTAATCATCAACTTGAACTCAATCATTTCATGGTCACTGCTACCCAGGCTGCCATTGACCTCTACTTCCCTGATAAATTCTTCTCTATTAGTGAGCAGCAGATCGAGCGGCGCAAGGCCCCTAGTTGGTTGCTCCAGCATTTGTACCAGGAAGTTGTCCTCAACACTCTCCAGAAACTTCCTGGATTGCCTGTGCACTGCTGTATTGGCCTTCCAGCAGATGTCAGGGTAATTGAAGTCCCCCATGAGAACCAGGGCCTGTGCTCTAGAAACTTCTGTTAGTTGTCCACAGAATGCCTCATCCACTTCCTCCTTCTGATCTGGTGGTCTGTAGCAGACACCTACCACAACATCCCCCTTGTTGCTCTCCCCTCTAAACTTAACCCACAGACTTTCAACCGGCTTGTTTCCACTTTCATAATGAAGCTCTGAGCAGTCATAGAGCTCCTTTACATATAGTGCTACTCCTCCCCCTTTCCTTCCCTGCCTGTCCTTCCTGAACAGTCTATACCCATCTATTGCAGAGCTCCAGTCATGCAAACTATTCCACCACGTCTCTGTTATCCCAATCATGTCAGAGTTCTTTGTCTGCGCTAGTGCTACCAATTCCTCCTGCTTGTTTCCCAGGCTCCTTGCATTTGTGTATAGGCACCTAAGATACCCAGCTGATTGCCCTACTTTCCCATTTTGACATTCAATTCTATTGTATCTACCTCCCTGGATTTTCTTTTGGTGTTGACCTCCCCCACCTGCCTCAGGCATTAGGGCTTCATTAGAGCATCTAAGAAAGTTATTTGATTCCCCCCGCATGTTCCAACTATCCTCTCTTCTATCCCTGGAGTTACAGTCCCGGCACCCCCCAAGTTCCATCCCATCCCCCTGGTCTCCCACATAGTCACTTACCTGTGGGCTTTGGTCTCCTTCCCCCTTCAGACCTAGTTTAAAGCCCTCCTCACTAGGTCAGCCAGTCTGCGTCCAAAGACGCTCTTCCCCTTCCTCGAAAGATGGAGTCCATCTCTGCCTAGCAGTCCTTCTTCCTGAAACAGCAACCCATGGTCGAGGAAGCCAAAGCCCTCCTGACGACACCATCTTCGCAGCCAAACGTTCATCTCCAGGATGCATCTGTCTCTGCTCAGGCCTCTACCCTTGACCGGAAGAATCGAGGAGAACACCACCTGTGCTCCAAACTCCTTCACCCGCGCTCCCAGAGCCCTGAAGTCACCTTTGATCTGCCGAGGATCACCTCTCGCAGTATCATTGGTTCCTACATGGATGAGAAGCATGGGGTAGTAGTCAGAGGGGCGGATGATTCTCGACAATCCCTCCGTAACGTCTCGGATGCGGGCACCTGGCAGGCAGCATACCTCTCGAGAGATCTTGTCAGGGCGACAGACGGGTGCCTCCGTCCCCCTCAGAAGTGAGTCCCCAACCACCACAACTCTACGTTTCCTCCTAGCTGTGGTGGCTGTGATCCTCCCAGCCTCGGGGTTGCATGGCCTCTCCTCTTCCACCTCCTTCACCGTCTCTAGCACCGCATATCGATTCTTCACCACAACAGAGGGTGGGTTGTGGGCAGGGGTGGAGCACTGCCTACCGCCAGAGGTAACCAGCTGCCAGTGTCCTCCCCCTGCCACAGGCTCCCCATCCAGCTCCAGTGTTGTGGCAGTAGTCTCTGGTACCTGGTCAGTGCCCTCCATCTTGCACTTCTCCTCGTGGATGCTGTCGAGGAACTTCTCCAGGGTGTGGATACTCCTAAGCCGAGACACCTCCTCCTGTAACTCTCCCACCTGCCTCCTGACAGATTCCACCAGCAGGCACCTGTCACATCGATTCATCTCCCCAGCCTGATCGTTGGTGACAGGGAACTGCAGGCTGCAGTCCCTGCAAGTCCACACCAGGGTCTGGGTAGAGATATCTATGGTCAGGATGTCCGTCTGGCTACAGGCACAGGTAGAAGAGACAGAAGGGGCGCTGGCAGCAGTGCGGCTCCTCTTCACCATCGTGGTGTCACAAACTCCTCCCCAAACTCCCTCTCAAACTCCCCTGTTTGCTGTCCCCTGGTCGCAAGCTCCCTCTGGTCGCTCAGCCACTGGCTTTTAAAGCCTTCTCTGCCTAGGTCAGGCCTGGCCCCTTGTTAAACACACAGGGGAAGGCTGATCACAAGGCTGATTGAGGCTGGTGCACAAAGGTGATCAGGGAACAATGGTGCAAGCAGCCCCCACCCACAGTAAGAAACAACTAACAGGAGTCAGCTGTAAGGGAAAAGTCAAACAGACAAACACACACAGTTAGCAAACCCTCACCCAAGCACACTCTGTCCCTTGCTGCTTTCAGCTAGGGGATCGCCTTCACCTCCTTCTCGGGGCTTCACAAACTCCTTCCCTCTCAAACTCCCCTGTTTGCTGTTTGCTCCCCTGTTTGAGATGTGACACAAGTTAAATTAGTGCGTGAAGCTAATCAACATAACATTTTGTAGTGGTCAGAGGAAGGAAGCAAAGCATGACTAAATTTAATCTATTTGTCTTATTGGAATTCCATTTTTAAAATTTTCTTTGTGTAGGTGTTTCTTTGTAGGTAGATGTATACAGCTATATACGCTGCTTATGGTGTTCTCTTCGTGTATAAAAAGCTGTATTTTAACATACCTCACATATGGTATTTTAGCTCCATAAAGTTGCCATTTTTGGATATTCTACATATTTGTATTTTTGCAGAGCTTCATAAGAAATATGCTTCCAAAGTAAACATTTTTCTAATATGCAATTTCAATCTCATGAAGTAATCCTTCTACATTTTAAAATGTGGCTTTTACCCAGCATTCTGTTATGCAAAGCAACCCTCATCCTTCATTCTCTCTCAAATCCTTTGTTCCTGCCTCCACAGCTACATATACTGTGGTGTTTTCCCCTTTCTGGAGCTGATCCTGAAGCCCTTACTCACATGAGTAGTCCCACAGAAGTCCTCAAGGTGAGTAAGGGCTACAAGGTTGAACCCTAAATTCCACTATTGCAGGGGGATAGAAAGAGAACTAAAATGAATGTCTCTCTCAATAAGAGACTGGCAAGCATTTCTCTGACTTGTTAAGAAAGTATTCATTTCCTGAGAAAAACGGAACATGTTGGATCTCATGTTAAATTACTTTGCTCTGTAAATGGTTCTACTCTTTCTCCTCTCAAAAAGGCTGCTGCTATTGTACCTAGTATAAAGCATTTCTGAATAAATACGCTTTGTGGAAGAAAGTATATATGATTCATATATCTCAGCCTTCTCACAGTTCAATATTGCAATCTTAAATCTCATTACTAACACTTCTGATAATGCACTACCATGAAATTTGCCTTAACAGAAACTTTTCTATGAACTTTGATTTGCTTGTTAATAAGTCAACCCGTAACATTAGTGTTACTCTTACATATATCATGATACATTGTTAAACCAGCAATTGGTGTGTAAAACTTGACATTTGCATAAAGTTCCCAAAACTGCAGTAAAAGAAACTTTGCTCTGACTTGGTAAAAAAGAAAAATGCAAAATAACCCTACATCAGAGATGTTCATATAAACACATGTTCAGAACACAAGACGGCCACTTACTTATGTATGACATGAGTATATAAGAATTTAAATAATGAGAAATCTTATGAAGTGCAGTAAAATGCACACCACTGGCACTGTGGGGTTTCTTATTGATAAAGCCCTGTTCTCGGGGAAAGCAGCTTTTCTTTTACTTTGAAAATCCATTATCATAAGCCACTATTTTAAAAACACTTTTCTCACTGTAATATTAAAGTAATTTTATATACTAAGAGCAGCAGTTTCATAGGGTGACGAGTGCAGGAAAGGGGATGTGTTTTAGCTGTGATTTATAATGCTTTTCATAACCCTAGCTTCCCCAAAATCAGGAAAAACACCTGACTCTTATGCTTTCCTATTGCCAATTAATTTTACTCTTCCGTGTACCCCATGGAGACCCTTTTTAGAATGTCCATCCATTTAAATGGTGTATTTGTTGTATGAACAATTTTTCTGAATTCCAGAGAAAATATTCCTTGGTGAGGAAATATTAAAGGCTCTCTTTTTCTCTTCCATATAGTAAGGGAAGCATTACTACTTCATGGAGGCAATATTGTCTGTTGATGAGAGGAGCTCTGGCCTTTATTCTCAGTTCTACGACAAACTTTCTGTATGACTTCATGCAAAATTCTTATCAGTTTCTCCATGTGTGAAATGGGAATCATGATGCCTTCCAACCCTAAAGGAGTGCTTTGGGAACCAAAAAGAAAAGGTGCTATATAAGGGCAGAATAGCAAGATTATTCGGGACTGGACATTTCCAAAGCACTTGACAGTAGATAAAGCATGTCATACAGTGAATGGAATCTTTGATCTAAGGAGTCCACAACCTAAAGCAGGGAAAATAGAACATGAGGTAGTGCAGAACAAACACGGAGTGTCTCTAGTGGTCACTACAGCTGGAATGCTTAATGGAACAGATGGATTTTCTGGAGATTTTTGAAGTAAGAAAGAGGGTTCTTGGCACATTTTAGTTAGCAGTCTGTTCAAGCATAAAGCATGGCACAGGAGGAGGCATAAAGTCAAGAGTTACAGAAGAGGATAGCAAGAACAGCTTTGAAAAATGGCAGTGGATAGGGAGTGCCAGGGGAATGTAAGAGGAGTTAAAGCCATAGATATGAGCAAGGACAGGACAATGTATATATAGACTGTACAAGGATCCGTAGAAATGGCTTGGCAAAGCACGAAGAAAGATTTTTGATGTCTTGGACCATTTCCTAAGAACTGGTTGCTGTGCTCGTACTGTGAATGTCAGCCGTCATCAAAGTAAGGCAAGGTACTGTAGTTGTCTGGAAGTGATGAAGATGTTTCCCAGAGATGACTGAGATTTATTCTATAATGTTGCTAAAGTATTTGCAAATGCATATGCAGCCTCCTTACAAAATCTTCATGACCAGAGAAATCTTTCATCTCTATTTCTATTGACACAAAAGATTACCGATTGATAATTGCTTTGCTTAAATGTCTGACTATATACCAGAATGAGAGCATTCCATGTTAGGTCATCTTTAATTATACATATACCACCTGTCAGCTCTAAATCAGGAGAAGATTAGTTTTCTCTTTGGATTTAGTTTAGGGAAAAGAACAGCTCTTTCAGCCAGAGGAACAGACTGCTATAAATCATATCTATATACTAGAGTTTTAAAGGAATCCTCTTAATCCTGCCTGGTCATTAATAAGCTATTGGCACATCCAAAAATATTTGAAATGTTGCCTGAGCTAGATAGTGATGATTTTCAGCGTGAGAGGATTTGGGTCCATCTGTTGCATTTCCTGATTCTTCCTTTTTATCATTTCAAATGCACAGGGTGGGCAGAGGTACAGGGGGAGTAGGAAATGTATTTCCACACTGATGATACTGTAGTTAAGGTTCTGGTAATTGCTCCTTTGTAAGCCTCCACCTTCCAGTTGTATGATTTATTTAACACCAACAATAAGTTGCTAAATTGTTACTAGAAAGATAAGCCCTGCCTCACAAAGTTTACACTCTAGAAAAATGAGGACAGGGACAGGGCTTTGCAGTAGAACTGATTATTGAAGAACTTGTGTGAAGAGAGTCTGGGAGACTGAGGTTGGGAAGATGTTTAATGTGTAAATGGTATGGTGTTACAATACCTACTTATAACCTTCTCTTAAAAATGTTTGGGGGCTAAAACTTTTCATAGTTTGTGTTGGGGGCGGGGATAAATTATCTGGAAAGTCTGAAGGCATTTTTGGTTAGGGAGTTTGGGTTGGTTAATTTTTGGTGATTGCTTTTTATGTTATAGAAATATAAATAATGAATCAACCCTTTCATATACAGTATATGCTGAGGGTAGTAAGAAACGGTTGCTTGCTTAATTAAAATATCAATAGTGTAGTTGTAAGCAGACCCTTCTCCAAACACACAAGCCTTCTCCAGACATACACATGTATCTGTCGTAGGGTTTTTACTGATGCTGATGATGTCAGTATCTAAAGTCCTTCTGCATAAGAAGTTGGCAGTAATACAGTCTCTGATGGACTTTGTGAAATCTGGGGTTCTACTGTGTGCTATACAGTCATATTCTCTCTCTCTCTCTCTCTCTCTAATCTAAACTTAACCCCTTTTCTGGGATTTGGCTTTACTGCTGCTCCATTCACCACCTCAGGCTTCTGAAATAGTTCAGTACCAGAGAGATTGATTTGCTAATGCTGAAATATTTTCAAAAATAATACTGTCAGAAGGTTATTATCTGGAGAAGTGGTATTTCAGTGCAGTAAAACAACTAGCACATGTGGGCAATGGATGTCTGATGATGATTATGACAACATTATTGTGCAGATTACATGAGGCTTTGAGTGGTGCATTTCAGGTACACAAGTATTTTAGGCCAGTGGTTCTCAAAGTTAGGGTCGAGACCTGGCACTGGGTCATGGCACCACCTGCAGTTGCCACCAGAAGATTGGAATCCATTGGTCAAAGAGTAATTGTGGGGTTGTGAGCATAAATAATTTTTTTCAACTGGATCCCAAGGAAAAAAGTTTGAAAACCACTGTTTTAGGCTCTCATTTTGCATTTGTTAAATGGTAGTTTTTTCTTTCGTGAGACATTGGATTGGATTCATCCTCACTAGCATATGGAAGTGGAAATCACCACTTAGGTTATGCTGGAGCATGGAAACATTCATCTTTACAAAGAGGTCCACACATGATTTGAGCTTCAAGCTGCCCTCATAACTTTTCTGAGGATATGCCAATAGGCTGTACCTTCCAGCAGACGGGAGTCTGTAAGTTCCTTGTGCTGCTTCATTTCTCCTGCCTCCTTCAGGAGAACTTTCAACCACTGGGCACTGTACCAGTAACTGCATTGGTGGAACATCAGTTAGCAGTTATTTCCTTATTTATTATGTATGTGGCATAGCTACATTATTTATTTTTCTTAAAATACTACACCTGAATTCTGTTCCTGTTTGGTGGTAGGCTGTTTTATGGGGCTGTTCAGGTTAGCATAGTATGACTGACTCCTTTCTAATTTTCTCCTGCGTAGACAGTGGTTCTAGTAGCAGAGCTTCATGTATAGAATCATAGGGTTCGAAGGGACCTCACAGGTCATCTAGTCCAACCCCCTGCCAGAGGCAGGACCACTCCCTCTAAACCATCCCAGTCATGATTTTGTCCAGCCGGGCCTTAAACACCTCCAAAGATGGAGATTCCACCACGTCCCTCTGCAGCTCATTCCAAGGCTTCAGCACTCGCCTAGTAAAAAAGTTTTTTCTAATATCCAGCCTCGACTTCCCTAACCGCAACTTGAGACCATTGCTCCTCATTCTGTCCTCTGCTATTACCGAGAACAGTTGAGCTCCATCTTCCTTGGAGCATCCCTTCAAGTAGTTGAAGGTTGCTATCAAATCCCCCCTCAATCTTCTCTTCTGCAGACTAAATAAGCCTATTGCTTTCAGTCTTTCCTCCTAGGGCTTGTGCTCCAGCCCTTTAATCATTTTGGTTGCCCTCCTCTGAACTCTCTCTAGCATGTCCCTGTCCTTTTTGTAGTGGGGAGCCCAAAACTGAACACAGTATTCTAGATGTGGCCTCACCAGTGCAGAATAGAGGGGACTGATCACATCCCTTGATCTGCTGGCAACACTTCTGATGCAGCCCAGTATGCCATTGGCCTTTTTGGCAGCAAGAGCACACTGCTGACTCATATCCAGCTTCCCATCTACCATGACCCCTACATCCTTTTCTACAGTGCTGCCACTTAGCTGAATGTTCCCCAGCCTGTAGCAGTGCATGGGGTTTTTCCATCCCAAGTGCAGGATTTTACACTTGTCCTTATTGAACCTCCTAAGATTTCTATTGGCCCACTGTTCCAATTTATCTAGGTCTCCTGAATCCTGTCCTTGCCCTCCAATGTGTCTGCTGGTCCCCCCAGCCTGGTGTCATCCGCAAACTTACTGAGAGTGGAGTCTATTCCATCATCCAGATCATTGATGAAAATGTTGAACAGAACCGGCCCCAGGACCGACCCCTGGGGCACACCACTCGTTACTGGTTGCCAGCTAGACATGGAACCATTGATTCCTACACGCTGATGATTCCATGGAACCATTGTTTCCTACACGCTGTAATTCATCCTGTTTCACTGAATTTGTTTTGCACGTATCTGGAAAGGTTATTTTATTTTGTGTTCAGATGTTCATCCTTGAAATAACTAGTTGGGCTGTGTATGTAGATTAGAACACTTGTCAATGTACATTTTTCTGGTCTGGATTAAATTTGTTAGTGATAGGCAATTGTTACAAGAGTTCTTAAGAATTTCTCTGCATAACTCAGAATTATAAAGCTTAAATGGATTAAAAACTGTCTAATATACAGGTCTCAAAATGTGATTGGGTGCTCCATCACTGACAATTTTAAAGCCAAGATCAGTACTTTTTCTAAAATTAGTCTCTAGAAATTATTTTGGGGAAGTTCTATATTCTTAGTTACACAAGAGGTCAGATTAGGTGATCACAGATGGTCTCTTCTGGCCTTGGAATCTAGGAATCTGTAAAGAGTAGAGAACATACTAATGATTAAAGCAGGGCTTGAGAAAACCTGAGCACCAGGTTGCTGTGGCTACTGGGAATGGTACCATGGCACCTAGCTGCACTGGGGCCTTGGGGCAAAAAGCCCCATAGCACCTCCAGCCCTCAAAAAAATAAAAAGTTGCTGGGACCTTCAGTGTGTGGCTTTTTTCAGTGCAGGGGGGAATGGTTCATCATTTAGCTGGCATTGCAAGTGTTCATGGCAGTGGGCCATCTGCACCCCCCGTACTGCCACCACCAGTGTCCACAGAAGCTTTTTGGCAGCAGCAGTTGCCGAAAGTGGTGGCTGCAGCTTTTCAGTGGCTGGGGAACACTCTAATGTGCTGCATATCTAGGCGCCCCAGTTTTGGGGCGAGTGCCTAGGTATGCGACACATTTGTCGAGGCCTGATTAAAGGCAGCAGCAATGATAAACCTTCATTAGGGCCCAGCTGAGTGAAGTTTTTGGGTAACAGGTGTTGCCAAATTCATAATTCTGGGTATTGCCTGACCGCAAGCAAGGTGAATGTTTTCCTGTCCCTTCACTGGTGAGACTACTTCCAGACACTGTACTTGAATCTTTACTCTTCAGTTTCTGAAGAGCCTTCTTTTAAAGAAGAAATGTTTATTATATTTCTGTGTGGTTATTTTCATGGTGGTGAAGTCTGCAGTGCAGATATTACTAAACTTATTTCTGTCCTGTGCCTCTCATCTGTTTTCAGTATAGGCATAGTTTGATGTCTGTCTTTTGGGCAGCAATGAGGGATGAGGCTCTGCGGGTGGGAGGAGGCTCTGCATGCAGGGGTGAGGCTCACTTGGAAGGCGATTCAGGAGTGGGAGACTCTAGGGTGAGGGGCTCTGGGTGTGTGGGAGTGGGGTGTAGAGGCATGAAGGTTGGGCGGGGGGGGCACCTCCCCATACAGTGAACCATCCTGTCCACAGCAACCATGGGAGCAGGAATCAGGGAGGGGAAAGTGTGAAGCTAACTGGAGCCGGGGGGGGGGGGGGGGGGGGTTTCAAGTCTTAGGGTGGGATCTGACCTGGCCTGGTGGCTCCCTGCAGAGGAAGTCCCCATCCTGTTATCCTCTCCTCCCCAGCTGAGCAAGCACTCACCTGAGTTGGGATGAGAAGGAAGAATCTGTGGCTCTTACTTAAAATGGCCCAGAGCTGGAACTGTGCTGTGTGTGTCGCTACCCTCCCCTTGCACAGCCCACATAGGTTAATTGCCCAGCAGCAAGCACAGAGCTCAGTCCTGGCCACTTCACACTCTCCCTCCCCTCCCCACAGTGTTCCTCTGTTCTGCAGAGGAAGCAGCAGAACCAAGGACCAGGGAGAAATTTTGCTGCCTCCCCTCCCCTGCACACACACACCATGTGTGCGCACTGCCTCTGCGTTTTATCCAGTGGGGGGAGGGAATGCCCCCCCCATCTCCTCCCATGTTTTGAAATGATGCAAGTTTTTCAGATTGCCTTGTTCTATGATACTAGCATAGGTACCTCCCTTCTTGTTGTTCTACAGCACCTAACACCTTGGCTTGGGCTCCTATGCCCTACTGTGTTACAACTAAATAATAAATCCTCTGTTACTCGTAACTTGGGTCAGCAACAGAGTAAGCTCCCCTGCATTGCATTTATCCTTTTTGTCTGTTACCATCATTGACGCTTGGTCTGAGTCTTTTTCAGAGAACAATATTGTTCTCTATCATTTGTTCACGTGCTACTTTTATCATCGGGTTGTTCATGTACCCTGGACCAGTGTTTCCCAACCAGTGTGCCATGGCACACAGGTGTGTCATCAGGCCTGAGCAGGTTTGCCATGGAAGTTTTTGAAAAATTACTTGAGTTCTGGATTGGCTCATGAATATTCATGAGTTCATTTGGGAACTATATGGTAGCATGCCTCAAAATAATTAAAGGCATCAAGGTGTATCATGGCAGAAAAGAGGTTGAGAACCATTGCCCTAGACTGCCAGTGATGACTTTATTTTACTAGATCATTTAGATAATGCATATATTTTGTAAAAGGCTACAAGAGAATTAAAGATATCTCAGATTTAGGGATTTCTAATTGTGATAGCATTTAAGAACTGTGGGATGTTTTGTTTTTCTAATGTTGGAATTAGTTTTACTTTTTAGATTGGAACCACCACATGAGAAGAAAGATGGTTCAGGCTGATGATCTAAACCAATTGTTTTCAAACTTTTTTCCTCAGGACCCTGTTGAAAAAAAAATTATTTATGCTCACAACCCAACAATTGCATCTTTTAGCAATACCTTCCAGTCTTTTGGTGGTAGCAGCACGGGGTGTCATGGCTAAGTGCTTGAGGGTCTGAGACCCAGTATTGAGGCTCAACCCTAAATTTGAAAACCACTGCTCTAAACGAAACTCTGGGCCATGACAGAATCCCCAGTGGTCTGCCATTGCAACTGTGGGTGGAGTTATACCCCCCAAGCTATAAACATTGATAGTGGGAGGAATTCAATTTAAAGATTTGGCCACCTCCTAAACAGCTCATGTCATATCCCGCATGCACCCAGCAGGCTGTCCCTCACCTGCAGGGCACCTGGCAACTCCATATCTGACTGGGAAGCAAAGAGTGACCAGGAGTCCCATGTGGGGAGCCAGCTGCAAACCCCATGGCTGGCAGCAGCCTCTGCCCAGGGCCAAAGGAGGTCAGTGACCTTGGCAGATGGCAGAAGGTGAAACGAACCACTGTGTGGAAGGCAAGGAGAAGGGGCTGGCCCTGAGAAGCAGAAGCTTCCTGGATGGCTATAGGGCTTGCAGCTGTTTCCACCCCAAACCACTGTACTGTGCAATCTGTGGCTGTCAAACTCTCTGGTGTATTGGCCCCATGTCTCTTCACTCAGGGCCCTAGGCATGGCAGTGCCTCTCTGTTTCCATCTGCACAGTGCTGTGATTGGGACTGTCACGGGATGGTTGAGCCAGGTGTTGAATTCCCGCGTCTGTCTAGAACTGGTGGCCTGTTAGTCCTTTTCTCATTCCCAAGCAGAGGGAGTGTCTGTGAGGTTCTCCTGGCTACTGGGGGTAAGGGGTTAAGAAGGGCTGCCACGTGACTCAGCAGACTGATGAGGAAAAGAGTTGATGGGGGCTGGCTGCAGCGCCTGCCTGACGCCTTCACCCTTTCTCTGGCTTTGGTCACTGATGTAAGGGACTGTGCACACCTGCAAGGTACCACCTCCCTAATGGCCACATGGTGACCTAGCAGCATGCTTGCCAGCTTGCCTGATTGCTCATCTGATCAGCCTGTGGGGACGATGGTTCGCTTGCTGGGTGGGCACAATGTGAGGAAGAAACACCACATTTGCTCTCAACGTTTTTTAAAGTGTAGTTTTACTAAAACTGTTTAGTTTCAAAGATCTTGAAACTTTTCTTTGGGTGTGTTTTTACTAGGGATTTTTAGCATTACAGTTGTTTTGATTAAAGTGAAATTGAAACATGTTTATTTACAGTGTTATAGTTTGTGTGTGTGTAATAATTAAAATTAATTTGCTTCAAAAGTATTGATAGTGGGCTGCAGTGCCTATTGCAGCTGCAGAGGTAGGCCTCAAGGAAGAATGTTTGGGAGCCCTTGCTGTAAATACAGGGAGAGAGAAGAGCTGAGTTGAGCTCTGTGTTGTACCACAGACTCCCTGTGTGACATTAGGACAGTCATTCTTTGTGCCTCAGTTCCCCATCTCTATAAGGGAATTTAGTATTTCCCTACCTCACAGGCTGTTGTGAGGATTAAGCAATTAAAGATAGTGAGGTGATTGCTGTGATGGGCGCCATATAAGAACCTGAGGTAGACTTTGCAGTGTTTCCAGGGTAGGACAGTTGTAAAAAAAAAAAAAAAAAAACCACCACTGTAGAAGCAATAGTAAATAAATGCAACCTTCTTGAAAAGTTCAAGTGGGCAATCAGAACAGGAAAAGGAGTTTCTTTTGCACTGTGGTTGCAGTGCATTTGTGGAGTGATTTCAAGGAAACCTCTCAGTAACAGGAAACTGTTACTGCAGGCATTCGATGAATAAACTGTGTAGCTGTGCCTTGTGCCTCATTCAAAAGATTGCTTAGTAAAGACAAGAACATGTCCATAATTAGTCAGATTTAGTTTCTTTTTCTAATTGCAACATGTCAGTAATTTATAGCATATATATTTGCTTTCACTTCCCGTTTTATACTGTTTTCACCTAAACAGAATAGATTTCCTGCATTAATAAAACAAGACACATGAATTAGTGATGACGTACTCTGAAATGTACAGTACCAGGTCTGTTTGTATCAAAAACAATCCCTCTTATTTTCAGGACAGTTGTTCTCATCAGAGATACTATCAGCTGGCTCTCATTGGTAGCCAAAGAAAATAAATGGGTTTGGGGATATAACTGCCCTTCTCATCCTGTTGATCCATCCATGCAAGATTGAAGTACAGCTGCAATTCACAATGACGAACCTCATAGTGATTCTGTTATTTCTGTGCATCCTACAACTTGTCTCCAAGATTCGTGATCTCAGCCATGGTCTATGCTGCAAGCGGTTTTTGGCAGCAACCAAAGGAAGATGCCTATCTCCCTTCGATTTTCAACTGTCTATTTACCGTGGGGTCTTCAGTGCACTGAGTCAATGGAAAATACCTCCTGTCAACTCAGCGCTACTCCATGTGAGGTGGTAGTCTTCAGGAATCGATTTCCAGATTGACTGAACAGGTCTTCACAGACCTGCTCTGTTGATTGGGAAGTTTGATTTGACAGAGGCAAATTTGCCACCGTATGTGTAGACCTGTCTTCAGTACTGTGTCTTAGAGGAGCAGTAAAAATTCTCATGCTTTTTTATGGAAGTGCATGCCAGTTCACATCTCATTGGTCTGAGAAGGTGCATACTTCTTTGAATGACAGTAGCTTGTGGGGCAGTGGAAATCTTGTGCAAATGGTCATAGGTTTGGATTCTGTCTTATCCATTACACAGGAGGTAAATGCTACCTGACAGCTTTGGCAAACACTGCTTGGACTTAATTGTATGTTCAGCCAAGCTCCCTGTTTCTACATCGTTATCTTTTTTCCCCTCAGAACTTTGTGCAAATATATTAGTTTTAATTTCTTTTCCCAGCTACTTAGTTTTGCCATATTACTTGAGTAGCATCCTGTTGTTTCACGTGAGATATGATAATGTGAGTGATATAGCACTCTACTTAGCAAAATGTTAAAATGGTTGTTGGCAACCTTACTTTTTCTGAAAAAGTAAATAGCAAGTTGAATTATTTATGTGCACCTAGTAACCTGAATGAGCATTTTCTATCTGTCTGTAAGTTAGTGATTAGTACTGGCTTTTCAGAATCTTGCATGTGATTACATACAATGCTAAAAAAAATTCATTAAAATATGTATGATCAAATTAATGCTACAATGTATTTTTGTTAACTTAGATATCCATTTCTCTGCCAAATACCATAATTCATGAAGAATATAATAAACAGTATATTTCATGAGGAGATGGGCACTTTTAGTATTGAGATGTCAAACTGATATTTTAATAAGAAGCACAATAATAGTTTTTCTCCTGCCTCCATATCCATTAATCCTCATGCTGTTGAATATTAATCTCCTTGTGGGAGATAAAACATGAAAACATGTCTTTTTGTCTGTTTAAGTTGTGATCCAGTGCTTCATGCACTTCCTTGTACAGGCCAACACAGCACAGTTTTATTCATATCTTTCTACTGTGCTAGAATTTTAGTCAGCTCCCTTAGTCTTCTCTAGTGGGTCATTTAGTGTTATGTCTCCATGGATTTTGCAGACAAGAGGCCTCATGTAACAAGCATGGCCACACAGCTGTATTACATGCTTCATTGTGCTCTCCAAAGGCAACTAGTGCTTCCTGCTACCCCTTTTCCCTCACTTTTGGTTGATTGAGAATCATTCCTATCTTTTATTTGGGGTTGTTTTCCTCATGGCTGCTGTTAGTCCTGGGCTCTATTCTAGCTTGGTTCATACCCAGAGATGTGCTAGGCACTTGAACAGAAGAGACATCCAGCCAGGATTGTGAGGGCAGATGGAGAGGTGTGAAAAGAGGCCAAGCTGGAGATGTTTATTGGTGCTGAGCAGTGTAGGGCCTCGAGGGTGAGATTCTCTGGTTCTGGTTGTTGGTGTTTTTGAGCTGCTTGACTTCTGTTTTAAAATTTATTCTTTTGTGTTCTTCATTCTGTTCCTTTACCTCTGCACTCTCTGCCACCCACTTATCACCCACCGTACTCCCTTTCCTTTTTGGCTCGGGTATTGTCTGTTACCACTGCCTCCTCACCCACTTTGCACCGTCCTGCAAAGAGTTGTCTCTCTGTGTTGTCTTTTCTCT
This sequence comes from Podocnemis expansa, assembly GCA_007922195.1. NCBI lineage: Eukaryota > Metazoa > Chordata > Testudines > Podocnemididae > Podocnemis > Podocnemis expansa. The sequence continues at coordinate 39,688,295 of ML681979.1, read as the reverse complement.
CCAGACTGGCACTTTTTTGATCTCCACAGCCTCCTTTCACCCAAGTGTTTCATTTGCTGCTACTCTTCTTCCCCCATCTATACCCCTTTGCTGCCTTTTTGTCCTCATCCCTGGCAACATTAGTCTCTCCATCCCCTCACTGTCTGCCTTCCAAACTCTCTACCACTGGTTCTGTTCTTAGCAACATTATTTTTCTCTCTGCTACATACCCTCACCCTTCCTCTCCTCCTTCCTTTACTCCTCCATTCCCGATAACCTCACCGAAGTATGCAATTTATTATCTCCTGCTCTTTCATATTCTTTTCATTCATTGGAAATAAGCTTTCTGTTTTGATATATCTTCTGTAGCTGCTCTCACCTTCAGGTCTGCCTCCTCTTGCACCCATACACCCCAGCCCTGAAAAAATATAGTGGCAGAATAGGGCTCCTGCTCTCAGTCTCCTGCTACATCCAGCCATCTCTGCATCCTTTTCTTTCCTTGTGACTATCACCTGTTGCTTCCCAGATTCCTCTTTCTACTTCCTGTATCTGGCTTAGAGATTGGTTTTTCTGCCTCTGGTCTCAGTCTGCCCCACCCACCCCTGCTGACTTCAGACTCCACATTGATGTCCCCTCTGACTCTTCCTCATTGCTTTCCCTTTCAATGGTCAGCTCTGAATCAACCTGTGTATCTTCTCCCCCCTTCACTGTCTTCATATCCCCCTCCCTTTTTAAATTAGATATTTACAGAAAAATTGCTTTTGTGTTTTAGGACTTTAATTTCTCTTCTGTTTCTTGCCCACCTGAAATCATAATGCTGCAAGCAGGAGGTGATTCCCCCCCCCACACACACTTTTTGTGAGGAATAACAGAAAGATAATTCTAACAGGTGTAATACTGAGGATGATCTATTCTTTCCAGGATGGTCCTCTCTTTCTGTTAACATGTAAATTCCTAGGAAACAGAGGGCCATATTCATTGCTGGTGTAAATCTATATTGTTCTACTGATAGATGTGGTCCAAAGATCTTATTTTGGGAGACCATTCCTTTTTTGTGTGTGCGGAATACTCATGCCAGACGCTGTGGCCCCTACTGAAAACAAACAAAAAAAAAAAGCAAGGAGTCTTGTGGCACTTAAAGACTAACAGATTTATTTATCGCATGAGCTTTCATGGGAGGATATCCCACGTCATCAGACACTTTGAAGAGGGAGCATCTGACAAAGTGGGATATTCACCCATGAAAGCTCATGCGATAAATAAATCTGTTAGTCTTTAAGTGTCACAAGACTCCTTGCTTTTTTTGCTTTACTAGACTAACACAGCTGCCCCTTTGAAAACAACAGTAACAGATCTCCCAAGTTACTAAAACAAAGAAAGAGGTGCAGGTGCATTTCAGACAGTGTTACTAATAGAATAGCATGTAGTATGTTATGATTATGTGGCGAAGCATGTTTTGCAGTATAAAATAATGAATCCATCTAAAACTTTTTTAAAAAGTTGTATGCCTAAGGGTGTGTTTTAAACCTGTTTCTATTAGAACTCTTGAAGTAACCATATGGCTATGTGGATATGCTGACCTGATCTTGACTTCTGATAAATATGAATTAACTGAGTCTGTGTCTGCTAAACTTGGATTATGCTATTGGCAAAATCTGTATTGAGTCTGACTCTGGAAAAATGTCTTCATTTCACAAAGATACAGTATGTTGTATATAGGGTGAAGTTCATCAAAAGATACCGGAACTGTGATTTTTCTCTTCACTTTTTGTCTTGCACAGTATTTCTTTTTTTTGTTAGTCTTAGTAACACAGTAGATGTAGTCACAGGGAAATATTTGTATTCTTGCCTTTTTTGGGTTTGTTTGGAATCCATGTTTTTTCACAAATGTGAAAGGAAAAGGAGATTTAAACCTTCAAACTTTATCCAGACTGCTCTCCCACCACTTACATGAAACTGAGAGATAAGATCATTGCTGGTCACCAGAAAATGCCATTTCAGTTGGTCCCTTTGGCAAGAGAAATTCTTTAGAGCTCTACTGTCTGTGGGACATATTGATTGCCCCTTTATCTTCTGTTTGTATTATATAGTGTATTTAATAATTAGGAATAATTTTAGATTAGCGTCATCTGAAATCCAAGTCTGAGAAATTATTGCTTCCACACTTTGCACATAAACATGTCTGTCTCTAATGGAACAACAGAGATTTATTTCCCCACAAGTTAGTTCTAATGTAGAATTATTAGTTCACTTACCTTCATGCTTGTAATGGATTGATCCAGCTACATGATGAGCTCCATCAATTCCCACTGACATCGGTGGGAGATGAAGGCACTGAGCATCTTGCTGAATCAGATCCATAATATGCCAGTGTAAGCCAGCACACAGTATAAATTTTGCAGCACTTTTTACTGTACAGCCAGTATAATCTATAGACTTTGGTATATCTTGGGGTCAAATGCTATTTTTTATTTAGTGTCAAGCATGTGCCTAGTGTTGGACAGTACATGGAGAGATGGGGCATAAGTAACTGTATTTTCCATGGTGTAAGGACATAAATAACTATATTTTCCATCGTGTAAGCATATGAATTCAGTTTTTACATACAACTATAAGTTCTGACAACAGGAAAAGAAAGATACAACTATTGAATTAAATGAACGTGGTGATAAGGTTACAGTTTGAAACAAAAGGCCATGACCCTGCTATTGGATCCAGTATGTCAAATGGCTAGTCTCAGTTAATGGCAAATTCTTAACCTTTTAATACTCCTATACGCACTTCCTAAATAATCATAATGGGTAAAAATACATATACGTATTGTACGTCACAATGAAGAATGCTTTTTAAAAACTACGCTTTCATTCTCATGCTATGACCTAAAAACCACATTTTTTTTCCATTGAGGAAACAATAGGCATATGGACTTTTCTGTGTTTAGTGATTTCTCCTTATTTGAACTAGCACTGATAAAACACCCAGCGCCTTACCATTGCAGAGAAGCTCACGTGCTCAGCAGGATCTTACCCATATTTTTTTTCCATCTATCCATACCTTCTAGGTATTTCATTCCCCCTGGGGCTCCCCACTAAAACTGGCTACTAAGTATGCAGGTGCTAAACTGGCTACCTATCCTCAGGACAGGATGAGCAAAGTTAGACCCTTCTAAATGCTCAATATCCACCCTTTTCTTTCCCCTTTGATTTCTTTAAATATCTGTAGTTCATTTTTATTTATTATTTATGTTACTGTAGCACCGAGGAGCCGTAGCCATGACTGAGGCCAGCTTAACAGTGTTGCTTTGGGCTGTCAAAATACTCAGATTTTCATCTTCCTCCTACACCTTGAACAAGAGTGTAAGTGTTTGCCAAGTCATGGAGAAAATGAAAAACTTGCAAAACCTTCCAAAGCATGCTAACAAGGGAAGTTTTATTCCAAATAATGCAGGTCTTCTCACAAGAAGAAGTCCAGCAGGAAAAAGCAAAGAAGGTTGACTAATTTAACAGTCCTGGTTACATCATCTAAAGATTTACTTTTAAGGCATATTTCCAAAAATCCTACCAGTTTAACAAAATGAGTTTTAAAACTAGCTGGATTCCTAGTAAACCAAATTGAGGTGAACTGAATAATTTTCACTAGAGATGTTAGTTAATCATAGTTAACTCAAGAGATTAACTCAAAACAAATTAAATTGATTTTAAAAATTAATCCTAATTAATTGCAGTTTTAGTCACATTGTAAACAAATAAAATATTTATTTAAATTTGTTATAAATGTTTTTGCAGAAAAACTTACATTTCAAATATATTGATTAGTCACAACACAGAATAAAAAATGAACAGTGCTGCTCCCTGTATATTGTTATTACAAATATCTGCACTGTAAGTAAGATAAACAAAAGAAATAGTATTTTTCAATTCACCTCATGCAAGTTCCCTAGTGCAATTTCTTTATTGTGGAAGTACAACTTACAAACATAAATTTTTTTGTCACATAACTGCACTCAGAAACAAAACAGTATAAAACATCAGAGCCTGCAAGTCCACTCAGTCCGACTTCTTGTTCAGCCAGCTGCTAAGATATACAAGTTTGTTTTTACATTCACAGGAGGTAATGTTGCCCTCTTCTTATTTACAACGTCTTGTGAAAGTGAGAACAGGCATTTGCATGTCAGTGTTGTAACTGGCATCAATATGAGACAGAACCCATCATCAGCATGGATCATGTCCTCTGGAATGGTAGCCAAAGCATGAAGGAGTGTGTGAATGTTTGGCATATCTGGCACATAAATACCTTGCAGTGCTGAGCAACAATGCCATCCAAATTCCTATTCTCAGTTTCAGATGACAGCACATAAAAGAAGCGAGCATCACTATCTCCCATAAATGTAAGGAAAATTGTGCTAAACGAGAAATATGACTGAATGGACTTGTAGCCTCTCAAGTTTTACTGTTTTGTTTTTCAGTGCAGTTATGTAACAGAAAAACAATTACATCTGTAAATTGCTCTTTCATGGTAGAGACTGCACTACAGTACTTGTAACATGAACTGAGAAACACTGTTTTGTTTACAGTCCAAATATTTGTAATTAAGGATAATGAGAAGTATACACTTTTTATGCTGTTGTCACTGAAATCAATATATTTGAAAATGTAATATAATCCAAAAATATTCTGTTATAATGGTGAAAATAAAAATGTGATTAGTCACAGCTACTTTTTCAGTCTCACAATTAAATGTGATTAATTTTTTAAATTGTTTGACTGCTTCAATTTCTTTCTAAACTGCTTACCAACTTAATATTTTAAAACCAGCTGGAATTTTGGGCAAAAAACCTACTGAGAACAGGCCATGTGAAACTCATCCGTGTAAATCTATGGAGACTACTTAAAAAAAAAATATATATCAAGTGGGTGAAGAAAGTCATCGTATACACGGAGCTTTGTGCCCAAAGGAAATGTCATCAGCATGTGCACAATATAAATGGAACTTCATTCATGAAGATGTCCTAACTGTTTTGGAAAGTGTTGAACAAGCAAACAGTGGTCTTGTATCCATGGGAAAAAAGACTCTTGCATTCTTTTTCAGGAGAAACCAGGAAACCATAGCTTTAAAAACTCTACTCCATATATGACCCTGCAACAACTGTATGTTTTCCTTTTCTTCACATTAATCAGAACAGCCAGGGTAATCCCTACGCTAAGATATACCAATCCATAGACCAAGGAAGTATGAACTACTTTCTAGAAACTTGATAGGTTACAGTGAAGATAAAAAGCTTGCAAAATATTGTAGAAAACGTACTGAGTGATGGAGATTTTTCTGATAAGGATTATATATCAAAAAAGGAGAAGACATAATTATTATATAGCACCCTATCAGTTGAGATTGTTGTAACTAATGAGGGTGTTCTTCAGACACTAAATACTCCTACAATGCAGAGCAAGCCACCTCAGCCAGGGACCTACTTTTGCATATGGACCTGGCAAGCAGTATTTGGTTAACTCTGATGAAAACAGCACAAGGAGATAACAGCCCACTAGTTTCCTCCAAAATGATTGTAACAACAAGAACTATTTTAGAAGCTGGTTCAATTTTAAGTATTGATAGCATCCAAAATATTCAAATACAAGTCTTCAGAGCTGAATCCTACTGGAGTTGTTACAGGCTGGGGTTAATCTGGAGCTGAAAATGAAGAGTATAGTCAGATTTTATTTAGGTAATTTGTTGTTAATTTGTCACATGAATAGTTTGCTGAAAGTAGCAGAACAAAGCTGTCCCCCACCAGCTCATAATTTCTAGCGTGGATCTTAAACTTAGTATTGCCAACTCTATATGTTTGCAATTTGAAACACTTTGGGCTGTTGACAGCGACTCTCTACCAAACTGGCCTTCCTCCTCATCATCATGAAGTCAAGAAAAATTTTGAAATCTAGATCCCTCTTGTATAGTGCTTTCCTGTTGCACATTCCACAGTGTGTTGATGACTGACAAAGCATTCACCCCAAGCATGGTTCCTGTTTTCAAGATGGTGTGCTCTTTTCATTCTCCCAAAAACAGCCTCCTGAAAGATGGTACAGAAACTGGCTATCAGGAGAGAGATGAAGATATGTATGTCAAAGCCTGAAAAGTTCAGAAAGTTAAACTCATTATGTGCCTTCTGCCACTCTGTAGTGAAAGGAGAAATTCAAAATCCTCAATTGTAAGGTAGATCAAGGCTTGACAACTGATGCATACAAAATAAGACTCTTTTCCTAAAAAGCTCAGAGAATTTTCCACAGGAGCACTGCCCACCTCCTGAGTGGAAAAAGCTCAAGCCTCTCATAAAATCCCACAAAGCTGTCACCTGCACTTCAGCTCACACTTTGTTTCCAAAGCCTGATAAGACTTACAAACCTTAGCTGGTGCAGTCTTCTGTGGATGACTGCTGAAGTCTGTAGTAGCTCAATCAAAATTATAGTCCATAGGGATCATTTAAATGAATGTATTTAGATTTTTATTCCCTCCTCACCATCTGCATGGCTGTAAATATGACATTGTAATGAATGGCAGAGGTGGGAGTTCTGGAGAAAGAGAAGAAATTACTTTTACCTGATTATTTTTCTTCACCAAATTCTTACATCTGTCTGTCCGACCTGCGCAGTGAAATAAATCAACTAAGGTACCATGTGACCTCTCCCCAGGTCATTGAAACTGTTGGCCATTTAAAGATATATATTTTCATTGTTCACTATTTTGTCTACTAGTCATGCTGGGACTATTTCTGGTTTGAGCGTATCCCTGTCTGGAAAGCCTCTGAATAGGCAGTGCTTAGTGGTAGTGTGATAGATCTGGTTCAATCCCCAGTTACCATAATCCATGCACTGAGAACTGGCATAAATGGGAACCAAGAAAGATGATGCCAATACAAATTTACTTTCTAAGTTTCTCACTTTCCACATGTACATTGTAACACTTGCTTATTGAATCACAGGAATTCACTGAATGCTACAAATGCCAACTCCAGCACACAGGCAGGAATGAATTTCCCGCTAAACCCTGTGATCAGATAAAAAAAAAAATCATACAGGCAGCAACTTCATACTGAGATAAAAATACAACATTCTACTGTTAGAGGTGCTCTCTGCATTGATCATTATAAATCCCTCCCTCCAGATTAATAAGAACATAAAACAGTAACTCCTAGGAATCCAGGCAGTCTGGCACCCATGCAGGTTTCCATGTTGGTTTACCCACTTGAGTCCTATGTTCGGTCATGGAGACATTTTAATTGGATCCAGGTTATTGATGCATGCAGGGGTCCCTGCATGCAAGTTCGCCTTCTCTGTTGTGGATAGATTGCATGTTGCAGACCAGAGTGTTGAGGTCCCAAGGATGGCTTGACAATTCTCTTCCATAACTAGTCTCTTTTAAGAAGCCTCAGGAACCTGCTGGGGTGACCCCACATCCTCTTGTCCATCCATCTGGGATGACTGTTGAGCATCTTCAGTGTTTGTTTCATCTTCCTTTGAATGAATCTGTGCCCAAATTATCAATGCACTGCAAAGACACAATTTTGTGCTTGTGTGTGAGCACAGATACATGTTTAGGTTTTTAATTAGCATGTAAGAGCCCCTCCTAAAAGGAGTAAGTTTGGGATGGGAGGGGGGGTGTTCTGTTTTTTCCAGCTGCATGGGCACACCTCTCCTCCTTGCATGAAACTGTGGTTCTCCTTTTCCCTGACATGTCATGCCTGGCATGCTTGCTTCTGGCTTATTTATTCTGCCATCTTCTGGAACATTGATACATGAGTGTGCTGTGTTTCCTGTCTGAGTGCAGGGGGTCTTGCTGGTTCTTACTGCCCAGATATCAAGTCAGAGATAAAAACGGATTTACTGAGTCCAAAAATAATCTCACGGGAAAGTAATGGGTATTTGAATGCCAGCTATTTGTCACATACAAAGACAAAAGGCATCTTCAGATCTGTCTTATAGGTCTTTAGTAACTAACAGTATAAGCACAGAACCAGTGGTGTAGTTTACTCACTCCACTTCTGTTATTCCATTTACCCAAAAGACTGGGTGGCACTTTTACTCTTCTTGGTTATCTGGACTTACCAATAAACTCTAATATCCATGATTCAATTTTTTTCCCCTGATTACTACAGATTTAGTGAATCAGCTGTTTCATCAGGGCCGCCATAACTATCAGTCCCTTTCTCCTTCAGTTGCTGCATCATCACATGTTTTGAGAACATATCATGCACTACATGTAAATACTAATTTCCAGCAGGTATTTCTGCTAGTGGAACGTTCAAAGTCAATCTGTAGCAACTACCAGGGTTTACTAGGTTGAGGTGTTTTCCCTGAAGAGTTCTCTCTTTCCTTGCTGGTGCTTTCCTTCATTTACAGCTAAAACAGGAAAATCCCCAGTTCTTAACATCTGCAGCTATGCTCAGCCAAAAAAACAAACAAAAACAAAAAATCCATCAATGCTTGGCTCTCTCTTTTCATACCTCAGATGGCTTCTGACTTTATTATCAGGAGAACATTATAGTACTGTTTTCTGTAAGGTTGCTGGCAAGACAGTTCTGTTACCTTCATACACCAGCATTGGATTTCCCAATCTGGATCTCCTTCAGTAGATACGCTGGTGCACCAAACATAACTCCAGGTCTTAGACTGTTTTGTGAGATGTCCTCCTAAGTCCATGTTGAGTGTATTCTCACTGCCCTCATGTGGCTGACAGCATCTGCAAACACACTTTGCTTTCCAGGTGTATGGTGAATTGTGAATGTGTACTCTGACAGTTGAATCTACCTCCACAAGTGTCCTCCTGGGGTGTGCTTCATATGGAGCCACTGCAGAGTACTGTGACCTATGTATATGGTGAATTCTGTTTACAGAGATAAGCCTTGAGGGCCTCCATAATAAGCAGACATTCCAGTTCTGCAGGCAAATATTTGGTTTCCCTTTCATTTAGTTTGCAGTTTGTGCCTAACAAAGTCATCAAGTTGTTCAAATGCAAATCAGGCAGGAACTGTTGAGGCATCCTGGGATACTATTAATGGAGGGTATGGATCCAAGAATTTAAGCACAGCGTGGTTGAGAAGTCCTTCCTTCAAGCAGCGCTTTTTGGTGTTGCCCTGTCCATACAGAGTTATTTTTCCTTCACCAAATGGGCAGAACCATTATGCTGGGTAAACATTATACAGTACAAATCTCCTTTAGGATCCACAAATCCTTTCAAACTACTGTAGCACATACATATTTGTAGGAACTGTCGGGTCCATTATAACGTTCAGTTTCAGGGGTCAGGACTCCAGCTCATCTTCACTGACTGTGTCCTGGGAAGGTGAAACAGCTCTTCACAAGCTGATATTCATTTCCTGAAAGTTTAAACTCTGCCTCTTTTAAAATTTTTTTTAAAATCTGTTTCACTCCTAGCAGATGCTGCTCCTGTGTTTTGCAGGGAAAAAAATAAAGTTGTCTAAGTAGATGTTTTTTCAATGTAAATTTTCTCCATTCTGGCATCTGATGAAGTGGGACATTGCCCACAAAAGCTCATGCGAAAAATAAATTTGTTAGTCTTTGAAGTGCAACAAGAGTCCTTATTTGTTTTGCTAAACTAAACAAAGGTGACTACCACTTTGGAGGTAAATACACAAGGATATATTTGGTTCTCGCAGCCTAGGACTGAAAATTTACCACACTCTGAAATGTCCCCTGTTCCTTCATGAGTCTGAAGGACATTCTGTGAAGTGGAAACAAGACAGAGGGTGTTACAGAGGCAATTTTTTCTCACAGCTCATGTACCACTTTAATCTGATGATATCCTGGTACCCCATTAAAACCAGTAAATACTTTGCTCCTCACACTTCACCCAGGCTGTTTTCTATATGGTGTTGTGAGAAACTGTCCCTAGACAGATTTATGTATATTGCGGGGGAGGAGCTGAGTGTTGTGGTACATATACCAGTGACATTGTAGAGGAGGGTAGGAGCAAGATCCTAAAGGCCAAATTTAGACTGCTAGGTAAAAGATTGAAGTCCAGGATCTCCATGCCAGCATTCTCTGAATAGATTTTAGTTCCATGTTAGACGAGTTTAGACAGACAAAATGCAGAGTCTCAATGTGTGTATGAGACAGTGATGTAAGTAACAATAGTGGTGTTGCGGGTTGCAGGAAATAGCTTTAGGGGCCACATGCAGCCTGTAGGCCGTGTGTTTGAGACCCCGACCTAAACCAAAATAGGACCTGGTTACTGGCCGATGAAATTAAAAAGATCTTAGAGCAGTTTTTAAACTAAGAGCTGGGGGGGAGCCAGTAGGTGTGGAGGAGCACTTCATTCGCACAGAAGTAGGAAAGTAGAAAGGAGTGTAAACTCTGGCACACGAAATATAAAAATGTGATTTGGAAGGTCAAAAAGGAATTTGATGAACAGCTAGTCAAAGACTCAAAATGTAACAGCAAAAAATTAAGTACATCTGAAGCAGAAAGCCTGCTGAACAACCAGTGGGACCACTGGATGATCAAGATGCTTAAGGGAGCACTCAAGCAAAATAAGGCCGTTGTGGAGAAACTAAATGAATTCTATGCATCAGTCTTCATGGATGAAGATGCAAGGGAAATTCTCAAAACTGAACCATTCTTTTAGGTGACAGATCTGAGGGACTGTCCCAGATTGAGGTGTCATTGGAGGAGGTTTTAAAACAGATTGATAAATAAAACAGTAGTAAATCAACAAGGCCAGATGGTATTCACCCAACAGTTCTGAAGGAACTCAAATGTGAAATTGCAGAACTATTAACTCTGATGCATAATCTATTATTTAAATCAGCTTCTGTTCTAGATGACTGGAGGATAGCTAATGTAATGCCAGTTTTTTATAAAAGGCTCCAGAGATGATCCTGGCAATTCCAGGCCAGTAAGTCTAACTTCAGTATCAGACACATAGGTTGAACCTGTAGTAAAGAACAAAACTATCAGACACATAGATGAACATGATTTTTTGGGAAAGAGTCAAAATGAGGTTTTTTTTTTAAAGAGAAATCATCTCACTAATCTATTAGAATTCTTTGGGGGATCAACAAACACAGCCAAAGAAGATCCACTGGATCCTGGTGTATTTGGATTTCGGAAAGTCTTTGACATAGTCCCTCACTGTAGGCTCTTAAGCAAAGCAAGCTGTCATAGGGTGAAGGAAAGATCCTCTCTTGGATCAGTAATTGGCTAAAGGATCAGAAACAAAGGGTAGGAGTAAGTGATCAATTTTCAGAATGGAGAGATATAAATAGTAGGGCCTCCCAGAAGTCTGTACTGGGACCAATATTGTTAAACATTCATAAATGATCTGGAGAAAGGGATAAACAGTATGGTAGGAAAATATGAAGATTATACACAATTACTCAAAATAGTTAAGTCCAAAGCAGACTGCGAAGAGTTGCAAAGGGATCTCAAATGGTAGAGAATATGGATACCTTAGTATCTGCAACCTGAAAGTGGGCCAGTGGGAGTGGAGGGGAAGTAGAAATAGATTTTTGAGAAGCTGCTGAAGTGGGTCCTGGAAATGCAGCAGCAGTGGTAGCTGAACAAAGTGCTCCAGCAGCTTGCTGTCCGCTAGCAGCAGGTGGCAGTCCCACAGCAACTGATTAAAGAAATAGTAGTGTAGCAGTGGCTCTACCAACAGCTGATGATGTTTCTACAGCTACCAAGTAAAGCATCGAGCCTCGAGGGGGAGGTGCCACACCAGTGCCATTGATGATGGTAAAACTGACAAAGATGGGGCTTGTAGATGACCCAGAGGACTTTGTCACATTCAAGATGGTTTCCACCAGAGCAGGGCTCAAAGGCTTGTGGAAAGGAGGGCCAGTCTATTGGCCCCCTATTTGATTGGCCTGGATGTAGTGGCCACACAGCACCCTGCCCAAATCAAGGCATGAATATTCCCAGATTATCTCACCCAAAATCTGCCAGACACAGTTATGCCACAAGAGATTGCTGTTTGGGGCTTGGCTCCAGCTTGTCACCGAGAATGTGAAAAAACATTGCTCGGGGTAACTCCATCTAGGGGGCTTCATGGGTCTTCAGGTGTCAGAAAGTTGTCATGGAGCAGTTCACACAGAGGGGTGAGGCAAGGCAAGGCAAGGCACCATCCTGAAACGGTAGTGGAGACCATTAGTCTGATGTTCCCCAGGCCCAAAGCAGAAACCCCAAAGGCTGGCCCAGTGTGCCCCAGGCACCACTGAACTTCAGTCCAGCAAAAAGGTTCTTGGTAGAGCAGGGAACGGCTGGTTACGAAAGCTGCAAGAGGAGCCCACAAACTTACCTTCTGCCTTCTGGGGGAATCTGGGCCTGGAAAAGAGAATTTACCCCTTGGGCCATCTTCCTCAAGAGAATTAATGACAGGATTGCCTTTTATCATGTGTCCTGCTTTGCTTGTTGGCAACAAGGTCATTCCCAGAGGGACTGGCTATTCATGGATTGTAATTATGATCATGCCTGGACTACAGACAGCTGGACTTGAACAAGGGACCCTGGGAACATGCTAGTCCTGTACAGTAACCACACAAGGGAATTGTAAGCTACAGCTGCAGCCAGGTTAGGAAATGGCTAGTAGGGCTAGGAGGGGAAGCATAGAAGTATAATTTATATCTAATGGAACTGCAGACACACAATCCTACCCAAAGAGAAAGAAGGTGATGATTTTGCAAAACTACACTGAGATGGTGCAGATTAGACTAGCAAAAGACAAGGCTAAGCTGGTCGTTCTGGGGTAGGGCTGGAAATTTTTGAAGTGACTGTCCAGTGATGGCATAATGCATCCTTAGCAGAAACAAAATCAAGTCTGAAAGAGCTTGTGCAGGCCAGAAAAGAGTACCATGAGGAGACTGCCTCACAGGAAGACAAAGGCTCAAGGAAAGGAATGTCCTCGCAGGTGAATGAGCGTGTACTGGGGCCTAACCAGAGCACCATGGGCCTGCTGCTGTCCCTCAATGGGGACTTGCTGTTTGGCAAGGCAGACTTCTTTTAAGAACAAAAGAATGACCCAGCCTTGGGTTGGGTTTATGAACAGCTTACTTGTGTGAGGGATATCATTCTAGACCCTCAGCATTTGAAACTAGTCTCATTTTTGTGCTGGTAGAGGAAAGAATGTATACGGCCATGAAATATCCCAAGATGGGGGTGGTGACAGTGCAGTTGCTAGTATCAAGGAAGTGCCTAAGGTGGCTGCATAAGCAACACTGTGTGGTGGCCACATGGGGAGGGAAAAGTCACTCAGCAGTGACCGTGCAGTATTACTGGCAGAGCATCCACCCAGATGCAAAACTATTATTTTGTCATACCTAGTACCAATTGACAGGTCAGAAGAAGGTCCCAAAGGTCCCACTCAGGGGTGTTCTTCAAAAGAAGCAGCATGGAGCTGGTAGGCCCATTAGAAAAGTCCACAACTGGTGTATGTACAATTGGTGATCTTGGACTATCCCTCCCAGTACCAGAAGGCTGACCCTCTCTAGTCAGCTACAACAGCCATTATTGCAAGTGAGCTTCTGAAGCTGTTTTCTTGGATTGGGATCCTCAAAGACATGCCAGTAGATAGAGTCCTATACAGATACATAAATATGGATCTGCATCAGATTCAGATCTGCTCCGGTTAGGTTACTGCTGACTGCTGTCTGCACTGTAGTAATCGACACATGCAGCTCTGGGATCAGCTGTTTTGGAGGCCATCCACGTTGCAGCCTCCCCCACTGATCAGCAGCTTGGGGGCCAACCACTCCAGGCAGCTCCTAACAGTTGATTGATGGTCAGCATAGGAGGTCTGTGGAACACCTCTGGGGAGCTTCCTTGCTGGTTTCATTCCATCAGCTGTTCAATGGGGCTCCCCTGAGCCTAGCTGAACACCTGTGCTTCAGCCTGTAGGGGAGTCCCATGGAACAGTTGATCAACAGCTAGCCCCCACTCCTATTTCAAAGGCAGGGTAGCAGTTTCAAAAGCTGAGTGCAGATAGCCGCTTTCCTGCCTTTGAGATCCACATCTGATAAACTGTCCGTTTAAAACAAAACAAAACAAAACAAAAAAAAGATTGGTGGATATCTGCATCCACATCTGCAGATATAAAGTGGGTATCCATAGATTTGCAATTCTCTACTCATAAGGAACCAGTTTCACTTTACAGTTAAGTTGCTATGGAATCTTCTAAAGGTCACGTCCTTGAGAACATCAATATACCACCCTCAAGCTGACTGGCTGGTGGAAACAGTTTTAAAAACATGTTGAAGAATATGTTGAAGAAGTTTGTAGCTGCTGATGCACAGCACTCGGACAGCCATCAGGGAAAATAAAAATTCTGATTTCCTTCCATGGAATGGCGGAATACCTGGATCAGCCCCATAACACCACAACTTGGGCTGAGGACAAGGGTGCATATAAAAACCCCACACTGGGTCCAAAGGAGTTAAAAGGTAATACTAGACCCAAGTAGCTCCACCCTTTCAGGCCCATCGAGCATAGTGCAACTGGAGGAATGGGTTAAAAAAGGTTTGGAAGTCTAGGCAAAGGATAGCAGCAGGACCAAGTAAACCTAAACCATCCCTGACAGGTGTTTGTCTAGCTTGTTTTTAAAAGCTTCCAGTGATAGGGACACCATGACTTCCCTTGGCAACCTATTCCAGAGCTTAACTACCCTTAGACTTAGAAATTTTTTTCTTGATAATCAATAAATAAAATGTTAGTCTTTAAGTGTCACAGGTCTCCTTGTTTGTTTTATCTTCGTATTGTTGTTCTCCTCTGGGCTCTTTCCAGTTTGTCCACATCTTTACTAAATTGTGCCCAGAACTGGCCAGCTGAGGCCTCACCAGGGCCAATCCACCCCGCCCCCCTTCTTTCATGCAACATTCCTGTTGATACACTCCAGAATCACATTACCTTTGTTCCTTCTGCATCTCATTGATGGCTCATATTTGGTTTTTGGTCCATTATACCCCTCAGATCCATTTCAGCAGTACCCCCTCATACACATAGGGCCGGCTCTAGGGATGAGCCAATGTGGCACCGGCTCAGGGCACCAAAGCATAGGGGCACTGGGAAGCCAGACCCTGTGCTCCCACCCCTTCCCTGAGTCAGCCACTCCACCCCTGGGGCCAGAGCAGGCCAACCCATGGGTCAGACTCTTACCCCGCCTCTGGGCTGAAACAGCCGGCCTGGGGGGGCGGGAGCTGAGAGAACAGAGCCTGGCCTCCAAGCTGGCCTGATCTGCCCCTGGGCCAGCTGCCATTCCCCCCCTGGGGGGGAGGGGGCAAAGCAAAAGGTGACTCAGTGCGCCACAGCCCCTTGAGCCAGTCCTGCATACACAGTTATTCCCCGTTTTGCAGTTGTGTATTTGATTTTTTTTCCGTCAGTGAAATCTTTGCATTTATCTTTATAGAATATCATCCAAGAACATATTGGAAATGTTGTGTTTTGCCGTATTACTTTGCTAACAGATAGGTAGGTAGTTAAAGTGCTCCTTGGAACCAGGTCTTATGTTCTTTTTTTTTCTGTTGTTTGTTGCATAAAGGCTCATCAACCTCTTCTTCTTAATTTGGTGGTCTGTAATAGTCTCCCACCATGACATCACCACTGTTTTTAAACCCTTTTTCTTTAGTCAAAGACTGCTGGCTGATCTCCCTCCCATCTCCTTCTGAACCTCAAAACAAGCATATTTATCCTTTATGCATAATCCAACTCTTCCTCCCTTTTTTTCCCTGCCTGTACTGTCTGAACAAGCCATACTCCTACATATAACATTACACCAAATCCCACCAAAGGCAGTTAAATCATAATTTGGGTTAAGTACCAGTACTTTTACTTTCTACTCTTTATTCCCCATACTCCTTACATTTGCATTAAGACATCTAAAATGATGATCAGACTTCCCCACTGATTTCCTTCTTGCTTGGTTCATAAAAATACAGCATGCTTATATTTCCCAATAGGCAAATACTATTGTAACTTTCTATGCACTCTCTCCACCCCACCACCTCCCCCTGCTCTGTAACTAATCCTGTGTTGTCACCTTTTTTAAACTTGCCACGGTTCTTTTGTCGCCTGCCCATTAAACCTACTTTAAAGTCCTCACTAGACTAGTGAGTTGGCATGAAGATGCTCTTCCCCTTCCTCGTCAGGTAGACCCCTTCTCTTCTCAATGGTCCTTCTTAGAACAGCATTCATTCCATGTAAGAAGCAGCCTGGGACAGCGGACTTGGTGTCTCTGCAGGAAGGAGGACACCACTGTTGTTCTTTCCTCAGGACCATTGGCTGGGAAATAGTGGAAAGGGGTGGCCTGGGTTCCCATTCCACATTCTCTTAAGGGTCAAGACCTGGATATAGGTGGAGACTATAACATTTGAATCTTAGAATTAGAAACCAGCCACTTCTACCACCCTGAGAGAGAGGGGCCAGAGGCTAGGTATGCTAGGCCACTCAGCCATCTAAGAATCCAATCACATAGCACTGTTGTCCAAAAACACTGCAACCTACTGTGCTGAGTTCTTATCAGACCACTTAGTCACAGCTCGAAGGGTCTCAAACATTCACAGGTCCCAGTTTGATCTGCATGACCAGTGAGTTGTTTTTTTTTCTCTGACAAAAGTGCTTTTGCCACCTTGAAGCCATGGCCACCAGTTGTAATACCTGTTTGTCGAATCCCAAGGGTTTGTTGAGCGCCACAAGCACCAACTCTAGCATACACCGGCAGGACTGAAATTCATAGAATGATAGCAGCGGGAAGCAACCATGAGAGGTCATCAAGTCCAGTCTCCTGAGCTCATGGCAGGACCAAGTTCCCTCTTAAACCATCCCTTACAGGTGTTTGTCTAACCTGCTCTTAAATACTTCCAGTGATCTAGATTCCACAGCCTGCCTAGGCAACTTATTCCAGGGGTTAATCACCCTGACAGTTAGGAATTTTTTCCTAATGTCCATCCTAAACTTCCCTTGCTGTAATTTAAGCCCATTTCTTCTTGTCCTATCATCAGCAGATTTTCCTGCAATAATCCCAAAACACAACAATATAACAACATTTAATTGTTATGGTGCAAAGCAGTCAATCTCTTGTGAGTGAACTTCCACTCATGCTTTTTTATTTATGGGAAAGTGAGTATTTTATTTTTAATTTTTTGGTGTTTCTTGAGAATCCACATTGATTGTTCTCTTTTTTAATTGCATCAAAAACACCATGTGTCCAAACACAAATGATGCAGCAATCAGCATACTTTACTTCCAAAATTTTGTAGTATAAGTCAGGATTGCCAGAACGGTGTGTGTGCACAACCAGTTGTGCACAAGTGTAGCTGCAGTGTGTTGGCTCAGCTGATGCTGTCACTTTGACAGAGATACTAGCCCCTCCACCTGAATCATGCAGGCAAATCCTGATGGGGATGGAAAGGGCAACTCCTGAACCTACTCGTTGTGGTAGTGACAGTCAGTGGTAAAACCCAAATTGCAACTGATAATTCTCTAATGTAGACTAACAAGAAGTCTTGTGGCACTTTTAAAGACCAACAAATTCATTTGTCATATGAGTTTTTGTGGGAGGACATCCCATTTTGTCAGATGCTGAAAATAGAGAATTTACAGAATGGGTGGAAAATAAATGCAGAGAAATGTAAGTCATAGGATCAAGTCAGACTGTTTCAGCAAATCAAAGTGGAATTTTCCCCCCATAAAAGCTCATGTGATAAATAAATTTGTCAGTCTTTAGAAGTGCCACAGGACTCCTTGTTCGTTTTGCTGAACTTGACTAATATGGCTACTCCTCTGAAACTAATGTAGACTGTTTGGTTTAAATAAGTGCACTCCAAAGAGAGCCTTTCCCAGTCTCCAGGTATCCTTTTCACCATTTAAAATACACTACAAAAATCATTGTAACATTGAAGCATCAGGAATATTACTCTTCACTCAACCAACCTGCTGACAGGAAAAACATATTATGAGTTAAATCAAAATGTCCCAAGAGCAATTCCTGCCACCCTAAGAGCTTTCTAGATGCCTTCTTAAGATGAATCACTTTATGCTACACCCTGAAAGTCAACAAATTTGGTCTATTTCAGACCAGCAAGGAGTGAAGGAATTTAAAATCAATGGACTTTCTGATAGAATGCCTTTTCACAGCTTCCTTTCTAACTATCAGGGGGGCATCTTGAATATTTCCACTGAACTAACCTGTGGCAGTATTGAGGTGGTAGGTGGTCTCTCAAGCTTGATCATCCCAAGTTATTTAGGGATCATATATCAAGAACATCTCATTAAGCTCTATCTCTTGAAGATAACAAAGTAGCCAGTGCAACTCTTGGAGTATTGATCAAATGTTTCTCATTTAACATGTAAGCTACTGAGCTCTGTACTTGTTTCAGCTCCTGAGTGACTTTCAGGTGTTGCCACATGTAGATCTCATTGCAGTAATCCAATTTTAAGGTGACAAAGGCATGAATCACAGTGGCAATGTTCACATCCAGAGCCAAAATTGCAGCAGCCTGCTTATACACAGATTAAGAGAGGGAAAGAGGAAAGCCACCTTGGCCAGTGCTTCTATTTAAGAGTCTAACTAAGCAGTTGGGAATCTATCTAGATCTCCAAATTACAGACTTCAGTAATAAAGGATGAACAGATACCCTTAATGTAGGGGGCTGACATCAGTTGTGTACAGATAGAATCATAGAAATGTAGGACTGGAAGGGACTTGATAGATCTAGTCCCAGTCCCTGTACTGAGGAAGAACCAAGTATTATTCTAGACCATGCCTGACAGTTTTTTCTAATCTGTTCTTAAAACCCTCCAATAATTGGAGATTATGGAGCATCCCTAGGTAATTTGTCCTAGTACTTACCTGCCCTGACTGTTACTAAGGTTTTCCTAATGTCTAACCTAAATGTTCCTTGCTGCGGTTTGAGCCAATTATTTCTTGTCCTGTCCTCAGTGGATAAGGAGAACAATTTATCACCCTCCTCTTATAAGAACCTTTTATGCACTTTAAGACTGTTATCAGGCCCCCAAGTCTGTTTTTCTCCAGACTAAACAAACTCAGTTCTTTTAAATTGTTCCTTGTAAGTCATGTTTTCTTGACTATTTTAATCATTTTTGTTACTTTCTGGAATTTCTCCAGTTTGTCCACATCTTCCCCAAAGTGTGATTCCAAAACTGGACTCTCCAGCTGAGGACTTATCAATAAAGTGTAAAGTAGAAGAGTTACTACTTATGTCTTGTTTACAACACTTCTGTTAATGCATCCTGCAATGATGTTTGCTTTTTTGCAGCAGTATTACTTTCAATTCATATTTAGTTTGTGATGCACTATAGCCCCCAGATCTTTTTCTATAGTACTTCTCCCTGGACAGTTATTTCTCCATTTTATATTTGTGCAGTTGGTTTTTCCTCCCTACATTTGCTACTTTGCATTTGTCCTTTTTGAATTTCATTGTTTATTTCTGACCATTCCTCCAGGTTATCAAGATTATTTGTAATTCTGATCCTGTCCTCTAAAGTGCTTGCAGTCTCTCTGTGCCAGTATTCAAATTATTTATGAAAGTTTTTATACAGACCCAAACTCAGGACATATCCCTCTGGAATCCTACTTGATATGTCATTCCAGCTTGACTGTGAACCATTGATCACTATTCTCTAATTACAGTTTTCCAACTGGTAGTGTATCCACTTTAGGTTCATCTAGGCTATATTTCCTTAGTTTTATGATGAGAAGGTAATGTGAGACAATATCCAAAGCCTTATTAAAGTTGAGCTGTATCACAAATATTTTAGGTTGGTTTGACATGATTTACTTTTGACAAATCTATGTTTATGGTTACTTGTCACCTTATTATCTTCTAAGTATTATTAACCGATTGTTTGATTATGTGCTCCTAACTGATTTGTAATTCCCTAGATTGTCTTTATATCTGTTTTAATAGATAAGTACTATATTTGATCTTTTTCTCTGCTCTGCAATCTTTCCTGTACCTCATGAGTTCTCAAAGAATGGCTCAAATCACTTCAGCCAGTACTTTAAATATTCTAGGATGCATTTTGTCAGGCACTGCAACTTGAAGATGTATGGTTTTTTTCTCTAAAGACTTCTTAACTTGTTCTTTCCCTATTTTAGCCTCAGTTTCTGCCCAAATTACGCTGATGTTCATTATGTTAATTATCCAATCAGTGCTAATCTTTTTAGTGAAAATTGAAACTAAAAAAATATTTAACATTTATGTATTTTCTTTTATGGTCTTTTCCTCTTTGAATAATGGGCCTATGCTGTCCTGGATCTTCCTTTTTTATCTAAAGTATTTGTAAGATGTTTTCTTCCTTCGTTTGATATCACTGGCTAGTTTAATTTAACTTTGTGCCTTGGCCTTTCTAATTTTGTCCCTACAAGCTTGTGTTGGCTTTTTTGTATTTGTTCTTAGTAATTCAACCTACTTTACACTTTTTATATAAACGCTTCTTTGAGCTTCAGATAATTTAAAATCTGGTTAAGCCAGGGTAGTCTCTTACCATACTTCCTAGCTTGCTCTTGTTCACTTAATACAGGGCTTGACAAAACTGGCACTCAGCTAGGTGCCCAGCTTCAAAACAAGGCTCCCATCTGGGATGCACCTCACCATCCAAAAACTGCGGTAGCACTACAGTACCCACGCCCCACTGCCACAAAATGCTGTCAAGTGCTAGTAAAGGCACCATCAGTTTTATTTTGTCTGTGTTCCTGCAGTGGTGCTAGGCTCCAGGCTACAAACCTCAGGCACCATGGTGACCTGGCACCCAGGGTGTGTTGAGCCCTGACTTAATAATTGCTCTCTAAAAACCTGTCAGCTCTCCTGAACTTTTTCCATCAGGTTTGCTTCCTACTGGATCTTACCAACAAGTTCTTTGAATTTGCTGGAGTTTTCTCTTTTGAAGTCCACTGTCTTCGTTCTGTTATTTTGCCTCCTATCATTCTCTAGAATCAGAACTTATCCTTTCATGATCTCTTTAACTATTCTGTTTCACCTTCAAATTCTCAACAAGTTCCTCCCTGTTTGTCAGAATCAAATCTAAAACTGCCTCTCTTCTAGACTCTTTCTCCTTATTCTGTAATAAAAAGTTGTCTCCAGTTCATTCCAAGAACCTGTTGAATAATCTGTGTCTTGCGGTATTAATTTCCCAGTAGATGTCTGGGTATCTCATGTTGCCCGTCACCTCCCAAATCCTGTGCATTGGATGATTATTAACTTCATCCACTTGTTATACCCATTTAGGTGGTCTGTTGGAGCCTACCATGACATTACCTTTGGGTTTTTTTGCCATTTTTATCATTACCAGAGACATTCATCAGGTCTGCTTCTCACTTCTTCTATTTTGAACTCAGCGCAGCCATATACATCTTTGGTATGCAAGGTAACACCTGCTCCCTTGTTTGCCTGACTTGTTTTTGAACAAGCTGTGTCCTTCTATATTAATAATTCCATTATCCCACCAAATCTCTGGAAGGCCAATTATGTTGTAATTGTGATTATTCAATAGTATGTCTAGTTTTTCCTGTTTATTCCCTGTATTTCTTGTATTAGTATACAGACATTTCAGAAATTCATTATATTTCCTCTCTGTATTCCCTCTTGGTACGCACAAGATACACACTACTAGATCCAGCTCTATGGCATGAGGCCTGTTGTGCTCGCTCAATTGGTTGCAAACAGTACAATCTCCCATACAGTAATTTATACTGGACTAAGCACACAATTGAAATCAGCTAGTATAAAACCAATTTTACAGTGTCATTGAGTCAGATTACAGTTTAACATGAAAAGTTGGGCACCACCTTCTTTCTTAGATCATAGGTGTTTACACCATTTATCTTGCTTTCAAGAGAATTAATGAAAGATAAAGATCCTTCCAAAACAGCTTAAGGGTTGTGACCATTGTATTGTGGCTGTATTACTAAGTTCTATAAATTCCTGCTATTCTGTGTGTGTATTTAATTTTATTTATATTACAATCATGTCTAAAGGTCTCTGTCAAGCATCCAGTCCTGCCCTGAAGGAATTTGCACTCTTGTGTTTCCACTGGAACCTATCTACTTCTTATAGCTGATATCTGTCTGCTGTGTTCATGCACAGCTGTACAATAGGTAGGCTTCCAAAGTTCTGTACATGTTTGATGAGTCCTCATCTAGCCTAAGGTTAGGAATGATTTTTCAGTATTCTCATCTCTAAGCACGTGAAGGGACACAAAGCTTGGAGGAGCTTGACAGGTTACTTTATATAAACCACACTAGCAGTGGGATTGGACAGCCTCCACATGTGTTTTTCAGTAGGGGTGGCCGAAAACAACAACAAACAAACAAACAAACAAAAAAGGAGGTTTTGGAGTCAGATAGACCCACCCACGCACCCTGGAATAGCTAGTAGGCTAGTAAGTGGCCAGACTTTCCTCTATCTCCCCAGAAATTCCCTCCCTGAGACACTGTTTCACTGAATCAGCATGATCAAAAATGTTTTATCAAAATTTCCAAGTAGTTCCACTATTCAACCCGCATAGTCAATTATGATATTAGATAAAAAGACTTTGCTTTAATTCATTGTCTACTGAATAGCCCATGAACTTGTTTCTGATTACTGAAGAATATTTTATTATCCTTGGTTTTTCCCATTTGGCAACCTTTACCTCATGCTTTGAAGCCCAGCTTCTTTAAGAAGCTGATTACCAACAACTCTATTACGAAAGGATCCACGGCCCAGCTACAGCATTTTTTGACAGTAGGCAGGCCCATGTAGTCTTGACTGGTTGGTCCATTATTGTACTTTCAGTTACCTGTGGTGCTAAAAGAAAAAGACATTAATATATCTGAGATGACATAGCAAATTACACCTGCTCTCTAACCTTTTTAAATTGCTAACATGGTTGTAATCTGTAATTACAAAAATCAGTGTGAGAATTGTGGCACTGTATAATTATCATTCCTGACACGTTATTACTGTATGAATTATTAATCAAAATCAGTCTTGTATGGTATTTGCAGCAACCAAGAAGAATAATGTGTAATTAAATTTCATTATTTCTATTTTTGTGCTGGTGTTTTATGATGTTGTAATTGATAACTAATTGGTTAAAAACTCACACAATACTTGGGAGTTTCAGATGACTACGAACTGTTTGGTATTCAACATTTATTAATTAAATAGCGAGTTCTGAGGAAACCTTTGTATATACTATGCATTTTATCTTGTCTGAGTCACTAAGTGGCTTTTCTCTGCAAAGATGTATAGGGTTTCTAACCCTGAAAGCACCATCAACTATTTCTTGATTAGCATTTGAAATAACTATTTTCACATTTATCTTCTCTGGTATCTTTTGCAGCCAATGTAACCACAGAAAAGCTCAAAACCAGAGGCAGTCTTGCACACTGCACCTTACTGACAAAAACATTGTCAGACAGTTTACTGTATATGTACTTCTGCTGTGCAGTCTTTGTAGCTAAGGCCTAGTCTACACTGTGGGGCTAAGTTAACGGGAGATACGCAATCCACAGAGTGCATCTCTCCTGTCGACTTAGTTACTTTGACTTACCACACTGTCTTCCCTTGGCTGCATTGACCAGCAATGCTCTCCCATCAGCTCAACATTATTCCACTTGGAGAGCACTTCCAAGCTTGATTGAATGGGTCTACAGTGGTGTATCCACGGGGAATCGACAAAGCAGTTGCAGTCTAGACAAGCCCTAAGTCTGACCTAGAATTCTTGTTTGTGCTGAAGCAGTTCTTTTCACAGTCGTGAGACCCTTATTATAGGTGATTAGTTCTGGGGAAAAAAACAAACAAACTATTTAGAGACTAATTTATACAACACCTCATCATCAGTCCTCTTAACTTGATCAAGAGAAAACTGAGAGGAATCTTTTCTGCAAGGTCTAATGCAATCTCTATGGCATGGTTCCGAGCAAAACATGCCATTCATTTAGCACTAGATTGGATGCTGTGACTCTTAATCGTAAATTACATAGTTTTATTTGCTGGCTTTCATGCTAAAATTGGATTTTTGTAGTCAAATCAAGAAGATACCAGATACAGTAAACCTCTTCTGACATTTTAGAGCAGAATTGTTTAGAATGTCTCTCTGTGACACTCTTGTATACCTGACCTAATGTTTTCACACCATTGAGTAAATAGTCATCTTTGTCTTCATACTGACTAAATATGCCCTCAAATGGTACTTGAGTGAATCAGAGCCTTTTCTGCCTCCCCTCTCCAAGATGGTGGTTTGTATGGAAAGGCTGCCTGGACTCTTACTTCCACCACTACAGCTCATGAGCAGTCATAGCAGCAAGAGCTCTCTGCATGCCTTCTGTGGTGGAGGGTTAAACCTGTGTGTATGTGGAGTTGCGTGTTCACCAGTCACTTGCTTAGCTTGTCAGTACCCTAAACCAGGCCACATCCATTAAATACTGAAGAGGAAAGATCTGCAACACCCAAAGCAGGTAGTCCCACTTGCATCTTCTCTGCTCTGTACCCCAAACTCCTTTGCTCAGTGAAACTTTGTGCCTTTTGTACTTGTTAATAGGAGGTCTGACCCATATTGTGGAGGTAAGGGACAGACTTGTTAAAGAGATATGTGCTGGCCTACAGGGATCCCTAGTTCAAATTTGATCTGTACTGTTGGTCACCCACAGTCATGTCCACTGGAGCCAATGGCTAGTACAGTGGTTCTCAGTCACTGGGTCAGACAGATTGACTGTTTTGCCACACAGTGGTGTGTTGCAGATCACTGGCTGGAGGGCTGGATTCGGCCTGGAGGGGGTGGGCTGGTGTGTCCAGGAAGGTCGTGCATGCCACTAAGCATGTCACAACCAACAAAAGGTTGAAAACCACTTGGCTAGTATGTGCCCCATATTAAATGAATTGGTGGTTTAAGCCTAGTTCTTTGTACTCCAGACTGTTTTTTGTTGGCCTGTGACTTGAAACATCAATTTATATCTCTTACAAATTTGTACCCTGAATAATGTGAATGTAGGTATTTTGTTAGTGATATCTAATCCTTTTTACAACTCTTAATAAATTATTTGCCTCAAAACTATGTAGCCAGTAGTGGATTCCAAAGATTAATTACTGTTTTGTGTTTAAAACAGGATTTTTTTCACTGTTTATTTCTTTGGGTGTCCCTTCTACTAGTTCCAAAGGGGTAGCTGTATTAAGCTAGTTCAGCAAAACAAACAAGAAGTCCTGTGGCACTTTTAAAGACTAACAAATTTATTTATCACATGAGCTTTCATGGGAGAAAATCTTCCTTTGTCAAGCATCTGATGAAGTGGGATTTTCTCCCACAAAAGCTCGTGTGATAAATAAATTTATTAACCTTTAAAAGTGCCATAGGACTCCTTGTTTATCCTTCTACTAGTGTTATCAGAAAGAGTAAATAGAAGTGCTATTTATACAGTACTCTTCCTTAATTTTATATATTTATATCATGTCACCTCTTGTTCACGTTATCTTTAAAGAGCTCTTATCTTTCTAAAACAAACAAAGAGTCCTGTGGCACTTAAAGACTGACCATTTATGTCATTGGAGAAAATCCTACTTTGTCAGATGCTTTGAAGGTGGGGAACTTACAGAATGGGAGGAAATAAATGTAGGGGTGTGAAAGTCGTGGGAACAGGTCACACTGTAACAGTAAATCAAAAGAGTTGTTAATATTCAAACACTGGAGAACAGCATATAGAGGAAGATGTAGTAAGAGAAAAATCCAAAGTCTCTATAAAGCCCTGAAGCAATGCAATAACATTTGCAAATAAATTCAATCTCAGCAGCTTCTCTTAGAAGCTTTGACCTGGTATTTGTCAGCCTGAGCCTAGCAATTAGAAAATTGTCAATGGAGTGATCAGGAATCTTGAAATGCTCACTCACTGGTTTTTGAATGTTGTGATTTCAGATGTCAGTGTTGTGCCTATTTATTCTTTGCACAGACTGTCCTATTTGTCCAATATATAAAGCAGGGGGCATTTCTGGCACATGATGGCATAAATCACATTGGTGGATGAGTGGGTGAAAAAGCCTTGGATGAAGCAGGTGGTCCTGTAACCGTGTCTTTTGTGCAGATATGTGGGCAAAGTTGGCAGCATGGTTTCTTGCAGGGATCTGTGCCTGCTTTAATAGGTCTGTTAGATCTGTAGTTGCTGCTGATAAGTTAAAGTGTCTGACAAAGTGGGACTTTCTCCCACAGAAGCTCATGCAATAAATAAATGTGTTAGTCTTAAGTGCCACAGAACTCCTTTTTTGTTTTACTGAGCTAGACTCACTTTACTGAAGCAGACTAACTAGGCTGCCCCTTTGGAACTGATCTTTCTAGTGTCTCCTAATCCTTCCATTTCTCTAATTGCTTTGATTGTCTTTGTGTAGACTTTTCCAATTTCTTCTCTCTCTCTTTTAATATAGTGACCAAGATATATAGGAAGACCAAACCTGAACAACACTTTCTGAGATGAGTGTCTGCCACCATTTTATATAATATCATTATAATATTCTCAGTAACCTCTTTCTTAATATAGCCTAAGATGATACTATGATACTTGTTTTCTTTACCACTGTGATGCACTAACCAGATACGTTCACTGAACTCTCCATGCTATACCTATTCTTTCTTCAAAGTGTGTGCAGTTAATATATCATCTATCAACATGAACTAATATTTTAAATGACTCCTTCCACTGTAGATTATTATGCAATAATCTGCAGTGGATTTCCTCCATCATTATGTTATTGTTCCTCAGTTTTCTAACTATATTAGGTTCTTCTGAAGTACCTAAAAAACTGTTATCTTTAGCTGCCTGAAATAATTTTGTTTGCAGTGTCATTGTAGCATATTGGTCCCAGGATATGAGGGAGACTGGGTGGATGACATAATATATTGTTGAACCAATTTCTATTGCTGAAAGGGTCAAGATTTTGAATGCCATAGAACTCTTCTTTCTAAGCTCTGTGGCACACAACAGGTATGTCCACACAGGCTTCTTATTTCGAAACCACAGAGGTTGTTTCGAAATAAGAAGCAGCATGTCCACACGACGCACCGTTATTTCAAAACCGTTAATCCTCACATCTAATCAAAATAGCCATTGTTTCAAAATGGTTGTTTGGACACGTTTTCGAAACATGTCCGAACGGCCTTGTTTCGAAATACCCATTTCGAAACGACGGCTATTTCGAAAGCAGGCTTTCCTTTAATTCGAATTAACAAACTGTTAATTCGAATTAACTTATTTCGAAATAAGGACTTTATTTCAAAATAACTCATTTCAAAATGGGTTATTTCAAAATAATGTGTGTGTGGACATAGCCAACAGGTTTGTCTAACCAGCTGAGGTTGGTCTACTAAAAGACATTACCTGATCCACCTTGCCTCTGAAATAATTTTGTCTACAAATATTGCAGCCTGTTTTTCCTAATCTCCAGATCATTAATAAATATGCTAATCAGCACTGATGCAACTGCAGATCCTTGAACCATCCCATTCTTAGCCTGTTGAAAGTTGACCATTTATTCCTACTCTTTATTAATCCGTAACCAAAGGGAGATTCCAGATTGGGACAGGACTTACTCCTCACCTTTATTACTACTTAGATTCTTTAACAGTCTTTTGTGCAAGATTTTATCAGGCATTTTTGAAAGTCAAAATTAATTATATAAGCCAGTTCTCCTTCACTACTACTTTGACACCCTTCAAGAATTCTAATAAATCAAAGAGGCATGACTTTGTTTTGCAGAAGCCATGCTGCTTTGTCACAGTTGGTAACATGTTTACTTAAGTATTCTGTAGCTCTATCACAATCTATAATTACTTACTCAAGTGATTTATGTAATACTGATGTAATATTCACTGCTCTGTAATTATAGGAAATAACCGTCGTTTCGAAACGGATGGGGTTTAAGCCGTTTCAAAATGATGGCTCTTGTTTCAAAACGACGGAGCCCGTTGTTTCAAAACAAGAGTACGTTGTGTGGACATGCCAGTTCTTATTTCGAAACAACCTCTTCTGTTTTGAAATAAGAACCCTGTGTGGACATATGCTTAGAGTGCTACCTAAAAGAAACTCCAGATCTCTCCAAATATATAAGCCCTCATTTAACTCCTGATCCCTCTTTCTCTTCACTGATGAGAGTGGGGCCCTGATTGCTTTTTCATTATTATTACTTCACCTACACTCGTCCTGTTGTAAGGTATCCTTTCATGCCCCAGACACTCACTTACATGACCAGTGCACCATGCTACGTAATGGTTCGGGTGGGCAAGTGGCAAGTATGTGCTGGTTTACATGGCCACCATCTTACAAGATTGGGCCCTAAAAACACCCAGTATGTGACAATCATTATATCTACCGTAAACCATGGAAATGTGAAGAAAACAGTTGCTCTGGTAACATGTTGAACATTAAAAGTTGGGTTATGACCCTTTGTAGGTGATCCTGGAGCATGTTATATGCTGACTTTCACTTGCTAATTCAGGGGTCAAGATCCTCTGTTGAAATGCCTGGTTGGAGTGAGGTGGTGACAGCACAGGACTGCAATCCTTGGGGCCAGCCAGCACATCCCCGAAAGAGGATGTCACTGACTGTGACGGGGAGAAGGTCACAGTGCTGCCCTCCTGCAGTCTCTTCTAGCAGGGCTCTGAGTCCCTACTGCATCTCAGTGCTGTCACGCTCTTGTAGAAGTGCAACAATACAGTTTAGCGCTTTCCAGAGCATAAGCTGTCCCTGCTGATAGGGAGCCTGCAGCCTCGGGTGCCAAGGTTTGATGAATCAAACCTCAGGGCTTTTCCTATAAGTAACCAGTGGGGAAACACATAGTGATGACCTTACCATTCCACTAGGTTTATAAGAATCGTTTTAAAAATTTTGATAAGAGCAATAATTAAAGAAGGAAATTACTAACTAGTAACCAAAGAATTCAGTGTGTGATTCACATGATTATTTGCTTATTGCACTATTACTGTACTAAACAGATTGCAACCTCAGGCAAAGTGTGTGTTTTTTAAAAAAAATACTGAAAATATAATTGATTCTTTTCATTATCTGCCAGGTTTCAGGTTTCTTGTACAGTTTCAAAATTATCTCACACATTACAGACATGAGATTTGCCTGGAAGAAAATGCATTCCCCATTTAATTATCATTTGCAGCTTTCATATGTTCCCACTAGATTTTTCTTGTAAAATCTTACATTTCACACCACTCAGGAGTGACCACTTAAAACATTATTTTACATTATCATTAGCATCTAAGATCAGTTACACAGAAGGCTGTGAGTGGGCTGAACTGAGTATCATTTTCTCTTTTACATTACCATAATCCTAATAGAATGATTGCAACCATTTCTGATCATTTGTGAGAATTTTTAAGGTGAATTTTCTCAGTATAAGAAAAAAACCTATAACAAGAAGTAAAACTGTAGAAGATCAAAATGACATCTCTTCACTGTCGGTAAATATATATATATATATCCAAGCGTAGAAGAGAATAAAGTGTTAAATGGAAGTCAGCATGGATTTATCAAGAACAAATCACGTCAAAGCAACCCAATAGATTTCTATGACAGGTAACAAGCCTTGTGAATAGAAGGGAAGCAGTAGATGTGATATATCTAAACTTCACTAAGACTTTTTCATATGATCTTGCATCACCTCCTCATTAACAAACTAGGGAAGTACAACCTAGATGCAGCTACTATAAGATGGGTGCATAACTGGTTGGATAATGACTCCCAGGGAGTAGTAAACAATGGTTCACAGTCATGCTGGAAGGATGTAACAAGTGGTGTACCACAGGGATAGATTCTGGGTCCAGTTCTGGTCAATATTTTCATCAGTGATGTAGATGATGGCATAGAGAGTAGACTTACAAAGTTTGCCAATGATGATAAGCTGGGAGGGGTTGAAAGTGCTTTGGAGGAGGAGAAGATCACAATTCAAAATGATTTAGACAAACTGGTAAAATGGTCTGAGGGAAATAGAATGAAATTCAATAATGACAAATGCAAAGTACTCCACTTAGGAAAGAACAGTCAATACACATATGTGCACACACACTAAATAGGAAAGGGATCTGGGTGTCATAGTGGACCACAAGCTAAATGAGTCCACAGTGTAACACTTCTGCAAAATAAAGCAAATGCCATTCTGGAATGTGTTAACCGCAGTATTGTAAGAAGGACACAAAAGAGAATTCAACCACTCTACTCTGCCCTGATTAGGCCTCAGCTGGAGTATTGTGTCCAGTTCTGTGCACCTCATTTCCAGAAAGATGTGGACAAATTGCGGAAGGTCTAGAGAAGAAGAACAAGAATGATTAAAGGTCTGCAACATTTGACTTGTGATGGAAGATTGAAAGAACTGGGTTTGTTTAGTCTGAAAAAGAGGAGACTCCGAGGGGACATGGTAGCAGGTTTCAAATACCTAAAAGGTTGTTACGAGGGACAGTGAAAAATATTATTCTCCATAACTGTCGATGATGGGTCAAGAAGCAGTAGGCTTAAATTACAGCAAGGAAGGTTTAGGTGGGACATTAGGATAAAATTCCTAAGTGGCAGGGTGACTAACCCTGGGATAAGCTGCGTAGGCAGGTTGTGGAATCTCCATCATTGGAAATTTTTAAGAGGAGGTTAGATCAGCCCCTGTTGAGGATGGTTTAAGACAGTGGTTCCCAACCTGTTTCAATCTGGGGACCCCTTTTTAACAAAAAGAAGAATTTCACTCTCCCCCCAATTATGTAATCTGGCCCATGCCACTGGGACAGCCAGCTAGCAGCACCACTGCCATGACCTGCGCCACTGGGGAGCCGAGCCATGGTGGCTGTGGTCCCTGTGTTTGCCCCTCCCAAGGAGCCGCCTCAGCCTCATCCCCATGCTGGGATCTGGCCACAGGCAAGGAGAGGCAGCCCTGGCAGAGTGCATCAGGGCTGCAGCTGGATTCCAGCCTTGGTGGGGAGAGGCTCCATGGTCACCCTGCAACATGCCTGCGGACCTCTGGAGGTCCCCGGACCCCAGGTTGGGAACCACTGGTCCTGCCATGAGTTCTGGGGACTCGATGACTTCTCATGATCCCTTCCAGTTTCTATGATACACCTGTAAAAAGATACAGTCAAGTCAAGGAGAGAGGACTCGTACTTGGCACTTCTGAAAACCAAGCCACTTATTTAGAAGCTTAATTTTAGGAGCTTACTGTTGAAAATCTTGGCCTTCAACATATTCATAAATAATAGGATACCAGAATCAGCAATCTGGGTGGCTGAAATAAAGCAAGCTCTCAGTCAGGCATTGTCTGCTTTACAGAAGTCTAAAATTTCACTTTTATTAACCTATTGCTACTGTCCCTAATTAGATGGAATATCACCCATGGATATGCTGTAGGAATTACTTTGGAGAAATTCTATGATATGCTCTGTGTTTTATAGGAGGTCAGCTTAGATGACCACAATGGTCTTTTCTGACCTTGGAATCTATGAATTCCTAAAATTAGTTGAGCTGAGGAAGTATTCTTGATTGGAAAGATGAGTATGCTTTTACATGTAGAAAACAAGTCCATTCTCAAGGCTTTTTCTGTGATTATTTTTTTAATCCATAGGACTTTTTAGGTGGTGGTGATTGTTTGGAAAAATATCTAGGTTTCAATCTGGATCAATAGAAATAGCACTGAATTGAATTTACCATCACAAGTGCCCCCAAAACTTAAATGATTGAAGTGAAAATCTTCTAAAAGACCTGTTTTTAACAAATGAGGAATTGTGCCTCAGTTTCCTACTGCAGATTCAATATTTGTAATGTACTCTGTGTCATGTCAACACAGATTAGTTTGTGAACAATCTGTAAACACTCCTGAATCCTGCCTGATTGATAGGCTTTGAAGGATTAGGTTTGTGTCATTTACAGTTGATTTCCCTGTATACACACAGACTAACAACAAAATTTCCATCAATAATAACTGAAATTTAAAGATGGATGAAAAAATGCTTCTTTAGGCCTTATGAAAGTTTGATATAAGGATATTTATTTAGTGTGTTTTAATAGGTGATACTGAGAACGTGTGTTTTATTGGTTATAAAGCTTTAACTTTTTTTATCTGAATGTCTAATGATTGAGACATACACCACCATAATTTTCTGAATCTGCAGGAATTTAAATTGATGGCCTAAAAATGTTTAAAAATAAACATCAACATTATCTGTTGAAATGATCAAAAATAAAAATTGAATTCTACCTGTCAAGTGTAAATAAAACGTAGAATACATTTGCATTTATGTTTTTTCTAGCCACAGAAATTAGAATGAGAAAGCAAAGAAAACAATAAGATTGACTACAGTGCTAAACAGAACTCTTCATAAAGATATGGAGGGATGGCGAATAGATCATTTTTATTATTCAGATACAAGTGGAGCTCCTGAAATGATCAGGTTGAAGATAAATGAAGAAATAATAATTTTGTTCAAATGTACAATGAGCTGTATTTCAGGAACAGATGAGGAATCTCCCAGTTCTTCCTTTTTGTGCACCATACAAATGCTGAATCAATAAAAAGAAACTTTTTATCATCTATTTAATCCACAGTTCTACCAATTTACAGATAAGGCAAATTTCCAGACTCGTGCACCCACATGATACCTTATTGACTTCACAGGGGCTTTGAGTTTCTCTCACTTGTCTGCTTGTGAAATCAGGACAATGGATTCATAATTTGGAAAAATAAGAAATAAAAACTACTTTTCCTTTCTCTGTAAATGTCTCAAACAGCCAATGAATTTGTAATGCTTTGTCCAAACCTGAGGATAAAGGAATACAATATTCTCTAGAAATCTTCCCAAGATCTCTCTCTGAGACTATAGGAAATGAAATAGGGCTTGTCTACACTGGGGGCAGGATTATACTTTGATTTTAGGCTGTTGAATTACAGAATCCTTAGGAGACTGATCATGCTCATGATCATAGCTTGGTGGGGTCTCTCTGTCAAGTACAGCTCCTAACTCCTCCTTAGTTAGGCTAGGAAGTTAAGTGTAAATTATAAAAGCACTATTCATCTGAATGCACGTTATCTCAACTTAAATGTAAAGTTTTCTTGCCATAGTGCAGCAATATAAGGACAAAAGGCTAAACCTGCTCTCTCTGTGAAAGATACAATATTCTCACATTTTTATTTTTGCTGTAATTTTCCAAAGTTTTACATGTAGTTACATATAAAATTTAAAAATTAAGTATTTACTGGTAGTCTTTTAATTGTAGCTGCTTTGTGGACTAGTCTGAAGTCTAGTTTGATTCTTTTGTTGGGGATGAAACAAAACACACTAAGTGAAGTAGAATAAAAGTTCATAATGTCAACATCTCTCCAGATACCTTTCCTGGGCTCTTTGTGCAGATTAAGAAATGCTGATTAACAATTCCACACTTTGCTGCCTAGATCTTGCAGGACACAAATGATGATGTAATCTCTCTCAGTGCTAAAATTGTAATCATTTAAATGACTTACATACAGAGCACATTTTCAGCAATATCTCATTGTCATGTCTATGTTTCTATTTTAGGGTGTGAACGGAATGTCTGTGGATGAGAAGACTGACTCCCCCATGTATGTGTATGAGTCAACAGTCCATTGTACCAATATCCTCCTGTGCCTAAATGACCAGCGGAAGCAGGATATTCTCTGTGACGTGACTTTGATTGTGGAGGGGAAAGAGTTTCGAGCCCACCGGGCTGTGCTGGCTGCTTGCAGTGAATACTTCTTGCAGGCACTGGTTGGGCAGACAGAAAATGACCTGGTTGTCAGCCTGCCAGAGGAGGTACAGTATGTCATCATTCCTCTGTTATAAAAACAGATTCCCCCTATGTCCCAGTAAAAAGTTCATGGTGTAATTGCTACTATCCAGCTAACCCTTAGGTCTTAAAGTTAAATCTAAATGTAGCACAGATTCTAGGATCTGACTCTGCATGGCTGTTGCTGTGATTTTTCTGTTTTGGTTGGTTAGGAATTGTTGGATACCCCATTTAAGTTAAAGAATGACTGTATTCACAGAGCAGCCAACACTTCTAACCAGTTACTATAGCAAAGCTTTAAAATGTTTGAGCTTCCTTTTCTCACCACTGCTGAAAGCCTAGCACCCAAACAGAGGTCACTTAATGACTATAGCTCCATTCAGTACATTATCTGGATCCTGATATTCTTCTGGTTTTCTAGGCAGGAAATTTTAAAGGGCCATTTGGTCCTCAGAAAGTGGACTATTGTTTAAAACTTATTTGAATTGTCAGATTATTTTGAGTCCCATTGCCCTCCTCTCTTTTTCAGCAGTGAGGTTTCTGGTTCTTCTTGTTCCTTTCCCTGTATCTCTTGGTCAGCCTTGTTTCCTTTGCCTTCCATTCATCACTAAAATTATATTTAACTACTTCAGGCAACTTGATTTATGCTGGAAAAAAATGTGCTGAACAAATTCTTTTGGAAAGTAACTGTATAGTTATTAAATGTGCAGTGGACAGGGTGCATTAAAAACAACTCACTGGCGAGTTCATCTTTTCTTATTTCCCATGAAATCACACCTGCCTGCTCCCACTCCACTGTGATTTCCTAGCATGCATCACTCTGACGTAACAGCTATCAAAGATCTCTCTTCTGGCTCTGTGCAACACCTGGACATACCAGTGTCCTAAAATACTCTGCTTCCCACCACTTTGTGGTGGAAGTGCACCCTGCGAGGTAATTCACCTGCACCGCATGCATTACTGTGCTTTCTTGGGCAGGCATGCAATGTTAGTAAAGCTCTTATTAATGGAGTTCAGAGGAGCGTGAAGCCACCTGATCAGTAGGTGTT
Source organism: Podocnemis expansa (assembly GCA_007922195.1). Lineage (NCBI taxonomy): Eukaryota > Metazoa > Chordata > Testudines > Podocnemididae > Podocnemis > Podocnemis expansa. The sequence goes on along the minus strand of ML681979.1, from coordinate 39,653,502 downwards.
TGTAGGATATGATATGAGGCTAACAAACTGTTTCAATGTTAATTATTTTATATCCATTGGAATGAAAATAACTTTTTTTTTTTTTTTTTTAAATTGTGGCATTTACATAAAATTGCCACTTACCTGATTCCCTATGGGCTGGCTTGACTCAGGCAACATTTATTGTTAATATTACTGGTATTAACAATAATAATACTATAACTCTGATATTACATCATGGTAGAAATTAGCAAATGACCGTGGAAATCAGTCAGTACAACCTCATGAATCCTGAAACTAAAACAACAAACTTCAGTCTCTTATGTGTTGAATACCCCCTTTGCTTCTGGTTAATTACTTCAGATAACTTTGTGACTAATGACTGAGTTCTTGTTTTTCAAAAATATTATTCAGTTGGCTCTAAACTTCTTTGCTTGTGGTTGTTTTAAACAGATCTTTAAGTTACTGTTATGCATGTTCTGTTGTACACTATGGTAATATTTTATAGTCAAACAGTTGCATGCTGAGCAAGTACATTTGTCCCTTAAACCACGCCATAGATTAGAATATTCCTCCTATTCATTACATTTCTACATCATATTATAGCATGTCACTTTGATTTACAAGCAGCCTGATTGAAGTAGGTGATGCAAGTACCTGATTCATTTCATCATGACTCTGCAAACTAAAAATAAAATGGGGTGAAAAATAGTACATCATAAATAAATTTTAGCCCAGCCTGTTTGCATAAGACTTCATGCAAATGATAAAGGATACACAATTATGTTTCTATACCATGTTTGTTAATAATTTTGCAATGGAAAAACATATTTGACTCAGTGGCATATGCAGTCTATAGTATCTTGTGACACTGCTATTAAAAAATAAAGATTATTCTGCCACATTAAAGAGACACCATTCCAACAATGCATGGTATCTGTCATGTATAATTACTATTAAAATAATTAGCATAAACATTTTCAGGTTAGTATGAAACTGTTACTATATATAAAAAAGAAAATTCAAAACACTTATAGAGATTTAGGGATGAATGCTCTGCTACTGCACTCCAAACAACTGTAGAGATTTAGAGCTAAATTCTCTGCTTACCACATTCCATTGAAGTCAGTGGACTTATACAAGGAGAGAATTTGACTTTTAGTATTTTTTTCAGTGGCCTGAAAATACAAAGTACTATGTAAGGAATAAATGTTGTTAGTTTTCCATTGATCTGGGTTTATTACATGGAAACATTGTACCTTTTCTTAGATTGACTAAAATAATTCTGTTTCATTTAGAGCTGGGGCACAGTACAGGTATTTGTTTCTTGTATGCGGAAATCCCTGTACGCTGACTGGTGAAGAGGTCTGGTTTGTTCAGTCACTGGTTTATTTGAATAACTATATGCATGCACATTCTTTAATTGTTTAACAACCATTTTTAGCCAGTTGAAGCACAAGGATCTGCATAATGCTGTTACCAAACTGGGAATATGCGTATTTCTTTACTTTTGTTGGCTGTTTTAATCTGTCTGCTTTCATGGGCCCCTATATGTGTATGTTTGAAGCTGTGCGCCATCAATAAAGATGGCTGCCTGAGTATCTTGCTTCCTCTAGTAGAATCAGAAAACCTTCAGATTGTGCAAGAGGGGTCAGGAAAAGAAGATGAAATATTTAATTACACATTTATTTTGATAGTTTTGCTGTTTTTCTCGTTCACTAGATCAGTGGTTCCCAACCTTTTCTAGGCCAGGGACCCCTTTTTAGTCCCAAAAAAGGTGTGCAGCAAAACCCTGCCCACTGGGGCAGAAGCCAACTGGTAAGCAGGCCATGGCCATGGCACTCTCCCTCTCCCTGGGCCAGCGAGCAGCAGCACCACAGCCATGGCCCCAGCCAGCCCCTGCTGGGATGTGAAGTGGAGCAGCCACCAGCATCTATGACAGGTGACACCAGGAAACCTTCTGCACCCCCACCCGTCCACCAGGATCCAGCCCTGGCAGGGAGCATTGGGGCCACAGCTGGGTTCTGGCCCCGGTGGAGAGCAGCACCACAGACCCCCTGGAGCACATCCACGGACTCCAGGTTGGGAACCACTGCACTAGATAATAGCTTTATCTTAGCTATGAAGTTTTTCAGACCCTGAGGTTTTAAACTTAACGCCATGATGCTTTTAGAAAAGTCTCATTTACCTTGGGATATAGTTATTACTATAAGAACAAAAATATTCTTAAGTTACCCTTTTTAAATAGCACCGATTGCTCAAAAAGTGACTTAAACATCAGAATTACTAGTAATATAACAAAAATATTTCTAAGCCAGCCACACAAGCATCAAGTTTTAGGTCTTCTTTGAGCTTTGAAATGGCAGAAATGTGAAATAATGAAAATAGGAGTTAATGTCCAGTTAGGACTTGAATGTGGTGCTGGTATACAGAATGCTTACCTAATGCTTATGCTCAGTTCATATGAACTGGTTGGTTTGTTGGTTGATAGGCTGGTTGGTTTTAAACAGAAGCTTATTTTTAATTATCCTGAGGAATCTTCCTTTGAAGACTAAATTGCAGATTTGTTTTCTGTTTAGAAGCTGGAATTTAGGATATCTGGACCTAGTCAACTTTAGAATGGTTGTCTAGTTTAAACAACAGACGGACTGATTTTAAATCATTTTTATTTTAACAAAGTTGTTCATTTCTACTATATTAAAATTTCTGAAATATCATGTGTTGGGTGCACACTGAAAATGGAACTGATTTAATTTAAATTGGTTTTTAAACCAGTGCAAAACGTTGTGTTAAATGTTCTTATGTTGATTTTACAGGAGCTTATTTTGGTTTAGTTTAAATCTTTTCCTAATCAACTTAAGCCAAATTAGTGTAGCCTATAGGCTATTTTTATACCCACTCAAAAGTGTCCACATAGTCTTTTGCATTGATCTAACAAAATTATAAATAACACTGTTAGTTAATTTGTGTGGAAACAAGTCCTCAGAAAAAAGAAAAAGTCATAAATCTGTAGATAGCTTGAAAACAGAACTACTAAGAGCCATGTCTATGAATGTTAATGGTTAATTTTCTAACAGTTTTCTTCCCCTTACTTGATTTTATTTGTTCTGCAAAAATAGTACATTTGTTCTTTACCTGTTTTATTTTTCCCTAGTTTATTGTTAGGTTCTTATCCTAGCAGCTCTTCTTCAAGTGAGCCAAATTAATTCTTTTCTTGAAAAATATTAAGTTTCTAAACTGAATCGTTTGATCCCTATCTGTAACTGTTGTGTTTTATTTAATCACAGAAACTGCTCTTCCTTCTTTTAACAAGGCACTTAATTAAGCTTTTAATTCTTGATAAAAAGTTAAATATCACTTGGGAGTTGTTTTTTTTAAATGGCTTCCACTTCCCATCCAGATTACAAAAAAAGGTGTGATAGAGAGACATATGTGGCTGTCAGCCAAGGATATTGTAGGTCATGCCAGTATTAGCTGGCAGCAGGCCATTATCCAATTAACATTGCTTCATTGCTGCAAGTAATAGCTCTTGAGTAGATGATTGAGTCATTCATGCTGTAGTGGTACTTCACTTGAGAAACAGCCAGTACTTCTAAGAATAGGTTTCTTATTCACTGTTATTACCTACCTGCCTTGCTTTGCCAATAAAAGTGCAGAGCCATTTAGTACCATCTCACAAGCCGAAAGCTCAACAGAAGACAAGCATTGATTATATATCTCATTTCTCTTTGCTTCCTGAAAACTGAGACTTCAATTAAGCTCTGAAAGCATTTTTAAAAAAAAATTGCAAGAGTGCCCATCTAAAATATCCAAAGCTAGAATTTGCAGCCCAGCTTTCAGGTTTGCTTTTCTTTTAATTTTAATATTTGGAACAAGTTTTAGAAGATCAAAGAAGGCAAATCCGTGAAGAGTTTTCAAGTAACTTTCTTGGATGCTATGGAGTTCTCTCTCTGTGGCATTTTTGAATCGTAAGTGTTAGAGGCAATAACCTGGAATGGCAGATTTGTCTCTCTTGTACCAACTGACCTATAGGTACCACTGGCATTATAAGAAAGATTTTTTTCCTCCTTAGTTAACTTTTCTAGCTGTGTAATCCTTTACTCCCTTTAATCTGTTTGATTTTATGGTTCTCTGCACCTTTGTTGTCTGAAAGGGATTTTATACCAGAAAAAATCCACCTGTGTGACTAAATGGTTAAATAGACATTTCTAAGGCTAATAAGCACTGCCAGGAGAAACAGTGAGAGTCCAACAGCACCTTAAAGAGTAACAGATTTCTTTGGGTATAAGCTTATGCCTGAAAGCTTATGCCAAAAGAAATTTGTTAGTCTTTAAGGTGCCACCAAACTCTCCTTATTTTTGCTGTATATAGACCAACACAGCTACCTGTGTGGAACTACCAGGAAAAAGAAAGATATTTTCTTTTTTCTTGTTTTCTGTTCCTAAGAGAATAGTGTTGAAAAGTGAGATAGCTCACATTAAGTAATAAACGCCATTGTATTCCTATTGCCTTTTACCATTAACTTGGGTCCCGATGTGAAATTTGCCATTTTTGCCTGATGGCCAGTCCCTGAAATCTGTCATCTCCTTCTTTAATTTGCATGGCCTCAGCCCTAGAATAGTTAATCTTTCCAAGAAGAAATGTAGGCTGAGAGAGAGATTCAGGTTGCCAAATGCTGAGTATGCTTGGGAAGTTAATGCATTAAGCACCTTGGGTGGGATGGAACCTGGCATCTAACCTTAGTATGTTTCTTAACTGACAGCTGTTAGCCATCCATGCCAGCCCACTGAAAATATGTTGGGAATTAGCCAACAAAAGATGATTGGATTCAGGAGAAAATAAAAGGCAGGATTGCAGGAGGTGAACTATTACAGTATGCTGATGGCTGAAGGAGGTTACTATTCCTTTTTTATGTTTTTAATGATAAACAGTATTCTCTTACTGTGCCTGCTTTCTCTTTGTATGCACAATGTACATATGCAGAGTTTAGGATGGAGGTGATCTGTATAAATGTCAAAAGAAAAAAAGGCAATGTAACGGTAAAATAATAATCAAATGACTCCTTGCTTCTCCTGTCCTTCTGTAGAAAACTACAAAAGCTCCTTTTGTCTTGGCGTTCCAAAGAGTAGCATTAGGAATATCTAATATTAACTCTTAGAGTAGTAGGCTTTATAGCGTTAGTCCCTTTACATGTCTGCATCAGCTGTTAATGTTCTTTGCAAATCACAATAGCTGGGTAGAATTATTTCTATCATTGACTCAACAGACTGTACTAATCATTTTTGCATCTACTATCCCTAACCCCCTTTATTTGCAGAGTTGTCTGTAGAGTGGCAAAGAGTTAAATCCATCAGACCTTCAAAGCTACTAAAAAAGCCAAACGCCATAAACAATGTATACTTCATGAGCCTGGGAGCACCAGTGCCATTCTCATTAATCCCCAAGCATGGCAACCACTTCTAGGGATTTTAACTTGGCATTCAGTTTTATAGATTTATTTTATGGAATGTGTACCATTGTTCTGATTCATTCATAACACACACCAGTGAATCTAGAACTACTGCAGTGTGCACTAGAGAAGTATATTGGGAGTAATGCTTAGTAGACATATAAATGTAAATAGTTTTAGTGGCATGACTCGCGGTCAGAAGGAGGCATAGGGGCATAACAGTATATATATTTTCATAAAGAAAACTAAATCATAAAACTCTTCCTCCCACCCCTCTACACTCCCAAAACAGCAAGAATGTGAATTGGGAAATCAAGTTGTATGCCACCCATTTATGGCTGGGCATTGCTCAGCACTGTGTGATTTCACATAGCCTGCAGAATGTTATACCTATCTGCAGTGAAATGGGACCTGAATGCTTTTGGGTATTGGGTGATAACCATTTTGTGGATGGCATGACTGCCTCAATTTTCTTTTGTGCCACTTCTCACTGTTGGTAGTTAGAAACGTGTTCCTGTTCTGATCCACAGCACTGTGCAAGGAACTAGGTGAAAAAACATACTAAAGAGAACTTTTCAAAGCTTGGAAGTAATAGCTTTCCCTCCCCCAGTGGTAGTTTTATGTTCCCCCTCCACACCCCCCGCCCCCTGTAACATAAAAGTGCACTAGTGTAATGAAAATGAAAGATAAACACATATAGCCAGTTCACCATTAGGGTCAGTAGGCTCCGTCCCATTGCCTTTGTTAGAGTTGCACCCTATGCCAATGGTGAATTTAGCTCATGGGATTTAACATACTGCTGGAAAGAAACCTAATTACAGCAAAGATTTTTTTGCTTGCAAATCATAAACACAATTTAAAAGGAGAGCTGCCAAGTAGTTGCTCCTTCATGAGAGCTCTAAATGCGTGGGTAGCAACAGGATTGAATTCTTATATAACAACAAGCACCAACGGGGTGGCCACATTGATTTGGTTCAGCGAAACAAACAAAGAGTCTTTATCACATGAACTTTCATGGGAGAAAATCCCACTTTGTCAGACACTTTACACGGTGGGATTTCTTCCACTTAAGTTCATGCCATAAATAAATTTGTTAGTCTTTAAAAGTGCCACAAGACTCCTTGTTTGTTTTATACAATATCTATAGGCATGACCTACTTTTTAAATTCAGCATTTTGGGATGACATGTATGAAAATAAGATGGCTTTAAAAATATCGTTTGTCTCCTTCTGAAGTATTGTGTGTTAATTTGCCCCCCTTGCACCTTCAAAGGTTTTCTCCATTTTCACCCCTTATATATCTGCCTCTCCTTCTCCCTCTCTGAATGACTTTGCCTTTATTTGTGGCCATGCTGTGGTGCAGGAAGACTGAATCCTAATAGAACCAACAAACACCATTCATTTTGTGTGTCAGAAGGGGTTGGCAGAGAGCTAATTATGTTCAGCCACAGAATATAGGGTTGGAAGGGACCTCATGAGGTAATCTAGTCTAACCCCCTGCTAAAAGCAAGACCATTCCCACTAAATCATCCCAGCCACGGTTTTGTCTAACTGGCCATTAAATGTTTCCAAAGATAGAGATTCCATCACCTCCCTAGGTAACTCATTCCAAAGCTTCACCACCCTCCTAGTAAGAAAGTTTTTCCTAATAGCCAACCTCGACTGCCCCAGCTGCAACTTGAAACTATTGCTCCTCTTTCTGTCCTCTGTCACTATTGAGAACAGCCTTGCTCCCTCCTCTTTGGAGCACCCCTTCATGTGAATGAAGGTTACTATCAAATCCCCCCTCCGTCTTCTCTTCTGCAGACTAAATAAGCTTAGTTCAGAAGTTGGCAACCTTTGCTGGTCCCTGTGCCAACCCTGCCCACTGCATTCTCAGCAGATGCTGGAGGCAGGGCCAGGCCTCTGGTTCAGGGCCAGCGCCAGCTCCTGGCCCCACCAGCGGGCGGCCTCCAGGTCCTGGCCGTGGCCAGGTCCCACCCCCGCCAGCCGGTGGCTTCCAGCTTCTGGGTCGGAGCCAGCTCAGGGCAGGCCAACCCATCCCACTCCCCTCCAACCCTGCCCAGCAGCAGTCAGGAGGCCCAGCTTCTTTGTCCATGCTGGCTGCGCTCTCGCAGGGGCCTGGAACCGTGGCACATAGCTCTTGCTGCCTGGCCACACAGCGCTGGGGGAGCAGAGCCAGCCAGGGAGCCCAAGTGGCTCCGCCTGCTGCTCAGGCTCAGCCCCCATGCCAATTTTGGCCTTGGTGCCAGGGGTTGCTGACCCCTGGCTTAGTTCCTTCAGTGTCTCCTCATAAGTCATGTGTCTCAACCCCCTAATCATTTTTGTTGCCCTCTGCTAGACTCTTTCAAATTTGTCAACATCCTCTCTGTAGCGCAGAGCCCAAAACTGGACAGTGTACTCCAGAGGTGCCCTCACCAGCACCGAAGAGAGGGGAATAATCACATCACTCGATCTGCTGGCAACACTCCTACTGATGGAGCCCAATGTGCCATTGGCCTTTTTGGCAACAAGAGCATGTTGTTGACTCATATCCAGCTTCCCATCCACCATAATAACTCCCGGGTCCTTTTCTACAGTGCTGTAACTTAGCGGATCGGTCCCCAGCCTATAGCAGGACATGGGATTTTTCCGTCCTAAGTGCAGGACTTTGTACTTGTCCTTGTTGAACCTTCTTTGATTTCATTTGGCCCAGTGCTCCTAAAATTCATGGAAGGATTCCCATTGACTACCACTGGACATAGAATCAATCGTGGAGGGGGACTTTCCCATTCTGTGCAGAGCACACCGCCTCCTAAACACTACTAAGAACTCCGGATAAGATCAGCTTACCCTCGCATTTTGTCACAAGGGATCTTTGAGTGAGCTTCAAAGTGTATTGACTAGTCATCTTGGTGACCATGGAAATGCAACCCCTTCTAGGATATATCATTGGCAGATATTAAATAGTGCATAGTAGCAATCCAGAAGAGTTGAGAACAGGAAGTGAAGAGCATCATATCCAATTTAAAACTGAAGTGCAGTTTTAAGGTAGGCAGAATGTGACATAACCATATTAGAATTTGCAAAGGACACCGTGATAAACATACCTCTCTGAGTAATCCAATGGGATTTTTAACAACTGCAAGTAGACAAGAGTTCGGGTTTTTGCATAGTAAAATCTGCCATTTTGTGCAGCATAGCGTCCCATTCTGCCATGGTGGGCTTTGAGCCAGTACTAAAACACTGCTACTGCTTTCTGTAATATGGGTTCTCTTTGGAGATCTCTCACCCAAGTCCTGATTCAACTTAACTCAAAGAAGTGTAAGGAGGAAGTAGCTGACAATCACACCCTACCAACATGGTTCGCCCTTTTTATACCTTACATAGTATGAGTCCTTCTTCTAAGTCCAAACTTGGCTTCTTTACCCACAGATTATTGGGGTACACATATTCTGTCAGCTGGTAGGTTTGTGCATATTAATATTAATATCTCTTCAGGATCGTGCCAGGAAGTTCACTCATCTCACCTGTGTTATTTCTGGCTCTCTTTGTGGTATACTTTTGAAGTTTATTTGGGTAGAAACTGGACAGCCTCCTTGATTTGATGCCTCCTGACTTATCCAGGCTGATAAAGTCATAACCACATATGTAGCTTCTTGTTCCTTCTCTGGACCAAAAGTACTGAGCATGTGCATGCTCACTTGTTAAGCTTTTCATGCAGGATATGGCCTGCAGACCTCTTGCATTCCAGCTCTTCTATTATAGCTATAAACTTAAATCTTTAGGGGAAAATGTATATGTGCAAGCAAGCAGGCTAGTTCTATACACTATAGACAGACACAAACCCCTAAGACCACCTATTCTAGCCTTGAGCTGGTTGGCTGCCCCCCACCAACTCTTAGTAGCTCACCTCATTCTTGTTCTATTAGTTTAAGTGGCATATATGGGATAAAGGTGTAAACAACCTAGTCACCGTCCTGCATTAAACAATGTTAAACAAGATATGCAGGGCGTGGCATGCAGAAACCTCAGCTTCTTAGCACCATGCCAAACACTCCATTAAAATCCTTTCTATTAAAGATACAGAGAAGAAGGAAAAACAGTGAAAGCATTTGAAATGTAAACTGTTAAATAAGAGTTTCATTTTAATAGCATCTCTTGTTCCCTTTCCATTTAGCTGTAGACAGTTTTTAAAAAGAAAACCCTCCTCTTGTTTGACAGTCTCTAGATCAGGGGTGGCCAAACTTATGGAACTCAAGAGCCACACAAGTTGATTATTAAACCTTCAAGAGCCATGCGGAGGCATATAGCCATATTCTTTTACCTACTCCCAAATTACTAAGTTTAAAATTCATTGCACACTTTATTTTTATCGTATGAAGAGGGCAAATATTGATCCTACTAATGTCAGATTCTAATAATTACTTAAGGTTACCATGAAAATTAAGCCTTACAGTAAAAACTTAGCTGCTGCTCCATGTAGAAGACTGCAGGCTCGTGGCAAGTTTTTTAAAATCCCGACCATGCCATGCTTCTCCCCACCATCCCTGACCATGCCACCACTTCTTCCCACCGTGCCGACCCCCTCCTGAACTCCTAGGCTGGGGCTGCTTTCCTGAATTGATTTGCTGACTTTCTTCTAGGAGCCACACTTTTTCATTCAAGAGCCACATGTGGCTCCCGAGCCACAGTTTGGCCACGCCTGCTCTAGATGGTATCAAAGATGGTATAACAGTCATTATTGGGAAAAGACAAGAAGTTAGTTGAGGTGGGCTAGAAATGTCATTGCTGATGTTAAAGTCCAATGCTGTTTCATCTCTTGTGATTTTTGTGATTCACCTGGAACTACTTGGGCCCTATTTCTAGCCCAGTTTGGTTAGGACACCTCTCAGGATCATGATGATGAAGGCCTCGCATCCTGTGGAAGACAGTGGGGATGGTAGCCATAATGGTGAAGCTCTTTCCAGGAACTCCCTTCTGGTTGGGTTTTCTTTCTGTTCTTTTGTTTCTTTGTTTTCATATGTTCCCCACAAAATCTGACATACTAGTTTTGCCTCATCAACTTCAAGCTCCACAGCCACCGTTTCTAAAAAGCTTAATTTCAATACAGTTGTTGAATCATATCAACTTGAATTTTTTTGGTTTAGACTAATCTAGCTGCTTTATCTAGTTCTCTTGCACTTGTTACAGCATTCCCTTATAAGCAACTTGACATATTTTTCATGGTTATTGTAACATCTTATGAACTGTCTCATACTTTTTTACAGTTGAGCTCGTAGTAGGGTAAATTTGGAGACCTAGTTGTCACAACATATCTCAGGCAGCGGACCTGTCTATGGTTGCCTCCTGCTACTCCACCCCTGCATTCAAAGCAAGCTTCCATCCCCTAATGTCCTGGTCTGGAATAGAGGTTTAAAATACTACACGATTTATCAATAAGTATTAGTCTTGCTATTAAGACCAATAGTTAGGTTAATTGGTGGAGCGGGATCTTGGTCTCCATGGTGACAGTATCAGGCTGTCATGTAGGAGGTCACACACTGCTGTCGCTGCCGCTGCCCAAGGAAGCTGACGCCTTGGTGCAGGCGCTGCTAAGCACCCTGCTGCAAAACACCAGGGACCGTTGTTCCAAGACAGGGATCCTCCCTGGAGCTGGCCTGGGGTGCTACCCAGGAGCTGAGCGGAGGGGACAAAGTGTAGGGGCAACACAAAATTACATTGGTTAAACGGTTACCTTTTCTAACCAATATTTACATCCCTAGTCTAGAGTACATGTAACATCAGCCCTGATCGCCAAAGACTGACTACACCTCTAACAGGGCATTCAGTGTTACAGCAATTCCAAAATCAACCAGAATTCATAAGTGGTACATATGCAGACGCCCCAAACTGTCACACATGGATTGCCAAATTCTTTGGAAAATCTTCTCAGGAAGCATTATGATTTGTTTAAATCCAGCTAAATGCTTTAGACTAAATTTTAGAACTTAGGTGCTTACAGTTAAGCAGCTAAGTTACTTTTTTTAATTGTTTGCATCATTTATTTGTATGTGGTTTAGGAGCCTCAGTCTTGGTCAAGAGTTCAATTGTTCTAGACACTGTACAAACATGGAACAAAAAGATGAGATGGTCCTTGCCCCAAAGACCTTAGCAATAGAAGTGAGTGAACGTTGTGTGTGTTCAACACCTCCACACATCAAGCTGCTTTTATTAAGGAACCTAAATCTAGGCATCTAAATATTATAGATCTGGGCTTTGTATATTCCTAGTCAGCTGCCCTAAAGGCCCAATTTCTTCCTTTCAGCAACTACTGAACCTTCCAGGGACTGTCTAACCAGAAAGAATCTTACGTAGCAGGAACTGAGGAGCGGGATAGGATTTTTCATTCTCAGAAGTCTGTAGTCCCTTATGCAGATTATTCAGTGGAAATTGGGTCTTAACATTAAATGGTTTACATTACGTCACAAACTTCTCTCTCTATCTAGGATAAGAGCCCCTTAAGCATCATGCTTTTTATAACAACAGGCCAAAGGAGAGCATTGTCTTCTCTGTCCATCCACTTCGTTCAAAGCAGCTGAGGTGCCTTTGAAGCACAATTAGCCTGAGCCTATCAGTAAATATAAAAAATTGAAGTATATGAGCTTATTGCTAAGAGCATAGACGTTTAGCATTTATTCCCTAAGGCAGAGTCAGTGGTGGCTAAGTGCTCTCAGTGCCCTCTCTTTTGCACTGCTGTCCAGTTTAGTTTGATAGTCCCCTCTTGCTAAAGCCAGCTCAGTGTAGAATTCAGGAAATACACTAAACAAGCTAGAAGGGTGATTATACTGTTATAATACTATTAAGCTTGAAGGTGTAGTGGCTGCCCATTCTGCTCTCCCACGAGCATTTTCAAATCCATGCTTTCTAGAAGTGCCATGAGGCCCTGCTTGGTGCTTAGTTGGTTTTTGAATTATGACCAGGATTTCAAAACAGGCTCTCTAAATTGTTTACAAACTCACTCTGTGTTAATGTGCACAAAATGGGTAAGCGTGTGACCAACTTTTGTTTTATGTTCAGATGTAAATATAGTGCCCATGCAAATGTTGTAAATGAAACTTTGACAATCAGTTTTGGAAAGGTTAGGTCTTGATTATTTGATCCAGGATTTTCTCAGGCTGGTAGCTAGTAATGTGGAGGTATGTTTTGGCCAGACAATGCTTCTTTCAGTATTTAATTAGGAGATTTTCTTTTCAAAATTTATACTTGTGGGCCACGCTTTCAGGGGGCCCAGATTATTTGGGGACAGCTCTGAAAGAAGACTGAAAACAAACCAGCCCTTCCTTCTCAAGCCAACATCAGCAGAACATCCTTCTGAGTACCTGGACTACTTCCCCTTATTGCCACCTACCCACATGTTCTTCTGAGAAAATTTCCCAGTCGAGAGGCTCTTGGTCAAGTAAAAACAAAAGTTTAAGTTGTTTCCTGTTATTTCAAAGATCAGAACTGATGCTAGCAGTCTTTCAAGAGAAGTCAGAATTTGTCTTTTGATGGCTTTTTCAACTTCCCTTCCACACCAGGGAGGAAAAAAGCATGCTTTCAGTTTCCAGAAGTACAGAGAGTAAACCCTTTTGGTAAACAGATCCTTTCAGTTGTTTAATGTGGCTATTTAATACAACACTTCTTTACCTTCCCTGCCTCAGCCAATGGCATTTAAATGAGACCTTCTTCATCCACATATAAGGGATTACTGAACAAGCTGTTTAATCTTGTGGGCATACAACCAAATCAACCAGTTCCTAATCCTGGAAACATCTGTTTGCCAAAGACTGTGTTGGTTAAGCCAGTGATAGATTTAAAATGTCTGAATCAGCCTGTTAGGTACAAGAAATAGAAATGGATATTCTGCCATCTGCTTCAAGTGGTATATAAAGGAACACTCAAGGAAGATAAGGTTATTGCAGTGAAACTAAATGAATTCTTTGCATAATTCTTCATGGCTGAGGATATGAGGGAGATTCCCAAACCTGAGCCATTCTTTTTAGGTGACGAATTTGAGGAACTGACCCAAACTGAGGTGTCATTGGAGGAGGTTTGGGAATAAACTGGTAAATTAAACAGTAATAAATCACAAGGAACAGATGCTATCCATCCAAGAGTTCTGAAGAAACTCACCTATGAAATTACAGAACTACTATCTATGATGTGTAACCTATCATTTATATCAGCTTCTGTATAAGATGACTGAGAATAGCTAATGTGACACCATTTTTTTTAAAAGGCTTTGTAGGTGATCTCAACAATTACAGGCTTGTAAGCCTAACTTCAGTACCAGGCAGACTATAGTAAAGAACAGTATCATCGGACACATAGATGAATACCATTTGTTGAGAGAGTCAACCTGGTTTATGTAAAGGGAAATCATGCCTCACTAATTTATTAGAATTCTTTGAGGTGATCAATAAGCATGTGGAAAGGGGCGCTCCAGAGTATACAGTGTACTTAGATTTTCAAAAAGTCTTTGACATGGTTCCTCATCAAAACTCAAAAGCAAAGAAGGCAGTCATGGGATAAGAGCAAAGGTTGTGTCCTGGATCAGTAATTGGTTAAAAGATCGGAAGTGTAGGGTAGGAGAAAAATGGCCAGTTTTCAGAATGGAGAAAGGTAAATAGTACTGTCCTCCAGGGGTTTATGGGACCAGGGCTGTTCAACATACTCATAAATGATCTGGGTAAATAGTGAAGTGGCAAAAGTTGCAGATGATAACAGAACTACTCCAGATAGTTAAGTCCAAAGCAGATTGTGAAGAGTGTGACAGAGTCAAGCCTGATGGCTACAAGAGAATAGTGGAGGGCAGATATATCAGCCCCTGGCTCAGCAAAGCCCTGTTTCCTGGATAAGGAGGGTGGGTCTGCTCTAAGCCAATTAAGGCAACTGACTCTAATTAAGGAGTCTAGAGCCAGTTGGAGCACCTCACTTCAATTAATGGGTGTTGGTGTCAAAATGTCCTTTTTGGTTACCTACGTTAGTAAAAGAACTCAGACTTGAACTCTGCTTATCAGGTGTTTTTAAGAGGCTCTGGTTTGTTAATTTATGGCTTAGCCCATTAGGGAGCTGTGGTATATGATAATGGTGTTAAGAAAGTAAAAAGCCCATGTTGCAGCCAGGCAGAGAGGGAGTTTTGGGTGTGGTGGTTGGAGGAGGAGGAGCTAGAAGTGGAGTGTGTGATTGGAGCAGAGCAGAGCGAAGGATTGCTGAGTCAGATGAAGCTAACCAGTAGCTGTTGCTCCCCGCACCTGGGAGATACAGGTAGCCAGGACAAGTTTGCCCAGAGGGTCCTTCAGGCCAGCAGCCTGCAGACTGGAGAGCCCAACCCCAGGTCAGGAGGGATTGGAGAAACTATAACTTTGAAGGTTTGGAGGTGGGAAAGCCAGGCTCCAGCTAGCTGCCAAGTCCTAAAGCGCAGGGCTCACAGTGACAAGCTCCCGAGTTTATCATAAGAGTTACAAAGGAGCGTCACAAAACCGAGTGACTGGACAACAAAATGACGGATGACATTTAGTTCTGATCATGCAAAGTAGTGCATTGCTGGGAAAAACAAATCCCAGCTAGACATATAAAGTGATGGGGTCCGGTTAGCTGTTACCACTCAAGAAAGAGATCTTGGAGTCCTTATCAATAGTTCTCTGAAAACATGCACTCAATGTGGAGTGGCAGCCAAAAAAATTAACATTGTTGAGAGTCATTAGGAAAGGGATAGATAATAAAATAGAAAGTATTGTTATTGCCTCTTTATAAATATATGGTATGCCTATTATCTTGAATACTGCATGCTGTAGATCTGTTTGCCGTGTTTAAAAAAAGATGTACTGAGATTGAAAAAGGTACAGAAAAGGGCAACTAAAATTATTAGAGGTTTGGGAAAGCTTCCATATAAGGAGAGAGTAATAAGACTGGGTCTTTACAGCTTGGAAAAGAGACAACTAATGGAAGACATGATAGACATCTGTAAAACCATGGCTGCTGTGGAGAAAGTAACTAAGTGTTATTTACTCATTTTCATAACACCAGAACTAGGGGGTTATCAAATGAAATTAATAGGCAGCAGGTTTAAAATGAACAAGGGGAGTGTTTCTTCACACAACACACAGTCAGCCTGTGGAACTCCTTGCCAGAAGATGCTGTGAAAGCAAAACTGTAATGGGATTCAAGAAAGAACTAGATAAGTTCATGGAAGATAGATCCATCAATGGCTATTAGCCAGGATAAGCAAGGATTGCAGTTTGTCAGAGGCTGCGAATGTCTAATAGGATGGATTACTTGATGATTACCTGTTATGTTCATTCCCACTTAAGCACCTGGCATTGGCCGCTGTTGGAAGACAGGATACTGGGCTAAATGAACTATTGGTCCAACCCAGTATGGCTGCTCTTAAGTTCTTACCAATGGTACTTTCTCCTCTGCTAATACTGAAGATGCATGCTTTCACTTACCCAGTTTATTTTGTCTCTGGGCAGTCAGTAGAAATGACATCTACAGAAATGTCCAAACAAGTGAAGAGTAAAAGGAGAGTCTTCCCTGAAGAGTAGAAGAATTTGGGGACATGTTCCAAATTGACCTATTCACCCATACCAAACCATCACAGCATTCAGCTGCTGGAAAAAGAATAGCTGGCAAAGGTTGCAGAAGTGTTTACCCTCAAGTAGGGCTCCAATTTATCCTAGACTTTCTGCCCCATTCTTACTAGACCTTTTGGAAGATTCTGAAGAAGTCATTTTTGTCCCAATTCTTCTTTTACAGGGTTTTCTACACCCTGATCTAGGACCCCTTAAACTGAAGACCTAGAATGTGAGGGGATAGGTGAGTGGTCTGTCATAAGAAGTTCCAGTCATTTTCACAGTCTCATTCTTTCTCGTCATCTTGTTCCCAGCCAAAGAGATTCTGGCTATAACCTCTGATGTTTTTGCTCTCCTGGCCTTCCTTCAGGCATATCTGTACAACAGGCTGGCTCTACACTTCTTTAAGCAGTTATTAGTGATTTTTACCACAACTTACAGGGGCTAAGACTAGATCCCATCCTCTTGAGTTCAGATGCTCTGAGATATCTTTGGTTGGAATAGTAGTTTAGAACTAAAGCAGATTTTTATTTTCTTGAATACAGGCTAAGGTGTCAGACCTTTTGAAGTTGTTTCCCTGGTAGCAATTGGTTTGACCAAGAAAGTGAGAGAACTTTTTCATAATGTATTTTTTTTATCATTGCACTTTGTTCCTCATCTCAGAAAGATAAATTGGTGCTGAGGACATGTCTCAATCTCATCCTTTAAGGAAGGTCTTCAGTTTTCACTGTAACTAGAATTTGGGAGGAGGAAAATCCTTCTCTGACTTGCAATCAGAGAAGAAAAGGTTATGCATCTTGAATGTCTGCAGGTCCTTTCCAAGGTATCTTCAAAGACCTAAAGAATTAAAAGAAACCAGGTGCCTTTACATTATTGTTGCCTATATTTTTACTTGATGTTTTTTAAAGGAAAAAATGGTTCCATTTTGAACTTCCAATCTAAGTATGTTTTATGTGTGTATATGTATTTACTTCCACAGTATAGTTGTCTGATTAGATTGTAACTTCTTCAGAGCAGGTACTCTTGTTGTCTCTTTATTATTTATTGAGCTTCAATGTAGTGTTCAGTACAGTACAGAAAACAATCAGGAGAACTAGACAAAATTTTCAATCTTTTATATTTGCCCAGGTTGTGCAGATGAAATCTTGAGCAATCCGTAAAGTGCTTTATTTGAGAGTGTTTCAGAGAATTCTTATTAGTGGGACTCGCCCTAGGAAGGGTGTGCACGTGATCTGGTCAACTGCCATCCATCTCTGATGAAATACAACTGCAGCCATTTCACTGTGTGTTGGAGGGGGCTCTACAGCCCTAGAACTCTGTGCAGGATTTATATATTACTGCTTGTGTGGAAAACGGCAAGATCCTACGCATTGCTTGGTCTCAGTATTCTCACCCTGGCTATGCCCTTAATATTGTGCTTGATTAGTGCTGTTCAGCAACAGAAGCATCAGCAATACTATAAAAATATGTTTTGGGGTGTGAGCCTGGGTAGGGTTTGAAATTATGCATCATCAAAATGTATCAAAGTTGCTTTTTTATTAAGGGTTGGTCTTGTTGCCCTAATTCTTCCACCTCAAGGTGGTGGTACTGTATATCCTACGGCAGGCATGGCCAAACTGTGGCTCAGGAGCCACATGTGGCTCTTGAATGAAAGAGTGTGGCTCGTGGAAGAACATCAGCAAATCAATTCAGTAGGTAAAAGTATATGGTTATATCCCCCAGTGCAGCTCTTGAAGGTTTACTGATCAATTTATGTGGCTCTTGAGTTCCATAACTTTGGCCAACCCTGTCCTATGGGTTATCCACCAACCATCCTTATCCTTTTTGAAACAAACCAATCAGCAACCTTGTAGTGAATTATCAGTCATTTTATATGTATGTGGATGATTAGCTCTACCCACTTCATCAGTGCTTGTTTTTGACAATGATTATTCAAGATCCTTAGGAGGTCCATATGGCAAACAAAGAAACCATGGCAAGATCATTTGCTACATGTTGCACTTCCCAGCATTCCTTTAGTTTTTGCTATTTCCTGCTTCTCACAACTTGGCCATGACTTTGGACAGCAAAAGAATGACTTTAAAAATGCTTTTAGTTGTCATTGTTCTAATTGTGTGTTTTGGAGTTACTCTCTTGGGTGGGTATTTTGGCTTTGTTGGGTGGGTGGGAGGGACTACTGTTACTTTTAGATGTGTTTTCATTTCCCCCAACCCTTCTCATACACTTACATTTAACAACAGGGCAGCAGATTTACGCAGAGATTGCACTTGGCCAATTTAATTCCCCAATGGTTTTAAACTGCTGGCTGCAATATTGCAAAGAAATTTTGAACCTGACTTGGCCAGCAGTTCTCTCAGCTCTCTGTGTCAGCTCACCAGGCTTTATTTTGCCCACAGTTTGGGACTGTGGAGTCACAGCCATCTAATTGTTATGCTGCTACATGAATGGGAAATATTTCTATATTTATCTGCATTCATTAGCTGTCGGTAGTTCCTCTGTTGAGGTCTCTAGCCTTGTTTTTACAGTGCTTTTGGCTGTGTTTTTGCGCTCAGTGTGTGAATTTTTATGATCCGTTGCATGTTATTCATGCAATTTCCTGCCCTGTAATGGTATCAGTTTTCCAGACACAGAGGAATACGCACTGAAACCCAGGAGCCTGCATTAGCATAAATGTCCCAGTTCTGTCAGTTTGATTAATTTGTCTCTTTGTCTCCACTCTATATGATAAGTGCTATTAATGGTTGCAACACTTCATATGTCAAAGTCTTTCTTCCTAATGACTTGAAAATGTGGTTTATTTCCCCCCTTTTTGTGTTATTTTTCTCATTTAGCATTCCACTCAAGTATAGATTTATGCCATGCTCTTTCATTATCTTACTGGTTGCAGCATTGGAGTGATTACATATGGTGTAGGATATGAGTAAAGATGTGATCCCAGGGGCAGCAGCTGCTGATGCAAGCTGAAAATAGACCCAGCGTACGCTCAGCACTTTTCCCAGAGGTCTTTTATTTATTAGTAACAGTCTTGGTATAGGACAGCTTGGATTCTCATTTAGCAAGATGACTTTTTGCCTTTCACAACGGTGCAATGACTTTGCTCTACTTACCGAATGCTGTGTAATTTTTTTTTTTTGCCACCTTGTATCTAAGCAGTGACTTAACCCAACATAAATTGTAATATAATCCTGATTTATAATGAAGCCAAGGAACGACAGGCTCTATTTGAAGTAATGGAACTTGACAGATCTAAGGTTTAAATTAAATAATCCTATTTGTAAGACAGCATTTGTACATGGTACAATGATTTAAAATAAACTTCAGTTCTGCAGTGATTCCTGCACCACTCTGTATTTCGCCTTCCAAAGGGCCTTTTTCAGTAATGCATTAGAAGATATTTTATTTGTCCTTTTGTAAATATGCAAGTAAAACAATGCCTAGGAACTCCTTTTAAAGAAGAAAAAGGAAACATAGGTGGCTTGTCCAGGACTTACACTATGAAATGGGACCAGCTATTGAGAATAAGGAAGAAAATGAGAAGTCCAGAGAGGTGCTCAGCACTCAAGAGCCCTGCTTTAACAAAGCGATGGTGTGTTTCAGTAATGAAAAGAGGAGCTGATGTAGTGGGCATGTATTTGTTTTGCTCTGATTTTGTGGCAAAGAGGGAAGGAGAAGATGCATCGACAATCCCTTTCTCTGTTCTTTTTTGCTAGCTTCTGCTTTTTTAATTTTTTGTCTCATCCAGCTCTTACTTTTCTTCCCTCCCCTCTTCACTCTACCACACGGTTTCTGTCTGATCTTTTCTCCTTTCTTCAGAGTTGCTTGAGATATTGCCTTTCCCTGAGTGCCTGGCAGACTTTTGCACCCTGGAGCTGGTCTTGTTTCTTCATGCAGAAACATGCATACAACAGCCAACCTTATTACTTGGACTTAAAACATGCCCAGCAGAAATCATACTGTACCACTACTATCTGAAATAGCCAATATTTCTGCAAGGATGGAGGTCCGTGCCAGTTTTATCACCTTGTTCTCAGATATCACCAGCTTCCCCTGAAACAAAGGGCTTGATCTCATAAACACAGTGTAGTAGTTCTCATGGCTGGGAGTAACTCCACTGACTTCAAAAGGGTTCCCACTCTGTCTCTCTACTGGTGACAATGGTGGGTACAGTATGAGAATCTAATAAACAGTGTTTTTATTTATTCCTTCCACAGGAAGATAACCTATAACTGAGAGGGCATATATGTTAATGCATAAAGTTAGACGTGAAAAGGTGTATTATCTCATTAATCAGAATAACATGTCAACGAAAACGGAATAATGACTAGATGTGAGGTTTAATAAACTTACTGATCTGTAATAAATGGTCTTGGACCCAAATAGCTTATTTTCATAATTTTAACAGCTCCCATAATGAATGTACAGTTGCTTTTGAAATAAAACCCAAAGAGTACCGTTAGAAGAAAAACATAGTTTAGCACCTATTGAGAGGCAGTGTCATCAAACTGTGAGCTAAGGAGTTACACAGGTTAATATATCACCACATAGAATCATAGGGTTGGAAGGGACCTCATGAGGTCATCTAGTCCAGCCTCCTGCCAAAAAAGCAGGACCACTCCCACTAAATTATCCCGGCCAGAGTTTTGTCCAGCCAGGCCTTAAACATCTCTAAAGACAGAGATTCCACCACCTCACTAGGTAGCCCATTCCAATGCTTTACCACTTGCCTTGTAAGAAAGTTTTTCCTAATATCCAGCCTTCACCTCCCCAGCTGCAACTTGAAACCATTGCTCCTTGTTCTGTCCTCTGTTACTACTGAGAACAGCCGAGCTCCATCCGCCTTGGAGCATCCCTTCAGGTAGTTGAAGGTTGCTATCAAATACCCCTTCAATCTTCAATTCTGCAGGCTAAATAAGCCTAGTTCCTTCAGTCTTTCTTCATAGGTTTTGTGTTCCAGCCCCTTGATCATTTTGGTTGCCCTCCACTGGACTCTTTCTAATTTGTCCCTGTCCTTTTTGTAGTGGGGAGCCCAAAACTGGACACAGTATTCCAGATGCAGCCTCCCCAGTGCTGAATAGAGGGGAATGATCACATCCCTTGATCTGCTGGCAACACTTCTGATGCAGCCCAGTATGCCATTGGCCTTTTTGGCAGCAAGAGCACACTGCTGACTCATATTCTGCTTCCCATCCACCATGACCCCCAGGTCCTTTTCTACAGTGCTGCTACTTAGCTGATCATTCCCCAGCCTGTAGCTGTGCGTGGGGTTCTTCCATCCCAAGTGCAAGACTTTGCACTTGTGCTTGTTGAACCTCATGAGATTTCTATTGGCCCCTTGCTCCAATTTGTCAAGGTCTCCCTGAATCCTGTCCCTGCCCTCCAGCATGTCTACCATTGCCCCCAGCTTGGTGTCATCCACAGACTTTCTGAGTGTGCAATCTATCCAATCATCCAAATCATTAATGAAAATGTTGAACAGAACTGGCTCCAGGACCGACCCCTGGGTTCTCAGTATCAGGACAGTAATGGTGTATGGCTGTTTGGTAACACTGGTGTGTTAGCCTTTCATACGTTCTCCTGCTCCATCTCTAAATATTTTTAAAAAAACAAAACGTGACACTTGAAGCAAAATGATAAATTGTGTTAATAAAACCAAAACTGAGTTTCCTGATGCTGTCGAGGAGAGACAGTGCATGAGTATGTCATTCAGGAGCTAACAGTGCGGCTGGGAAGCATCAAGAAAAATGAGCATGCAAAGAGAACAGGTTTCTTCTGTTGGAGAAGAAGGAGAAAGAAAGGACAGTCATCTTGGCAGGAGTTTACAGACTTTTCTCTACTTTAACCATTTCCCTCGCTTGTAAGGAAAATGGCAGGTGGGCAAAAGGTGATTTCTACCTCCCTTTTATTCCGTTAGAGCCCAAGAATGTTCTATGTATTCTGCTTTCCTAGAGCTTTAGTTTATATTTCTCCACTGGTGGATGGTTGTATAGTTCCCACCAGTTTCCTCCTATGTCACAGCTGTATGTGGTTAGGTGCATGATTTTCTATTCAGTTGTGCTGGGAATTAACGGAACTGTGTGACAGGAAAGGGAATGGAGCACATTGAATTCAACAAATGAAGTGTATCATCTTACATGTTGAAAGGCACTAACTCAAAATATCTTCTTTTTTGAAAATATAACAATTTTAGGATGATTCAGCATTCAGAGAAACTTTTTCATCATACATAGCAGTAAAAGAATGACAAACTTGTGGATGAGGCAGCAGAATGACACATTTGCTGTTCATTGTTTTATCTAGTGATAATTGCAGTTAATATTTTCTCACTGGTGTCTCCGAGTTATTTATTCTGTTAATAATCTGAGCAGCTGTAATGATGTTGGCTGCCAGAACTGTAGCCATTTCGATGCACTGCAGTATAGCTATAAGGTGATTGTAACTGAAATCCAAAGAGAGGACAATCCTTTCAGAACAGACAGGCATTATTCATTTTCTCTCTCTCTCATACATGCACATTTTTTTTCTTGAACAAACACATGTACACACATTTCTCAGCTATCTCAGTGTGTGTGTGTACACTTTTTTCTCTTTCTCTAAAGCACACATACTCACAATCAAAATTGCATTAAATGTCTGACTTGAAGCCACCTAGAACAAGAAAGAATAAAGGCTGAATGAAAGTCACTGAGTTAATTTTCCATGGGGTCATATTCCAGTTGGAATTTCTTTATAGATCATTTCAGGGCATAAATAAAATAGTGTGAATCATTGTTTACTATTATGCCATATGTCCATTTCTGGTATTGAGTCCTAGAGGAAAAAAGGAAAGACAAATAAAGAATCTCTTTTCCTGAAATCTCCACTACTTTGCACCCTAATTTTATTTACGCCTGTGCACAGTGGGTATCAAATGCTTCCATTTTAATTTGGTAGCACCTTACACCATGCACTAATTCTGAAATGGTGTAAATGCCTACACAAAGTGCAAGGCTGTGGACAATCAAGCCTTTTATGCTTATGTTCCAAATATTCTGAATCAGCAACAAATTCTAGCTGCATTTGAACTACCTTCTTCAATGTTACTTACAGAGATAAATAGTCTTAAGTAGGAAAATGCATCAGTATTGTCTGCTGGTATTTGTGGAGTCAATATTCTTTTGTTCTTTTGCAGAAAGAATTAACTACTCTTTTGGTAGGTTCTAAACCAAACAAGGTTGTGCTCCCTTTGCTGGTTGTGCATTTCTCACAAACCACATTCCCTGAACTGTACAGATATCATTGATGAAGTCTGGCCACAAAGAAGTAAAACATAAGCCATGAAAATTCCCAGATCCATGAGGAGCATTGGAGCAAAAATTGACATGTTCCAAATTACCATGAGAAATTTGTGTAAGAAAAAACAAAAACTATAACAAGTACAGTTTTTATTTTAAACATAGTAGCCTGCAGGATGATGGGCTTTTATTCATGCTTGCAGTCTACCAGTTCATTCTAATTGTCTATTTATCTAGTCAAGTGGAATACTCAAGCTTTTGACACTGCATTCCTTCCACAGCCTGGCTAAAACATCTCAGTTTCTGGAACGTTAGAGTAGATACTGAGCCATGTTTTCTTACTAACCAGTATAAGGAAGCTAGTGAGGTTTATATTCTGTGCCATGCTGGCTTGCAGTAATAGGAAACATTGAAAATAGTAGCATCTTGAGGCATTAATTCCTCACTGGTAACAGTCTTGTGAAAAACAAGGCAAAGAATCTTTTAACAGCTCCATTCTCATCTGTCGCTATTTTTTCAGTCTTATCCCTCTATAGCTCTATTGTCCCCTTCCTTCTCAGTTTGCTTCTATAGTATAACTTGGCTAATTAGCATTTCACTAAACTGCACAGAAAAATGTGCATGCCTTCCCTGTTCATGTAGTCAGCAAAATGTAGGAGCAGATGCTGTAGTGAGATTTCTTGCTGTGAAGATTCCGTTGTATTTACAAATATATTAGTGAATTTACCAGGACACTATGAAGAAGTCAAGTAAATAATTAAAGCTTAACTGAAAGAAAATTCAGAAGAAAGGAGAGTATAATTTGTGGTGCTCTGTTAGATTTTCCTTTTTATGTGTTTTTCCTTTCTTCCTACTTACTTAAACTCACTTATCCAAAACAGCTCTCCTAGTCACCACTCTGAATTGCCAAGATTCTTGTGTCTGTCTTTACTTTTTCTTATTTTTATGATGTATGCTAATGTAACCTGCCAGCTTTTGCATGTTCCCTTCTCATCCTAGGTATTTTGAAACTGCTTTTGTTTTTCCTCTTCCCTCCTGCCTTTGAGCATGTTGTGCATTCCAACAAATCTTTTACACGCTTACACGCTTTCACCTATTTTGTGAATACTTAATTTCCCCTCTTTCTCGGTATATTCCCCTTCCATTCTTCATGCTTTTACCACCTGTGTCTTATACACTGTTTAATTTTCCCCTTTCAAAGTATGGCTTGTTTGTCTTTAATTTTAATTTGAGTTTCTAGTTTAGTCCTGACATTCTTAAGTTCAATCTTTTCCTTTGTGGTTGTATGTGTCTCACCCACTGATTTGACGTGCAGTATGTATATGCATCCAAGGACAGCATGCTGCATTTCCCAGCTGACGAAGTTCTCCTGTGTCTTTCTGGGTTGCTCTATTCCGTGTATGTTAAGGCAAATATGGTACTGGAAAATAAGCGCAAGAAACATCCCCAGCCTTATTTTTGTTTATTTGATGTTTTCAACTACATGACCTAGTAATTAAACCTCCAGTTATTTTCCTTATCCTTTTAAACATGCTTTTGGTTATTCGATCATGCCACAAAATAGTTATTGTGTTTTAATCAGATGGTGTGTAACATGTAACTGTTTTTCTCTTTGCATTATCTCCATCCTTGATCTGTAAGGACTATAACAGTCCATTACAACTTCAGTTTCTTCAGCCATTCTTCTACACAGTTTTCTCCTGACCTCCCTTACGAACTACTTGGATCTTTCAATTGTTGTACCCTGGTCACCTCATCTTAAGGGCAAAATACGTTGGATCACATTCCCAACTGCTGTAAAATGACCTAACTCTATGGAGATGAGCCTATTTTCTGTGAGGCCTCCTCTCTGAACCCTGATTTGTTTTCATGAGACCCCAGGCATCATAACTGCACCTGTTATGCTTTAATTGTTATTAAACATGGTTTAAGTTTATGGTTTTCAGTTTGCATGGTTCTGAGTAAACAGAAGAGCAACAGATTTTCCAATCCACTAGTGTTGCCACATTCTTTTTTAAAGATGATGATGTTTCCTGAACTGAAAGTTATAAGCAACAAAGTTTTCAGGACCAGCATGCTTCCCAGATGCACATTGTTATTGCCATAAACTTGATTTTGAGCAATTCAAGCATATGTAAAACAAACAAGGACTCCTGTGGTACATTTAAAGACTAATAGATTCATTTATTCTATGAGCTTTCATGGGAGAAATCCGAAAACTCACGCAATAAATAAATTTGTTAGTATTTAAGTGCCACAAGACTCCTTGTTTGTTTTACTGAACTAGACTAACATGGCTGCCCCTTTGGAGCTTTTCAAGCATACATGTGTCTCTTCACTTTTGCCCTCTAACATGTATAGGAGGCTGCTGAAATCTAACATGCACAGTAATATAAAGATTGATTAATTTATTGTTTATGCCTGCTCAGTACTTGGCAGTCCTTTATGAGCCACTTCTCTTGCTGCCAATAATGATGAAATTTTCACAAAACAATATATATAGTTTACAATTAACTTTGTTTGGCTTTGGGGAAAGGCAGCTTCTATTTGGAAAGATATTTTAAGTGAGTCACCTTTTCCTCCTTTTCATCATTCTAGTACTTTGTGCTATTAAAACTCTTGCTCTCCAGGGATCTCCGAGTGTTTTACAAACATTTAAAGACTCAGGTCTCCAGCTACCTGTAAGAGCGGAAATATTTTTATCCCTATTTTACAGGTGATGAAACTGAGACACGGAATTGCTGAAACGTCACTAGTGTCACAGAGGGAGTGTCTCTAAGCCAGAATCTAAATCACCTCACTTTCAGCTTGGCTTCAGCTCCAAAACCATCCTTCTACCTTTCAATATTAGTTTCAGTCTGATTGCTGAAACCTTTCGTTCACACTCGCTTTTGGCAAGATCCTATAAACCATAAATAATGTTTCTGATTCACTTGAAGGAGTAAATCTTTAAAAACACTAAATGTTAGTTTTTACTCCAGGAAAATGTAATTTACCTTTGCATAAAACAAATACCTCTACTCCAGAGACCCCAGTTGTAACAAGGGACCCTAACTGCTCAAAGCTATGACTCCAGTCCTGAAATCTGAGCTAACACACAGTCGTGTTGAATTCAGCTGGGCAGCTGCCAGGTTCTACCAATGGAGATCAAAATGTGAGATCAAAAAGCCTGTGCTGAGACTGGCCAGTCAGGTTTTATTTTTAGTGAGCTTTTTTTAAATACTCCATTCCCAATAGGTATGAGCAGCTGGAATTTTTTTCTGAGTATTGGATAACTTTGCAAACTACAAAAGGGTAGCCATTTTAATCTAGTTCAGCAAAATAAGCAAGGAATCCTGTGGCACTTACAGACTAACAAATTTATTTATCACATGAGCTTTCATGGGAGAAAATCCCTCTTCATCAGATGCTCTGACAAAGTGGGACTTTCTCCCATGAAAACTTGTGATAAATACATTTGTTAGTCTTTAAATGCTACAAGATTCCTTGCTTACTTAGCAAACTAGTGTTTAAACAGACAGTGAGCTGCTAATGAGCCTGCAGGTGGGTGCCTCTTTGAAATGTTGGGCTAGTTCATGTTCATTATGTCCACTCGATAAAGAAAAAGGAAATAGGTTTTTCTCCTCCAATGTGCAAATACTACTGAAAAGGCAATCAAAGGCTGTAGTAGACTTCTCTCCTTCCTTATCAGGGGCTGGAGCTTGCAAGAGAGACTGCTATATTTAAACCAATACTGTAAAAACAGTAGAATGCTTCTGGATGCTATAAAAATGCTCCAGGTTTGGCCTCCTAAGCAAAACTACAAAGAAAGTTAAGGCACTTCTTAACTCTGTAGCCTGGCCTGTAAGAGGCAGTACTTCAAAGGGAAGCTGCTATATCACATCCCTTAGCCTGGTTGCAATGGTGTTTTGCAGGTGACTGGACTGCATTTCTAGTTTTTCTTTTCACTAAAAAAGGTAAGTCAGTGACTTGGAGAAAAGAGCTCTGAGGGTCTGGATTCCCCCCTTTCATTAGAATGAGTGGTTACCAAGATGTTTCCATTGTGACCTTGTCACTCACACTTTCCACACCTTTGATTTGACGTCAGAAAGTTGTCAGACTACTAATTTGACATCAGATCAGTCTTCTATCAAAGTTTACGATCACTGGCCTGAGTGGGTAGTAAAACCAAAGCTAAAAATACATTGAGCGCAAAAAGTGTTCTTCAGGCAAAACTGCAGGTCTGTCTAGACCTTTCACTACTTCTTTAACAGTAGAGGAACTGCATTTAATAGTATGGTTAAAAGTCCAGGTAGAGATTCATGTGACCTCTATGCTCCTGGATCAAACTGGATTTTAAAAAGTGATTGCTTATTCCATATATGAAATGAAATTAAATTAAATTAATGGTTCTAACCCTGTAGCCTCTTGATAATGATCAGACCAGGGAAACATACATTCTTGTGATTGCAAGGCTACCCTTTTAAACTTTTGGGGTGAGGGAAATATTTAAATCATACAGTTGAACCAAAAGAAAAAAAGAGTCAATATAATGTTGGCATATTTGTCCCTGGCTTTAAAAATAAATATTGTATTATTTTCTTTATATCCTATTTGTGTTCATCTTTGGTTCTGTTTTCCTGTCTGCTGTGTTTTGCTGTACTATTCTAGGAAACTGCAATTTCAAAAGCTGCCTTTAATCTTACACACACCAATTTTTTGCATGCGGGTAGGTATTTGTATGTGCAAATCATGTAAATCTGCATCTGACTATTTTGCACATGCAACTGCAGGTTTGCCTGTGCAAATGTAGTTGTATGTTTGCAAAACTGGCTGAAAAGATTTAAAAATGAGCAAACAACCCAGACTGGGGTAGGGGAAAAAAGGACACTCCATTCCAAGTAAAAATGACTAATTAAATAATCAGGAAGTTACTTAACTCTTAATGACATAATGGTTACTAATGTTAATTATTAAATTACACCCTGAAAATAATACACATGCTATATCCACATATTGGTGCCAAAAGGAAAGAATAAAGTTTATGCTAATCATAGCAAATAAGATTAAAGGCATTGTTTAATCCTGGAGGACTTCTTTAGACTATGAAAAAAATAGGAACAGTTAACTGTCAGTAATCTTATCATCTATTTCTAGCTTGTGCTTGATTATATAACTTGTAGCTTTGGGAACTCACTGGCCTAGCAAGACACTTAGTAATTTGACTAATAAGGCTGAGGATTTAGGAAACAAATCTTCAGCTCTGAAGTTACTGAAAGGTCTTAACACATGCCTCTAAATTAGTGTTATGTGTTATCTCAACCACCAACATACAGCCATAACATTGTGAAGAAATGGTTCCTGATTTAACTTTAAAACACACACAGCCTCCTATATATTTCTTAGTATTTTTAATTGTTGTTTAATTTGGAAATTAACATTCAAGGTGTCAGCCTTGATCTACTTCTTTTTATGTGAGTCAGTGGAAACGTGTCTTAAATCCATTTCTAGAGACATCAACGAAAGGAAACAGTTTGTGCTGGTTTAAGTTTACAGATTTTGAATACAGGTAGTCCTCACTTAGTGACCGGGTTCCGTTCCTGAAACCCGGTTGATAAACGAATTGGTCACTAAACGAGGAGCAGCCCTTACCGGTATTTCAGGCATAATGTACTTTACTGGTAGTGGGTTTTTCAACCATCGGTAGATAGTTTTAATGTCACCTTTGCATCATTTATAACATTTTTCATATATATTTTAAATGTTTTAAGCTCTAATGTACTGAACTTAGTTTGCATAGTGTACTGTAAATATAGGTAATCTGAGAGAGTTGATGCGAGTTCTCGTACATCGCCATAATACCAACTCATCAGAGAGCCGGTCATAACTCTGAGGGGTCACTAAACGAGTAGGTCACTAAGTGAGGACTAGCTGTATTATAAATTAAGCTGTGATATTACAAATGTTTACATGCATGCATAGCTTTCCACATGAAAGCGTAAAGTAAATTGTCTGCGTAAGTGATTTCAAAATGAAAACCTTCAGCTGTTCTTGTGCTGTACCTATCCTTAAGTTCTCAAAGCATTTCAAAGTTCTGACCTAGCAAGTTACACTCCTGCTAACAGCAGTGAGAGTTACATGGCTCAACACCACAGAGCCTTTTGCATCCTACAGAGCAGGTTAGTGCCTTTTGCTGTTTCTTTAAAAGAATTATTTTTAAACACCCAAGGTATTGTTAGTTACAAAGTATCTGCTTTCAGTTATTCTCTGGTAAGGTATGAATGATGTTACCCACACAGTCCTAGAAATTAGAGCTGGAAAAGATCCGCCAAATCACCTACTCCATCCCTGCCAGGCCAAGATTCTTCCTCTGCTTCACTGCTTTGTCAGGTTTCAAGCAATAAGGCATTCATCATTTGCTTGGGAACCCACACTCTTAGGAGAATTAATGGCAGTGCTGAGTATAAAAATATTGCCTAATTTTCCCTTTTTCAGTTTTAGTCCATTGCACTCAGTAGTACCTCATTTTAACGCCATAAATAATTCCTCTGTCCTCAGTGTTTATCACTTAGCCAGGTTCTACATATTTAGTTCTTTCAGTATTTTCTCATGGCAGTCTCTCCCAGCTCCTTAATCACCTTTCTCATTCTTTGAATTCAGATCCCATTTACTGACGTTTTGCTAGTGGTGACCTGCCGAGAACTCTGTGCAGCATTTTAGGTGAAATGTCACAAATGTGTTTAGAGTCTGGCTATAATCTTCTTATTCTTAAACGACATAGTAGTTTACATAGTCCTGGACATATCTATACAAGAAAGACGCTTCTGTTTTTCTGCATGTGCGGACACAAGGGGGCTGGCCTTTTTTGCTACCATATTGCATTGCCAGCTCATGTTTAATCTGCTTCCCATTCTCACCCCTTGAGTGTCAGAGAGCACCATTGTTTTCCAAGTATTTCTCTTAGAGTTCTCTTGGGACCCATCTTATTTAACCTTTTTGTTACTAACCTTGGCACAAAAAATGGGGCTGTGTTAATTGTTTGTGGATCACACCAAGCTGGGGGGTATTGCTAATACAGAGAAGGATCAGGATATCATACAGAATGATCTAGATGACCTTGTAAACTTGGGTATTAAGAATAGAATGATATTTAATACCAGAAAGTGCAAGGTCATACATCTAGAGATAAATAACAAGAATTATTCCTGTAAGTTAGGGACACATCAGCTGGAAGTAACAGAGGAGGAAAAGGACCTGGGAGTACTAGTTGATCACAGCATGACTGTGAGTTACCCAAGGGATGTGGCTGTGAAAAAAAGCCAATGCGGTTCTAGGATACATCAGAAGAGATATTTCCACTAGAGATAGGGAAGTGTTAGTAACATTATACAAGGCGGTGGTGAGACTACATCTAGAATGCTGTGTGCAGTTCTGGTCCCCCATGTTTAAGAAAGATGCATTCAGACTGGAACAGGTGCGGAGAATGGCTATAAGGATGATCCATGGAATGAAAAACCTGCCTTGTGAGAGGAGACTTAAAGAGCTTGGCTTGTTTAGCCTAACTAAAAGAGGGTTGAGGGGAGATATGATTGCTTTCTGTAAATACATCAGAGGGATAAATATCAGGGAGAAAGAGGAATTATTTGAGTATGGCATCAGTGTGGACACAAGAACAAATGGATATAAACTGTGCATCAGGAAATTTAGGCTTATAATTAGATGCAGGTTTCTAACCATCAGGGAGTAAAGTTCTGCAATAGCCTTCCAAGGCGAGCTTTTTTGTGGGGACAAAAAATGTAACTGCCTTCAAAACTGAGCTTGATAAGCTTATGGAGGAGACACTATAATGGGACGGCCTAGTTTGGCAATAGACTGACTTTTGACTGCTGGTGGTGGATATACCAGTGGTCTGAAAAGGGAGGTTGGATGGGGAGAATTCTTCCTTGGGTGACTGGCTGGTGAGATTTGCCCACGTGCTCAAGGTTTCACTGATGACCATATTTGGGGCATAAATAGTGATTTGAAGACTTTAATAACTCAGTCATAGGAGAGAGGTTTAATGGAGGAATGGTGAGTGAGGTTTTGTGACCTGAATTGTGCAAGAGGTCAGACTAGATGATCATATTGGTCCCTTCTGACATTGGAGTCTATGAGATTATCTAGTTTTTTTCTTACTGAGGATTTAGTGCCCGGTAAGAAAAAGTGGGATCTAGGAATATTGCAGTTCTGCAGGTATTTGGAATGTCTAAATGCCTGAGTGGGGGACGAATTGTTTAGAGTGATTTGAGGAAGTAAAACACACAATTGTATGATGAAAGCAAGGGAAAGAAAAATTCTTAGTGGTGATAAGTCTCCCAAAGGAAGTAGTGGAAGTTCAGGCCCTTAAGTCAATTAAAAGTAGACAGAACAAAATACATCAGTCTGTGAGTAACAAAAGGAGAGACAGAATGCTCTCAAATGGGTCAACCCTAGTTTCTGTGATTCTATAAATTTATGGTCTGGACTTGCCAGTAAACACAGTATTTCCTCATACTAATTAGCCACTCTATTTCTAAAAGATATGCTGTAGTTCAAAGAGGAATTAATTTAGTGAAGTCCTATGGCATGTGTTTTGCAAAAGGTCAGACTAGATGATCACAGTGTTCCTTCTAGCTTTAGAATCACAGCATCTCTTGATAATCTTCTTGCAACTGCACATAGCTTTTGGGGTGCCCTTGATGATCAACATCTCACTCCTCCATTCCACTGCTAGCCAGGCCCCATGTTGCCTCGTAAGACAAAAATGATTTAGAGCTCCACGTTATATTCCTGTCACTGGAAGCAAACATGACAGCTGCCATCATGGCCAGTCCAGGGCCTGAACCAGGCACCTCTAGAGCTAAAAATATAAGTGCCTGCAACTTGAGCTAAAGAGCCAGAATCTGGAGGTAGGGCTGACAGTCTTGTATCCTATGTGGCTAGGACACAAATTAGCACAGTTCCCAGTTAGTTCAAACTAACCACAGGTTTTTAGTTTGAACTAGAAAATGTGGCGAGTTTGAACTAAGGCACCTACATCATGCTAGATCAAACTGAAGTTCAAACTAAGTGCTAAGTTCGAACTAACCATCTGAACTAAGTAGTTTATTTCTTATTTTGAACTAGGCAAAGCCTATTGTAGACATGGACTAATTTACTAGTGTAGACATAGCCTTAATGTCCATAGTCCAGGGTATTACCCAAGAAAAACAAAACAAAATTCTTCATTATTTAGTTTGTGACAGAGCCCACACAATGCTAGGCACATTTCAAATTCTTGGGAGGACAAAGCCCAGCTTATAATCAAAATGACAGCAAAGGGATGAAGAGTGAAAGAAAGGGATACAGTACATGTTGTTTGAGAGCTTGTTTTGTTTGCTAGCCTGGGGTTTTGTACACACAAACTCTTAACTATTCTGTCCAGCAATTTGTATCTATTTAATTTAATAGAAATGTGTAGTCAGAATACTCTGTGTATGATGAGAGGCTAACGGTGTCATGGCCTGGCACATCAGCTTGTAGATGATACTCCAGACGGGTTCCTACAAACTGAGCTGTCTAGTTCAGTGGTGTCAGACATGCGGCCTATGGGCTGAATCTTCCATCCAGCCCATGACTGGTCTCCATGGGACCATGCTATCTCCTCAGTAGAGAGAGTTCCCTAGTATTTCAGTTTATGGTATGTGTGGCCCACTTCATGTATATTTAAGGCAAATTTGGCCCACCATAGCTAATGAGTTTGACACCTGTGGGATGCCAGTTGAACATGTTTTTCTATAGAGAAAAGATCTCAGTTTGGCAGCAGATATATCCTGGAACTCAAGCATCTTACTAATGACATAAAAAATAGAGTTAGGTGGTGGTGGTGGTCTGAGTAGCAGTGTACCCATCTGACTAATGTCTCTCTAAGATACAAACTGGGGGCATTATTTTGGGTTAATAAACCGGATTTCATTAGGAAAACTTTCCACCTTGGTTTCACTAATTATTGCACTGTGGCACATCTGTGATGTGATTTTTTTTTTTTTTTTTTTTTTTTTAAGACCATTCCTTCTGTCAAAATCCCAACCCATATATACAGAAATGCCTGGGTAGCTGTAATATATGCAGCTTTTAAACCTTCCTTTTCAAAATATTCAATTTGTATAACCATATTCCAATGCCCAAATCTCTGCTTTCTTGTCACAATAAATTAAATACAAGCCGTTCCAAAGGCAATAAGATGGTGGACCCACAATAGAGGCCAAATCAATATTTAGACAGCTTCAGGCTACTGAGATTCTGTAGCTTTAAAACTCACCAGCAACTGTTTGCATGCATTTATTATCCAAGTTATAGTTTGTATAGTTTTTTAAAAAACATTAGCTCTGAACTGAAACTCTTTAGAGACTCCTCCCTGAGGGCATCTATTAGAACTGAGGGTATGATTGTGCGTGCATTAATGGTTACTTGACTTCTGTGTGTCTGTACAGGAATTAGGACAGTGGTGGTTACAAAATGTTTGTGAGACTGACATTATCAAGGTGGAAACCTGACCATCCCTCTCATCTGCCCTTCACTGAGTTTTTTTTCCTACTTCTCTTCAAGCGGTGTCGTCCATATTTTCTCCTTTACATAGCAAGAGCTCTGCTTCTGACATTCTCTGCATAAATTAGACGTAACATCTGTTCCAAATGCTGTATTTATCATCTAGGCTTACTAGGTCCGAAAGACTGAGTCAGCCTGGAAGAGAGCTTTACTTGGGAATGTTATGAGTCAGGTACAAGGTTCTATGGACTACACTATAGGAAACAGAGCACAGGTGAAAACATAGCAGAGCTGCCCGATACTTCAGTTGTTTTGCAGTCATTCCCCCTAGTGGTTATATTAAATAACTACCAGGAGAGTCTTTTTATTCCATGATGTTGAGTTCCAGAGGGGTAACCATGTTAGTCTAGTTCAGCAAAACAAATGAAGAGTCCTGTGGCACTTTTAAAGACTGACAAATTTATTTATCATATGAGCTTTTGTGGGTAAAACCCCACTTCATCAAATGCATGCAATGGAAATTACAGTATGAAAGGGAATAGATAGATGTAGAGAAAAGTACATCAAAAAATCAGTTCAGAATTTTTTTTAGCAAACTAAGCAATTTGTTTTCATTCCAACAGTGTTCCCTTCCATATAGTAGTTTCCTTTTTATATGTCTGATGAAGTAGGATCTTACCCATGAAAGCTCATACAATAAATTTGTTAGTCTTTGAAAGTGCTATGGGACTTCTTGTTTTTATTCCTTGGAGTCTCTTCCAATCTCAGAATACACAATCATTTACTACTCTTACAGATATGTATTGTAATTAATTTTTACAAGATATGCAGTGATACAGAAGCCCATTTATTGAAAATCTCAAGAAAAATTAGCTTCTGTGTGGCACATGTAAAGTTTGCAAGTAATCTTGCTAATCAAGCTGAATGGAGATAACATTCAGATACTCTTTCAGTGAACTAACAATCTAACAAATAAGCAGAAAATGTAGCACTGTCAGGGTAAAGATCAGTTCAATTACCAGCTCCTAAGTCTGGGCTATTTTGCATCAAAGGAATACAGTAAAATGGAAGTATATAGAATTTCGTAGCAAGAGTGGTGTAAGATGCAAGCAGTCAAAATCTGAAGTTTTCTAAAATAGCAATTATTACAATTCCATTATGTATCGAAAACCTATTGAGAACACATTTTAGAAGTATCTAAAAAGATGGTTGTTTATCTCTCCTTTCAAAGGTACGTGTGGTACGCCTCTTAATAATGTAGTGTTACAAGTGGAGGACTATGAATAACAATGGCTCAGTGGTTTCTTTTTAAAACTCTCTATTTTTTTTCTTTAAAATATATGACATGTACAAAGTATCTGACGGTGTGGTGTGGCAAAGGATTTATACACACTTCTTTGGAATGACCTGCTTGATTCACTACCATACATAATTATTCCAGTGGGGGAAACAGTAGACAGTATATCTTGATTTCAGTAAGACTTTTGACACAGTCCCAAATGATGTTCTTATGAGCAAACTGGGGAAATGTGGCCTAGATGAATTAATGTTGGGTCAGTGCACAGCTGGTTGAAAGACCATATTCAGATTAGGAGGACATCTCTAGTAGGTACAACAGGGATTTGTGCTCATCCTGTAATATTCAATATTTTCTTAATTATTGGGATAGCGGAGAGTCTGCTTATGATATTTACAGATAACACAAAGGAGGAATTGCAGGTACTTTGGAGGACAGGGTTAGAATTAAAAAGAACCTCAGCAAATTAGAGAGTTGGTCTGAATTCTGTAAGATAAAATACAATAAAGACAACTGCAAAGTATTTCACTTAGGATGGAAAAATTAAATATACTATTACAAAAGGGGGAATAACCGGCTGGGTGGTAGCACCACCGGGGGTGTAGTGGATCACAAATTGAATATGAATCAGAACTGAGCTGCAGTTGTGAAAAAGTCTATTTTTTCTCCTGTGTATTAACAGCCATATATAAGACATGGAAAATAATTGTTCTGCTCTACTTAGTATTAGTGAGGCCTCAGCTGGTTGTGTCCAATTATGAGTGCCTGGACAAATTGAAGGGTCCGGAGGAGAGGAACAGAAATGATGAAATGTTTAGAAAACTTGCACTCTGAGGAAAAGATGTATTTTTAAAAAAAATGGTCATGTTTGGTCTCGAGAAATGAAAACAGAGAGGAGCCTGATAAGTCTTCAGTTATGGTAAGGCTTGTTATAAAAAGACTTATGATCAATTGTTCTCCATGTCCCATGAGTGTAAGACGAGAAGTAAGGGCTTCTGGTGCAAGGGAGATTCAGGTTAGATGTTAGGAAGAGCTTTCTAACTATAGGGATAGTTACATACTGGAGCAGGTTATCAAGAGTGATTGTGGATCCCTGTCACTGGAGGTTTTTAAGAAGAGGTTAGAACAGATATACATCTATCAAGAATGATGTAGGTTTACTGCTTGGCCATGCCTCAGCATGGGGCTGGACTAGATGACCTTTCAAAGTTTCTTCCAGCTCTACATTTCTGTGATTATGGTCATGACTGTTCAGATTTAGGTCTGATTTAGCAGAGCACACTTAAAGCAGGTGCTGTGTAATGCATTGGGGAGCTATCTGCCTGTCCTAGATACTTGTTTGGCCCACACTAGCATCATATTGGAATGCCTTATGATCTTTAATGTGCTTATCCTCACAACACCCCTGTGTGTTAAGAACCAGCGTCCCTGTTTCACAGATTGGAAGCTAAGGTACAGAGAAGCGAATGACTTGTTCTGTGTCATACAGGCAGACTTAGGTGCAGCAAGAATTTTAACTCTGTTTTTTGAATCCCAGCTTATTCCCCTGGTCACTGGACAGTTCTTCCTCTCTTAGAGATCTTGTTTCTTGGCTGTTAGCCACTGCTTTGGAGTGGTCTCTCAGGGGAAATTTGGCACAAGCGTACTTTTCAGACTATGAAGGATGGGGAGCAGAAAAACTGGTAATTCCCCTTTTCCATTAGTATAAAAGCTTCCTTTTCTACTCTTGGATTAGTCAAGACATATCAGATTTTAAACCTGTTGCTGCTCCAGGACCTGAGTAATTCTTGTCCTGTGCTTCAATCCAATGTAATATGGGGTGCGGGGACCCTTTAATGATTAATGGGCAGAATGTAGTTGAGATTGTCAGAAGTGCATGATGTATGAAATTTATTACATGGCTCTGTGTATGTATATCACCACAACGTATCTGAGAAAGTTGGGTGGCAGGTGCACGTACAAGTGTTAGGGTACATATTCCTTACATATAATATAGTTGTGGTGAATGTCGGATGTATGTGTGTAATACAAACCAGAAAATAACTATAATTCATTCCCAAAGAAAAACAGGGTAAAACTGAGTACTGAGCTACTGCTCTGTCTGACTTGTAGCTGTTGAATATGAATGCTAATGTATTCCCTCTGTGCTGTAACTGAAATTCAGGGAAACAATGCAGTTCTGTGATTGAAGAAATAATGCAGCTCTCTGATTGAAGAGAATCAATGGGCAGTGCAAAAGCAAAATCTTACATTCATTGTGAAATAGTAACTTGATAGAGGGTGGCCAGTATGGATTTGAGGAAACATAAGTCCAGTTGGCCTTCAAACTAGAAGGAAAGGTTTATGTATGAATTTTCATTTAACATGCAATATACCTACTTCTCTCCCGAAACGCTGTTCGGATTTAAATAACACTTTTATTCACCAAGCCATTGTTCACCAAGGTTAGAAAAATTGTACTACCATCAAGTTAAGGGAGAATGATGCATTCATTCATGAATAAATTATCAATCTGTATGCTAATACACATTTTTTAGTCGCATGAGCTTTCATGGGAGAATATCCCACGTTGTCAGACACTTTGAAGGGGGAGAACTTACAGAATTGGATGAAAATAAAAGCTGGAGAGTGTAAGACATGGGATCAGGTCATACTGCATCAGCAAATCAGAACATTTGTAAGGATTCAAACTTCAGGAAACAGCATACAGAGGGAGGGTGAAGTCAAATTACCTGTTATAATGTGAAAAGAATCCGTAGTCACGATTCAGCCCGGCTTTCACAGAATTTAATTTGCATATTAATTCGATTCCAGCTGTTTCTCTTTGAAGTCCCCCACGAAAGCTCATACAATAAATAAATCTGTTAGTCTTTAAGTGCCACAAGACTCCTTGCTTTTTTTGCTTTACTAGACTAACGCGGCTGCCCCTTTGGATCATTTTTTAGTCTTTTATTAGTGTGAATGCCTTGTTATAACTCTTTACATCACTCAATCTAATTGATGTTTAGTTCAGCCTGCAATGTGAAAAATAGAAACAACACAAAGCAGGCAGCATTAACTATTGGAAGTAAAATCATCGCTGACCTTATAAAAAGATTAACTGGTGCTTTGCAGTATTTATTTCTGGACATTAGAGCTGTCAGGTTATCTAAGTACACTTGAAAGACTTGGGACAATAGCGATGCTGATGATAATGCTGTCAATTTCCCTGTTTGTTTTTGTTTTTTGCAGGTCACTGCCAGGGGATTTGGTCCATTGTTACAGTTTGCCTACACTGCTAAGCTGTTACTCAGCAGAGAAAACATCCAGGAGGTCATCCACTGTGCTGAATTCCTGCGTATGCACAACCTGGAGGACTCCTGCTTCAGCTTTCTTCAGACTCAACTGCTGAACAATGAAGATGGCTTGTTCCTGTGCAAAAAGGATACCACCTGTCAGAGAATGCATGATGATGAGAACTCTGAGGAGGAGGAAACTATGGAATCAGAGACTTCAAAGATTTCCTGCCCAAGGGAAAGAATGCATCAGGAACCTTTTAACTTTGAGTCCACTGGTGCTGGCACAGACAAAGAGGAAGGGATGCTGCCTGACTCTGACATACTAAGAGATAGCAAAGACCATTTGGAGAAAGATGCAGTAACACGGTACCCCAGATATAAGAAATACCAGCTTGCTTGTACCAAGAATGTCTCCAACACATCAGACACCAGTACCTCAGGTTTTGCAAGCACATTTGGTGATGAGGGCTCTGGAAATGGCCTCAAATCAGGACTTGCCTTAGGGCAAATAAAAAGTGAGCCTCAAAATGAGGAAAATGATGAAGAAAGCATCACTCTTTGTCTGTCTGGAGATGAACCTGACATCAGGGATAAAGAAGGGGATGTCGAAATGGACAGGAAACAGCCAAGTCCTACTTGTGTTGACAGGTCTAAAAGTGGGTCCTCTCCTTCCTGCTTAAGGTCTTTCTTCAACAGAACAAAAAGCGTGGATTTGGTTGGCTTCCCTAGTGCTTCCCAACAGCACTTTGCCAGGAGTTCAGCATGCCCTTTTGACAAAGGGACAACTCAGGGTGACCACAAAACTGACTACAGCCCTTTCACAGGGAATTATGGACAGTCCCATGCCATTCAGAAGGATGCTTCCAACTTCACAGTGGGATCGCCTCTCAGAGGACCTGGTTTTGAAGCACTCTGTAAGCAGGAAGGTGAATTGGACAGGAGGAGTGTTATATTCTCTTCAAATGCTTGTGACCAAGTAAACACTTCGGTGCATTCATATTCTGGTGTGAGCAGCTTGGACAAAGACCTCACGGAGACTGTGCCAAAGGGTTTGTGGGCTGGAGGCAGCCAATCCCTTCCTAGTTCACAGACCTATTCCCACAGT
Organism: Podocnemis expansa; assembly: GCA_007922195.1. NCBI lineage: Eukaryota > Metazoa > Chordata > Testudines > Podocnemididae > Podocnemis > Podocnemis expansa. Next base: position 39,614,026 of record ML681979.1, on the reverse strand, counting down.
GGACTGACAACTGATCACTTGCCAGGAAGGATGCGGCCTAACACCAGCTGCCCAGTGCCAATAAAAGTTTGCCCTCGCTCTCCTCCTTTGGAAACCAGAACCAGGACCTCGAGTTCATGTTCCTCCTACTCATATGCAGAGGATGGCAGTGGTGGTTCTCCTTGTAGCCTCCCTCTGTGTGAGTTTTCATCTTCCCCCTGTTCCCAAGGAGCTCGATTCCTGGCCCCTGAACATCAGGAGCCAGGCATGATGGGAGATGGAATGTACAACCAAGTCAGACCCCAGATTAAATGTGAGCCATCCTATGGAACAAACTCCAGTGATGAGTCTGGGTCGTTCTCAGAAGCAGACAGTGAATCATGTCCTGTGCAAGACAGAGGACATGAGGTAGGGAATTAAGATAAGTACGCATCTAACAGTCCTTGTGACCCATTTAATTAGTCCTTTATTCTCTTACATGACTTTTGGCATTTGCCCAGCAGTTTCCTGTTTACAGAGGCAAAGGGGGATATGTTTTCATCTCCTGGTCAGCTATGCCTTCATGGTTAGCATAGGAGAGATCACAAATAGTTGTGCTGCGCTGCTGCAGCCTTGGCACTTATTGAAAGTGTGCTATTAATCAAGCAACAGCAAGCAGCTGAGTGATGAGAATCAATTTATGTTTATAGAAATGCTGCTAAGTACTCGTTAATTGCCTCTCTTTTTCATTCTGCTTAAAAAAATATGTTTTAAGGAATTAAAATATATTTCACTCTGAAACCGTACTGGTTCCTCCTGCTTGGTGTATATAATATAGTATTATGGTGGCAGTTACAGGGCCCAGCCAGGACTGTGGCCTTGTAGAGCAGAGGCTGCACTGTATAAACAAAGAGAGTCCCTTCTCCAGATCACTTGCAGTCTGTATGAGACAAAGGACAGGAGGCAAAACAGTGCGGCAGTGAGGTGAAATAGCGTTCCTAAAGTCATACAGCTAGTTGATGACAAAGCCAGGAAGAAAACCAGGTTTGCATCCTCTCAGTCTCGTGACCGAGTCTCTAAACTGTGCAGCTTCCCTATGTGTTGTTTTTTCTTTACAAACAGTGAGGTTTTCTTCTCATTGCTAACTGACAATTTGGATATTCCTGCCCATGTCCCCTCTTATTACTGAAGACTTTTGCAGACAAGTTGCATAAAAGTGGGAGCGTTGCTGGTGCCAGGCTTGCAGGGCTCGAGCTCCAAGTCCCAGCACCCGAGCCCCAAGTCTGCACCGGGCCAGCCATGGTGGCGGCTGCAGCAGGAGTGTGCGAGCCCTGAATGTCAGGACCCCAAGCCCTGGATCTTTTTCCGGGCTAGCAGCACTCCTGCATAAAAGATCATGAAATGTTATCCTTGATTTCACAGGAACTATTAAGGGAAGTGTATGAGAGTGTATGAGACCAAGAAACAAGTTGTGACTTGGCATGTGGCACTGACACATGTTCTTCCCTCAGGAGGAGAGAGATATGGCCACTTAACACAGACAGAAAAGCCAGGTGTAAATACTGGGGTGACCGTTCACTAACTAGGAGTGAGTCTTTCACTCTAAATTCTTGAAGGTGCAGGACATAGCTTGGGAACTTGAAAAGAGAATGGATGTTTTTACTGAACTCCACTAGGGAATTGAAGGAACTGTTGTAATTTCTGTACGGAATTGCATATCTGCCATCCTAGATGAGAACAGTCAAACATCCCGTTGATGCCTGCTGCCCTGGCATAGAGAGTAGGTGAGTTTGGCTGGCTAGGTTAACATGTTGTGAGAGGCTAGACTAGAACTGACTGGACTTAGGTCCATAGGGATGAAAAGAGAAAGGGATCGGGAAGGCAAAAATGTCATTTATTTTATTTTATCCCCACTTTTTGTGAAAAGTGGTTTAATTTTTCAGAACTTTTACCCACAGCTGCTATTCGCGGTCATTCCTACCATCATTCTGAGGTATGGCTGGTGCCTCCCTAAACAACAAGACGTGACCTTTATGAGGAGCAGACTCTAGGAGGCTGGTCTATGCTTGGATTTAAGTCAGGGGTGGTGTGTAGCTGAACAGGCCTGGGAGGCATCGTGACTTAGAGCAGTGGTTCCCAACATTTTGTCTGCCCTGGCACACCATGCTACCTTTAATTAATTTGAGACACACAACCATACAGTTTCCAAATGAAGTCATTAAGATTCATGAGCGTATGAGCCAATCCAGAGCTTTTTGAGTAGTTTTTCAAAAAAATGTGTGGCACACCTGCTCAGGCCTGACAGCACACCGTTTGGGAAACACTGATTTAGAGTCACAACTGGTGGCAGTGAAGTCATTTTGAAAGTGGGCATTTTACTTCCACTGCACATTTAGTTTCTGTTGCGGGAAGCAGGGGTAAGTTGCAGTGGAGTCAGTGTCCCTTCTCTTCTTGACCCTTCTCTACCTGTGGGGCGGGGGGGGGAGAGGGGAGTTATCCAGAGCATTGACCTAGACCCAAATCCGGGTCCTAAAGGAGCCATGCAGGAGTGGGTGAGCCTGTTTGGCCACATCAGGGCTACTCACAATCTACATTTACAAGAAAGAAGCAAGACAGTGGGGAGAGAGGGTGGGGGAGAGAAGGAAGATAACAAAATAACATAAAATCATGCTGTTATGTTACTCAGTGAGGTCAAATGCACAGCATGGTGTAATAAAGAGAAGAGGCAGATTTTTGTTAGTCTTCTTTAAACGACTAATTAGGTGTGTTGGATGGCAAATTATGTGTATGCCACAGCAAAAGTGGTTCTGAAGGAGTTGAATCAGGAGAATGGGTGCTTTGTGAATCGTCTCAGATGGTGGCAGGGACAAAAGGAGGACAGCATTCATGGGCAAAACAGAAAAATGGGGTATTGAAGCTGCCTTCAGAATGCCCCAGCTGCAAGGAGTAGTTGTGGTCCAGTGAACTGAGCACAGAGGATTAATATACCTGTCCACTTTTTCAGGACCTTTGAGGTGTATTGATGAAAAGTATTGTTCATTGGAGTAAATTAATACTCCATGAGGTGGTATTGTGCTCCTCTGAACACAAACATTCCAAGGTAACAGGAAATTAGATTGTGTGAGCAATAAGTCCCTCTTTGTCTGACAAGAGAATTTGGGAGCGCTAGTCCAGTAGAACAGCAGGTAGAAATACAATGCAATCTTATTTAAGAAGTGTCTTATCATACAAACATCTCAAGATACACCATATCCATGTCCTTTGAAATTAGCACCTGGGAATGGCAGCAAAAGATACTGTAAATCAGACAATATAAAATACCTGGAAGAGTGGGGTGAATTTTCAAATCTCTGTGGCTCCTTTTAGCAAATTTGCTACCATTCAGATCAGTGGGAACCACATGTAATGTTTTAAATATTTAACCACTGATGTCAGCTGCCTCTTTTTAAGCTTTTAATGAGCACTTTCTCCACCCTTGAAAATGTGATTTTTTCCCACTGCCATCCTTATTATTTTGCAAACTGGTCTCTAATTCTTCAGTGTCTATGCATCATGCCAGAAACTGGGAATGTCCAGTGGGAGAGATCACTTGATGATTAGCTGTTCTGTTCATTCCCTCTGAAGCACCTGGCATTGGCCACTGTTGGAAGACTGGATCCTGGGCTAGATGGACCTTTGTTCTGACCCAGTACGGCCATTCTTACCACAAAATGAAGCTGTTCTTGGTTTGCTTTTTTGTATTTTGAAGTGTAGCTGATGAAATAGTTAATTGAGTGTAATTAACCCCTACTACCTAGGGGCCATATTGTGCCTCCCCATTTACACCCAGTAGGACCTTGCTGCTTGAGTATTTCCGTTGATTGTAATGTGTAGTTGTCTTGATTTTGGTGGGACTACTCAATACAGCTGATGGACTCTGGTTCTCAGTTTTCAGACAAAGTATCACTTGGATTTCAGACCTGTCATTCTTAATTTGGGTCCCAGTGTGTCATCGATGTCCAGAAGTAATGTCACAAAAGTATCATTTCCTTCTACTTCATTCCTTCAGTTTATTCTGCTTGCTTAGGGAACTTGCGCCATTGGTAAGCACATTTACTCAAACCAGTTAATTCAAAAAAATTTTGGTTCTTGTGGGGAGGAATGCCTTTGCATTGTATGTATCTTCCTTTGGCAATAGTCATGTGTGCATGATGGGGTTACTGAGATTTTTGTCTTCAGTTACCTGTGATGGATAAAATAGCATGTGCAAGCAGAAGCATCCCTGTTACAGTGCAGTACAGTTAGAAGAGCGGATAAGAGAGACTATCTGCATCAGCATCCTTTGAGCTGCAAGGATTTCATGGAAATGGCATATTGTTTAATGTAATGGCCAATTCCATACAAATCTTTCTCTTTATTCATTCCTCTCAGTCTCTGGAGAGTAATAATTAAAGTCAATTACTGGAATGTGTTACCACTGAGAAGAATACAGATGTTTTTGCTTTGCAACCAATTTCCAACAGTCTTGCTTAAAATAGCATCAAAAATAAAACCAGAAATAATGAATCCTTAAGAAGGAAGTAGCATGTCCAGAAGTATAACTCTCTCTCCAATGATACGTTATTTTCTTAACATTTATATTCCTAAATATCCTTTGTGGCTGTCAAACAAGCTGGGTGCAGCATGCCTCTAAACATCATTTTTAATTAAATCTATTTGTATATGGCATCAGATTCTTCTGTATTGGGTAAAAATTAAATCCGAACTGAGGACACTTTGATGCAGTTTTCCTGAAGAGAATAAAAAAGGGCAGAAAGTGTTAGGAAGTTGAGTTTTCCATGAACTATTAGTATCTAAGGAGTCACATTCAGCCTGTCTTTCATTTGTATTTAAGAGGAATTTCCCACTTGGATTAGTGACTCACTTTTCAAAAGAAATGTTCAGAAAAGCTGTGCTAATACAGTTGGCATGCTGAGCATGTTAAAGACAAATTCTCCTCAGTGTGGGGCCAGAAGCATTCATGTAAAATGACAGATGGAACAGTTGGTTCTCTGCTCATCTGGAGACCCAAAACTAAGTATTAAGGTTTTAAGGGGACCACCAGCAGCTGCCAACACCACCTAACTTTAGAAGAGGTTCCCAGATGCAGATAACTAACTCTGTTTGGAGGGGTTGGGGGAGCTTAGACAACAGCCGTCTCCTCAGCATTTCCTGTTAGTTAGTTTAGGCAGTCAGCTGCTCAGCGTTTCTGTGAAATCTGCTTCTTAGTGCCTACCTCCTTGTACACTGTATAAGTAGCCTGGGTGCTTAATTTGAAGTTATGCATGCCATTAGGAGACAGGGCATCGACAGGTTGGGCACTGCAGTGTTCAGCGTAGCAATGCCCAAGTCCTCCTTGTGCATTGTAAAACCTACAACTCATGAAATAAATCTTCTCTTGGCCTTATTCCATATTAGGAATGCTACGGTATCCCTGGTGGTATCCTGAAAATTGAGAGGACTCAATTGCGAGGTCATCAGGAAAAACCTTAGCCTCTGTTCTTCCTATATCTCCTTAGGAGCCACTTCTTTAAATAAGTACTTTTAAAATGTTCATGGAGCCTACAGGCAGCACCAGTGGTTGCTGGCATAAATGGGGTTCAGCACTGTACGGGGCAGACAGCTTGTTGCAATAATGATACTGCACACACTCTGCTAGCCTCATGGAGAATTAGAGTGAGTTCCATGCATAGAACTAGTGACAGGAGGGCCATGTACCCCTCTGGCCTCCAAAAAAAATTATTACCTGGTTTCTGGTGTCCATCCCAGCATGCCAATAAGGTTTACAATAATCTGCTGTTGAGTAATTTTCTAAACTCTAGTGGAATTTGAACTCAAACTGCATGATGAAGCTACTGGTCAGGTGAATAGACAAATCAAATGAGATACCTATGGTATCTCAGCTTAACTGAGCAGCAGCTCTTTTGGGCAACCTGAGTTAGCCAACATGCCTGCTGCATCACAGAATACATCTCCTTCACCTCCAAAAAAGTCCACGTACTGCTTGTCTCTCTCCCCAAACTCTGCACCAGGAATAAGAGCCATTTACAGACACAACTGGTGGTTACTCTGGATTGGTGCACAGCTATCTGACCATCATGCTATATCACATTGGCTGATCAGCACAGTGCTGTAATCTGTAGACAGTTGTTCCCACACCTGATGACCTGGTCACTCTCCTACCTGCCCACAGCACAATACTAAGAATGTTACTCCTTTGCCTATGTACACCATTCTCCTCCTCCATCCCCTTTCACTCCCCACTCCTGGCCTACCACAGTCCAAGATGCTATGCTCTTCAGATGTTGGCCAAGTCACAATTGTCCAGGCCTTTGTTTGAAAGTTACTTGGAAGCTTTAGTAAATACAGGATGCAGCTGTCTACTTTATGAGTAAGCCAGACTAGTGTGAGTGTATCATGCCTGTTCTCCCTCTGCAAAATGCTGCTTATTATCTACCTGCTTCCTAGATGACCTAGGCCCAAATGAACTAAAAGACCTTCTCTCTGCTCTTGTTCCACTGAAGTACCTGCATTGGTCCGTTTCTGTAAGAGCTGAAGGAGAAGTTTTCTTTGTACTAGACCCATGCCTGTGGAATTCACTTGCTCTGGAAAAGCATAGACAGTTTAAACTGGTCACACACAGAATGAGTGGTACGACCTATTTCCTTCTCCATGCATCGCTCTGACTGTGAGCTCTAGAACCCTGGGCAGGTAGTTTACTGTCTGGGCTTTTTCCTTTGTCCTGTAAAATTTAAGAGAGCGGAAAAATATATTTTCTCCTTAGCTTTGGGAGTGTGCTTGGGTTCCAGTCTGGGCAATGTAAAGTGAGCCCAGAGAATGACATGGTACTGGGCTCCCTGTTAATAAATGCCATAGGAATCTGTGACTTCCAGAGAGTTGTCACCTTTGTATCTAGTCTGACAGTCGCACATCCTGAGCAGTAGTGCTGACTGTGAGCTGATAAGGATCATGATCCCACTGAAGTACACCCACATACAGAGGGATGAAGGGCAGAGCAGGGTGAGAACTGTTGGCTACAGAAAACTGTGGTAGGATGACATGATGACTGACAGAATCCAGGTGGGAGAAGGGTTGTGCCTGGTGGAATTAAAAGAGTGTATTGAAAGGGCAAGGCAGAGGGAGCAGTCTCTCCTCAAGATTGGTTATCTTTACACTTCCCCATCCAAAACTCTGTTGTGCATGTGTGTCCCACAGATGTGTTAGTCTTCAACTTGGAATGTCTGTTTGCCATAAATAAGATGGCACCTTGTAGAGATGGTTTTTGTTCTTTGTATGTTCTTTAGGCTTTAGCCTCTGATAGGTTTTCCACTGCGTGAGGAGGGGAAATGGTGACCAGAAGAAGCAGTTTGCTTCTGAAATTTGTCACCAAAGTGCACAAAAGTAAAAGTGTGTTCATGAGTGGGAATTTTCTAAAGCCCCTATGGTGGTCTGAATTTGCTCCCATTGACATCAGTGGTATGACTTTAATGGCAATTGAGTCGGATCAGTGTAGACCACTTTTGAAAATCCCTTCTAACCACAGTTTAGGAAAACAGTATCAGAAGTAACATCAGTGATTATATCCTTTTGTACGTAACAAACAGCTCCCCACCACAACCAAAAATCACTCTGACGATGCAATCCATAACATGTATTCATCAGGAGCGGCAAGCTGAGTGACCACCAGGCGTTTTTAGTACCTGGCCGTCACTAGGCTGTGGTGTTCAGTTTTAAAGGGATGAATTAGCAGTTTTTATGTTGTTTATGTAAACAAAACAAAACAAAAAAGGAAGATTTGAAGTGGGTCTGTCTTTAAAGGTGCTACAAGTGCCTAGGGTTCCCTTGTTTAGTATACACCAGGCCAGGTTTATATCGTATGCGCCCCTAGACGCAAGACCTTCAGCCCCCTTCCCCCTCTCCCTCTGCCTGCAGCTGGCCTTTTGTGTTTTCTGCTCTAGGGGAAGGGGTTGGCAATGGGAAAGAAGGGGCTGGCCAGGCCAGCTCTACATGAATGAAGGGCTGGGGTGACCAGCTCAGTCAGCTCCAGATGAGAGGAGCATGCTCAACCCTGGGATCTGGCTTCTGGCTTAGTCAGGGGCCAGAGCCTCAAGGGGAGGAGGAGAAGCATGATGGTGGGACCCTGGGAAAGAAGAGGGGAAGGGGCCAAAAGTCAGGCCCTCAGATGTGGCCTCCTAAGTTAGCTAGTGTCCCTGGGCGCAGGTCTCATTTGTCGGTGTGGTAATCTGCCACTGTTTAGGTGCCCCACAACAGCATCCCTCAGCATGTGCCTACTGTGCCTAATCAGAAACTGCTTTGTTACACACCCTTCCCCATGGGTTCTTCAGTTACTTTAACATTGTTGGGGACAAGATGATACAGCCACCTTGCTGGTATGTTTTTAAGAGATTTGGCAGCCCAAGTAAGATGCTGTGGGAAGTCAATTAGAAATAAAAAGCAAAAAGTCAAAATTGCTCACTAGATAGGAAAAATTCCAGTCGTCTAATGTTCACATCTATCATGTGGATTGTATTGGACCTGATTTTGTCCCTTTATTGAAGAGTGAAGCAGTAATTAGCACAGTAAAGCAGCAGCTTGCAGTAGTAAATAACACACTATCCAAGCCGGCGTTAGGTAGTGAAGCTTGAAAGAATTAATTGGCTATGTACGGGCCTTTCACTTGCTGAGTCAATGGCTGTCTCTGTCTATCTAGGTCACTATTAAATTGCTTAGCCATTAGATGTGATGACATTTACACTGGCCTCCTCATGCTACTGATGAAGAAGAACTCCCCAAAATCATAGACAGATTTTAGTTTTCAAAGGAGTTCTTTGGCCATCTTTCCTTTGATCATATCGTCCATAATTCAGGGGAAATATGACGTGCAGTGCTCGCAGAAGGGGTGGATGTGTTAAGGCTGTAGTATTTATGAGGTATCTTTGGTGAAGAACAGGGCCTCTGCTGTGAGGTAAAAATCCAGCAGGAGTAATTGTACTGTTAGATATTTAACAGCTCCCTTCTCTAGGAGTATCGGTTCTGCTATAATAACTCACTGAAAGAATGGGGCTTCTGTGAGTGTATCTGACTTGAACTATCGCAAACTGGTGAACAGAAAATTCCTTACTTTCTGAAAGACCCAATTCAAAGTTTCCTTTCTCAGAAGCAGCTCTTTGTTTTGTTTTATTGAGCAGACTCCTCCTTGCCTTTGAGAGATTCCTAGAGACATGTGACCAGATCCTCAACTTGTGGGAATCGCATAGCTCTATTGTAATTTATACCAGTGAAGAGCTGGCCCACAATCAACATGAAATATCATTAGCTCCCATAGCAACCACATCACAGACACTTTCTATTAGTGGAGAAATAATGTCATTATTTAAAAGTAAAGAAAGATGCTTTACACTAACTGTATATAATGTGTAAATTGAAGGAGGTTGAAACTGATGTTCTTCTACTGTCTTCCTTTTTTTTTTTTTAATTTCATGTAATTCTGCACATTGAAGTCAGTGGTGTTACGCTAGTTTTCCTGACAGAGATCAGAATTTGGCCCATTATCTCCAGATTTTCACCTTTAACCCACTTGATTTCTGATTTGTTTCTTTTTATTTCCCTGTCCCCTTACCCTACTTCTCCTTGACATATATAAGTAGATTCCACGTATTGCCACATGAGCTTTTCCCTGTGGCAGGACATGCAGGCATATTTCCTGTCTGCACATAAACAACTTTTTGAAAAAAACGTTTAAAACTTGCTTACACTTTTGGTGTCAAAACTTGAATATTTTTCCTGTCTGGTGTCTTGCAAAGGAATCCACAGACAATTTTTTTTTTTCTGTTACTGGCCAAAGCTTGAGAGTGAACCATATGGCACCAAGTGTCTGTTTACTGTCCAAAGGCTAGGAAAGGGAAATCAAACATTCTTCATATCATTAGGTAGCAGTCTGCAAACAAGGTAGTCCACATCACCATGTCTAAGGTCAGTCTCTGTGTATATAAGCAAAGTACTGTTTTCTGTGGCAGCACCTGTTGGATATTCTCTGTTGCACTAGGCTGACCTCCAGTGATGTATTATAATATTAAGCAGTCTCTGCACCGTGGATTCACAGGTGGGACAGGGGGCAAAGTTCATTGCATGAAAACTGTGTGAAAGGATACAGAAGGTATTTGTGCCAAGTTTCCCGTGGCTAGGCTTTGGGGTCAAAAGGAGCAGTGACATTAGAGTTCATGGAATTGCAAGTCAACAATAAATTGAGGAAGTTACTGACGTGTTTGCCTTCTGTGGAGAGATTAAACTATAGTGAATGCCAAAGTGTGTTTTGTTATATGTGCAACCTTAGCATACTGTTGGATATAAACAAACAAGAAAAAGTTATTTTCATTTTAGAGCTATCTGTGCACTTAATCTGTTTATCTCCAAATACTTGAAGGGCACTGGCTGAGGGTGGTAATTGCACCTGTGAATGCCAGAGGAGCCTCTTCATCAGAATCTTTTGGCTGGTTAGAGAAACTAAATGTGTTTTCTCTGATAACCAGTTGTTAAGTATCGTCTACTTCAAACAGGAATTGAACTGTACAGTCAGGGTAAATCTTTAATGTTCACTGCCACCTTTTGGTCACTGTAGGCATGACACTAAAAAGAAAGCGTTGGTTCCAGGGTATTAAAGAAACAAGCTGCACTCAGCCCCAGTCTACATTTGGGGGAAATTTGGTGGCAGTCGACCACCAGTTACACAAGGAATATAAAATTCCTTGCGTAACCAGCGGCAACTTTCTAAGCCACTGTTACATAAAGCCAACCGCAAATCACTTGTGGTCGCATTCCCCTAACGCCCCCTGACCCCAGGACTTCCAGGGTCGATTTCCAGGAGCAGTGCAGCGAGTTCATACTCGCGATCCGCTCCTGGAAGGGCGAACTGACGACGGCGAGTTTGCCACAATCAGTATAGACATACCCTCCATCCTTCTTCAGTTTCTGACGAGTGCAGCTCAAATGCTCATCTCTTGTACCAAAAGAAGCTAGTTCCACACAAGGAATTATCTCAGCCACCTTGTCTCATTAAGTAAAAAGAAAGGCTCCAGTTTGCAGTTAATTGGCCTTTTTGTGTACAACTCTCATTTGCTCATGAAATACATGAAATACAATTTTTCTGTCAGAAAGTGCTTTTGTTTCAATCCATCCAGAAATTTTTCCCTTTGCAGAGACATATTAGCTGTCTCAAAGACAGTGTTCACAGCTCTCACTTTTTTAAAAGGCTGATTCACTAGGAAATATGGGAGAAAGGGATGGAATTTCTGAAATCAGAACCAATGACTGGTATAAAACAAACAAGGAGTCTGGCTGCACTTTTAAAGATTAACAAATTTATATATTGCATGAGCTTTCACGGGAGAAAATCCCACTTGGTCAGATGCTTGATCTTCAAGCATTAGGTCAAATTAGAACGTGTGGTTAGTTCGAACTAATAAGCACACAGTTAATTCAGACTAATGTTGAATTTCTTAGCTCGAACTAGCAAGTATGAACTAATTTGGCAGATGTAGACATAGCCTTTTTTTGTTTTGTTTTGTTGAATTAAACTAACTTGGCTACCCCTTTGGAAAATGACTGGTGTGTTTGCCTTCAGCTGTGGAATCAGAGTAGGAGTACAAAAGCTTACAACAATAAGTGAGGTTTCAGATTTTTTCTAGTAAATGTGACTTTGTCCCATGAAATCTTTTCAAAAAACAGCATTTTGGCATGTTTTTACTGTATTTTTTGTGAGGAAGGAATAAAGATTGTTGTTTCCAATTACCCTGACACCAACAAATGACATGACGCACAGCGAATTTGCTTGTAAAACCAGTCCCAGCTCTTGTTCACTCTCACTTGCAATCATACTGTTTTTGGTAAAATGTTTAACATGGAAGCTGACCTGGGACTCCATCCCACAGTTAATTTGCAGATCAAACTCCCATTGCAGAATTGGGTCTCTTCCAGTAAGGAGTTTGGAGTCCCTTACAATGCTGAAATCAATAGCAATTAACTGCTCCCAAAAGGCATTTCCCCACATGATCAGATTAGGCTCCTTGTTCGTGTAGGAGAGTCTATTATGAAAATTTCTTTGAAGTATTAGATTTATAGGGCCAGATTCTTAGCAAGTGTAAATCAGAAAAGCTTTGTTTATGAGTTTACAACAGTTAAGAATCCAGCCCAAAGAATTTGTTTCCCCATAAAATCAATCTAAGAGCAGCAGTATGCATTGGTAGATGGGTTGGTTTGTTGGTTTTGTTGAAGTGTTGTTTGTTATCAAAGAGATGGTGAAATTTTGGCTGCTTCATATGTTTGAGAAAAATAATTAGTGACTTTAACTGCATTGTTTGCACTGCAAATTATAACTTTATTGGTTGGTGTGTGTTCATTTGTGTAGGTGAAGCTTCCTTTTCCTGTTGATCAAATCACAGATCTTCCACGGAATGATTTCCAGATGATGATAAAGATGCACAAGTTAACCTCAGAACAGTTAGAGTTCATCCATGACGTTCGCCGGCGCAGTAAGAACCGAATTGCAGCTCAGCGCTGCCGCAAAAGAAAACTGGACTGTATTCAGAACTTAGAATGTGAAATCCGCAAATTGGTGAGTTACTTGCTGTTGTAGCCTCCATTAAAACTGCTAATTGGGCTATTGGTAAAATGATGGACAAATATTCAAAACAATTCCAGTGCAGTTTTTAGCAATTAGTTAATTATTTTAGTTACCAATGAGGTAAGTCTCAATAACCAATCGATTCTGATTTCACAAAGAGAGATTGCTGAGTGGAATTTTTTTTTTGTTATTGTTTTGTTATTGGATCAAAGCAATTATACTCCGTCCAGATCCACACTTGCCTGTATATGTCACTAGCTGTGTCAGGCAAAATACCTTATGACAATTTCATGGTCATGCTGTGTGTAATAAGAGAGAAGGGAATATGGTCTTAATTTTATTTAATTTCAGTACACACACTAAATTTTATAGTGATACTTGGTTTAGGCTGTCAAGCACTGGACTGGAAATTTGAAATACCAGAGTCTCACTGCCTTGAACCACCCAGCTCTGTTGCCTTCTACAAGTCACTTAATCTTTCTGCCTCAAGATATGTCTGACTTGACAGTGGCAAAGTCACCACCATCAGACTGATTTTTCCGGATCAACTGAACAGTCAGTTGAGACACACCCAATTGACCTAGAAACCAACACATCAAGTGGTGTAGTGCTGCATCGACGGGGAAGACATTTCCCATCAGGGTAGCACAGTGAAGATGCCACACTAACGGGTAGTTAGGAAGTTGACAAAGGTTACGCCAGCTAATCTGCGTAGCTGGCATAACTCCAGTGAACTGTCACTGAATTTTTGCAGCATGATAAGACTTAGCCTCAGTCTTGCACTCTGTGAAATGAGGATTACTAACATGCTCACACAAGTGTTATGGGGAGTAACAAGATGATGTCTTTAAAATGCTTCAAATGTTCAAAGTGTTTGTAGATTATTATTATTATGTTGGAGTGGAATGCTTAGGTGTATGGAATAATATCCATGTTGAGATTTTTTCTTTACATATAATGCTGAGTAATTCTTTTTCCTTTTTTTCCCCTGAATGCTTCAGAACATCACATATTATCTTCAATTTCTTTACTTAGCAAATAGACTGAAAATTAGCAAAGAAGCAGAAAAGCATCAAGACAAGGAATCTAACTATCTTAAGAAATGAGAGCCACCTAGCACTAACACTAGATGATCTCTGAAACCAAAGTAATATAGGGCCACACTCACTGCCAGAGTTTAACTTCTAGGCTATGAGATGATCAGAAAACCTCATCTTGGGGTCACAGTAGCACTGTTTTGAAAGATTACTTTAGAAGACTTCCTCTGTTCTAACACTGGTACCTCTTTCTATAACATATTCCAGGACGTTCTTTGCCATAAAGAATTATGTTAAAATAATGAAAAGATGCATACAAGTTAGGGAATGCCAGAATGAAGGTAGCTCACGCAGCCTTAACTCTGTCCTTTTCCATATGCACATTGTAATATATTATTTGATTTTAGGGTCACATACTAACTTTTCCATAAAAAACCAATAGCAAAACTCTCATGGTCTTAAATCACAACATGCTCCTGGCTTTTACTTGTCATCACCATGTCACACTGTGTAGCTGTAAAAGCCCATTTATTCATGTATCCAATGTCATCTGGAATGCTTTATTTTTTAATAAGGATAGAATCTTTTTCATCGTTGTTTTTTCCCATATCTCAGCAGCCTCCTTTATGCTAGTGTTCTAAGGTGGGGCAGCATGTGAAATGATATTACCTGCTCGTGACTTTGGTCTAGATCTTCATGCTTCTCTCACAGACCCATCCATCCACCCACTCGCTTTCTCCTTGACTGCATGCAAATAATAGATTTTCTTACCTAATTAATTCTTCTCAAGATGCACTTGGGCATCTGTTTACTTTTTAATATTTTCATGTTTTTGGTTGATTTATCAATATTTTGACAGGTGGTGGTTTTTCATGTGAACCATTCTCTTTGTATCTCTTCCATTCTAATGGCTGCGTAGAAAAGATACAATTCCAGTGATGGATCTAATGCCAGTATAACAACCAGAGGCCCGTTGTCCTCTTGCAACTAAACTTTGATATTGGCACTTTTTTAAGTTACCAGGAGAGCATCTTCAATATATAGCGTGAATTTCTGGGGTGAAATTCAGCAACCTATGTAATGGAGAAGGTTCGATTAGATTATCATAATAGTCCTTTCTGGCCTTAAAAGCTGGGTTGTTTTTTTTTTTTATTTGTGTAACTTCAGGCCTTTTCCTTGTGTTGTTTACAATATTTTTCATTAAGATAAACCTACTGATCTTTAGAGAGAGAAAGCAAGTATATGTGCATGTACCCATGGTGTGCATTCAGTCCATCTGCTCAGCAACACAGTTGTCAGAAATGTATCATTTTGAGTCACCACTCTTCATTGGCTTCCAGTGAAACATAAAGATGGTCTTTGTTCTGATTTACAAGGCAGCGTGCAAGCAGCAAGTCCTTGCAGAACAAGTAGAGGACAAAGCATCCCATGTGTCTGTGGCTTAGCCAATGCCATATGAAATCAAAATGTTGTCTATAATTTTGTAGAGTAGAGAAAGCATCATGTAAATCTGGAATAGAGCCTTATCTGCAGTAAGTGGCCTTTTTTAAAGCTAAGATGTCTTCTCTTTTTCAGGTGTGTGAGAAGGAGAAGTTACTGTCTGAAAGGAACCAGCTGAAAGCATGCATGGGAGAATTGTTAGATAACTTCTCATGTCTTTCCCAAGAAGTGTGTAGGGATATACAGAGCCCAGAACAGATCCAAGCCTTGCACCGATATTGCCCTGTTCTCAGGCCTCTGGATCTGCCAACAGCCACCAATATCCACCCTTCACCAACTGGAGTAGAGCAAAACATAGTGACATCCCAGTGCGTCGGGGAAAGCATGCAGTGCTGCTCGGAGCAAGACTCTGTGCAGCTGGGAGCTCACTGGCTACCTAACAACGTTTCAGAAAATTGTACAGCTGGAAGAGGGCTTGACGGAGCTGACCAAGGTACTTACTCAGAAAGTGAACTCCCATTAGAACAGAGTAGTCAAACAGTGACAGTAGACTTCTGTCAGGAAATGACTGATAAATGTACGACAGATGAGCAGCCTAGGAAAGATTACACCTAGTGACTTGTAACCTTACATTACACCTGGTCAGGTGTTCTTCAGTCAGCCAGTGGCAGTATTCATTTGTTGTCTAGAAGAACGTATTTGGTGCACACTACAGTGGTCTTAGCAGCAATACTGTTTTTAAGTATTCCCTCCTCTCTACAAGCGGGAGTTATCTTCACAATGGTGCTATCCCTTGCTCAGGCAGGGAATTAAACAGTGGCAACACTGTCTGTTTTTGTATGTTAATTTCAATCTTAACAGGGATGGACATAACACCTCTGAGGACCCAACTGCAGCTTTTTTCTCAGTGGCCCATGTCACAAAACCCTAACTCAGGAATTTCCTCTGAATGTTCAATTTTGCATTGAAGACAGCTTCTTTACACATCAAAGTTTTATAGCTAAACTGTACATATTATATATAATATATATAAAAATATATATCCATATGCAAAAGTCCCTGCATGCCTCAATTTTTCTCATCCTACAACTGGAAACTTTCATTTATATTGTATAAACAAGTTCCAACATTCCTCTTTTTTTTCTTTGATGCTAGAACTAGTTTGGTAACTCGTTACATGATTTTTTTTTCTCGGTTCACAGTTCAGCAATATCACTCAGTTTGTACTTATTTATAAAATTTTAATGTTGGAATCTTATCTGAGATTTATTATACACAGGTTTTGGTTTTGGCACAGCCATTTTGTGCGCTTTGAGCAATGTGGATTTATTTTATTTTCATGCATATACTGTACAGTAATGGTCAACTTTGCCACTTGCACTGAGTTTCTGCTCAAACCTCTTTTGATAAATGAAGTTGTGACTTCAGTACAAGCTGAGTATACTGTATTCTTTGCTTTATAGTGAAAAAAAAATTATAAAGTTTTAAATAATAGAAAAACACTCAGGAGATGATTCTATAGGAAGAACAATCTTGCCAAATACTGAATTCACCATATAATGTGTAAAAGAAAATCTGCTTGAATATTTTTATATTCTTTCTTCTTTCTCTTCCCAAATGAAGTTTAAATGCTGTTGTTGATGCTTTTAAACTCCTACATGATAAGACACATTTTGCTCTTTAATAAAATGTAAAGAGTAGATCAGTCGCAAATATGTTCCCAAAATAGGGGTCGAACAGCCTTAAAGCCCCTTGAAGTAAATGGAAACACTCCCGTTGATTTCAATGGGCTTTGGATCAGATCCTGAATCAGCAACCCTTCACAGGCAAGTGAAAATACAGTCCATTCACACTGATTTTGACCTCCCACTGGTTTTAAACAGGTGTTACTCCATTTACTTCAATGGACTTGCTCTTGGTTCTCACCGGTGTGAGATCAGAATCCAGCCTATAGAAGTCTACGTGACTAGTCGTGTAGGAAGGGATTGCAAGATCAGACCCATAGCTGAGATTTGAAGATACTTGCTTACA
This sequence comes from Podocnemis expansa, assembly GCA_007922195.1. Lineage (NCBI taxonomy): Eukaryota > Metazoa > Chordata > Testudines > Podocnemididae > Podocnemis > Podocnemis expansa. Next base: position 39,596,923 of record ML681979.1, on the reverse strand, counting down.
GAAGATAACACAGAACCCCTAAAGAACAAAACATACACATTTTCAATCCTGATTTGATTGCTTACCCTTTGAAGTGTTGTGTTATAGAATCCTCTTATTCTACAGCCTTGCAATCAGCACAAACCAACTTCGAAAAGAGTGCTATCTTAAAGGAGACTGCTCAGTGAATTGGCTTAGTTGTAACTGTATTGAATTTGTGTCTCAAGTGATCAGGTGATCAATGAATCGTGTTATGATAACGTGAGACAGCAGCTTTCCTGTCATAACATCTATATACAGCATAGCTAGAAAAACATGCCCCTAATGTTTTTATTTTATTTTTATTATTAGAAGTGTATTGTGTTTTATTCTGTGGTTCTTTGCCCTGTCTGCGCCAGGGTGTGTGGCTAGTACTGAGGCTTTATCCTAGACAACACCACCTATGCTCTACAGGTTAGTATTGTTCACCCTTGCTGCAAAATTGACCAGCTGTGCACACCTGTTTTTTAAAAAGCTGATTTTCACAAGCACTAAGTGACAATAGGTTCTATTGTGCTAATGTTTACACTAGAGGTGTGTCCTGGTGCTCTTTTGAGGCACTCAGTAAATCAGCATTTTTGGAGGAGGAATCAGCTCCCTCTCTCCACTGTTTTTGTGTTTTGAGATTGTGCTCACGGGCCAGACTTTGCCAGTCGTGCTTCTGCCCTCTTCTCCCAAACGACGGTAGCCAAGCTACAGAGGAGGAAATGCATATAGCATGTGCCATGTTTGTTGGAAAATGTTTTTTCTGCATGTATAAAAAGAAATTAGTATATAATGTAGGATGTGTTTTTTTTTAAATCATAATTTATGTTTAAGTATTAACAGTTTCTGTGCAAAATCCTTATCTTTATATGTTCAGAGATAAGCGGATGCCACAAATTTCTAATTCACACGGTTGAAAGGGGGGAAGGCATGCTTTCTTTTAAAAGAGGGAGAGCTAAATATATTTGAAACACTTCCCACCCCCTCAGCCATTTTGTGCAGGAAACTGATCTAGAACCTCGTTCTGGAGAATTTGATTTTTCTTAGAATTTATTGACGTTGCAGAGCAGCTCCGTGCTCTGCAGAGAAGTCTTGTTTCTGTGAGACCATGGTGAAATCTGGACTTTAAAACAAAATGTGAATCACATTATAGCATCATAGCTTTTTTTTTTGGTCAACTGACAGTATTTTAAAGATGTTTCTGTTGCCTTTTTTATTTGTAAGTGACCTCCTGTATAGGTAAATAGAATGTTTTATGAGTATAAAACCAAGTTTGATCTAGTTTCCTGACATGAAGATTTACCCTGCTAACGACTCATGTGCAACTGGTACTCTTGACCTCATTCCAACGGTTAAAAACAAACAAACAAACCGCCCACAGAACATGTGCTGCAGCTCTTGGGGGGTCGACCAGGCTCATGCTCGTGCTGGGCCTCTTGATTTTCTTTTTTCTGGGAACTGATATTTAAAACCACTGCTCAAATATGTCTCTCTCTCTTTTCAAGATTTTTCATGATGTTTGAGTTCATTCTTTGCCGTTAGAAGTGACTGATTTGTCATTGCATCCTTGACCTATATTTAGACATGTATGTTTTTGCTATTCTGAACCACATGGCTCTCAAAACTGTTATTGGGTTAACATTAAAGGGAAACATCGAGGAGAATTAGCTTCAGAACTGGACATGGGTTGAAATAAATGATAAATATGTGGAGAGATATTAAAACTGATGACCAAAAATACAATTTTTTAAAAATGTTAATTACAATATTTAGCATTTGAAGTAAGGATCATGCAGTTATTCACAAAGAAAGCACTTTTTGGTCTCTGTTGCTTTGAAATTTTGTACTTGATTGGGCTGGGTTGTCATATTGAATGGTGCACCAATATAGCATGAGTGTGAATTCTTGAGCATCAAGGTTGGTCCAGTCTACATCTAGTTCTCCTTTTTATTTGCCTTTGCTATACTTGTATTGCCAGAAAACCTCATTTCATTTAGGCTTAGTATATTTGTGTCAGATGAGTACTACACTATATAATGTATTTGTTTCTCTGCGTTATCTGGAGGTGCCTTGGAAGTTATTTAAGTTCATTGAAAGCTGATTCTGGAACAAAGAGGTAGAGCAAAAAAAAAGTCAGCCATGTTATCAGGACATCCCACTATTTATATCACAGACTTCCTAACATATGATGACTCAGGCGTCAGAGTTTGATGCTGCAGTATAAAACTATTATTTTATATATTGTATGAGTAATTTATTAAATATCTTTGTACGATATATGCTGCTTTTAAGATGCACTATATTTTTGGATCTAATCCTTGTATTTTCCCCCCCAAGGAAGTAAAAAAAAATGTTGCGCAGCAAAGGAAAACCACAGTGATTAGTATATTAACTGCTACCTCTCTTTAAAAGAGAGAGCGGGAACTAGATAAAAGTAACTTTGTCAACCAGAATAACTGGCTGCCAATGATCATTAATGTTGATAGTATGGTTATTAATCCTCCGTTCAACACTTTGTCAAGTTTTTATTGTAAAAATCCTTTGTAGAAATGCATATTTGTGTAATTAGATTTTTAATATTTAACCTTGAGATTGCCTATTAAAGAAAACAGACCTGTTTTCCAGCCTTGCATAGCCCTGGAAGAGAAAATTGGACCCCTTTAAGAAAAACACGATGAAACACTGTAATTCCAAAAATTAGATCACGTCCTCACTAGGTGTCATATGTTTCACTGCTGTCTATGTTAAAAAGAAATAAATCTGGGATTAGAGAACACAACTGTAGTGTATTTTACCATAAAACATAGGGGATATTTGCCAAGCCTACAAAAGCTTGCATTCTAATCTACTTCAAGTCCTCCACAGTTCAGTTGATTCCTTTGATTTAAGTGAGGCTCAGTCTTTTCATCTCCTTGCAATTTGAAATATATTTTGTGTTGATTTGTTGTTAGGTTCCATAGCACTTTGATCATTTTAAATGTCTATCTTTAGGTTCTTTAGGTTTGAGCAATGGAGTTGATGATGTAGCCAGGAGGATCTGCTGAGGAGGGGATATCTTATTTTTACCTATCATGAGGTGTAACTAGAAACATTAACAGAAAACGTTTATATTCAGTTGCCTCCTTCAACACACAATGTGTATTTTGTCTACACATTAAGGTTCTACTGTAGTTTGTCTCTGCCAAGGCAATCCAAAAGTTAGCTACAAATATAATTACAGTTAGTGTGTGCTATGTTCACTTGTTTATGATACATATATGTGGATTTATAACACTGTTTGGAATATTTCATGACTCAAGCATCAGACTTGATGCTGTAGAATACAACAAATGTGTGTATACATGCACATTCAAATAGTGTCTCTTTTATATAAGAATCTGTTGTCAGTGGATTGTAGAATAATAAATTATTCTCTTTAGTGTGAAAGATACAATGGCATTACTTGCAGTGACAAAGTGTACAGTGTTTTCCTGCACGCCACCAAGACAAGTAGTATTTATATCAAATTTAAAACTAGTGATATATTTTTAATCGTAACACACATATAATGCCGCCATTGTGCAAATAAAACGTCTTTTTTGGCAATGAGGAATCCTTAAACACCTTTTTATAACTGTGACGTAGTAATTAGCCAAATCAAACAATAGAGAAATAACAGTTGAGTGAATCCCCTTCTTCTTCCAGTTTTGCTAACTTTCTGTGAAATAGCCTTTTATGTAGGTGTAACTGATCCATAGGATTAAGCTCACATGTAGAAGCAAAATTGTCCCTTTTGGCTGATTAAGAGCATGCAGAAATTAATGGCTCCAGATCCAAGACCCCCTTAACGTTTGGGAGAGTCCAGAATCAGAACTCAAAGGTCTGAGTTTTGCAGCTGCTGGCCCCATCTCCCTAAGAGAACTAAGCCAACAACCCTAAATTTTGAGTGTGATGGCGGAGCTATTTCATTATCTGAATTGTTTTTCTCTCTTGGAGCCATCATAGTTAGAACTCTACATTTTACTGTAACAATGTTATCCTGCCTTTATTCTATAGCCAAGATGTTTGTACGTGTGTAGATACTGTACTTGCTACTCATGCTCTGACTGAAAGTATCTGGATCCTTCAGACTAGCAGAAATTATACTAAACACTTTGTTGATCTCTGATGCTTGTTGTTTGCTATTTATTTCAAGCATCTCCATTTGATTTCAAGGGTGGAATTGCCCTAAGAGTTTGTTCCAGAACCAGTTGGATACAAGTGCACCTCTAATATATGCCTTACAGATTTCAGAGGCCATATTCAAAACAGGGTTTTTATCAGTGTATGCAAGGGGGTGCAGCCCCTCTTCTCTTCCTCCACAGGTCAAACAGCATATGGACAGTTTTCACACATATCTACCTGTATAATCCTCTGTACCTCTCATAACTGGTCAATGACTGTAACAGGTTACATCAGGTGTTTTTCTACATACTTTTTACACAGATTCTATGCGATTAATGTAACTTAATTCAATGCATCATTTTATTGTACTAGTTCTTAAGCTTGTCTTTATTTTTTTCTAGGTGATTGTGGTTTCTTGTGATTTTTATTGTATAAATGAGATGGCTGTTGATGCTTATTCTCTGTTACTAAGAATTTTTACCTTTTTGGAAAAAAAAAAAAAGCATTGTTATGAACTAATGAATTTAAAACTTCATTTACTCATTGTAAATACAGTATTGTGCAAAAAACAAAAACCTTTCCATTCATTTGAATTGCTAGTGTTAACTGAATTTTGTCTAGACACCATTTCTGTTGATGAAATAAAGACATATCATTATGTATTGTATATCAGCTTTTCTTGCCTCTGAAATTTATGTTCTATTTATTAATGCAATGTAAGATTAACAGGTTAACTTCTGGAAGATATGTCAAACATGGTTACTCTTTGATCGTATGACCAAACCTCCACCCTTTTAGGCCCAGTACGGCGTAACTTGGTTATTTATGCTGCAGGCAAGTGCACTGCAGGACTATCAAAGCTGTGTTGACGTAAGACTGAAATATTTTGGCAGAGCTTTACAGAGTAACTCACATAAGTTATATCTAGAGCCCTGCAAGGATACAAACGTGGATCTGTATCCGATCTGCATCCGCAAGAAATGGTCCACGGATATCTATGTTGTATCCGCAGAAGCGGATATCCACATATTTGCAGGGCTCTAGCTCTGTGAAGATAAAAATATGTGGACCTATATCCAATCTGCATCTGCAAGAAATGGTCCGCAGATATCCGTGTTGTATATGCAGATATCCGCAGATATCCACATATTTGCAGGGCTCTAGTTATATCCCCATAATGCTAATTCAAAACTATTCTACTCTCCCTTAATCCTCAACTTCACTTAAATAGGCACTGTAATATTTTTAATAGAACATAAGACAAAATAGAAGCGTTTCTATGGAAATGCAGAACAAAGCAAAAAAAGGGGGGAGGAGGCAAAGAAAAATCCCTTCAGCAACCCAAACACTGCAGCATCCCACTAAAGAATGGAAACCTGGAAATGAAACTGGCTGGCTTTTTAAGCTGAGAGGAATGCAAAAATAAAAAGCATAAACAAAAGAGAGTAAATTCCATTATTTTAATAATGTTAAAGTGGTGGTAACTCAGACAAGGAAGTTTGCTGGGGTTTTTTAAAGGCTGCAGGCTGCAAGTTCCCATAACATTATCAGGAGGAAGGGTACATACAGCAATGCGAGTTGCCTGCAATCCCAGATCTAGCTTGCATCCTAAAGCTGGTCAGAGCAACCCACAGGACCCTGATTCATTTTGACTTGGGAGCTTTGCTGAATCAGGGCAAAGTGGGTGTGACCTGGCCAGGCCTGCTGGGAGATGCACACTAATTCAGCACACTTCCCAGGAAGCCTGTTAAGGGAGGGCACCTGTGAGGATAAATGCCTCTGCCAGTATAGCGGCTTCTGGACTGGTAATTTCCACCCTCTTCATTCTACAGGGGTAAACCTGAACTAAGATTTTTTTAAACCCGCAGTGTCCTTAGAAATAAAATCAACACCTTGCCTTCAGAGAAAAAGAACAAAGAAGAAACTGGAACATAGATTAGCAAAGGCCCTTTTTCTCTCTCTTCATAGTTTATCTACATACGGCTCATACTGTACCCCCAGTCTCTAGTCAAGCTTTCTATATCTAGCCGTAAGAAAATCGCTGCTGCTTCTTTAATGGCCAGGGTTTTCAGTTTCATTTTTTACTTTCAAAAAACCCTAAGCAATAGCTTAACCAAACTGTATAACTTAGGCAATGACCCATCCATGAAGAATATGGATGGAAGTCATTAAAACTAAGATAAAAGCACTATGCAAGCTCAGTGAGCAGCCTCATCACTTTTTTACGATAGGTGCTTTTTTGGGTTTTTTTTGTGTGCTTTTTGCTACTCTTTCCATGCAGCTGTCAAAGCCACAAAGTCATGATTTGCATGATTAGGAAGACTGATGTATAAACCAACTAGTGTGCTTAAAAATGTGATCTTCCACTGGAACAAATGAATAAGAGGAGTTGGTGAGCGCATAACTGGGGACAGTGACATGGATAGTCTGGGAGACGATACATTATTTTTAAGATATCTGGTTGGAAGAGCAATTGTCCTGGGTCATGCATGTGTTAGAAATCCAATCCTCTAAAGCAGCTATTTCCTATCAAACAGAAAGCAAAGCTGTGTTTTTTCCTTCTTTACAGCCTATCTATGAACTGATGGAGTGAACAAAGGAATGAGATATTTGTGATCCCTGGCAGGTGTTTTAAGAATCTCCCACTTAGCAAACTGAAGAAGAATACATAAACTTCACATTAAAAAGCACTCAGTCAATTTGCTTTTGTTTACTGTTTTGCAATGAGGGTGTTAGCAATGAGGAGATAGTGTCAGAATGGCAGTTCATCCCTAAAAGAATGTGAGGTTCACTTTAGCAAAGATTGCTGAGCAGCAACACGTTCTTCAGGTACGTTCAGGTCTCTCTGTTAAACCCGTAGAACTGTGCCACCAAGTCCTGATGCACAGCTTTCTTCTCTTTTTCACTGGCTACTGGGCCCTGGGGAGCAGAATGCAAGAGAATCCTTCAGAAAACCTTCATGTCTAACTAACCCTTCCTTGCAGATATCCAAGATCTTACCACTCTTGTGAAAGTATCTCTCTTCCTTCTTTCAGAGATAAAAACTACAGCCCTAAACAACGGTTGTGCCTCCCAAATGTTCTCCAAGGACACCAGGCTATTTTTGCAGTAGCTGCCTACACTATGAAATAGCTGCTTGGTGTATGTGAATGAAATCTTGAGTCTGGAGCAAATTTGCAGCCCACAACAGGAGTCAGGCTATATTGCTACTTGAGCCGGCAATAAACTGGATTGCATACAAAGCAAGGGCTTTTTTCCATGAACTGCATCATGCTTTTTAGCTTCAGAAAAAAAAAAAAAAAAAAAAAAACCAAGCTGCTTTTTTACTTCTTGCTGAGGAATGATTTGCACAGGATTTCTTCGTTGCTCTCTTATCCACCAACTGGCATTATTTTTTCATGATAGATGATAGTTCTAGGAGCATGCCCTGAAAGAGAATGAGAGAGAGAGAGGCTGAATACTTGTAAAGAAGACAGAGGGGTTAGGGGCGGCGGGGGGGGGGGGGGCTAACCACACTTGCTAACCCAAGTTACATCAAAACAATGGAAATTAAAAACAAATCTCTTTATTTTTTTTAACATTTACATTATACTGCTTTTTGCCCAATTGCAACAAAAAGGCCCTATTGCATTAAAACGTAAAAAGCCAAGTTAATCACTGGTGTAACTCCACTGAAGTCTGGAGGGGGGCAATCCTTAAGCCCTTATCCTAGAAACATGCAAAGACATGACTGAGCAACTTTTTTGTAAGTTTGCTGGAAATGAATATAAGAATGATAAACTCAGCAGAGCTCCGGTTTCTAAAAATCCGCCTGCTCTGTACTAATAGACACGTTCTTCAGACAGGAGATACTTGAGCCCAATTTCTTTTCAGCCCACAGGTTTCTCATTTTGAGCTAGCACACTCTGTGAGCCTGCTGAATGGCCAGTATAGTTCATCAAGTAAAGTTTACAGGGCACTGGTATGCCAGCTATCTTCATCACAAAGCACACTGGAGCTCTCCTGGACGTAGTTCAGGTTGCTTAATCCAGAGCACTCAAGAACTAGGAGATTCTCATACAAACAAACTACATGAAAAATAACAGCAAGGACTGGGAGAGGAACTCAAGCATAAAAAATTCATGTTTAAAGCTTTTCCAGTATCTGATTGGAAACAGAGCAGCTTTTCTCAGCTTCCCCTCACACCTCCACCTCCTAAGGAGGCTTGGCTGTAAAATCCCATATCGTTCTGATTATCCAACAGACCCTTAGCATAATTTTACTATGCAGTTGTTTCCACTGGATAGTTCAACTCTTTAGGCCATGTCCAGTTTCAGTTTAAATTAATGGGTATTTATTGCACAAGTGCTGCCAAAAGGATAACTGACTATTTGTATGTGCTGAAAAGACCATAGGAGTCCAAGCTGAACAAGTCTCTGCAGCTGTCTGCATTATCTCCAGTCACTACTAGCCATTTTCCCATAGGGGAAGCTGCCCAAAACTATTTTGGGCCTGATCACGTGAGATTCTGAGCACATTCAACCTTCAGCAATTCACATTCAGCAATTAATGGGATCAAGCTCAAATAGAAGTTCAAGTTTTAGTTATTTGCTAGAAAGAAAAGATATGGATGTACTCCTGGCCCTACTGAATCAGTTGGAAAGTTGCCATCTTCGATAAGATGCTAACTGGAGGCTCCCAACAAAAAGACAAGTGGACAGTACATACTCCAGAAAAAAATGTAATGTATTTTGCTGAAACTAAATGTTTGAGTTTCTTCTTCATTTCTTTTTGTATGGTCAGTAAAACAGGAATATTTTCAGAGGCAAAAAGAACTGAAAGCTGCTATTGTATTACTTTTTAAAATATTTTTTCAACTTTTTCTTGTAATAGACACGTAATGACATTTTTCAGGGTCATATCTGAAAGGTACTTGGCTTGCATTGTTCATCTAGGCAGGTCCAGGTTTCTAAACATCTCTTTAGTCTTAGAAAGTTTGGGGAGAGGGTATCTCATAAAATAATTATAGGTTGTCACCTGGCCTGTAGCTTCTGCACACCCACAGTATACCACAAATGCCTTGCATTTAAAGTTTAAATTGTGGCTAATTTGCTTTCTTTGTAACCTAAAGTTGAGGCTTTCAAAAGTGACTGCTGATATCTAATGTCTTGAAGTGGTCATGTTTTCAGAGGGTGAGAAATCAGCACTTTCTGAAAAATCAGGCCTTTGAAAACAGGCACCTAAAATCTCTTACCGTACCTGAAAAATCTTTAACAGAATATCTTGGCTTCCTAAGAAGCTGGTTAATCTTAATTATTGCAAAGAATATTATCAGCTGTCTGGTTACCTGAAACGTCATTTGTGATTCAAATAATGTAGTACAGCTCTGGGCAACGAGAAAGATGTAAGCACACTTGAAGTATTTCAGTCTCATTTATTATATTTATTAGATTCCTTTCTAGTCCAATGAGAAGAAGATGATGATGGCTTACCCTGCAATAGTGGCCAATACCAACAATTTCAATCAGGATTCTAATGGACCACGCTGCATACAAATACATCACTGGGCCATTTCCTTGCAAGAAGAGCTTTCAGTTAGGTACAATATTATTTTAAAAAGGTTAAATACTTCATGTCACACTAAGTGTAACAAAAGAATTAATTTGCTTCACAGCAATGCCCCAAGGTTCTCTTAAATATGTTACATGTAGATTTAAAATGGGTCAATGTAAAATACTCAGTTACAGTCTTCAGCCTTGAAGATCTGGCAAGCCACTCTAAGAGACATCGAAGAGATGTACAGATTCATCACCAGGCTGCAGACAGTGGCCCAACTCTCGCTTTCTGCTGTATCCTTGGGAAGTTGTGATGGTGAGGTCATTGTAAGACAAAGTTTTCATCTAACAGCATGAACTAACCAGGCTATGGTATTGTGATTGGTTTCTGGATCTTTCTGATGGTCTTCCAGGCCTTAGCTCTCTTTTCTTTGACATTGTTCCTTCCTGCCCCCAGTCAGCCAGGATAAGGGAATCTTCCCCTTCCACTAATGACTGCTGGGAAGTAAATTTCTCCTATCTCCTATCCTGCTTCTTCACTTTTTAAGGAAGAATTCTGAATATTGGCTCATTTTCTGCTTTCCACAGAGAATTTTCTGATAACGCCTACACCATGAACGAAATAGTGTTTGGCTGCCTGGCATACAACAGACAACATAGGAAGCCCCCCCAGGAGCAATGCTCCACTTATCTTCCTGAATCCAGATTGTGAAAAGTGGCAGGCTGGCCTATGGAACTCAGAAATCCACAGGGAGCGCTGAGGTACTGCTTGAGAATCAGACGCAACATGTTGCGTGTCAGCTGTCTCAGTAACCAAAATGTCCTTACACTCGAGCCCCAATGTCTCTCCTGAACTTACAAACCACTTTTTAGAACAATGTGATTGAATTACTCTTGGATTGCCTTGCAGTGCAAACAAACACATTGCACTTGCTTGTGCCTGGCATGTTCCTAAACATCTGAGACGTCCTACTGAGATCTATAGGGCACCCTTCGAATAGTAAAGTTACAAGCATAAATATTTGCAGAATTAGGTCCTTCACTGGGCCACTGTGGCTACGTCTACATCTAAAAGCTTAGTTTGAACTAACGGCAGCTTTTTAGTTCAAACTAACTTTTTAGTTGGAACTAGCCATGCTTTTGTTTAGTTTAGTTTGAACTAAAAAACGAGGTTAGTCTGAACTAACCACTTAGTTCGAACTTATTTAGTTCGAACGAGCACAGCTACATTGTGCTAGTTCAAACTAACGTTTGAACTAAGCTTTGCTTTGTTCAAACTAAAAAAATTTTAGTTTGAACTAGGCAAAGCCTAGTGTGGACAGAGACCAAATTAGTCCAGATTAAGCCTCCTTAATCCGGACTAACTTGCCCATGTAGACACAGCCTTTGTGTCTGAGCCAGTTAATACCATGATGAGTACAAAGGTTAAAATATAACTACTGTAGATTGTAAGAACTCAATCCTCTGTAAACTCTCAGCCATGCATGTACTTCTATTGATGTCAATAGATCATGTCACATTGACTTCAGGGTGAGTGCTTGTCCATGGGAGGGTTACTGATGAGAGGCAGGCTTTAAGGCTCAGGCCATGAGGCAGAAATCCATTTTTCCCCAGTTACATAGCTGTAATGCCCCTTCAATTCCTTCCATCTGCTGAGGACTTCATGACAACCATGATGGCCTTGAGATTATTCTACTTGTTGCAAACTCACTCCTCATGCAGCTAGTCCTGCCTAGTTATTGTGTTTGGGTTGGGGGAAGACAACTGGAAATTACATCTGTGGCATACCTGTATATTTCCTCCTGCACTTTGAGATACTAGCACATCTCTCCTGTCAGCATGAAGAGCCTCTTTTGGTGATCTAACCTTGTAGAGCAATGGAACAAAAGGATTTTCAGAGATCTCTGAGGGGAAATGTTGTTTTGCCAAAGAACTGTTCTGTCCATAGTATATTTTAACAATCTTTTGGCTGCCCCTATTGAGAAGATGTCACTAGATGTTCTCTTCTTCAGCTTCATCTCACAGGTTACTCTAGTTTATGATTCAACCTCTGACAAATTAAGTGATAGGATGCTCATGGTAAAAGTTGTGGGTAAAAGCTGCATAAATGTTTTTAAAATTCTTACGTCATGGCTGTACAGGAAGCAAAGACACCTCTATATAATTTTAGACAGGGTTGCTTTAAGCTTGGCTAATCTGGCCTGTATCCACTCAGTGGCTGGTCTGACTCCCATATTTGGTGATAAAATTTATTTTTTTCCAAATATAATCAATCTGATCTAGAGCAAGACATTAGCATTCATGAAGCCTGAGCTGTATCCTTCGTAGCAAACATGGTTTAGGACAGCAACAGAAGCAAGACGTCCTGTGGCACTGAAAGACTAACAGGTTTATTTATCGCATGAGCTTTTGTGGGAGCAAATCCCACTTTGTCAGATGCTTTGGAGATGGGGGAACTTACAGAATGGGATGAAAATAAATGCAAGGTAGTGTAAGACATGGGATCAGGTCATACAGGAACAGCAAATCAGAGCAGTTAAAATTCAAATACTGGGAAACAGCACATAGAGGAGGGTGAAGTCAAATCACCTGTTGTAATGGGAAAAGCAGCCAAAGTCAGGATTTAATCCTATTTCACAAATCTAATCTGCATATCAATTCTAATTCAGCTCTTTCTCTTTGAAGTCTTGATGTCCAATTGACATTCTTGAGCACAGTTGTTGACAAATTAACCATAGAGTGATTAGAAAGATGGAAGTGCTCAGCAACTGGTTTTTTTGTGTTGTGATTTCTGATGTCAGTTTTGTATCCAGTTTGTTTATGAAGGTACTACAGACTGTGACGGGGCTGACTCTCCCCACACTGCAGTAACCCAGCCAGCCCTGTGGATGGTGGAAGCTCCACCCCTTAAGCCCTGCTGGGCACACTCAGGCTGCTGCAACAGTCTGGGCTGGCCAGGGGAGGGGAAGGATGTCTGCGCGAGGCTCCTGCCCCAAAGCTACACCAGCCCCATTCCAGAGGAGACTCGGTGACTAGGGGGGACCCTACAGAGCGGTTACTACAGAAAGACAGCCTTGTGACTGACGCCCAGGACCAGTGGGAAAGCCAACAACTGCTGTCCCAGGAAAAAGGGAATCTCAGTTCAACACCAGACCAGACCTTCACCCTGTCCCAGGTAGGAAGTAGCCCAGGAGGCCCGAAGGGTGGAGCTGGCGTGTACAGAAGAATTAGTCAGTATGTTTTGATTTGGATCCCTGCTGACTGGGTGCTGTGCCCCCAGTACGCATAGGGCCCTGGGCTGGGGCTCAGTGGAGTGGGAGGGCCTGAGCCCCCCTACCTGGGCACTGCACCCCATCATAGATGGTGGCTGCTAGACTGCACTGCCCTGACCCAAGGGCTGCTCATAGACTCTTTGTTTACAGACTGTGGTTCCTAGGCCATGCTGCCCTAACCCAAGGGCTGCTAACAGACATTGGCTGTATTCACACACACATGGTTATTTCGAAACAAGTTGTGTCAAAACAACTTGTTTCAAAATAACGCCTTATTTTGAAATGACTTAATTCGAATTAGCAAAAAGTCATTTCAAAATAGGGAAAAAAGTGGGAAACAAAATAGCATGTTCACAGTGTGAACATGCTATTTCGTTACGTGCTGCAGGGGGCTGCAGCCCCCTGGGGGTGAGCTGCTGCTGGCTCACCCTGTAGCCCCAAAAAGGGCTAGACCCCCGCGCCCCCGACCCACCAGCAGTGTCCGGGGGGTAGCGCTGGCGGGGGGCTGAGCCGCCCTGCAGCAGCTCACCCCCCCACTGGGGGCTGAGGGACAGCCCTCAGCATCCTGGCCAAGGTCCTAAGGGTTCCCTGGCCAGGGTGCTGAGGATCCAATGTTGTTTCGGAACACTTTGTTCCGAAACAACATGTGTTGTTTCGAAACAACGGTTGCAAAACAATGTTGTTTCGCCCAGAAACCAGGTTTAAGTTGTTTCGAAACAACACAGTTGTTTCGAAACAAGGGCTTCCTCTTGTTTTGGAACAACTGTGCGCCGTGTGAACATGTTTTTTTTTTTTTGGTTTGAAACAACCTGGTTGTTTCGAAACAAAAGTGCTGTGTGAATACACCCATTTTGTTTGACTCCAGCTACCAGACCAGTTTGCCCTGACTGCAGGGCTGAGTTGGTATAGGATAAATGTGTGTTCAGAAGCTCGTGGGAACGCCCTCCCTGATAACTCTCTCCCTGTTTCCCATGAGGGGGCACTAGGGAGGGCTTACCCTGCAACACAGATGTAGAAGAACTTTGCGCTAAAGCTGTGATTCTAGTCCACTTTTTTTTTGATTGCTGAGGACCAGTTGACGGATGTTTACACTTCTGAGAGAGGTCAGATTTCTTACTGCACTGAAGGAAGAAATGGTTTGTCCTTTTGTGAAGATATCATCACTTCATCATGATCTGGGCAATTATGGCCCACCGTCTAATCTTCAATTTTTTAATAGAATGTGAAGTAAGTTGTGGTGAGGCAATTCTCAAAGCATTTAGATGCTGCTGGTCTCCTTGATCTTTGTCAATCTATGTTGAAACTTGTGTTAGGGCAGGAGACTGTACCGGTCAATGGTCTCCTCATGGTAATGGATAAAATCAAGTCTCTATCTATGATGATGGTGTTAGATCTGTCAGCTGCCTTCAATATCATTAATTATGTTGTTGAGTCACATGCAGCCCTAGCAGCAAGAGATAGCATTGATTTTTTTTTTTTTGGTAGCTTCAAAGTTTTATCTCAGAGAGAGATTAGACAGCAGTTGTAGGCAATTGTTTTGCTTCTCCTAGGAGTCTCAAATCTGGGTTCTACTTTCTAGCTATAACGAGGGGCTACTGGAAGGATTAATGAGGCAGATATGGTGCTGTTTTCAGATGCATTGGATAACCTCGTCCAGTTGAGGTGATGCTGCTGAGTCCCATAATCAAATCTCTTAGAGATTAAGGCATAGATGAGAGAAGAAAAAAACATATCTGAGACTTATTCTAGGCAAGATGAGGGTGATGATGATAGTTCGGCAAAGTAATCAGAAAAGGCAGGAGAGTGACAACATCAACACCTTCATCTGAGGGTGTTTTCTCTCCTTTGGTTACCCAAGTTAGGATTTTATATTATTTTTAAGAACAATTCAGGGTGAAGTAGTGTATTTCTGGCTGTCTAAATTGCTATTTGAAAATGTGTTTACATTTTGTGCTGTGTAAGCTGGTTAGGTTTCATGTTGGGAATTCCTTTGTCGGGATTATTATTTTACGTAATTATTAAACAGAAGTAGAAAAGGACATTTTTGTATATCAGTTTTAATGTTTCATTTCTGATGTTTTCTTTAACATAACATAAATAATCCTTCCAATGTTCCTGGGAGGTAAATAGGTAACTAATAGTTTTACTTATTAATTTGACCCTTATTATATGCTGAAATTGCCATTGATGGAAATGGAAGCAACATTTTTGACAATCCCAGCTATGATGTGTAGAAATCATGGTGATAGGGAGGCATTAGCTACATTAAGATCTAATCCTTTTGGTTTCCTAGGGTAATATTTTTGGTGCATTGGAAGATTTTTATTGTTCTTCAGCATGTCTTTTAGCAATATTTGTACCAAGTTACGTTTGTTTAAATAGTGATTAAATTACAGCATGTCAACCTTAGAATACACTGTGAACCGTAACTGACAGATTAGCTAATCTGTTCTATACAAATTTCAAAATGCTAATGACAGTCACATAGACAGTGATCCATGAAGGGTGTTTACTATACATAGTGTCATGCTGAACAATGTGTACTGCTTTCAAGAACATTGAAATGGTTTAGTTTTGCAAGTTGACCATCCTTATTTTGATGAGGTGACTCAAAAGGCAAGGTAGCAGACCAGACACCTTCATGCCCAATATTTAAAGCCATCATTAATTCCATTAAGACGTTGCTGTTTGTTCTGCTTTTACTGTTTACCTTTTAAATAATCACATTCTAGTCTATTCCAATTCTTATATCTCATTTGCCACCATGGTATCTGAGTGCTTTGCAATAGCACATAAGCTGCATGACTACCATCTGTTCATTCTCTTGTCCTCACTCTGGGGGAGAAGCATGTGCAGTGGAATGTCTTATGTTGGTAGGGGTTTTTTTTTGTTTTGTTTTTTTTAGAAATTTGCCTGTCCCTACGTATTTATATTAGACTAGGAAAGGTTAAAAAAAAAAGTACTTTGCACTTATAATGGAAAGTTTATGATGATCCCTAGTTCCTGGGAAAGTTTATTCCACAGACTCAGACTGGCCCCTGAGAAAGCTCTGATTCCTGCACAGACAAGCTTTATCCTTGTCAAGGAGCATTCCACTATGCCTGGGAAGCAAAGCTATTATCTGGCATCTTCATCCTGAGCATTATGCAGTTTTTCAGACACTCTGGGTCTGGGTCATGGAGTTCCTTGATGATAAGGACCTCCCCAGACCTTTAACTTGATTCAAAATGTCATGGGAAGCCACTGTAGAAAGCAGAGGACAGATATGATTTGCTCAGGGTAGTGTCTGTTGCTAAGGAGGAAAGAGTCCTCGACCTCAAGGAGTCATGGAAAACCAGCAAGATGAACTCTGACTCCTCTCTCCAGGCAATATTGGAAATGACAAATGGGAAAATGATAATACTGTAATTAAGAGAATGAGAATTTTCCTCTGTATGATATCGACAAATGGCCATATATTATAGACACTATGATATAACTGAAACTGGAGAATACAAATGGTAATGTGCTGATGAACATACAAATATATTTTCTGCTTATTAGGCAAGAAGTGGGACACATTTTTAATATGTAAAGAAAGTGGTTATTAAAGAGTTTCAAAAAATGAACTGGCATGCATTAGATCAGCTCAAGTGGTGCTCCAGGGAACACTGATGCTCCACAGACATAGTTTAGGTGTTCCACAACCCACCCTGACCCATTGGGGATAGGGGAGGCTGATTGAGGAGGGGAGGAGGTAAGTGTGCTTTAGAGATTTAAAATGCTCCAGCTGCAGCAAAGCTTCCGGGCATGTGTTGGTATCTGCTTTACCCTTGCTTCTTTACTGAAGCTGAGGCACTTTAAATTTCCTACTGCTATTAACACCCCCAACAAAATCACTTGGACATAACTTCCATGGTAAGTCTTTCTTTGACAAACCTTACTACAAGAGTAGATGAGCTTCGTTGAACATTCAAGTTCAAAATTCGCATTACTTGAGTAATAGTTTCAGTTTTAAGTTGTGTACATCAGCTTTATGTATTTATTTTTTAGAAATAAATGTACATTATATTCTTAAAATTGTATTTAATTTGGTTTCTGGATTAGTTTTCACAGGAATGCACAGTAGGTAGATGTTATGAACATTACAGCCAGTATACACCAGCTTTTTCAAGAAAGTTTTCATTGGGTGTTCTGCGTAAAAAAGGTGGAGAAATGCTTCATTAGATGACCTACAATGTTCTGCAAATTAATCTTGTTTTCTTTTAAATTCATTTTTACCTGAGATTGTATAAAATGTTTTCTGTGTCTTCAAATCTTTACTTACTGAAGTAGTCTCATTGATATCTATGCCCCTCCCATTGCCCCCATTCCAATGATCCGGAATAAGGGCTTGCAAAAGATGAGTTTAAGTTAATTTAAAAATCAATTTTGTCAGCATCTGGATCCATATTACAATTATTTACTAAAACTGAAAACAAAGAAGCTAGTTTCAGATAGATTGTGTGGTTATGGAAAATGAGCAGTTGCTAAAAATGAAATTACCCAGTTGCTAGAACTGATATCTCCATTACTCATATTTTATGGCAAAAAAATACCAAATCTAGTAGAAATTTTACACTTGTGATAAAACTTATCCATCAAATTTAGGCAGTGGTTTAACCCAAATTTATAGTCCTTGAGTAAAATCCCACCCCACTGACACTGAGGGGAATGTTCTCATTGATTTCCTTAGGGTCAGAATTTAAATTCCCTGTTGTGAGTCCAGACCTGGAGTGGAATGAACTTCCTACTAGGAAATTCTTTAAAGATCGATTGGGATATAAACTTACAGAGTTAAAAATATATAACAGAGCTCAGAGAAAGAAGCCAGCGAAGTGAAGAATGATTGTTACTAATATATATTCCTTAAGGAGGCAAACAAATAAAACAATCCAATTTAACCACAGAGATGGTTTGATTTGAAACCTCTGGGGATTATTAGGAACATGCAGGAAATAATTGTGTGTTTTTCTTTTCAATCCCTTTGCCATTTATCCATTAATGGCTCCATCCCTCTATTAGTATGAGTGGACATGTCTATTGTTTGTTATTGTGTCCGAATGACTCCACGACTAGCAGCCACAGAGGGCAGGCCACTTGACTCTACTTACCATAGACATTCTGCGTCCCAAGGCAGCAGGGGGCGGTGGGGTGATGGGTGGGCTGCTCTCCTCCCTGCTTTTGGCTTCCAAACTGGAGCCATTCCTGGAGTCGGAGCTCTCTGAGTCGCTGCCCAGCTGGCTCTGGGATAGCACCCGGGACAGGAAGCTGGCCTTACGGTTGCCCTGGTTGTGTCCACTGTCTGGAGAGTCACCACGATCATCCCCATAGTCTTTACAGCTACCAACTCGGCTGTGTTTGCGGAGCACATTGCGGAGGGCTTGGGGGATCTCCAGTGGGCTGGCACCAGTGGGGGTCTTAGCCAGGTGCACGGAGTTCCTGGGCAGCTCTGGGATGTGCTGTTCATTCCTTGGGCAGCCCTCACTACTGTGCTGGGGTTGCTTGTGAGCCTCCTCGCTGCTGGACGAAGGGTGTCGGGGCGGCTGTCCAAGGTGCTGGTTGGGGAGCTGTCCCTGGTACTGCTCACTTTCCTGGGGGTGCTCTGAGTGCCTGTAGAGGCGAGGGACCTGTCCAGGGTGCTGCTCACTCCTAGGTCTGTCTGTACTGCACCGGCGCTGCTCAGCACCCACCTCTACTGCCAGCTGGCCATGACCAGCAGGTGCCTGGAGCATTTTGTACCCTAGTGCTGGAGGCAGATAAACAGGCAGTGCACCTGGATGATCTGGCAACAGTTTATAGCCACTCTGGGGGGAGGAATTGCTCATGATGCAAACTTGCTGTACCACCGAGTTCTTCTTCAAGTTGCAAATACTCATCTCCTCCTCTGCCATTGCCGCCTCTCTCCTCTGCATCCTATGCAGGGTTTTCTTTATCTTTTTTATCGCCAAGTGGATAATCTCTAGGATGTTCAGGAACAGAGAGACGGCTGCAATGCTGTGCATGAAAATCATAAAGATGGTCTTCTCAGTGGGTCTGGACACAAAACAATCCACTGTGTTAGGGCAAGGAGGACGAGTGCATTTGTAAAGAGGATACATTTGAAACCCATATAAAAGATACTGACCTATCATAAAGCCCACTTCCACCACTGAGCGGGTCAAGATATGCAGGACATACGTGCGCAATAGGGAGCCTCTCAAAGGCGCCTTGTTCACTTTCTTCTGTTCTTCTAACTTCCTCAGCTCTCTTTCCATTCTCTTGTGTTCCTCCAGCGCAGGCTCCAGTTCTTCCAACTGGGCTCTGAGATGGGCCTTCTTCTTCTGCCTCTCTTTCTCAAGAGCCCGAAGTCTATAAAGTGCATGGCCCATGTAGACTAAGGATGGGGAAGAGACAAAAATGACCTGCAGCACCCAGTATCTGATCAGGGAGATGGGGAAGGCTTTATCATAACATATATTGCTGCAGCCAGGCTGTTCAGTATTACAAACAAATTCAGACTGTTCATCATCCCAAACATCTTCAGCAGCCACTCCCAGCACCAGCATCCGGAATATGAAAAGGATGGTGAGCCAGATTTTGCCCACAATGGTTGAATGGATGTGCACTTCCTCTAGGATGCTGCCCAGCAAGTTCCAATCCCCCATGATTAGAGGCTCATATCTGAAAAGAAAAAAAAAACCCAATACTGTTAAAGCAGCTCACATTAAGAAAGATTTTGATAGAATGGGAATTTTCAGCTATTTTCTCTAACATTGTTTCATATTTCCTTCTGACACCCTCATAAGGAAAGAAACTTTAAAAGTTCATGAGTTTTCCAATCAAAGGCTCACTAATAGTACATGAACTGAAAATCATATTAAGGAGGTGGATGAGCAATGCAAAAACAAGGTCATGTTAAGCCTTTAGAGGTAGATTTCAGCTCTAAATTTTGACCCTGTTACTTACCTCACTTACAAGTTTACACCACATCTTTACTATTTTTAAGCAATTAAGTTTTCTTTTCCTTATCATGGTTCATATAATTGCACTGTGAATCTGAGACAACTATTCAGTGTGGTTTCAAAAGATAACTAAAGCAGGCAAACTAAACCCATTGAGGGTATTTTGAAAAGTGGATCTGAGGTGATACATTTATTACTAGCATCTTATATCTGCAACAGTGTCCTTGATCCCACAACTTCCTGCCAGCTATGGACACTATCCTGCTATTTTTCACTTAGGCTGCAAACGTATAAGCACATTTCTGCCTTTACACCTATGGATAATCTTATTCAATTCAATGGGACTACTCACATGTCAAGAGTTTGAGGAATGCAGACCTTTGACTTGAGTACAGCAAATTCCTACTGGAGTCACTAGAGCTTTGACTTGATCATTAATTTTAAGATTTTTGTTTAGAGTTATAGGCAGACAGAATGGGGAATACACCTGCATGGTATAAAAGATTTTTATCAGTGCATGTGGAAAGATCTATTTAATGAACTGAAGCCCAAAGACCCTTGTACTCTTCACCAAACTAGACCTAAATTCTTCAGCAAAAGCCCTTGATTTCTGGGGCACCTCAATGCAGCAGATTATGGAAATTCTTTGGGAGCATGAGGCACGTTTCAAAAGTTATTTAAAAAATATGATCCTGGCCAATATATTCATTATTACATCCCTAACTAATATGGTAAAATAGTGGAAGCAACTGGAACATCATCTACATGAGGGAACTCACTTGTGTTTATACACAGTTCAGCTGAACTTGTCCTAGCATTGATGAGAATTATTTTGCTAAAATTCCTTTGTCTAGATTAATGCTGTAGTAATGTGGCTTTTATTAATCTGGGACATCAAGATTATGTTCAAATGTTTTTCCTTATGGTTTTGTTCTTGTACCTGTCAACTGTGTTTAAATTAAGCTATAAATTGTTTTTCACTGCTAATATTGACGAACAAGTTCTAATAAATCATACAAAGAGTTGGGAACAGCTCAAGCTTTGAGGAAGAAAAACAGTTAGGTTTAACTGTGTAGGGAACATAAGGCATATTCAGATTTGGGCTTGAACGTTTAGTTGGCCAAATGTTTAATGAAAGTTAGCATTAGTAGAAGATGTTGAAAGCACTTTCTGAATCATAGGCAAAAGGTTTTAAGAGTAAGGGCAGCCACTTGCCCCAGTCTGTGCCCCACCTCTCAGAGTTTTTCCCAGTGTCTTAGCTCACTGCCAGGAGGAAATGCAGGTAAGTAAACCTTGTTAAATCATTAATTATAGTTAAACAATTAAAACATTGGTCTTTGGCTGAAGTGAAAATTGCTCTATCACCTCCTTAATACATGGTACTTTTTTAAAATCATGTTTTCAAGGGATAGCCATATGTGATTATTAACAAATTGATAAAGACAGACCTGTAATCTTTTATGTGACTTCAAGATCATCATGCCAGGTCAGTGGCTCACATCAAATTACACAACTAGCCTTTAACATCTAACTGGCCTTTGAAACATTGACATATCCCCTGAGGTATAATAAGGACATTGAGCCCTACAAAAGACTAAATTACATGGATGGAAGGGGTGATCTCTTGCATCAACAATGACATGCTTTGTATCCTGTTTTCTTTCCTGGACCAGCCATTCAAAGAACAAGAGGTGAAAATCTCTGGCATTTGCTAAGCCAGCTATGAAATCCACAACTGTGAGAGAGAGGAGACCACACTTTTCCTCTTACACAAGCAAAAGACCTTTTGTGTCATCCTATCTTCAGTAATGATACCAGTAAACATCAGTTTAGTTCCAAACTAATACCACTCATGTGAGCTGACAATTTTAGGAAGAAGGTGTAAAAATCCTTCTGCAGTGCAATTCAAGGTCACTAGAATATTAAGGCTGGAAGGGACCTCATGAAGTCATCTAGTCCAACCCTCTGCTAAAAGCAGGACCACTCCTACTAAATTATCCCAGCCAGGGTTTTGTTCAAGTGGGTCTTAAAAGTTCCCAAAGATGGAGATTCCACCACCTCCCTAGGCAACCCAATATAATCATAGAGTATGAGTGAGGGGTGTGCATGCATGTATCTTTCTCTCTAACTGTTCCCCAAAGTAGGCACTAAAGTCGTAAGTCTATTACCTAAACAGCAAGAGATCCCTGGGTTAAATGAATGTTATTCTAAAGATACATGGATTGTGGGGTTCTAGAAATCATGTGTTTGTGCAAGACTGCTAGAGAGATGTGGGCACTGTGTTAAAATGAGGTAGGGAACAGATTAAATAAACAACATTTTGAAGCAGCTTCTGTAGCAGTAAAGCTGGCCAAAAAAAAGTAGCCAAAGGAAGAGAAGCCAAAGTATAGTCATTTTAAGAGCTGTACTTTCTTAAACTGAAGGAAAAAACCAGCCTTTGCTTTTAACAGACACTTCTCAAAATGGCTGAAATCAGAGGGAACAGCTTATTTCCTTAACCTTCTTATCATATACTAACAGAATTGTTTTCCTTGTCATTTTTATTATAATTAGATCTAGTTACTTATTGTAGTAATTGGTGTGCCAGATCAATTAAACCATTAATTATTAATTACGGGGGTGGGATTGAGGTAACTGGGCTTGTTTAGTCTACAGAAGGGAATAAGAGGGGATTTGAGAGCAGCCTTTAACTACCTGAAAGAGGGTTCCAAGGGGGAATGTTCTCCATGGTAGGAGATGACAGAACAAGAAGCAAGTGTCTCAAGCTGCAATGATGACGGTCTAGGTTGGATATGAAGAGAAACTTTTTCAGTCAGAGGTTAGTGAATCACTGGAATATGTTACCTAAGGAGGTGGTGGAATCTCCATCCTTACAGGGGTTTTAAAAGTAGCTAGGCAAAACCCTGGCTAGGATGAGTTGGGTGGAATTAGTCCTGCTTTGATCAGAGCGTTGGACTGGATGACCTCCTGAGGCCTGTACCAACCCTAACATTCTAGGGCACTGTGATACTATATTTTAATTATAATCTTGATTTCACTACTGCATTTTTATTGTGAACTTAATTATAAGTTAAATTAGCTAGTGACAGTTCACTTAAAAGCATATTTGCTTTCTAACAGTTCACTTAATCTTTTAAGACATGTTTAAAAGAACCACTGGACTGATTTCTCTCTCAACCCACGCAAATTAGTGTATGTAGGTGTAAAGGGTGAAACTATTAAAATCATTCCTGATCCCGTCATACCTTTTAATAATTTAAAATAATATAATCTTATTTCTACTAGTGGGTCTTTTAAAAAAGTGGGAGAAAGTCTAAAGAGTGGTATCTGTCTCTGTCCATAGAAACAGCACAACCAGTGAATGGTAGAAGTGGTCCTGGGCTGACAAAAAATGGTGACAGTGGCTCTTTGTTGTTATATGTAGAGTCTTGGTTCAAAACTCTCAATAACATGCACTATATACTAAGAGTCCACAGTTTTTCCATCTTTCTAGACATCTTCACATTTCTTATCCTTTTTAGGTCACTTTCTCAGCATTTCCTGCTGTTCTGGCCCCTTTTTCCCCTTCTTCATCCTATATGGCTAGGAGTGGCTAGAAAACAAGAATTTCATTTCATGAAAAACATTTGAGATTTGGAATTTGTTTTCATTTCAAGGTGGAATGAAACAGACATTTCAAAAATTTTGAATGAAAAATTGATAGTGAGAAGCTAAATCTCCTCTCCTCAGAGACTGAAATAGGGACTTAACCTGCTTCTCACATTAGAAGTGAGTGCCTTAAACATCAGCCAATGGGCTAGTCTGGTCCCTTTCTCTAGCTCTCTGATTTTGACCAAAAATTCTGTCCTGTGTTTAAGAATGCTTCATGCTTTCTGAGAAAAAAGACCCAACATTTCATTGACAAATTCCTGGTATTATCTGGACTAAGGGGGTATTTCAAGGTCAATCACCTTCTCCACTTCACTGATAATCTCTTATTTTCCTTATGTTAGTCTTTAAAAGTGCCACAAGACTCCTTGTGTGTTTTTCATATTCTCAGTTTGCATAAGCTCTCACCTATACTACAACTCTAATTAGAGCGTCAGTTCTGAGTTTTCCAGCATGGCTGGGGTGCTCTGATTTTAACATGATTTTTGGTTTGCAGACTGGCTGGCCATCATTGTGACAGAACTAGAACACCCTAGCTTCTGGCTCAGAATGCAATATGACTTTCCATTGTTATTCTATAGTTGGGCCACACTACAAATGAAAAGATGAGAAGGCAGCCCTCTCCCCTTAACTATGCTAACTACCCACATCGTCACTATTAATGTTTGTGCGCACCTACACTCTTATTCACTATACCATACACGTCTGTTTTCCTGACCATCTGAATCCTCACTCTGAATTTTGCTTTTGAACCTGAGAATTTGTTCTAGAAACCTACTTATTCTGAGTATTTTCGTAGCTTTCCTGATGTATCTGGGATAATTTCCTTGCTCCGCTCTTCTTTTCCAGTTATCCAACGAGTAAGAGACAGTGGAAATCTTCAGAAGAAAACAGTAATGAGTTCTCCACTCTTTTCTGCAATATTGTGCAGGTGTATCTTATGATGTACTATTAGATTAACTGTATTACTATATAACTTCAGAATCCACAGAAATTGGGGGGGGGGAGTTTTGCAAATTCTGAAGCTGTTCCTAGAAAACATTACATCCCAAGCTTTTTTAATGCGCAATGTGACCTGTTTTTCAGATTTTGCAGATGGAATGCACAGTCTGTGAATTCAGCAACAATAATGATGTTAGCAAACACGCCTAAACATCAGTGAATTCAATCAAATTATGAAATATCAAGCAGTAAAGAGGGAGATCCAGGAGTACACCTAATCATAAGTTTCCATACTTAAGGCATTCAAGAGGCTGTATATTGCTTCGTGGTGTTTGCTGATTTATCAGGTTTTGCTTCTGCACAGCTTTCCCAGGAAGATGATTCACTCTATGAACAATGCAGCAGTGAAACTGAGGAGTCCTGCAGCACTTATGAAGACTATCAAATTTATTTGTTGCATGGGTTTTCATGGGTAAAATTTTGCCCATGAAGGCATATGTGATAAATAAATTTGAACCTTGGTCTTTAAAAGTGCCATAAGACACCTTGTTTGTTTTGCTGAAATATACTAACACGGCTACCCCAGTGAAATTAAGAAATCTCATGTAATATTTGTGGGGTTGCTAGACCCTGATCTAAAGCTTGCTGAAATCAGCAGGCTTTGCATCTGTCCGCAAGAGAGGTGCTATCTTGTAGATACACCAGCAAAGGCGAGACAAGGCCTTCTTTTAATGCCAAGAAAAAAAAAGACAGGAGAAACCTAGCATCTTTCTAGCACAGGAAGTAAGGCAGTAATGTCCTTTGGCAAAGGGGAGGACACAGAGGGGCATGAATGTACTGCTTGTCTCTAGCAAAGTATTTGTTTCTTGGTTTGCCTTTGCCAATATTTAAATAGCTGTATTTAGACTCTGTTATAGTTCATGCTTTTACTGCTAATATTATTTGAATACAGTTTTCTTCAAAGCTTGGTTGGCAGAACAACAATGCCGTTTACACTGTGAAGGCTCTCCCTGCAGTGGAAAAATAGCCTTTTTATGAAAACCATCATTCTGGAGAAAAAGCAGCAGTCATGTTAAGACTTAAAATGAAATACTAATTTTCTAGTGCCCTTAGCTCTCTCTTGCTGATATTATCTGAGCTCGTTAGTAACAACCTGAACTTCAATATCAGTCTTAGGGTCAAAGTAGCTGGATGCAAAGGGAAACCACATATTTAAAAATATCCCCTTACAGGAGGATAATGAGGCTCTTTGTTTGTCTAAAATTATGAAAACTACAATCGCTGTTACAAAATGTAAATGCCTTGGGCATTTCTAATTACGCTTTTTGAAATATCAAAAATGCTCAGGTGACATTATAGGCTGTCCAGATGTGATTTGTATTATTATATTAAACTTTTAACAGTTGTACATAAAAATGACTGACATTGGGGGATATCAATTTGTTCCATGGGAAAAAGTGAGCTGGTTTGGGGTATTGTATTGTTTTGTTTCCTAGTAGAATATTAGATCTTTTTATGTAATTAAAAATCATTTCTAATCTGAATGGGTGTCAGGTTTTGGCCACTGTGATTTGCAAAGGCTGAGTTACAAACCATTACATTCTAATAGACTTTTTTAAAAAGTATTTTACATATTTTTACATGGACTTCTGTTATAACCTGTCATTAAACTATTTACAAGATCACTATTAATGTAAGTTACCAGCTTTTCCAAAATATAATTTCTATGCAAAAAGTGAAAAGTTCATTTACAAATATGTTTCAGTATTATTTTTACATGTTTTAATTTAGATCGCTTCATTTCAAGTACATGCACATATCTATTAGCTCCACACTCTTCCCATAAATGAGTTACGATGTTTTTCTGCTGCTTACCTTATGAGAAATTTCTTGGTTATTAGTATCTTAGAGCATTACAGATGGATTATTTACTGTTGCTGAAAGTTATAGCCCACGGAGCTTCCTTTGAAATTGATATTCTTTTTTGTTTGTTTGTTTTTTGAA
Source organism: Podocnemis expansa (assembly GCA_007922195.1). Lineage (NCBI taxonomy): Eukaryota > Metazoa > Chordata > Testudines > Podocnemididae > Podocnemis > Podocnemis expansa. The sequence goes on along the minus strand of ML681979.1, from coordinate 39,570,415 downwards.
GACCAGAAGCATAGATGTGGAACAGTTGGCAGGTTGAACACAATTCATAGTTCTGTGAATGCTGGGATCACTGAACCCAAACTATATATGCAGAATTTGATCAGCTGGTGATGGGATGGTGCCCCTAGCCAGAATTATCATGCAATTATTTTAGTCAGTGGTTTCTAACAAAGCCATCCCCCAAGGCTCAGCATGTACTTCAATGTTTTAAAATGTCCCCGCTAATTATTTTCTTCAACTCCACAAAGGCTTTGCCGTCTTGCTGATCCGATACATAATACATGTTTATTTTGTAAAATTAATAAATAACCTCCCTTTACCATGTTAAAGATTCTTATATTTTCTTTACATTCCATTAGTTTCCATGTGAATCAATGGTGAGTGATCAATCGGTCATGTCCGATTTCACAGTCTGTTGCCTGGAGAGTTAAATTAGCATCTGTTAGAGGGATACTTTGAGACTGTAGGAGGTGAAAAGTGGATATAGAAATCCCTAAAAGGCTAGTCAGAATCCTTTGTTAGCTGAACATTTTTCCTGAAATTTAGGAAATTCTCATGCTGTCTGTGTTGCAAAGAGACCCAGATTTTCAAAGATGTAGTATTAGGAACAAAGTTCATAATGGCTTTCTGCAGCAGTGTATTTGCTTTAGCACACGGTTCTCAATTTTCCCCCACAGAGTGAACCAATTCTCAGAAGAGGTTCTTATGTGGACTCAGCTTTCTGATCTCAGTTCCACAATGTTGGTAATATTTTCCATATATTTTGTTTTTCTAACTGTGCTTTCTGTTGCAGTGACTGATTTAATTTAACTTAAATGTACAATTGAAAATTAAATTCTTCACTTTTTGTCTTTAACTTCACTATCTCTTGTTTATCCTTTTCCTCTCTCAACTCCTGCTGATTTCACATAACAGAATTTGTCTAGGCCCACCCTACACATAGATGCTGTATTTTTTCAGCCATCCCTCATGAAGGCACATTGGGCTTTTCTTGTTTAGTTTGTTTGTATTATAGCAGCTCCTAGGGGCTCCAGCTCAGATCTAGGCTCCATTGATCACAGATTTTAAATCCCAAAGAGCTTGTAGTCTAAATAATACTCTTTTTCTCCCATCCTTTCTTGTCTGACAGATTTTATGGATGGAGAACTGAGGCACAGCACATGTTTTCACAGCAGAGTTAACATGAGTTATTGGCACCTGGGCTAACCTGGCCTGGGTGTCAGCATTCACATCACGGTGCCTTATCCGGGGTTACATCATCCTTACTGGTGCTTCACTTTCCCACAGGGACTTCTGGGAGCATATACTATGGTTACTTGTGCTGCAGTAAAGTGAGCTTTTCTTTGTTTTTTCTCCAGTGAATTGTGGGAGAAATTGGCAGTCCTTCCACACACAAGTGGGGAGTTGTCCGGAGACACTGGAGGACTATCTGCATTCGGTGGTTTAGCATATACCTCACTTCTAAGTGGACAGTTTATCAGCCCCTGAGTGAAAGCAGCTCCTAAACTCTTGCCTGTAATCTCAGCCAAATAAAGTAGTTCTGGTTTAAAGCACCCAAACTGGGGTGAAAAGGGTTTTTGTGTGGATGGGAGGAGGTTTATGCACAAACATGACTCCAAGCCCAATTTAACTCAGCAATGAAGATATACCCTTAGAAAAATTAGTCATCTGCCCAAGGAAATCTGTGACTGAGCTAGGGATTAACCCCAGATTTCCTGGCTGAAGTCCTAACTAGTTTGTGGTCACTAGTTCTGAACTGCCTTGCTGTTGTGATGATTTAGGGAATCTGTCCCTGTGTGGCTGATGAATTCTTTGGGATTATGAACCCTCTATATGTATCTTTATCAACCTGCAAACCCCATTTTGAATGTGTAGCTTGTTTGTCTTCTCTGCTGTCCTTTTCCCTCCACATTGTTAGTCTTGAAAAGTGACACTTTGTTTGTTTTGCTGAATTAGAGTAACATGGCTACTCCTTTAGACCACTGGGCTGAGATTCCAAGGAGTAGTGATATAGGGCTAATAATAGATGACTGTTAAATCTGGGTTGTCCTCTGTTCAGAAAGAAGCACCCCCAGAAAAAAGACTAGCTCCACCCAGGAGAACTGGGTTATCAGAAAAGAGTTGCCTGGCAACAAAGTCAGCTGGTGGGTTCTGTTGTCACCTGACAAAAGGGGATGGAGAATATAAAAGAGAGGGTCTCTCAGAGGTCACTCACTCTGCTGAGTGTGAAGCCACATGCAGGAGGGGACGGAAGGAAGGAAGGATGGATGGATGGATGGATGGTTCGATCGATCGATCGATCGATTGATTGATCGTGGACTCCAGCCTACACCTGGAGAACTTTCAAGAATGGTGAAGAAACGAAGGCATGGAAACTGCTTGGAGGTGCATTTATCTTGCCTTTATTTTTAACTTTTTGGGGCTTAGTAGAGAGTAATGGGGATTTTAGATTCACGTGGAAAGTTTTGCTTTCATTATCATGCACGTCATCCTGAGCAGCTGAACTGTAAACCAGAAAACTTATGCCTTCAGTGGGATTCTAGGGCATGTATAAGAGTGGGGGGGATAGGCTTGGGGAGAAGGCACTAATTTCAAGGCTTAGGCAGTTGGACAGTAGTGTGGCTTCACTGATGAGGGATGTCAGGCATAAGGTCTGTCCCTGGCACACTCTCCTAGAAGCCCAAAGCCGGGGATAGTAAATTCTGCCTAGCCTCAGTAGGCTAAGAGCACATGTGATTCAGCATTATAATCCCTTTACAGCACTCTGAATGCTTAGCAGGGGAACTTGACCAGATCTTCAACTGTTATGAATCAGAAAGAAATGGGCCTTGGACAGTTTCTTCACTGATTGCCCCACTACTTTATGACTTGTGAAACTATCCCCAGTGGCGCACAAGACCATGGCATTTCACCTTTATAAAGAAGGTGCCGGAGCTGCAAGAGAAGCTCTTAAAGGAGACAAACACAGCCTGAATAACTCCATGGCCCGAAGCAGCCTTCAGTAGCAAACACTGAAACAGTGTTCTGACTCTAATAATGCTCATCTTCTTCTGTGAAGGCTACTTCCCTTTTCATACAGCTGTGGAAATGTAAACATCTGTAACAGGGAGATCTTCTTTATATCCATTTTTGTTTCTGCAGTCTCTGCTCTGCTGCTTCTTCCTTTTGTAGCCCCTCTGGCATTCTCTTTCTTCCACCTATAGCAATGGTTCCCAACCTGTGCTCCAGGGGCCAAAAGTGGCCTGTGGGGTCTTTCAAAGTGTCCCACCGCTCCATTCCCACTGACTGCAGAAGAGAGCTACTACCTAAGGACTCAAGCAAAGCATTGTCATTGATCTGTAAGGCCAGTGCAGACTCCTTGCTGCGGCCCTGCCCCTGACTACAGCAGGGAGTCCAACAAAGTGCTCTGCCTGGGTCCCTAGCTGCTGGGCTCCCTGCTGGAGCAAGATGGAGAGGAACAGTGATCTTCCATCTTCCCTGGCTGCAGAAGGGAACTACCGCCTAGGGATCCAGGTGGAGTGCACAGGGCTACAGGATCTGTAACCCATATGCATGCAGTCCCTCCTGCAGCAAGGGGGACAGGCGATCTGCAAGGAGGCATCTTCCACCCCTTGAACTCCTTCCGGCTGGCTGCAGTGGGAGGAGGTTGCTGGTGGAGCATCTGGAACCCACCAGGCTTGAGTGACAGGACTCTAAAAATCAAGTGCCTTCCAGTTTGGCCTGCACCTAGCAGGTCATCCACCATGACTTAACTGCCAGGCCACTGTAGTGCAACAATAGTCCCTCATGTGCATTAGTGCTTTGCCTGTGAATGCGTGACATGCTGTGAGTAACTCGTACCTGTAAAATAGTGAATATAAAAATGAGCACAGCAGTACAATTTTTTTTACTTGAAATATGTAGTGATTTGCAGTCTCAATGGTGTATATGTCAATGTATTTTTATGTTAAGAGACTGGTAGCCCTTCAGGGTTGTAAAAATGATATTGTGGCTCTTGTGCCAAAAAGTTTGAGAAACTCTAATCTATAGTTTACTAATCTCCAGGAACAGGAGAACCTATGGTTTTGTTGTGCCTCACTTTGTCACCTCCTCCACCTGTAACTTTGAGCACATCAAAGAGGGCAAGAGTCACTATTCATGATCGATATGCTATTTAGGAAGTCATTTTGTGGCTGAGGTTGGTGGTGTCTGGAAGCTGAATGTTTCACTGGGCCAAAATAACTTCATCAAAGTCCTTAGAAGCAGGTCTTCTGCAACAGCACTGTGATGTGCCTTTAAAAATATTAGGGTCCCTGAAAATGTCATTTATTTTGGTTCAGGACTTAAGGCTGATGAGACAAGGTCTTTTTCTTTGAAGCTAGAAGGAAGCAGGGTTTGACTGGAGGACAGACAGATTTTTATTCTCTTTTATTCTCTCTTAGGCTTTTCTGGGTTTATCTTTTGTAAAAAGGTTTCTGGGTTATAAGGGATAAAGTTTATCCTTGGGCTTTGTAGAGTGTATGGAAAATTGATAGTGCATCCCTTTAAAAGAAAAATCACTGAGGAAATCTGAAATTTCATAAACAGATGACTTTTCAAGGTCAGGAATGGGTGATATACAGGCAGCTGCAGAGCTGGGCACTTCTACAGCCTTTCATCTTCACTCCTCTCTTTGAATGCGTCTGCTTGGGGGAACCTGTTCAAGGAAATAGGAGGTCTAGCTATCTTTAGAGCTTGTACTGAGTGAGCAGAATAAAGATTATATGCCACTCACAACTGTAAAAAGTGAAAAAATATGTTGATGTAGAGAAAGTATATACCAGTTAATCAGGCCTCCTCTACTCTAGGAAAACGTGAGTGTAACTATGATGCTCAGGAATGTGAACGATCTATTGCCTTGAGCAATGCAGTTAAACCAACTTTATTCCTGGTGTAGGCAGTGTGGGTGGGCTGGAGAATTTGCCAGTCATCCTAACTATTGCCTTTTAAGGATGTAGAGTACCAACACCAATGGGAAAAGCCCTCCTGTTTGCATAATAACATCTTCATTAAAGCATTACAATGGTGCTGCTGGAGTGCTTTAAGAGTAGACAAGCTCTCAGTCTTCCGCATTCTATGGTAGAAGCAGCTTCATGCTATATTAATACCAGGCAGCAGGTGATATGGAAGCTGGTAATCACTCTTTTTCTTATATAATATGAGTGTGCTCTAGCCACTGTCTTCAGTGTGCTTCAATGCCTCCTGCTCTTTTTCTGTCTCCCCCCACAGCCCATGCACACACATGAAGGACTGAAGAAAAGCTGGTGCTGTTGTAGTGAACTGTAGAACAGAAGCAGTTAGTGCACATTAAGTAGCAGACTGACACATGCATCTACTCAGTCTTCTGCAGCAGCAGCCAGAGGGTCCAGATGCTAGTGGATAAATGAATAGTTGCCAGTAGAGCTGGGGGTAAAATGTGAGGCATTGCTGTGCAGGGCTGATGATGTTTTGGCAACTGAAGGAAGGGGAAACAGAGAACTAGATATGGAGGCCTTATTAGAACTAGGGCTGAACGTGATATGGAGGCCTGACTCTCTCTGGGGAGGAGACTTGGGAAATGTGTCCTTGTTGGTTGGTTGTCTGACTTACTTTTCCAAAGCCATTTTAATCTCCTTTCTGGTGCTTCTATATTTGAGAGCCACCTCAACACATCATCAGAGCCATACCTGGCTCCAAGCAAGATATGAGGCAGAGGTTGCAAAACTGTGCTTCAGAATATCGGGTGAAAAAGTATATATTTTAACATCACTATGGACATTCAATACTTTAATCTTGCATCTACTTTAAGCTGCAGATTTAACCCCCCCCCCTCCAGGTATTGCATACTAAAATTTTGACTTAAAGATGCTGTAACAGTTTAGCCCATTAATGCAGACAAATGCAAACTGTATTAAATTTAAAACTTTTTTGGTTTCTTCTTGAGACGGATCTGATCTGGTTTAGGCGCCTATTTCCCTCTGAGAACTGAGGCTTAGGCCTTGATAATTCCTCCTGGCTAACAAAGCCAACTCTACTCTCAGCTTGCTTTCTTCTGTGGCTTCCATTTGTAGGTACCTAATTCTTTCCAGGCATTGTATGGAATGACTACTTAAATTTAGGCATTGTAATGCTCAGTTTAAACTCCCCTTGTGAATTTGGCCTAGGTGCTTAACTCACTGACCTGTCTCATTTAACCCACAGCGGGATGAACAGGGACCTGGACAACAGATTGGAGGGAGAGCCACCACAATGATAGTTTTTCAGAAAAGATAATCAAAGAATCATAAAAACTGGAAGGAACCAAGAGAGGTCATCAAGTCCAGTCCCCTGCACTCTTGACAGGACCCCGTACTGTCTTAAACCATCCCTGGTAGCTGTTCTTCTGGCCTGCTGTTGAAAACAATGGAGATTCCACAATCTGCCTAAGCAACTTACTCTGTTGGTTAATCACCCTGACACTTACATATTTTTAGCTAATGTCCAACCTAAGCCTCCCTTGCTGTAATTTAAGCCAATTGCTTTTTGTCCTATCATTGGTGGTTAAGAAGACTAATACAGAAATCATATTCAAGGGGTATGACAGAGGCAGAGCTGTTACTCTCCCTCTGCAGCCTCTGTTAACGGAATCTTTTTTATACAAGGAAAAGACAGATTACTTGGGACAGCCTTCACCTGCTCATAGTCCTTTCAGGTGTATGCAGTTACAGTTTTGTTTTAGCTTTTACAAACAACTCAGTACTGGCCCCTGTATTTATGAGTGGTGCCTTTTCCACAATCCAGTTAGCCACTTGTGTTCTCTTGCAGTGTCTACATGGTCGGTGTTCCTTGAGTCCCATCGCTTCTGGCTTGTTCCCATGATGGACAGTGGTTGCTTACAGAAGCGCCTTTATGGGCAGGCAGTCTCAACACTACGTTCAGAGGGGGGAAGACAGATAACCATTTTTAAACAGATGGTCTGATTTAAGACGTCAGCTTTTGCTGCTGAACTGCATGTTACTTGCGGCTCAGTTTCATAGCTTTTCCAGGGAAGCTGGCTGAGAATTCCCTAAGTTTAATTTCAGGTGACCTTGGCCTCTACAGGCAACCTAAATAGATTCCAACTTTCCTTCATAGGGAAGGCTGCATTTCAGCCATGATCGAGCCCAAGCTGCTTTTAGGGCTGTCAGGAAGTTTCTGGTACATCTGGCCATAGGTTGGTGGTTTGGTAGCTAAAGAAGCACCAGCTATGGCCAGTCATTACTTCAAGCAGTAATAACACACTAGCAGCAGCAACACTGGATTCCAAATCTGTCCCTCAGGAGTCTGTGCTATAGCCACTTCATTCAACAGGGAAGGTTTCTTAATGAGATCATTACAAAACAATGATGCACAGCTATCAATTATCAATGCAACTAACTTTACTGCTGATCCTGTGAGACATAGTGGGGAAAATGGCTGTGTTATATTCCATGGTCAATTGTTTATTACTGCCCACCTACATGCAGAGTGTTAAATCAAAGGAGACTGTAAAGCATGTGTGAGGTGGGCCAAGCAGAGGAAGTGTCAAACAGGGACATTGGTAAGTTAGCCAGTTAGGAACCCAGCTTCAAGTGAGTTATGACAACAATGGCTGGGTCATCAATGGATGGAGGAATTCACTCTCCTGGCTCCAGCTGGACTGAGCTTGAGCTCACGACTTTCACTAATTTTTTTTTTTTTTTTTAAAGCTGAGGTAGAAAGGGCATGGCTTAAGTGGTCAAGAGGAGTGAGCCAGGATGCAAGAGTAAGAAGCAGAAAAAGCCATTCTTTAAACCACATAGGCTGCTTCTCCCAAGTCAGAGCTGAGGAATCCAGCAGATCCACTTAAGCAGCAGATCACTAAGGTTCACCTCTAACTAACTAGGGCTGCAGGTCCCCCCTCCTCTCACAACTGTGTGCACTTTTAGGCAAAATAAATCATGCTTTGTTTTCAAGCAACTGTTTCTAGATCATTGCAAATGTACATGGTCTCTGGTATCCAAAGGGAGACTCTTTACAGAGTCCAATGTGGACCTGCTGAATTAGAGCTGCTATGCACAGGGGCAAAATCTAAAGACCCAGTTAGACTGCAGGTGGATTGTGCAAACTCCTCCCGAAGAAGAATGGAGGCACAGGCCTGCCATTTTAAAGTACAACACTTACAATACATCTTATATCTATACTGCAATTAAACACCCACAGCTGGCTTGTGTCAGCTGATTCAGATCCCTTGTGATGGGAGGTTTGACAGCTAAGGCTCCAGCTTGAGTGTCCACACTACAATTAGCTCAGGCCCTTGAAACAGGGCTTGTCTTCACTGACAGTGGTGAATTTGCTGCCATCAGCTCTATCTCCCTGATGACCTGCTCAGATCAGGAAGCCAAGACTGGAAGACCATCCCCACGAGTCAGAAGAAAGGCATTTCCCTCTGGCTTAGGCTACTGAAGACTGCATAGCAAGTAGAAGGTAGGCAATCAGAGGGAGATATGCAAGGTATTTTAAGTACTTCATGCATCTCCCTTTGTTTGCTGCCATGTGGCAGTATAGATCAGCCCTCTGGTGTCTAGTTGCAGCATAGTCATAGAAGATTAGGGCTGGCAGGGACCTCAGGATGTCATGTAGTTCAATCCCCATTCAGTGCAGGCCCAACCCTAAATCAATCATCCCAGCCAGGCTTTATCGAGTTGGTCCTTAAGGACCTCTACAGATGGAGACTCCATCAACGCCCAAGGTAACCCATTCCAGTGCTTCGCCACCTTTCTAGACTTGTTCCACTACAACTTGATACTATTCCTTCTCATTCTCTATCTATTACCACTGAGAACAGCCTAGCTCCACGTGCCCTGGAACCACCTTTCAGGTAGTAAAAGGTCACTATCATGCTTTACTTCTGCTGACTAAACAAGCGTAGTCCCCTCAGCCTCTCTTCCTAAGTCATATGCTCCAGCTCCTAATAATTTTCATTGCCCTCTGCTGGACTCTGATTTGTCCACATCCTTCCTGCAGTGGGGGGCCCAAAATTGGACACTATTCAAAATGTGGCCTCACCAGTGATGCACAGAAGAGAATAATAATTTCCTTCAATCTGTTAGCAGTGCTCCTACTAATGCAGCCCAGTATGGCACTAGCCTTCTTGGCCATAAGGGTACAGTGTTACCTCATATCTGGCTTCTTGTCCACTATAACATACCCTTGGGGATAAGAAGAGTGCCTCAGGAGGGGCAGAATATCCAGCAAGCATTCCTACAAATGGAAGCTCAGCTTGGAAAACTTCAGTGCTATTGCCAGCTAAATTCATCAGTTTCTACTCAATGGCATGGTTCAGCCCGGTCTAGAGGTGGTGACTTGTGTCTTCATGTTTTTACTTAATGGAAGGATTTACTCCTAAACAGCAAGTCAGGTTAAGGTTTTTTGGGGGGTGGGGGTGAGAGACAGAGACGGAAGGTAGGTAAGGAAGTTACTGGCTTATCTTCTTTCCATAGAAAGCCACCTTCCACACTGAGTACTAAATCATTTTTCCATCCTCAGACATGCTTCTTTAAGGTAGATAATGTCACATGAGAAATAATACAATTTGCAAATTATTTAAGAAACATTTGATTTTGTCTTTTGGAGGGTCCAGTTTCCTATCCAGTCACTTTTGTAGACACATAAATGTTTAATACACTAGTGGCTTACTTCAAAATAAATCAATACCTAATTCAAGTAATCAGAGGTGCTGGCTAAGCACCCTCATGTTTATTGTTCATCTGGAGGAAAGACAAGAACTTCCCCACCACTTTCATTATTTACAGAAGCAGCTTCAACAATGCTGCATAGCAATTGCATTTACCATACCATTACCCAACACTTATTCAGACAAACTGTTTTCATTTACCTGAGGTTTTACAAGTTAGACTGTAGGTTTACATACCTTACATTTTGCATATATGATTCTTACTGAAGAAATAAATTAAACAATGGTACAAAACACTTCAAGCCAATATCTGATCAAGAACATAATGAAGTTTACAAGGTTTTATTATTTTTTGCATTGCTCTTACAGTAAACAAACTAAGTTTATACAAAATAAACATGGATGTTTTACACAGTTAAAAATCTTTGGCTAAACAAACTATGTACATATTATATACACAAGATATTTTACATAGCCATATAGGAACCTGTACACATAGTTACAATAGGCAACATTTAAAAAAATAGTTTCATAATTTACAAAAAAGGAATTAAGAATTAAAACAATCACTTTTCCCTAGTCATGAAAGAGAAACAGTAAGAGGGGCCAAATGTGCTTTATAATATTTATTGCTTGCATTTTGAAGGGGAAGCACAAGCACTGAAAGCCATGAGTTGCTTCTTTAGTGCCTTTGATACTGTACACATTTTGTTCTAAAGGGAATTTTTTTTAAACACGCCCAACCAGTAACTTCTAATTATTCCAGAGGAGCAAGTCTGCAAATTGAATATGCAGAGAAAAGATTTTTAATTGGTTTATTTGTAACAGTTTTAACAATTGGCACAAATAATTTTTAGGGTCAAATACAGGTACACATCTAAAACTCACCCTGAAATCAGAGCTATTTTGTGTGCTTAAAGGACAGAATTTGATCATCAAAAGCAATCAAGTTTTAGCAGTAAATATCTGGAAGATGAAACACTGCCAGCTGCAACACCACAACCTATGTTTAAATAATTCACTACTTCTAACATTGTATGGGGTGCTATCTAAAACATGGGTTACAGACTTTCTGACAATATAACAGTCATTACTCCATAGGTAACATTTGTAAACAGGAGACGTAAGAGCAGAATCATCAAGGAATAATCCAACAGTCGGCTGGGCTTCTCGTTCTAATACGTTTGTTACTCTTTGTTTTAGGATTTATGTGGCAAGGAAATATGTGGCATGCTGATTGTCTAATAAGAGTTCCCTGGCTTTTGGAAAAGTGTATGCTAACCTAAATTTAACACAAAATTGAAGTTAGTAAACCTGGGGGAGGTCCTTATTCAGGCAAAACACCGGTTCACTGCAATATTTGTTTTGATAGAGAAAGAACACAGAATCTGGTACGGAATGGATAATCAAACCTGACGTCTATTTATTCAGGATTACAAATCTGTTTTATGCTAATGTCCAGCACATAATTAATAGATTGTGAATAAATAGGCATCTGAAAAGAACCTTTTATTAGAAACCTATGATCAAATGGCAAAGTATACTGTAGAGATAATTTTTAAGATATTAAAGAATCAAACACGTACAGTTAGACATCTTATGCCAGGAAACTTTTCAAGATTGCCATAGCATATTAAATGGACTTAAGCTTTCAGGGGCTGTTTAAACAAGGATTCCCCCCCCCAGGTGTAAACATGAAATTGCCTTTTGCAAAGCAATTACACAAATCCACATTTCAAAACTATTTAAATGAATATGATTAATGCACATTGAAATTTTACTGCCGAAACAAAACACTATTGAAGGATATTATTTAAATAAATGGCTATTTCTAACATGCAATTTAGAGTGAAATCTTTTGGCAAAATGACGAATGTTTTGTAAACCTGTATTACTTGTACATTTCTTCTGAAAAATTCAGCTGTTCAACGTTTATCAGATAAGGCTTATTGAAAGTGAATTTGAACAGCCACTTTTTCACCTCCAAAATAGCCCTTAGTAAAGGAATAGTCCCTTGTAGTCAATCTCAGAAGGTAAGCAGCCAACAGAAAAAAATAGCTATTGAATTAACGACTGGTTTAACTCCTTGTCACAGGGTTGGATTTTCCCCACAACAAATTCCACTATCAGCAATTCAAGCAGTAGGAAAGGATTAACTCTCTCTCATAATGTGACAATCCAGTTACTAGAACAACTGACTTTAGGATTATTCCTATTATGAACTGTATTACTTTAAAAAGTCAGTCTTTAAAAAGAAAAACATTTTGATGTTTTACACACCCAAGATTTCCTAGCAATTGGACTCCCAGATATTATTTATGTTTATAAAGCCCATATTTCACATTGCCTCACACACAGTCTAAGCACCAGTTTCACACATCATCACTAGTTTCGTTTGACTGAGTGGGTTTCCATAGCTATGCAACAAGTTTCACCAATAATCAAGTCTCCACGCAGTTTTGATTCACACAGTTCCATCCGTACAGAAATCTTCTCCTTCGTTCAGCCTGCTGATTGTTTGGTTCTTGTTTTTCTCCACATGTGGCTAACATGCTGCTGAAAGACTGAATGCAGGTTGCTATTTGAGCCAAGATAAACGTTTTAACTGAGTAGGCTAATATGCACCAGCTTACCGAACTACATGTTCTGACTTGGATACTTCCCGTAGCATCAGTGCAAGTGTGTACTTGGAGTACTGTGTCATTGCTGACAATCGCTAAACACTGTATCGCAACAGCAGCTTGCTTATTAGCTACTTGCACTTTGACTTTTTGAACAGTTTCATTAATTGCTTGAATCTTTCTGAAACCTAAGGGGAGGGGGGGGGAAAAAAAGACTACATATTATCAGTCCTCTGGATTTCAACATCTACCAGTTCAAATTAATCCTCTAGTATTAGAATTTCTAGATGAAACCTACAAGGAGTTCTGGGGCACTTAAAGACTAACATTCATTTATTGTATGAGCTTTTGTGGGGAAAAAAATCCCACTTCATCAGATGCTTTGAAGACATGGGAACTTACAAAATGGGAGGAAATAAATGCAGGGAAGTGTCAGTCATGGTAACAGATGAAACCTGCCTTTCTTGTCTGGTTTTCTTCTTTTCTTTATTTTGTGCATTTTGGGAGGAGATTTCAAGAAGTTCCCAAAGAAATCACAAACATGACAGTGGTGCTTCTGCTCAGAAAGTGCTTGCAGGATTTAGAAAATTCCACTTTACACTTTCAGTGTTCGAATCTTTATTCTCCATCATAATTACTGAGATTCAAAACATCATATTACTTTTTACAAGGACTTGAAGCATACAAAAGACAAATGCTTTTAATTCAAATTAATTAAAGCCAAGAGCGTCAGATATTTCCCCTTCCTCCAATCCCCAGCTACACAGACAAGACCAAAAACAATTCTTAACTGGTGAAGCCTCACATCCCCGCCCTTACATGCCTGGAAGCAGTAACGTTCAGGACAGTGGAATCAGAAATGTAGCAATACATTAGTTTACCCAGGTAAAGTAACTATATTTACCTGATTTGGACTTTTATTGAGCCTGGCAGCTATGGAAACAAATGTTTTTCCTGATGGTCCATTTTTCTGACATTGCAATAGAATTTCTCGGTCATCATTTCTATGAGAAAAGTACAAAGTTAATTTCTGAACATTACTTTGACACACACAATCCCACTAGTCCCCAACATCAATTAAAATAGTGCCCTCCCATTTACTGATGTAAAGCTAAACAGCAGTGTTGTGTCATACAAGTACTTGTTAATACAGATATACAGGGAGGCCAAATTTTTACAATAGAGAAGTGTTTCACTGTCTCCCTGAAACAGTACAGTACAAAAAGATACTGAAATTTATTCACCCTAGAGACTTAGAACCTAGATCTGTAGCCCTCAAAGCAATGGTGGTCTCATTTTACAGTGCACCATAATATCAGATTAACCTCTAGTTTTCTGTCATATGGGGAAGTCAAAGATCCCATTTTTGTATGTTCCAGACTCAAAATATCAACAAATGTGCTACTCTTAAGAGTACCACTTATTTCATTTCCCTGCACTCCTATTATCTACATAGGAATTTAATGATCAAAGCAGAAGAGAGTCAGGATTGTATTCTGAAATTTGCCACCGATTCTAGAAACTGCAAAAGAACTCAAAGTATATAAAATAACTTATGTGATTATTGGCTTATTTAAAGGAATTCTTCATAGTCTTTCAGGAGGTAATTCAGCAGGAGGAGAAAGGTTCAAGCATTTGATTTCAAATAGATCTGATAAAACAGAAATAGAAGCACTCATCACCTGAACTAGTTTGTTTGTTTCAAGCATCAGTAACGCTACATCAGATTTTAAAGAAAATCACAAACTTGTAGGCACAATTAACATTCTGAAGAAACCAATGAGAATGTCAAAATAAGATGAATATGGTTACATTAAAAGGTATCAGGTTAAAAATGTCAGTGTGTTATACAAGAACATAAAAAAGGCCATAGTAGGTTAGACCAATGGTCCATCTAGCCCAGTATCCTGTCTTCCAAGAGTCCAGTGCCAGAGGCTTCAAAGTTGGATGCAATGCTGTTGGAGCCCTGTTGGTTCCTGGGTACTAAAGAGGCAAGTTGGTCCAGTAAAAGATATTACCTCACCCAACTTCTGTTGGTGAGAGAGAGAGACAAGTTTTTGAGCCATGCAAGTCCAGACCTGAAGAACGGCACATGTGGCTCAAAAGATTCTCTCTCCCACCAACAGAAGTTGGTCCAATAAAAAAATATTACCTCACCTACCTTGCCTTTCTAAGGGCAGGCCTTCACTGAGAGCAAAGGTTGACCTAAGGAAACTTGGGTTGACCTTGTAGAGCCTGTCTCTACACTGGAGGGGCTGCAACTTCAAACTAAGTGCTTCTGTAATTTGACCTTGTAACACCACCCAGCAAGTGGTGTAGGACTTAGGTTGAATTCAGGAGTGTGAATGAAGTTCAGTGTAGCCAGATAGATCAGTGGGTGCAACAAGTGAGAGGGGGCAGAAAATAGTTTACTGAGGTCCCTGGCTGCAGCCCCTCTGGAGCTTGCCAGGGACCCCAGTGAGAGGGTGGCTGCACCCACTCTACAGCTCCGCTGGGCCCCAGGCAGCAGCAGCAACAGCAGCAAACAGTTGCCCAAGGCCTGGCTGGGCCTCGGGCAACAGCTCAGGGCAGCCGCTGGGACTCAGTTAGGTCCGAAGCAACGGCTGCCTGGGACCCAGCTGAGCCTCAGGTGGCAACACGGGGAAGCCACCAGGGCTCTCCCAGGTCCCTGGTGCGAGTAAGGGGCAGCCAGTGGCGCTTGCCAGTCTGGACCGCAGGGGGATCAGGGGACAGCTTCCTGGGGCTTGCCCAGGTCCCCTCTGGAAGCCACCAGGGCCTGGGGAAGTATTGGGATGGCTGCAGCTGTGCTGCCAGCAGGGACCAGGTGAGCCCCAGGGGGGAGTGTACCCATGAGCTGGAAGATTACACTCAGCTCCCCCACTCTGCCCCTGAGGTTGGTGGAAATGGTCCTGGTAAGGATGCACTCCATCGAACCAAGAATGGCAGTGTGGACGTCAGCCACCGCTACAATTAGAGCAGTGGCTGAGTATCAACATAAGATACGTAGACACTTTTACTGAGCGTATACGTGCCCTAAGATGCCTCAATGGGAATAAACAGAAGAGGGCAATTATCACGTGATTTGTCAAGTTCCAACATCTGGCAGTCAGAGGCTTAGGGAGACCCAGAGCACAGGGTTGCTTGCATTCCTGACCCCTTTAGGGTAATAGACACTGATGGACCCATTCTCTATGAATTTTTTTTTTTTTGGTTGAACCCCGTTATACTTCCGGCCTTCACAATAGCCATGGCTACCAATTCCATAAATTGAGCATGTGGTGTGTGAAATAGTACTTCCTTTCATCTGTTTTAATCCTGCTGCCGGTTAATTTCATTAGCATACCCCTGGTTCTTTTAGCATGTGAAGGGAGAAATAACACTACTTTCTCCACATCACTAACAATTTTATAGACCTCTGACTGTTCTCTTACCAAGCTGAAGAATCTGCCGTTTTTAATCTCCCCCTACAGTTGCTATTCCATAGCCTTTATCATTTTCATTGCACTTATCTGTACCTCTTCCATTTCTAATGTACCTTTATTCAAAGGGGGTGACCAGAACTACACACAGTATTCAAGATGTCACATTACAGTATTTTCTTATAACCTATCTCCTTACAAATGGTTCCTGTCAGCTTTTTTGAATGCTGCTGTACATTGAGCAGATGTTTTCAGAGAACTATGCACAAAGTCTCTAAGATCTTTCTTTAACAGTAACAGTTAATTTAGACCCCAGTATTTTGTAAGTATTACATTTTCCAATATGCATGACTTTGCATTGATCAACACTGAATTTCATCTGCAATTATAAATATTAAGAAAATCATTGCTGGAAGACTGGATATGTCATAAATTATGAGACATGGAATCATAGGGTTGGAAGGGACCTCATGAGATCATCTACTCCAACCCCTGCTAAAAGCAGGACCACTCTCAAATCATCCCAGCCAAGATTTTGTCTAATGGGGCCTTAAATGTTTCTAAAGATATCTCCAAAGAAACTCCACCACCTTCTTAGGTAACGCATTCCAATGCTTCACCACCCTCCTAGTGGGAAAGATTTTTCTCCCTAATATCCAGCCTCGACTGTCCCAGCTGAAACTTGAAACCACTGCTTCTTGTTCTGTCCTCTGTTACTACCGAGAGCAACTGAGCTCCCTCCTCTTTGGAGCACCCCTTCAAGTAGCTGAAGGTTGCTATCAAATTCCCATTCAGTCTTCTCTTCTGCAGACTAAAGGAACACTTCTTTAGGACACTGGTCTACAAAGTGACTGAAGATCACTATCTTCTAACAGCTGTTCGGTGGCTTGTGAAATGAATTAACATCTCAGACGAGTTCCCAGTAGACAGATATCAATATAGTAAACACACAAATGATTAAGCATCCTTAATGGCATCCTTAGGAGAGAAATCAAGAACTAAATGGATACGGAGACTAGATCACTCTCACAGCCTATGAGGTCCTTTCTGAACAAGGCTGAAGGAGGTTCAACTTAGAGCAGAAACTCTCTTTATTCTGTAGAAATATGGAATTTGTCACCAACCAAATTGATTTTAACAACATACTTCATACCTGTCCCATTGCCCTCCCACCATCAAAAATAGTATACTGTCAATATTCTTACCTTGTCCAAGAAACCACTACTTCTCCCTTCTTTTTAATGATGTTTTTGGCATACAGACTACGTGGTGATGTGGTGAAAGTTGAAAGATCTTTGTTCTCAGGCAATTCACTCCTTTTAGTGGAAGATCTTCTCGGAGCTAAACCCGTCTCTTCTGATTTCTTACTATTATCATCATTTCTTTCATTAGCTGATTCAGTTTCTGTTTTTTGTCTTTTTGACTTGGAATTGTCTGCTAAAGACTCCTTTTTTCTCTTTTTGCTAGCTTTATCAGGGCTCACCTGGCATCCCAAATCAACATTCAAAGTGGATTTTGTTTTAGACTTGCACTCATCTGTGTTAACCTCTTTGGAAAGCTCTTCTGTTAAATCGATATATGCATTAACACTGCACTTCAGAGGTTCTTCCTTTGTATCACCTTTATCTAAATTTCCTGAATGATTTTTCTGATCTGTAACATTTAAAGTTGATTGCACTGGAAGATTACATAAATTTAGTTCACTTTCACTGGCAATATCTTCTGTCAAATCTATATATTCGCCAACACTGCATTCAGAAGGGAAAGCAACTTCAGCGTTAAAAGGACTTTCTACTGCAGTGTTAGATATTTTGCTCTTGTTTTCAGGCACTTTTAATTCATGTATCTGAGGCAACTTAAAGTCTTCACATGTGTTTTCTCTAACATGGCTATTTTTGTTTGATGTATCCAAAATGGGCTTATACGAAGGAGGAGTGTCATCTTTTCCAGTGGCACTACTTGGCTCCTCCAAGGGCTCAAGCAAACCATGAGCTTGTTCTTGTCCAGCATTGACATGACACAACTCATTAGTTGAATCAGTGATATTCAGAGCTCTCTCAGAAGCTTTTTCTTCAGCAGCTGTGCCTGCGGTACCCTGATTATCTCCCTCTACTTGGGCAGGTATGATTTCTTCCCTGTCTTTCTTGGTTAAGGATACAAGCGATTCCTCTGCCTGAGTAATCTGATCAAGGATTGGTGACGTAGATGGCACTGTACGCCTTATCTTAACAATGAAATGATCATTGGATTTCTCCATTATTACTGCTTGCATTGGTAGGCTGGGGTCACAATGGAAACCGGGAGCGACGGGTCGACTTGTCCATGAAGAACTTGATCTACTGCTAGAGTTATCAGACTCTAAAGCCAAATGAATGTCTTGTTCTGTGGCATCCTCTTCTTCAAGAAGAGCATCTTCACTATAATGTGCACTAAGAACTCCCTCAGGTGTCGAGCTGGATGTGTTCTCAGGTTTCAAAAAGCTAAGATGAGCGTCCGATTTCAAAGGTGATGGAATGGTTAAAGAAACAGCTAGATCTTCAAGGAGTATAGAAGAAACAAATGACTTATTCTTCTGTAAACTGCATTCATCATCTTTGCCTGAACCTGCACTTGGTGGAACTTCAAACATGCAGCTTTCATCCAGAATATCTGGATCCACTGGCATCTGAAGTCTAGATGATAAAGATGAGAGTCTTTCAGGTGAAACTGTGGGCCAGTTAATATCCTCTGTTGGTCTAGGCGTCACACAGGCATCTTTTGGGACTGTCTCTTCTATGCCTGAAGCAGCATTATTTCTGCATTTCTGACTTTCTGGAACCTGTTTTTCCGGTGTCCTGAACTCCCACTGATCAGTATCAATGCTGCTAATGCTTTTTTCTAAAAGATCAGAGCCTTGTAACAAACTTTTGAATATTTCACCCATTTGTGCATCACTCACCAGATTAAACGTAAGGCTAGATGTTTGCTGTTCTGTAAGAAGCTCATAATTAAAATCAGTCTTGTGAGCATCTCTGGCTATGTGAAATCCTTCCTTTTCACATCTCATACTTTTTAGTGGTGACAGAGTACCTTGTAAATTGTCTTCCTTAGAGGGCAGCACTTTGGTTTGGGAGTTCCTTGTATTATCAATGGAATTTAGACATTTTGTAATCACATTTTTTGGTGCATCTGTTTTATTTTTGTCATGCTGATACTTGTTAAATGGTTGCTGATTTACCATTGGTTTAGAAAGGACATAATCTTCAGACTTTTGAGATTTGACTTTTAGGGACTTTTTCCTGGATTTCTGTACATCATTGTTATGACCTATTGTGCACGTCTGCTTTCGTGTAGTTACAATTTCAAGCTTTCCTTCATCACTCTCATTTCCCAGGCTTACTAAATCACATAGTTTTACTAGAATTCTCTTTATTTTTTCAAATAAGTAATCAAGCTGTTCATCCACAAACTTCCACAACTGTTTTTTCATATCTGAAAGCTGTTGTTCAAAAAGTTGTTCCACTGTTGCATTCTTTTTAACATGCCTAAGTTTAGACTCTATAGTTTCACAAAGAGTCAATTTTAGCGTCTCACTTAATTTCGACATCTTGGAAAAGTCTAGATACTTTATCAGTGATGTAAAGTTCAAAATTGCCGATTCTATAATTCTGTGAAAATGCTGAACTGGGAAACGTATCTTGAATTTCATATAATTTTTCCTTATCTGCTTTCGTATAGCTTTTAACATCTGCATAATTTCTTGTACTGTAGAAGGTTCAAGAATAATTTGAACTATTTTTTCAAGGCAAGCAATGCTCACAGATTTATTTTTCCTTCTTTCCTTTGATCTGGTAGCCCCAGTTTTAGGTTTTTCTGTATTTTTGTTTGCACTGACTTTTACACAAACTAATTTTCCACCGTCTTCATCAAAAGATGCAGTTTTATTCATTTGTTTATGTGGGCTGCTAATCAAATTGTGTGTTTCAGGAGAAGCTCTTCCCCTTGATAGTTTACTATTCTCACAGTTTCTTTCTGATGTAGATTTTTCATCATCACTTACAATTTCTCCTTCTTCTAATTCATCTGAAGATATGCTCAGCTGGGACTCCATCTCTAAGTGTTCGTCGGGTGTGCACACTGGCTTTTGATTTTCTTTATTCACCTCATTTGAGAGAGTCTTTGAGGGACAGACAGTTGTGCTTTCAGGAGATAAATCTATAAAGAGAAAATAGGTTTGACGACCATGCATAAACACACAACTCACAGACAGCAAACATTTTAGGACAAACACAGAAGACGCAGTGGTAACCTTTTCATTCAAACCAGGTGCTTAATGGTTTAGAACTGTCTGCTTGGAATTGTCAGAGTCTACTCAGTACATTTGATCTTAAACTCTGGTAGCTATGAACAACAGTGAGAAGGTAGTTTGCAGATACAATACAAGTATCTCATCATGCTCCCGTTGCTATCAGTAGGATTTTTCTGTCTTTAAGATTAACAAGCACAATTTATGCAAGTTTCGTTTTGTTTGGTGAAAATATTATGCTCTGCACCAAAAATGATTTGGTTGAAGAAAAATAATAGTTGGAAGTGTTCACTATTTTAGTCTTTTTTCTATTATTTTGTTATGTTGTTATTATTATACAGAAGGCCACGGATTTAGAGTCCAGCCATGACACCATGATGTCTTACAAGATGTATAAATGAATTCTGGTTTTCCTCACTGGTTTCATAAGATAAAATGTAGCATAAATCATTTATTTACTTTGGCCTTCATTTATTTGGATCAAGACTACCAAGAACAATCCAATAGTCCATTCTGTTTAAAAATCTATCAATCTACTAAACAGGGATTGGGACCTATCACACTGTACACTACAGATATATGCTCATTTCAGTTGCTGGTAACTTTAAGACCTCTACAGTATAAGAGGGGAATGGAGGAGGCAAAGGGCATAGCCAATATTTTTGTTTTTTATACCCCTAGTTAAACTATTTTTTCCTCCCTCACAACCAAGTTTACCCATAGGCTGTGTTCACACACAGGCATTATTTTGATACAAGTTGTGTCGAAACAACTTGTATCGAAATAATGCCTTATTTCGAAATAACTTAATTTGAATTAACAGTTTGTTGATTCGAATTAAGGAAAAAAGATCAAAGCGAAATAGTTTCAGGCAACAGTTATTTCGAAACAAGTCACTGTTGTTTCAAAACAACATGTTCGGACGGCATTGTTTGGAAACGATCGTTTCGAAACAACATTGTTTCATCCCCACATGGGGTTTAAGTTGTTTCGAAACAACGCTGTTGTTTCGAAACAACAGGTGCCGTTGTTTCGAAACAACCGTGCGTCGTGTGAACAGGGTGTTTCTTATTTTGAAACAACCTCTGTTGTTTTGAAATAAGAGTGCTGTGTGAACACAGCCATAGTCTGATCCTTCAGTTTTTAATACTTTAAAACCAACTTACTGGGAGTTCTCTTTTTTTCAAGTTATCTGGATAGGTTTAGCATAATATAAAGATGTATTAGACAGATTATGGATCCCCAGTAGAAAAACCCCAACATGTGTAATTAAACGTGGTAAATACTAATTGATTAAGTAAATTTGCACTTTGGATCTGCTTGTTAGATACCCCCCCGCCTTTTTTTTTTTTTTTTTTTTTTAAAGTAAAGGTATTAGATATTCTTTTTCTCACTGATTTCTCATGTAACAGTGTCAAAAACAAAAGACAATTAATTCAAAATAACTCCTTTCCAGAAACATTCTTCTGGTCACCACTTTAAACTCAGTGTTCTTGGGAAGTTCATTTTATACCTTTTCTGTAGCAGTAAACATGTTATTCCATTAATGAGTTTTGGTAAGGAACAGATGAGATAAAATTATTTGATGGTTACGTAACATGTAACTATCTTTGACAAGTTTTTGCAACTTTTACTGATTATTGAACAATATTCTTTAGTTTTCTTTATGCAATAACAACTTCCCTGAACTTTTCACCTAACCAGACTTTTAATTAACCTAAAGCAGAAGTAAAGGGTGTCAAAATAAAGCAGTGGCACAGGCATAAAGTGCATCTTGGAACAACTAAGCAGGAGTTAGAGAGCAAGAAAGTATTCAGTTGCAGAACTAAGAGAGAGAAGCTTGTCTGTCAAAAACAGATGTAATAGTTAATAGAAAGTCTAAAGATAATTACTAATTTGGGATATGTGCAATGTTGCAATAGAAGTGTCGGTCCCATGATAGCAGAGAAACATGGTGGGTGAAGTAACATCTTACTGGACCAACTTCTGTTGGTGAAAGTGACAACTTTCAAGCTTTCACAGATCTCTTCTTCAGGTCTGGGAAAGGTACTAGTGCATATACTTTGGAATATGGCAGCTCAATTTCTGGAACAGATGGATTAAAAAAAAAATCTAGGGATGCACTGTAAAATGATGACAATCCTTCATTTGGCATTTATTTACTGAAGCCAAATTTCTTCAGGTCCTCTATTTTTATATTCTTACCAACTAGCATCAGCTATATTTGCTGTTATGTTAAATATCACGTTTGCAAATTTCTGAAGGCTTTTTAGAAGAAAAGGTTACCTTTTCAGAGCTGCTGCTCAAGTGTGATAAGCAGAGTTCCACGGGATTAAATACACTGAGTTTTGAAGAAAGTAATGATTACAAAAGTGTGATGAAGTATTTGCAAAGATTTATAGATGTTACTCTCTCCTATTTCTCCTCAACAACTACATTAAAGCTCCATCACAGTAATGGGAAGTTAAAGCTGAGATTTAAATTCACAAGAGTCAGGAAATTCAGAAACAGGGTTTCTAACTTCTCCCTTTCCTTTCATCTTACTGTATCCAAAGGAGAGCCCTGCACAGATACAGATATGTGGATCCACATGAATAAACTGTCATCTGACTATAATCCAGCCTCTCTCTTTTAGATTTACCTGCATCCACTCATCAGCTGTTTTGGAGCTAACTGTCCTCTATGAGCTGTTGAGCCCCTGGCACTCCAACAATTGATTTAGCTGATCCAGCCCCACCCTCCTACCTAACAGCCGATCAACTGCTGAGCTACTAGTAGCCTAACAGCTGTGGCCATCTGACTGCAATCCTCACAACTCCATATATAAAGAGGATATCCATGGAATTGCAGGGTTCATATCTGAAGTATACCTGAAAACTGTCTGTTTCTGATATATTCTAATGATTTAAAATGTGTGAAATTTTCCTCTTTCATCCTGACTGGCTCTTATTTGTAAAACAAATTTAGACATTCAAATTCATTTAACTGAGGGGAAAATGATCTGGTGGCCAATGCACACCCTGGAAGTCAGGAGATCCAGCTCCAGTTCTCTTCTTTCCCACACAAGTCATTTGGGGCCAGCTTTTTAAAGGTACTTAGACATCTAAAGTTGTGATAAAAATGTAGTGGGAGTTTCAAAAGCACCCAAGCATCTAGCTTCCATTGCAATCACTGGACTTAGACACTGACCTGCTTCTGTAGGCCCCTCAATATCTTTAAAATTGTGCCCCCTTTAATCCCATTCTCACATCCATAATTAAGGATATCACTAGAGTTGATCAGAAATTGTGTGCCCCCACCCCCAAAATAAAATTTTAAATGTTTGGAGAATGTTAATATTTTGGTTTCAGCTGATACTGTATTTGAAATGCCACTAATTCTTCATGATCCCATTCTCCTCTATAAGCTGAGCTTTCTGGATGGACATCTCCCATCATGTAGTGGTTTCCTTTCTTGGACAGAAGCCAAGATGCATCATGGGAGATAAAGTCCAGCTGTGGATCCAAGCTCTTAGAAAAGAATAGGATTATGAAGCACCAGAACTGCAACTGCTATAAGATACTGCAGCAACATTCCAAAATCATAATTTTTAATGAAATATTTTGCTTTGCAAGCATTCCTTATTTCAACAAAATCTGAGTTTTTCACAGAAAAATCAAACGCTTTTTGAAAAGCTATTCATTTAAACAAATCCTCAGTCTTCTGTTTAAAGTTGTCCATCAAAACAATTTTTCAATCAGATCTAGCTATTTCTACTTCCCGTGCTATGTGGATGTTGGAAATATTAATTTGCTAATGGTTGTAGAGCAGTGAGGTCCTTTGCCACAAAAATGCAGAATATCAGGGAGATGTCAGTAATAAACTGAAAGTATCCTGAACTATTGTTATCTGTTTAAAGTAAGGTCTAAATCCTTTTGAAAAACAGGTCTATAAAGCCAACACACACAGTTACTGCTGTGTATGTTGGAATAGTTTTTGCATGTATTGTGGGTCAAAGTTAAGGTTGTCATTGAACTAAACAAGATGAATTTTCATGAATCAATCCTAACTGAATGCACTCTAGGGTAACACATGCTTATGAGATACCTAAATTGGTCCATCCGTCTTTTTAACAACTAAATTCTTAAAATGGGAAAGCTGTGTGTGTTTATTTTGCACAAGGATAATACAAATTCATTTAGCTGCCTTAAGTCCAATTAAATGCGTGTGTGAATCACTCACGTCCAATTGCCTACTCTAATGTAATTATGTCATCAATGACCACCCACAATGAAGCCTACATATACATCAGAATAGGAAAGAGTAAATAGTGGCAAAAACTAAAAGCAAAATTGCATTCTCTGGGTTTAAAAATTTCAAAGAAAACTTTACCTCATTGATGCACATTTGTAAAACAGAAAACAAAACAAGGCTAAAATATACATGAATACCTTTGTTATAGGTCTTCACAAGTCCTTTGCAAGGGCTCTCCATCCTAAGTGCTTTGGCTAAAGGTCGCATTGGACTGTTCAGTGGGCTGATAATCTTTGGAATATACCTCAAGTGATTGAGATCAATGCTTAATATTGAATTGTCATCATCAGCAGGAACTGGATTAGTTTCTCTTGCTTTAGTTTTAGGATCTATTTTCTCACTCTGAGAGGACGTTACTGCATTGATTTCTGGTAATGATAAGTTTGGCTCCAAATTACAAGTGTTTTGGTCAACTACCGATACACCCCCATCAGATGGTATATTCCTATCAGTTGACTCAGATGTAGGCACATCATCCTTGCAAGATTCAGTTTTTGAAATGCTGTTTTCCTTGGCGGGACACAAACAATTTTCCCCAGGCACACCATCATTGGTATCTACCACTTGCATTAAGGAGTCTGACTTCATTTCTCTATCATCATCTGCAACATTATGGGACTCAAAATCGTCAGAACTAATGGTCTCCAAGTCATCAAAGCCACTGTTCCAAGCTTTGTCATGATTCATAGAACTTGTTAATTTAGGAGCAGTGAATGTTTTGCCTGCCTCTTCCATCTCTATTCCAGCCTTGGGAAGGGACTCTGGGTTATCGTTAGCCAGGTCAGGTTGCAGTGCATCCTCTCTTTCTGCTAAAGCTTCAGGCTGTACTACGTTCAGAGTTTCTGCTGACGCTTCATTTTCGGTTTTCCTTTTGATCTCTGAAATGGGTGTCTTTTGTTCCAAGTTTGCTTGAACTGGAAACTGCAGTGCAGACTTAGTTTGCTCTACTGAACCAATACTATTTGATTGGGCAGGTGTTAATACTTCTGTGTCCCCTGTGGTGTCTGTACTACTTTCTCCACTGTTTTTTTTGGAATCAGTTTCAAATCCATTATTTTGACAGGAAGGCTTTGTTTTAGCAGGAGAAAGAGTTAAATTTAGCTTTTCCATAAAACTTAGTTTTAGATCTTTCCTTTTAGTTCCATTTTGATCATCAGTGGCTTTTCTAGCTTTGTGCTCTTTTAAATCATCGGCTGTTCTGGACTTTCCGTCTGGTTTAGATGATTTGCTTCTTACATTTTTTGTAGCATCTGTAACTTTCTTGGATTCTTTTGTAGTCGGGTGTATAATTTCTTTTCTTTCTTTCCTTTCATTCCTAGAATGCCTACTTTCTTCCTGATTTTCTCTCTCTCTTTTCCTTTTTTCTTCAGTTCTGTGTCTCTCTGATTTTGAATGTGTGGATTCCAATTCAGATCTGGTGCTACTTTCTTTGGAGCGTGTATGTTTGTGCTCTCTGCTGCTCAAAGTAGATGGTGAAGATCTTGCCTCTCGGGAACTATGATCACTTGCTCCCCTATCCTTTTTGCAATCTCTGTCTGTTTCTCTTCTAGACCCTTCAACAGGACACCTATGTGATTTGTGTGGGCTCCTTGGAGTTTCATGCTTTGAATATTGACTATTCACTTGGCCAGACCATCTTGGTGGTTCTTGTTGCTTTTCAGTCAATTTGTTTCTTTGTGCAAAATTCCTCTCATCTTTATCATGTGTTTCAATGTCCTTTCTGGTTATGTTTTGTGACTTTTCACCCTTTTCATCACCAAGAGAGTCAACTGTTGTTTGTGATCTCTCCTTAGGTGCATTTTTACCTGGGATAGAGAAATGGCCACTATCAGTTCTATTTTCCAAAGGTGGGCTACATTTCAGCCTTTTGTTCTTACTTTCTTGCTGCAACTCAATCTTGCCAGATTTTTCTGAATATCTTTGCAATTTTTTATGAGAATCTGCATTTTGTTCACTATCTGTACTATTTCCATTGCTCTGATATGCATCTCTTTTGTATCTGCTGTCATTTCCCCTGCTATGGCACTCACTATTTTTGATTTCTCTTCCCCTCCTGTTACCCTTGTTGGAACAGTGGTCAAAGTCTGAGAAACCAGTACGGACACTGTCATTACATAGCTGTTCAGGAGGATATCTGAGTAAATATGGAGAGTTTCTTCTTTCTGAATGAGATTTTCCATCCTCAATATTGTGAGATGAATAACTGTGATGTACATCTTTGGAGCACTCAGTTTTCAGTCTACAATCTGTCTTTGTACTGTCTACTATAGAAGCAGGTCTGAATTTAGGATCTTTTGTTTTACTTATTTCAGAGCATTTTGTATTAGTTGATGCTGGGTGGTATGTTCTAGTGTAGTTATTTCGACGATTGGGAAATTCTGATAATCTATTTGTAAACAGATAGAAAAATCATAGTAAGTCGTGATGATTTTTTAAAATTTAACTGAAGCTAAAATTCTATGAAAAGCTTGGTTCTTTCTTAAACTGTTATTCAGTAGCACTGACTAAAGGACAGAAAAATCTTACAATACAGATGTTTACCCTAAAATTTTCAAGTCTGCAGCTTTTCCAGGTAAAATTGTACAGAGTAAAAGTTGCTGACTAAGATTACGTAGCTTGATTTATCACTATTTTATATGCAGCATTTTTCATATTTTTCTACATTCTCAGTTTGAAGAATGAGATGAATAAACCTATAACACATAACATTAAGTAGACCTAGAAATTTGAAAACAAATCAATTTACTTTGTCCTTTATAGCAACTAATTTGAAAAAAAAGTGTTTGTGGTGAAATATCCCAAAAACAAATGCGAGGAACCATCATGTAAAAAAGATAAACACATATTCTGCATATCAGTTGTCATTATTTTAACTTACTATTTCATTGCCAATCAGTGAAAAATCTGTCACCATCAGCACAAGGCTCAGGGGTGCTGGTCTCAGATAGAATCAATGCTTATGCCACTTGGGGTTATAAAAATCAATCCCACTAACTCAGACAGCAAACCTGCTGTTATGTAGACAGGCAGTGAAAAGAATAGGTGTAATATAATCAAATCAATTAAAAAATAAGCTAGTGTGTTGAATTTGCAGGAAGCAAAGAAAAACAAGTAAATTGTGATGAAGCTTCCTCAAGGCCTGGTACTACTGCTGCAAGATTATGACAAGTAAAAAGGGGCATAGACTATAAAGATAGTGAGGGGCAGTCAAAAAAATACCTAATTAGAACAAGAGAGACTCACTTTTGTGCCATGCCCCATACAAAGCATTCCATGGAAAGGGCATGGTTGGAAACAAGGCTATGTTTTTTACCTTATTGCGACTAACTAGAGCAATGCCAGTCCATAATCCAAGAAACAAAGTGAGAAAGACTTGCATAATGACAACATATAGAAGTCATACAAGTGGGTGTTTTCAAAGACAGGGAAGAGATAGCTCTGATAGTTACAACTTCTAAACTGAATCCACATGTACCTTCAAAGCCAAGAACAACTTATAAGTAACTACAGGGCAAAAGAGACACAATCACATGCCAGTCCCAAGAAGAGAAACATGATTTGCTGTCCATTTATCAGCCAAATATGGAATTTGCCTATATAGAAAAATACGTGGTTGTTGGTCTCAGGCTTTCGGGTCAATAAAATATTGTTGCAGCTGTGATTGCCTGAAGTCATTTGCCTGCACTCTGTTCTGAACTCTTATTTTTATTCCTTTTTTAGTGTGCCTGATTTTCATGTAGTACTAATGTTTAATTTTGCCCTCAATTTACTACATACACTATCCTCATCAGTCAGAGGCTAAGTAAGAATTCTATTCAGTGCTATTTAGGTATTATGGCAATTAGATTTGAAACCTAGAACTGATCAGACAGAATAGCTCAACTTTATCAGTTCAGCTTGCTACTGTTAGTTGTTCACACGTAGATGCTTATTTCAAAATAAGTTATTTTGAAATAAACTAATCTGAAACAAAATCCTTAATTCAATTTAACTTAAATCAAATTAAGGAAAGCCACCAAATCAAAATAGCAAGTCCAGATACAAGACTTGCTATTTCGATTCAGGAGAGGGGCGCCATTGGAGGTGTGGCACAATGGCCCCCTGGCAGGGCTATGTTACTGCCCAATCCCATGCCTGGCTCTCAGCTGGAAAGCCAGGCAGGGGAAAAGAGCCCCCAAGACAGGGATCTGCCTGCCCTGCATCCCCGCTGCTGGTGGGGCAGCAGGGGACGGACCGTTGGGCACCCCCGCTGCCAGCCTGGCGGGAGGTCCTTGCAGCTGGCTCCGTAGGCTTGCCGTGGGTGCCAGCAGCAAGTGGGGTGGTAGGTGTGGAGCCTGCTTGCCCCGCTGCCCGGGCTCAGTGGTTGCTGGTGGGGGCACAGCAGGGCGAAGCGGCTCTGCACCCACTGCCCTGCCAGCAGCCGCCAAGCCCGGGCAGCGGGGTGAGGGGGCTCCATACCTGCTGCCCCGCTAGCTGCCGGCACCCCAGGCGAGCAGGGGGAGCCGGCTCCTGGACTCCAGCCCCTCTGAACCCCCCTGCACCTCCCTTCCCTCCTTGGCCAGCATGACTTCCTCCCAGGGTGTGTCAACTATTATATCAATATGTGGGGCATATCGATATAACAGACACAGACAGGGTTAATTCGAAACCACAGTTTCGAAATAACCCTCATTTTGATACCAAACTAGGTTTTATTGTATCAATGATTTTCCTTATTTCAAAATAAGGAAACGTTGTCTGGACATAAGCATTTTTAAATTGAAATAATGAGTGTAATTTCGATTTAAAAGGTGCATGTGGACATGCCCTGTGATTGCATTCACCAAGATGGTTTAATCCTGGTTCCCTTTAAAACTAAGAGAGACTAGCCTGATGTGGCTAGAAGAATCTACACTGGTGCCATTCACCAACATCTGCATCAAATCTTGTGGGCTTTGCTGAGTAAGTGCACAGGCTTGTTTTGATTATGCTAATTGCGGAAAACTCACGTTCCGGCATCTGAGTACATCAATACAAGTAGAACGTCAAGAGCAACAGGACAGGAAAGGCAGATAGCCTCACAGTTAAAAGCATAGGAGTACTTACATTTCTTGTGAATTTGATGGTATCTTAAGTCATTTTTTAAAAAAAAAACCCTCCCCCCCCCACACTATTTCTGTGTAAAGTGGATTAAGCAGATGGACAATCTGTATATGTGCTGCTTTATCATTAGGCCACTGTGTTGAATCAAAGCATCAAAAATGAAGTAGATGTGTCTGATTTTTCTAAAGATTTGTCTCTTTAAGACCCAGAGATATTTAATCTTTCACAAAGACTGGATAAAGTTTTAGACATAAGGGCCAAGACTACATTCCATTCTTTGAGTTCAATACTATTGAATTCTATTCAGGTTTTTATACTGTGTCCAAACAGACTGTATCTAAGCACGTTACACTTTCTAGCTTCACCAAAACCTCAACACAACAAGACATCTTTTTCTTACTAACACTGATTTCAGTCACAATGGTGATTAAACTTGTCATGAAACACGTATCAAAACTCTGTTTGTCAGGACTGCTGTAAGAATGCCCATGACACTAGCTAAATCCGCCCCTGACCCAGTCATTTCGTACAACATTGGTCTGAAGGGATGACAGATAAACTATGACTTTTTAGACATTGTTATCAGTGTTATGACCAGTACTACTGTAGTAGCCTATAATACATGATGGACACCTCCCAAATAGCTTATTTTCTCAGTAGCTTGGGATTTATAGCGGTGTAATTTGAAAATACCTTTCAAAATAAATTAAGAATTTGGGAAAAAAAAAATTAATAGTTTTGAGATCCAGAATGGTGATCTCAGGGCTGTGAAGAAAAGAGAGAATTTGCCACAGCAATCTGTTGAAAGAACTAATAGGGCAAGCCAGAATGTGTTAATTAGACTGCATGCTATTCAAGTACAGTAATTTAAGACAGTACCTCAAGACTATTACGATTAACAACAAATTAACATCTTTTGATTTCAGTCACAGCACTCCTGATAATCATCTCTACAAAACTTCATGCAATCTTGGTGCTTATGACTTCCCGTATTGCAACTCCTGATTATCTCACAAACAACAAGTCTATCCTCACAATACCCCTTGGTAAGGTAGGGAACTTATTTCCATTTTACTGATGGAGAAACTGAGGCATAAACAAACTAAGTGACTTGCCTGGGGTCACCCTGGAAGTGAGTGACAGAGCTGAGAATTTAAGCTAGATGTCCTGAGTTCCATTCTAGTGCCTTAGTCTCAGGAGTCCAGGAACCAAAAAGCCAATACCTCTCTAGTCTACACACCTGTACCTTGAACTCCTTGGCTTAGGACAACTAGAGTATGACAAGTTAGAGAGCACCCTACCAACTAACTGTGGAGGAAGAGCTTTTAAACTCCTATTTAGAAGAGTGAGCAGGAAGTATGCAAACATCTATTGTGTTTATCAATTTGAAACCACAGGGCAGACTAACTGTGGAGCAGAAACATGGACAAAAAGTCCATAGTGAAATGCATAAACAAGGAAATAGATGTTCAAACCAGACCCAAAGATAAGGTAAAGCATATGATCAATTCTTTGGAAATTCTCAATCCCTGGATAGAACCCAAGAAGTTCACGTCAGTCCTTCAGGTTAAAAAAAATAAAATACCAAGATTAGCTATGGACAACTATTTACTAAAAAGTGATTTTCATGTGTTTACTTCCACTTACAAAGAATATAATCATTTTCAAGCCAAAAATAAATAATATGCTAGATTTGTCTATTTGTACCTTTGGTGGAGATTACTGATTTCTTCATCCTTGCGATTAATTTCCACTCGAGCAGTTTTGATAAGTGCTGAAATATTCCTCTTAAGGGCCTGATTTTCAGTTAGTAGAATGGAGTTCTATTGAGAAAAATGCATGGAGGATTAGCTTCAAACACTCGATGTTTTTATGCATGTATAAGTGTAAACACAAAGGACAGCAATTAGAAAAATAAATGCTCCTATTGAAACAGACTACAAAATGTATTACAACAAGTATAGAAAAGAGAGTGAATGAACAGTTTCTACACAAGTCAAAAATTTTCACTTTGACTCATGTTCCTTGTAGTTTTGATACATCTTGGTGATGGTCATATTTTTAGTGTAACCAAGTTTTATACAGAGTGCCCATGGAATCGCACTGATAGAATCCACATCCTTCCTTGCATCAGGTCTTGTCTACTATTTGTTGCTCTCGCTGTCATTCTGTCAAGTGTACAATTTATCTTATAAGCCCTATAGGGCAGGGACTGTAATTTTCTGTGTTACACACTTTATTAAAAAAAACAAACACACACACCAAGGAGTCCTCTGGCACTTTTAAAGACTATCAAAATTTATTTATCGCCTGAGCTTTCATGGAAGAAAATCCTGCTTTGTCAGATGCTTTGAAGATGGGGAAACTTACGTTCTGTTAATTTTTCCATTTTCAAACCTTCTCACGAAGTGGGATTTTCCCCCACAAAAGCTCATGCAATAAATAAATCTGATAGTCTTTAAAGGTGTCGCAGGACTCCTTGCTTGTTTTGCAGAACTAGATTAACTTGGCTACACCTTTGAGACTTCATAAAAGACTCTGGGGTGCTAAAAAATTTCTAGAGTTTGTTTCCTCCCCCCGAAATAACACCATCCTTGTGACGCCATTAGTGTCCACAGCAGGGCCTATTAGGGTTGATAATGGGCATCAAATTCCTGTCGGCAAAGCAGGACAAAATAAAATTTACAGGAACAAATTCTGAGTTGCTGAGCACCTTCAGTTCTCACTGGCATCAGTGGGAGTTATAGGTGTTCAGCATCTAATCTTTTTTTTTTTTTTTTTTTTTTTGCTTTCAAACTTCCTTCCTTCAAGATTAACTATTCTGAATGGCTATTGAGACTGGCATTATAAATTAGACATTACCAACAAAAGAATTAAACTGCTGGCAGAAGCAGCCAGTAAGGCTTTTTTTTTTGTTTTTGTTTTTTTTTTAAATAGGGGTTCCTAAGAGGTTATCTTACATTATATGCAATTTTAGAAACAGAACTGAATTCATCAAGTAATCTACTAAAGGTATTGTCACATTTTGACATTATTATATCCTGCAGAGGGGCAATAAGTGACTGCCATTTGCCTTAGAGATTCCTGGGGAAGTTACTGCAGGAGATATCTATCAGAGACATATTTAATTAGTAGTGTTATTCTCTTGCAAAGCAATATCTGATGCTTTATTGCTGTATGTAAAGCAAACTAAAATTCTCATTGCTAAGTCTTAAAACATCCATTAGCGCATAGTACCTGTGCCTGTACTTCCTTAAACTTCTTCATCAACTCTTTCATCTGCTGCTGACATTTTCCATACTCTGCCTTCAACTGTTAAAAAAAATTCACTTTATAGAAATTGATCATTTATGCAAAAGTTGGTTAATTGTTCTAAGATTTGTATCTAGAAACTGTCCTTTAGTTAAAAACACAGTTATAAACAACATTTTTTCCCCAATACCACTCCTTACAATACTAACTTGCCTAAAAAGTTGTTGGATTAAAAGAAAAAGCAAACACAAACAAAAAAACCCCAGCAAAAACGAGCCTGCAATTTTCCAAACAGTCATGCATACTACGCTTCCAAAACATTTTCTTCTTTTATTAGGGAACTACGATTAAGAGGCTTTAGGTAAAGTAGCTTAAATTCTTTAAAACTGGGGGCAGTTTCAAGATTAGTTTTCTGATAAGTCCAATCACATCCTTAAGCATACAGATTCTCTCTCCATAATCAGTGCAAGAGATTTTTAACATAATTGGGAGGAAGACTGAAATGCTAAAGGGTATAATTTCATCATGACAGTTCAGGCATTAACGTGAGACTAGATAGTGCCATAATTAAAACACGAGCCCCATTACCTTACACGACCCTTGAAATTAAGATAAAGTTGTTTAGCGAATAGTTTAGTATATTAAAGTTTTCTTTTTCATCTATGATTTGACCAATAGTAGTAATTTAAAACAACTTTTGCCATCTGCTAGCACATCTGACTTTCTATTAGCTGTAATATTAATACGCACATCATTGTAAGTTGCTTCCTTTGCAGTTCCTTCTTCAATCAGGATCTCATCAAACAAGTTTAAAGAGTTTCTGGTTGATGTAGAGTTTTGAGCAGGATTATCTGAAATGAGAAATACCCATTAGATAAAGGAAAAAAATGTAATGTAATTAGTTTGTGTGATGAAGTGAGCAGACTGAGGAAAGGCCTTTTTAAAAGTGTCTGCTCACATGCTTCAATGAGAAATCCACAAGATTTAAGAGATTACCTTCCACCCCTCACCACTTCAAATCTATGCTACTTTTATTTGAAAATTTAACATCCTAATTTGCATTATAATATAAAAATAAATAAAATTTAGTTTTAAAGTCTGCTTGCAAATAATTTGCTTACATTTTTTATTGTTGTTACTGATTCATGGGCAGCCATCCACATTGGGTGATACTGCTTCCAATCAAAACAGAGAGCAAATGCCTCACAAACTATTTAAATAAACAAACAAGGAGTCCTGTGGCATTTAAAGACTAAACAAATTTATTTTTTGCATGAGCTTTCATGGGAGAAAATCCCACTTTGTCAGATGCTTTGAAGATGGTAGAACTTAAGTTCCAGTTCCCCCATCTTTGTTAGTCTTTAAGTGCCACAGGACTCCTTGTTTGCTTTACCAAACTAGGCTTTCATGGCTATCCCTTTGGATTGTCACAAACCATTGTAATTTAGAAGAGAGTGTAGAGGGGCTAAATCTAGACCAGTGGTTTTCGAACTATTTTCCTCAGGACCCAGTTGAAAAAAAAAATTTTTTTTTTTTATGCCCATGACCCAACAATTCCATCTTTGAGCAATGCATTCCAGTCTCTCAATGGTGGCAGCAAAGGGCTCTGCGACCCAGTACCTGAGGGTCTGCGACCTAGTTCTGGGTCCTGACCCCATAGTCTGAAAACCACTGATCAGACGATAGGCTATGTTTCCAGGATTTCAGAGTCAGTAATTAATGGGAAAACAGAAATTGTGTCTTGCAATGCATTCTGTATCTACCCAGCTTCAGTCTTAGAAACATTTCCAGTGGGAGAACACTTGGAAATTAGGAAGCCATGCAGAGGAACCTAGGTGTCTCTTATTGACTACTGCTGAATTTCACAGTAAGTGAGCAGATCGTAATTAGTTGGTGGACATGTACCATTGGGAGGTGGACCCGCATACCACAGTTTGGGAACTGCTGAACTAATTCACATTAGTGCATGAGTTTATTAAATAATTTACTGTGTTAACAGCAAGAGGCTTTGGGGAGGCCTGTAGGTTCTGTGCAGGGGTTCAGTGCTCAGACACATCACATCTTTGTTAAAACAGTGTTGGAGATGCATCATTTCTTATGGTAGCTCAGTTAATAGATTTAAGAATGCTCAGTTATATTACTATAAACATATTAATTAATCTCAAATTTGTACTAACTGCTCAATGAAAAGCATGTACAGTACAGCTAGTCATAATTTACACTAAACTTGCTTGAAACTGGTCAGCATCAAGAATCCTCACAGTAGATCAAAACTGAGTAAGACAATGCAGCAGCTTACTACCAACGTACCTGAAACAACTGAAGTGCTGTCCAACCCATCATAAATATCCACAGAGCTCTCATCATCATTCCTGAAAGGGGAAGCTGCAAATAAAGCAAGATGAAAAGCAACCTTTAAAACTTTTAGTAACTTTCATGCTTAACTCTATGTAAGTGTCCACTGTTCACTTCACAGAATGGCAGTTTACACTAATAGATTAACTATATAGCACCTATCATCACCAACTACTTTATAACTTGGTACATCTACTGCTAATGAAATACTGCCACCTCTGGGATAACAAAACACGTAGAGGCTATGCCTTGGTCAGAAATAGGGACATTTTGGCCAAAGACCACTAAGTTTCTACTCCTATGAAAAAGGCTTTTTAGTGTCAATAAGAAGAAGATACAGTCAATCATTGTTACCGGGTCTTAGTCAGAAGACTTACACACAAACAAACTATAAGCGCTAAATCAGCCATGTTGAAATTTAAAACTCCAGTCCAAGTGCAGGTTACACCCAAAGCTTAGATCATTCTGGAAGTTAGATTAAAGTATCACAATTACTGCTAAATTTAAAATCTCTTCAATGTACATTAAGAAGTTTACATGAATAGATTGCTATATCAATCTATGTTGCAATTCAAATAGCTTATTCATACAATGAAAATTTACTGATATTTTATGACAACAGTTAATCAGAAAAAAGATGGTTCATCAAGCCTGACACTTCAAAAGAAAAGATTTCAAAAGAAAGCAAGCCTCCTTCAGTGATCTTTCTTTGAATCTTAGGAGAAGTCCCTACCAGCTCAGCTGGAAGGCTCTAAGGAAGCCCTACCAGGCCAGGAACCCAGTCTTCCAGAAGCAGAGCAAGGAACCTGGAAGCCCTGAAAACTGTGGTTTGAGCTGAGTCAGGAAGCACTGGAAGCCATGGCTGTGAGGGCTTTCTGGCTCCCAGGTATGCGGCTGGGAGCCTGGCATACTTGGTTCTTAGTGCTTAAGCTTCCAGCATGACAGCAGCGAGTTTGAGAGCCCCAGATAAATTTGGGGCTGTCAGGCTCCCTGACACTGAACCAGACCCCCTGGTCAGCAGGCTCCCTGACACTTGGAGCTAGCCCTCCAAGCTCTAAGAGTCAGGCAGCTGGCCTGAGCATATGGAAGCAATGAGGAAGCCTGGGAACCATGTGCATGGTAACGCTGCCCCACAGACACAGACCCGTAGATCTGGAGCAGCTGATGACAAACTTCACATCAGTTTCACTGCTGCTTTTTGGTGGTGGGAAGCAGTGAAACTGATGTGAATCATGTCAATTTCACTGAGCTGTTGTTGAGTAACAAGGGGTATGTCTACACTGGAGGCTTGAGTCAACTTAAGCTACTCTCTGGCCACATTTGGAGCTCATTAAGTTGACATACACTTACTTAAGTTGACGTAACAGCTCTCACCCTTAAAGTCAAATTTAAGGGTTAAATCAACTTTATTAAGATGACTTTAACAAAATGTCGCCATTAAAGTTGACTTGATAAAGTTGAATTAAGGCGGAAGAGCCATTTAAGTTGACTTTATAAGGTCGACTTAAGCTGGGGACCTGTTTAAAGTCAACAAATAGGGACTCTCGAATTTGACTTAATAGAGTCTACTTTAAGTCAATTTCCAAAGGGATAGCTGTGCTAGTCTAGTCCAGCAAAAAAACCAAGGAGTCGTGTTGCACTTCAAGACTAACAGATTTATTATTCGCATGAGCTTTCATGGGAGAAAAATCCCACTTC